>CM071645.1:900774-2100774 GCA_036419045.1 Scirpophaga incertulas
TCCAAATGAATTTAAGGTAACAGACCTGCCTATAAAGGTGTTTAAAAATAAATTGAAGCGGTGGTTATTGGATCAGTGTTTTTATAGTATAGAGGAGTATATGAATTTAAAATGTAATTTCTCTTTTATTATTATTTTTTTTTAATTAATATAATATTGGATATTGACATGTTATAAATTTTTAACTGTAATTAACAAAGTTTGTAAATTGTACTTGACATTTAAATTTATATAATTTTGGGTATTGACATGTAATAATCTGAGCATTGATTTGACCATTTATTTTATTTAAATTACTTTGCACGCCTTAAGCAGGCAGTATGTACGGGACGAATCTTATTTATTTATACAACTATAAGACCTATTGTACCTACATTACCGCAAAATAAAGAATTATTATTATTATTATTTATATTAGCATGGCGTATGTCTTTATACTTTGTAGCCTATGTGGTATTTATTATATAATACTGGTCCCCGCGATTTCGTCTGCGTAAGACAAGTATTTGGAGTAGCTTATATTAGCTTGGCGTATGTCTTTATAAATTGTAGCCTATGTGGTATTTATTATATAATACTGGTGCCCGCGATTTCGTCTGCGTAAGATAAGTATTTGGAGTAGCTTATAATAGCGTGGCGTATGTCTTTATAAGTTGTAGCCTATGTGATATTGTGATATATAAGTTATATTATTGTTAAGTTTCATTAAAATCCATTCAATAGTATTTAGGTGAAAGCGTAACAAACATCTCTCCATACCTACAAACTGACGAGTTTATAATATTGTTACGAGCTGGGGTCAGTAAATCAAACGGCGGTCTACCAAAACACTGAACTTTTATTAATTAGCACACTAACAGTCACTAATCACTTCACTGAAAGTCACTTCTTAGTTCTCCAATATCACTTCTTAGATGTTTTCGCACTGTATCGCAAAACAATACTCTCCTCCCGGCGGCCGGACACAGCCTTGTAAGGCACTTGCCACTCTTGCCAGAACATTCGCGGACACACTCGAATGTGTAGTCCAATACACAAGCGCGTAGGAATGACGACGCGCGTTCGAGACGTTTCGAGTATAACTGTCTCTTCCTTGTGCTATCCTTGTCACACAATACTCGAATATTCCAGTACTATCTTTCTCGAATATTCTGAGTTTGTCTATCTCTTTCTAATGATGTTTTCTCATTCTAATACTTCTCGAATGTTCCAACTATATCTGTATCTTTCTACTATTGCTATCTCTTTCACTCCTATTGAAATTTATGTCCTTTTACTGAAGTAGGCTTAATGGCTCATAAGGGGTCCTGAAAACGCCTGAAAACGGGTTTCAGGTTATTGCGGCGTTGGATAGAGGGTAGCCTGAAACGTACTGTAATGTGAGTGTAATTTAGATTTTTTTAGTATGTGAAAGGGCTACGTCTGAAACGGCCTGAAGGCCGTTTCTAAGTCACAGAAAATCATTTTTGAAGTTTTATTAAGCTACCGGCGTAACAATATTAATGGGGATTAAAGTTTTTTATTTATCATTCAAAAGCACATCTAAGTAAATAAACAAAAACAACAAAACAATTCGTAAAAGACGTCGTAATCTTTTGTTTTTCGCTTGATTCATGTATTATTAATGAACCGTTATAGAGAGAGTTTTAAAGAAGTACAAATATTATATTTTCGTTAGTTCTTTTTGTTACGTCTGTATTTAAGTTATTATAATTTAATACAACACAATTCATCTTTTATGATTAATAGAGTTATATATAATTTTTACATAACTCTTCCATAAAAGAGTACTCTAGAATTGTTTTTAAATATATTTATTTATTCACAGCACCGCTGATACTAAATACACTACGGAAAAAATAGAAAAAAAGCAATTCTATTCACTTATCGTATATTATTATGCTTTATTCTATTCGTACTAATTAATTTTCATTCAAATTGTTCTCCAAATTACTTTAAAAAAGCATTCTACAAAGTGATTTGCAATAGATTATGTTAAGCGAAACTATCTTTGGTGTTGGACAAGGTCATTAGTTGGCGGATGGCGATCATTAGGGCCTGATTAATGGCACAACTAGCCGGACAGAATAAAAATAAATTATTGCAGCCGAGGCTGGAGCTGGAAGGAAGCGGGCGCTATTTCTTTACTATTATTGTTATTATGAAGGTTTAGGGTAGGTAGAGTTTATCGAGGGTCGGTTTAGAAAAATAAACTTATGTACATCCCATTTACTAGGGGAGCTTCCATCAGTTCGTTTGACTGCATCGCTGCCGCAGTAATAAAAGGGTAGTGATTTTTTATTAGGTACTAGAGGTTATTTTCACTGGAGTAGTGTTCAAAGGTGAAATAAAGAAATTACTTTTAGAGAAACAAAGACTTGGAATTCTGAAATGTCTAGCTTAGATAACGAAAGCAAGTAAGTAAGTAAGTAAGTTCTTTATTGTATATGGAATTAAGGTTTCTTAAACAGATCTTAATATCTAACAAAACGTTTCACTTAATCCTACTTTTTCAAGTGTATATACAAAAAAAATTAAAATCACTTATAATTAAGAAATTCTTGAATGCTGTAATAACATTTGCTTACAAGCCAATTTTTAACGCAAGATCTAAACTTGACATATTTTAGGTTTTTAAATTCTTCTGGCAATTTATTGTATATTTTAATACACATATTATATGAATTATTTGATACAAGTGTTAATTTTGCAGCTGGTTTAAATAATTTATTTCTATACATTGAACGGAGATTTCGCTTAGATACCACACCATTTTCTTCAAACAAATTTTTGTTTTGGAATACAAATAAACATATGTCAAAGATATACAGACAAGGTAATGTAAGCAATTTGTACTGTCTAAAATACGGTCGACATGAATCAATGTTTTTCAAACCAAAATATGGCCCGAATACACTTCTTTTGAATAAGAAACGCATTGTCTTTATCAGTAGAGTTTCCCAAATCATAATTCCGTAACGTAGTGTTGGGTTTACATAGCCGTTATAGGCAGTGATAGCAGCCTCTCTTGATACAATTTGACCTATACGACTCAGAGCAAACACAAATCTATTTAATTTTGAACATATCTGGTGTATATGATGTTCCAATTACAATGTTGGTCTGCACAATAATTAACATCAGAAAGTTAAATTTTATTTTTTATTTTTCTCTCACTTATTATATCTGATCGCATACCTGATCTATAAAAATTCTATATCTTAATATATTTCTTGTGTGCGTGTGTATGTGACTGAACTCCTCCTAAACGACTGGACCAATTTTGATGAAATTTTTTGTGTGTATTCCAGGGGGCTTGAGAATGGTTTAGATTCACAATACGGTCATATAGATATTGTTTTTCAGCTAAATTATTTATTTAAAAACATTTGAGACAACGTGAGACAACGTGACATTTGAGACATTTGACAGGACAACGTCTGTTGGGCCAGCTAGTATATATATATATATATAGACATACAGGTGAACTAATTAATTATTAGTGCTCGGAATAGGTAGTTTAATTTTATGCAGAAAGAAAGTCAATGTAAGCGTAACACGGATAAACCTAAAATTTTCTGTTTTTACTTGCTATTCGTTTCTTTACGCTTTTACTGTAAAAATTTATGTTTACAACGTATTATTACAACAATAAGTTAAAACATGACATACTAATTTGAAAGTTACAATATAATATTTTTACAATCTCTGAAAATAGTAAGCTCCCAGGCATATCCATACTATTGATGTTACAAAATCGCAAGTACATAAAATTAAACTACCTATTCCCGAACACTATTAATTATATATATAATATACACACATATAATTAAGTAGTCGAAATGACGCCCTAGGGCCAGCTGAAAATTAGCAATTTTTGCTCTTGTGCAAATATTGACGGTGAGCTATGGACTTTTTTGTGCTGCTGCAGCATGAAGCTCAATTATTATGTATGGAGGACTGGTCTGTTTCCCTGTTCATACCCTAAATTTGCTTTTTTTTCTTTTTTTACCTGTGATGATTACTCAATAATTGTTGTGTGTGTCTGTAGACCAAATAAATATCTATCTATCTATCTATACCAGGGTCTTCCGCTTGGATAACCTGATGGATATTATCATTGTAGGTAAGTCATACTACGTACGATAAGGGATCGATAAGCAGATCGAGAAGCAAAAACTACTCGACGGATTTTAACAACCTTGGTACAATTATTTTTCATACTCTTGAGCTGGTTACAGTATACTTTTCATCACGCTACAATCAATAGGAGCTGAGCTGTGAAGGGAAATATTGGGAAAATAGGAGAAGTTACTCCATTTTTTAAGCTTCCGTCGCGTGTGCTACCTTAATGGTTAAAGCTACACGGAAATCATGTATGACGGATACGTTTCCCTTAAAATTATATAAAAAATATCCCACGACAGCATATGTCTATCTTTTATGGTTGACTCACAATAACACGTGTAACTCCCGACAGCTTAGCAGTTCGAAGCTTTCTGATTATATTCGTCTACTCTTACGTTTATAACACTCTCATTCATCCCTAATGCTACCTAAAATTACGATTACACGCGGACGAAGTCGTGGGCACAGCTAGTATAGAATAAAAGAATACATTTTCACAAGATTTTCACTCGCAATTTCCTGTGATCAATGATGGAGTCAGATTTCATAAGTGCGGGCGAAAACAAAAGTCGTAACATGTCATACTTACGAGTATTTTTAAAAACACTCCGCAGAATTGCACCTTAGCACATCGCATTAAGTGTGAACCGACACACCAAACCGCAATGTACACTTTCAGCTATAGTCTTTCCAGCAGAACAAAGATTGATCGCTGAGCACAAACTCAAGAAGCACACAGTACAATAACTCATCTTGTTTAACATAAATATTTGCTTTGCAGATTGAATCTGGAGGTAGAGTGGCGCGTCTCTTGGACAAGGTGTGCATAGCTGTAGACGGAGAATAAACAGAGCTATTCTTAAAGTGTGTGGCGAAAAGAATTCAAAGAAGTCTCGTACGCCATTTTGATAGCAAGTACTGGAATAACTAAATTATTTGATGACACATCACTTCTATCTTCTATATCTCATATCTTCTTTATTCCATATCTATCACTAATATCTAATTGTAATAACGTATTTCTAAGTCTCAGAAGTGCCAAGTGTATCAAGAGAGTCATGTCATGTCTTTGTAATTAATTGTATTAATTAGAACTTTCTTGTTTAATAATTATGATTGACATAGAAATTAAATATCTATCTTCTTATATATAAAAATGAATCGCAAAATGTGTTGGTAAGCTTATAACTCAACAACGCCTGGACCAATTTGGCCAATTATTTTTCGTTAATGTTCGTTGAAGTTCAAGGAGGGTTTTTACAATGAGGAAAATTAAAATTATTTTTTTCATTTTACGTATGCTCGTATAAAGTAATGCAACTCTTAAGTTCATTTTGTCCTTTTTATTTCTTTGACGTCAAGAGTCTATGAAGATTTATGTTAAATAATAAAAAAATATTTTGAGTGTATTTAATAATAATCTAATAATAATTTATTTATTTAACAACATCTAACTAACGATTTGTTTCAGTGTGAATTTAAAAATTCCTATCATCTTAGATTTTATTTATGGCAAAATTTTTTGCCTTACACAATGGCTATTAAAGAATTTTATCAAATAAGTATGTTTTCATGGTTTGCTTACTTAATTATTGAATAGATATTATTTATTTATTGAAGCCTTACCAACTAAATACATGAACGTAAATAAAATTAATATTTCAATTAAATAGCATTTAAACTGAAAACGTCCAAATAAAACAATACTAGGTACAGGAACAGGTATCAGACTACAAAAGTCTGATGCCTGTTCCTGTAACTGTTACGGCGTTAAGTCAATACTTTGCAGCCTTTGAATTTCCTCGTAGGTTAAACAAGGTAGCTTCAAGATATCTTCCTTCAGGTACGAGCGTAGATTAATGTACCTATGAAATTCGAAACAGATCTGACGACTTCCGCAGCCGATTGGTTGGTACACCGGTTTCAAGGTATCCGAGGTCCCGGGTTCGAGTCCCGGTGTCGCAAATGTTTGTGTGAAGAATGCGAGCATTTGTGTCCGATTTGTGGTTGTTGACATCTGACACCTTAAATATTGCATACTGACCATTCGACTACGGAAATCGTCAAATTTTTTTAATGTATAGGAATTTTAGATTAAGGTTCGTTTTCTGATCAGTAAAATACGGTACATTTTTATATAACTCTTGTCTAAAAGGGTTCTGCTAGAAACTTCTAACGAGTATTTTTCAGATTTAAACCCCCTTTAGATGTAAAGCGTGTATATTATTTGAGGCGATAGTATATTTTAAGGGTGAAAGCCGAGTAAACCTTCAAGAAAAGGGTAAAAGTAATCCGATCATTAGGCCACCGATTGCAAATATCGCGATTGTGATAAATGAGGTCGTAAGTATAATAAATTATTCAAAATCACTTATTGCGTAAAAATGGCGGCGTAACAAGTGAAAAGTCGGCGGGAAACTGCGGAAAAAGCGATCAACGATCAATTTAATAGCAATAAGTCAGGGGTTCGCTGACGCGGCGATTTTGCGCTGTACATGGTTGTCTTTACATGTCACGACTGCGATCCGATTAAAAGACTGATGTTGAAAAATGTCTATTCTAATTGATTTTCTTTGAACTTAGTTGATCGAAGACAATCCTTATATGTGTATATTGAATAATGGCAAAAAATTTACTTTTCCATTATATTTTTAAAAATTTTATAAATTCGACTCATGATGGATGTTTTTCTTCATGGATTTTCTAAGTTCACAAAAATACAATGTATAAAAATAGCGAGTAAAATGTAATGTACATTTTTAACTTACTATTACTAGACATTGTATTTTTTAATTTAAAAAAATTGTAATAATTTAAATATGAGAAAATTTGTTCTCCTTGTTATCTTAGAACTAAAATTAAAAATTGATGTAATTGAAAATTATTATTTAAGTTGACATCGCTTATGACAAATATTGAATTGACATTCTGTTTTTTAATTATCTATTTTACAATTTCGGTAAATATGTGGTACTGTTGTACTGCTACGGCTGTGCTGTTAATAAATTAAATATTTAGAACTGTTTGAACAGTTTTAATTATCTATTTTACTGAATTTTGTAATTTTATTGTTTATAACAAAAAAATAAAAGAAACCTTCAAATAAATAAAAAACTCAATTCAACCAATTTATTTACAGATACTGCATATAGTTGTCATCATAAATACATAAAAATCCATGAAGCTGTTTTATTATTGTGTTCAATTTATCGTTTTTCAGAACTAATTATCTTTGATTTTTTATTTGGCCCAGTATTTTATTGTGTATTATATTATATGAAAACTGAAATGATAATAAGCAAAATTTATGCGAAAGTGTTTAAATACTTATTTGAACAAAGCAAATATGTAAATAAATACGAAAAGTTTTGTTAAGTATTCTATGTAATAACTTTATTTGTCCTTCAAGAAAATTAAAGCGACGTATACCCGAAAAAGCTTGAAATATTGAGTAACACTGCTCAGACAGGGAAGAAGGAAACCATAGATATCCAACTTTAATTGACGGATTGAATCTGATCGTTGGAAGAATCCGTTCAGTTAGCAGACTAAATTATATTATATAATACCGATCCGATATCGAAACCTTCAAAAAAAGAGCATATTCCCATTTAAAAGGCCGGCAACGCATCTGTGACTCCTCTGGTGTTGCGGGTGTCCATGGGCAACGGTTATCACTTACCATCAAGTATATGATCTTAATCAACCACTACTTTTCACTAGTTCCACTACTATATAATATTTTTTTATTTATTGTTACCGGTTTCGGAACATCATCGTCAGACAAACATCAAGTACATGTTTGCTCGTTTGCTGCCCTATCCTATAAAAAAAAAAATAAAGAATAAAATAAACTCTGTGACAATAATCGTGCATTGTAAACGCTGTTGGTCGGCGGCGAGTCAGCGTTTCTTTAACAAGTCCGTGTTTGTTTTCGCCACCCCCGTCCATCGACGCCTTCGTAACTATATGTAACTATTTCTTGGCCGCAACTACTGCTGCGTGCGTCCAATTATGGGCGTGATAAAGTTTTTCCTCGACTTTTTAAAGCAATGAATGGGCACGTAGGCAGTAGATTGATGGACAAACGGGAGATGAATTTTAGTGTTAGTAGATTGGATTGACTTTGTTTTTAGGTCAAATTCTGCGATAAAAACTTTATCAATTTCCTCTGGACTTGTTAGTTATGTTATATTTGTTGTATGATTCGTGTCATTCTAAGTTAAGATGGTTGTTATCACAAAATGTCGGACGACATTTTTATACTAGAATCCTGCTATACGCGTCATAGAGAAAATTCAAGATGGCCGCAACTTCACAATGGTGAATCTACATAGTCATTGTAGATTCAATAAATTCCTTACATTAAAATATTATGGCTGTTTAATTATAAATAATATGTAATAATATTAAATGCTAAATAAATTTTCTTATTCTATTTATGATATAATTTAAATATTTTAGATAACTGTTGATTGTAAATCACCATTTCTTAACCGTACTTGCTTTTTAGTTTCTGATGAAGCTTCGGGAACTCTGGGTATCAAAAACGATTTTCATCATTTCCTCTATAGTAAAAAGTAACCTAGCGATGATGATAGATTTATTTTATTGTTTAAAAGAGTTTTGGAGTTATTAAATATAAAATGAACAATATCGGGACGGAGACTGCAACGGGTCGTCTGCTTGGGTACGCAAAAGGAAGGCACTGAAATTACAGGGGACCTACTGTGATTTCACACACTCGTATTATGTCACAAATTAGCAACGTCTTTGACCACTTACTATAACGTTATCAATGTAATAAATATTAGAGTTTAGGAGGCGTAGACCTGACTCTACTCTGATCTACTCTGAATAGGGTAGATTTGAGAGAAGAACTGAATATTTTTACTATATAATTATCAAAATTGAGCATATTTCTACCAAATTTATTTATATATGTATAATATATGTAGGTATGTCTATCGTTACTCTAGATCCCATTACACATTACAGAGCTTACTTTGGGCTGGGCTAATCGGTGTAAGTATAAGAAATATTTATTTATTGTAATGTATTTTTTTAAATAATTGGATTTTTACAAATAAATCACTAAAAGTTTGAGTACAAGATCTTTATTTCACATGGAGTTTAAACAAAACTCAATTCACTAATGTTACTAGGCAACAATATTACTGTCAATTCTATCAATTCATATATATAGAATGACTTAAAAATATAAAAAGAACTTAAATTAATATAGGTACAGGCAGGGTTTATAGTCCGTTTGATCGATATTGGTTTTAAGTTGAAATTTATAATGTAAAAGATTAAAAGAGGGTATTCCGAGGATAAAAAGAAATCAGTATTCCGGTAGTCCTTCAGGAGTCCTTCAGGAACTGGTCCAGGCAACTGGTAACCGTGGTTAGATGGCCGTGTTTGGGTTAGATTACTCTCTGTCCTTGGCTTACCAAGTCGCCGTCTTCAATTAGAATTTAAGGTAGATCAGCGGTCTATTTAATGCAGCTGGGTCACTTGGAAGTCCCTGGGTGACGAGGGTTAATGTTCAGCCCAAATATAGTTCCCTGAAGATGACATGAATCATTTCAAATAACAACTCTCTTGGCATTTACTTTACTATTTATTAACTTTCAAAAGCCATGAGTGTGATGTAGAAAATGAAAACAAACATGACGATACTATTGATTCTAGAATATTACAAGATTTGATCTGGTTAAAATATTAATTTGTTTTATTTAAATCCCCATGTATGTAACGGTTATGAGAGGTAGTTAATGGATTTAATTGCATAAAATATATTGGTTTCCCACCAGGCATACTATGATGATTAATCAATATTTTATTGTAAAAGACCAAATTTGTTATATCAATTTACCACAGTTATTTTCTCTACCCACACTCAACGGATATTCAGGAAATGTTCTAGAACGATGTTTTAGGTATATGAAATGTATATATGAATCTCAGTTAAAAACTCTAAATATATAATAAAAGAAAGAATTATGAAAATTAGGTACCTTTCTTTCGGGATGATTGTCTTTTTTGCTCTAATTTATATTCGGTGAAAGCAGATCTATTTCGTCAGTCTATATATAGACTCCTCTTTTGTAGCAGAGCTCGGCCTCAACAGCCGAATACAGTATTTTCGATTATTTAAATTAGAACAGTGAATAGCTAAGTTGTTACTTAGGTATTGATCACAGCTATTGATCCAAAAAACAAATATCCGCTAATCACTGCCACAGACTAGTGTGTATCATTTTTTTTTTTATTAAGTTTTTAATTTTTTAGTTAGGCAAAGGACACAATCTATGCTAGCCCGAGCAATCCAGCCTGACTATGTTAATCTGTAGAAGGATTAATATTTCTTTATTAGTCCTCACAGCTAGGTCTAGTTTACAGACTCAATTGCCACAGACAAACATTTGCCTGAGGAATAATAAAAATAAGGTTAAACGACTACACTTATGATGATCAATTGCGATTTAACTTTTCATTGACATAAGACTATTCTTTTAAACTACTAATTGTGACATTATAATATTTTCATATTTTTTTAGTGGGAGTGTGTGGGATTACTGATTAAAATACTATCTTTGTAGACGACGCTTGGCTAGACTTGGTTGCTTAATTTGCGCCATAGATAATGGTGTTAGGATCATGATTAGCGGTCCACTCTATGGAACTGTCCATGTCATCTATTAAAATTGTCAATGTCAAAGTAACAATTCGACGTAAACATAACCAATGCGAGATACAATTGTAAAAGTGATTTTAATCAATATGAATAAAAAAATGTCTTTAATAGTACTTAAAATCAGTGAGAAAAACAGTGTTACATTATTTATACAATAAATATTCTTTATTTAATACTTAAAAACTTTCTTTTTTTAATGGGATAATTATAATACTTGCGCAAAAGAACAAGAATAATGATAAACAAGGGAATTGTGATATACTTCTTGAATGGTATTATTTTACCACTGAAAGTCAACCAAAGTTACACCATTGATTTTGTCATCCGCTACTGGCCGCTTATCGCCGCTTGATCATTCTCACTGGAGGAACTACATCCACGAAGTCACCGGTGGAACCGCAAGCTACAGGGAAGTGGTGCGGACAACAAGACAATTGCCAGGCGTTTACAGCTCAAATCTATGAACTAGATTCTTTTAGAAATCACATCCTAAGTACATTCTAATATAACAATATATTATATACTAGCGGACCCGACAGACTTCGTCCTGTCAAAAAGATTAGTACAGTGGCAGTTTTTTGTTCCTAATTATTTTATAGATAATGTCGCATAGCCAACCAAATCGCAAAAAAAGTCTAAATGACCTATTACATTTTGTGGCTATTCAATTTTGGAACGTGACATTAAATCCTCCAACGATGTATTCTGTGCTCCAACGCACGCACGCACACTGTTTTGATAGATATGATTGAATTTCAACTATATGTAGCGTTAATAAAGCGCAAATTGACTCTTTGATGTTAGGAACACACCTTCATTGCTTAGACAACAGTGAGTGCTTGCAATATGAACTTTATACAATAACAATAAAGCTCAATTCGACTGTACGTTTTAGTTAGAAAACGTTTGCATGGGAAAATAAAAGGGCTGTTTTTAGGGTATTTCCGATAATTATTCGAATTTTCCTCATTGTAAAAACCCTCCTTGAACTTCAACGAACATTAACAAAAAAGAATTGGCCAAATTGGTCCAGGCGTTGTTGAGTTATGAGCTTACCAACACATTTTGTGATTCATTTTTATATATAAGATTATATTGCACCTTATTTTCTTTTAACTTAACTAACAAGTGACATACAGGGCCGGCTTATGCATGTCGCGGCCCCTAGGCAATACTGTAGCAATGTCTCTCCCCCCCCCCCTCTCTAACCCTAATAATTCATAATTACGCCGTTTTTTACTACATAGGTATATTATCATAATATTAAATAAAAATATTGAATCAAACTGAAAGAATATAGGTAATTGATATATGCATTTAAAAAAAATAATACAATAAGCTATTTAAGCTTATTGTATGATTGTTTTTAAATTAACTCTTCTAACGTTTTTTCTTACAAAATCGTTCAAGACTTCCTGAAAGTTAACCTTTTCCAATACATCATTTTCAATTGCCATTATGGCCAATGAAGTTAAACGGTTTTGAGACATAGTTGAACAAAGACTTTATTTATTTATGAAAAGTCTTTATTTATTAAACGTAACCTCCAAAGAAGTGTCGATTCGTCCGTGAATGCGCCGTCTACTAATCAGTGTCTGACACATACTCGGTGACTTACAATATTCTCATGCGAATGAATTCGGTGCAACGCATTTTTCCAATCAGAAAATCCAGTTTGAAGGTGTAAACGGTTTCGAGGTTCACCAAAAAGGATATATGGAAAACAGTATACTTTTCCAGTAGACGGAGAATACTACAGCCACTCCCGTTTGATTTTACCACCACCACCGAAATTATCTACCAAAATGTACAGAGCAAGACAATCGTCATTGGAATTTTGAATTAAATTTTTACTGTTAAAGAAACATTGTCAATTTTTTTCTCTGTAGCACAGGGCCCTGAACGTGCCGGGGCTCCTAGGCAGTTGCCTACAGTGCCTAATGGATAAAACGAACCTAGTGATATACAAAGATACATTTTTAAGGGTCATACGGTGTATGCGCCATATTCATTAAAATGTTAGCTAGGGATTTCAGCCCTTAACCTCAACGATAACAATTTTACAAGCTTTTATTTAGTTTCACCTGTCCCGTTATCTGTCGTTCTGTAATCAAATCTTGCAACTTAAATCTGATCCACTTCCCGGTTTCCGATTGAGCTGAAATTTGGTATACACGTTTAAAAGGGCTTGCCAAGAATAACTAGAAAAAAATAATGTGACGTCATTCTAAATCCAACATGGCGGCGTATCCAATATGGCGGACCAATTATTTTTCATGCACTCCTACAATATGGGTATCAAATAAAAGGGCTTGCCAAGAATAACTAGAAAAAAATAATGTTACTTCACTCTTAATCCAATACGGCGGAACACCAAAAATGGCGGATAATTTTCTTTTATTCGTTCCTACAATATGGGTATCAAATGAAAGGGCTTGTTCTCAGCAAGCCTGTAGAGGTACTAAAAAGTTAAAAATAAAATTAAAGAAAAAAAAACCTTTTTAAAAACAAGCTTTTATTATTTGTTTATAAAATGAACTAAAAAGTTAAAACTTGTTTTTAAAAAGGTTTTTTTTTCTTTAATTTTCTTACTACGTCTATTTTGCAACGTATCAAAAAATGCCGAGAGACGTGCCAGATAACTTCCAAAAGGCTTTTCTGTAAAGAACTCCGTTCAAATCACAACATCCCTGCTCCCTATCCCGCGCCGCTCCCATCTAGATATGTGCCGCAGGAAATTGATAAAGTTTCCCCCACCTAAGGAATTATTGAACTTTTCGTTCACAACAAGATTCAATAAGTAACTGTCACTGATTGGGAGGGCGGTGTGACTTTTGACCGGTGATTTTGGGGGATAAGTTACAAAATGTTGCGTTGGTGTTCCTTAGGGTTCTAGGGGACCTTGAATAAAGTGAACTGGTTGTATTAACATTATTTGTACAAAGAATTAGTGCCGTCCATCAGCTGTATAGTTGCTGCGAAGAATGTCGCGTCGCCTTTTCTGTTACGCCGCGTCTCCGCTCGGGCTCACAGGTTTGGTAATAAGCGAGAATAGTATTTATTTATTTATAGAGATTCATCAACGTTTGTTTACATTGTTAATTGTATAAATTTAAACAATGCCAATTGTAAAAAAAATGTAACAAACACTTACAGGTAAATCAGCATGCACAAACTACAGAATACTAAGAATATCAACTACATTTGTGAAAAAACAATACTAAAAAACTAATAAACTAAAGATCCTAATCTAAAAACCAAAAACAACTTATTCTAGCAACAGTGCAAAGACCGTGCTACGGAGCCTGTTGGGTGAATCGGCAAAGATATCGATCACATCACTAAACTCATTCACCAGTTTGCACATTCTGGCTATTGGGGAGTTAGAACCAAAAACCGTTCTGTGTAGTGGACTTACAAGTGGGGTTATTTTGCTGCGAGGATATCGGTAAGGTTCACGTAAATTGAACCTGCGCAATAAAGGAGGGCAGTCAATTGAGGTGTTTAAGATTTTGGATACGAATAGCAGGTCCATCATGATTTACAATGAAATAGGGCATATTTTTAATTAGCCACTCCCTGTTGCTTGGGGCGTCTTCTAGGGAAGTGTTCTGGGTTCCGTGTTTGCTGATTTACATAAGCGAGCTCTGACAATTAATACCACAGAATGACATAAGAATTTTGTACGCCGAAGACACTGATGTTTCACGGAGGCTGACGCATGCTCGTTTGCCATGACATGTGGCGTGAGGAAGGCCCCTTCCGTGGCCGGGGGGCGTCGTCGGTGGAGGGGACCGGGGGAGGTGGTAGCCTCCCCCGAGGAGGGCTCCCCTCTAGAGAGGGGAGCGGAGACTGGGGGTTCCCGGAAGTGGCCTTTGTGTTCCCAGGGGCTCCCTACATGCCTGAGGAAGGCCATCCCTGAGGTTTTTAGTGGGTAGGCCTCCCCCTTCTGGGGAGGAGAGCCCCACATAACCGCCGGCTCGCCACAGCCGGGGTATGCAATTTAATGCATTTTCCTCAGGGAAACAAAAAAAAAAAAAAAAGGATACCCCCGCAACGGCAAGTGTCACGGAGGTTATGGCGGACTGCACGCGACCAGAGCGGTCTGACCACGTGACCTGCCGACTAAACTCAGCCTGTGCCTAAGTTCTAAGAACTATATAGGCAAATCGTGAGGGCGGCCGCTCCTCAGAAGAGAGGTGATGCAGCGCCCATAAAAGGGACCTAAACAGCGCTAGAAGAGGCGCGGGAAGCCAAAGTGACGCCGGCCTTATCATTAGCGAAAGCGAAATAAACAGAGTACAGTTAATGAAAGAAATTAGATGTAGTAGGCAAGAACTATTTTTTTGCTATTCATAACTGTTTCAGTTTTAAGTGTAGTACTAAAATTAGAAGATTCCAACTTTGTTCCTTTGTTAAAAATAATGTCAATGCATAAAAATTACTTCAAATATATGTTGTTTTCAAATATATCATTCTTTTTCTTTATATGTATTACTTTCTTTTTCTCTTCGTCTGTTGGGTGGTGGAATTAGTAAAGTTGTATTACCGAATCCTTTCCTTTCAGTAGCATGATACTGTCACATAATATGTGAGTTCATAGCAAACATTGTTATTTTCAGTACCACATTAAAACTCGCTACAGTTCTCATTTCAGGCCACAGAACGCTTAGCTTGTTAACGTTTACGACTATTTCTTTCCACTGCAGAGAGTACTGTATACGCACAAGTTTTTACTTTATGTTACGAGACTGTCCTGTTATTGTGTTTAGGACTGACTTGTCTAGACTTGCTCGATTCTTTAATAGTATTATGAGGTGAGGGGGTAAGTATAAACATGTGTTTCTTGTACTGTACTCAATTTAAAAATTACTAGTTTGTTTTGATTGTTAGGTCTGTATCAAAGTTGTTAGTCTTTGACTGTATATTTGACAGATACTCAATTGAAAAAATACTATTTTGCTTTGGTTGGTAGGCCTGCGTCAAGGTTGTTAGTGTTTGATTGTATATTTGACAGACACTCAATTAATAAAATACTAGTTTGATTTGTTGGTAGGGCTTTTTTTCTGTGACTGTCCAGGGGTTCTCGGACAGTCCCTCCCTTGGCGGTGGCTTGATCAACTCTTGGTCGAGCCGGCCCCGGGACACATGGCGGTCGAATCGCGAGAGCGCACCCCGCCATGTGCCCTGTATGGGCCCAGAGAACTCGGAGGGGGTTTTAGTGGGTAGGCCGGTCCTCTTGGCCGGAGAGCCCCACACACGGCCGCGTTTTGCCAGCGCGGTGTCAGGGTGCACAAGTAGGGTTGCCACCTTTTTTTTGCAGTTAAAGTATATTGTTTATAAAATAAACAATATACTTTAACTGCAGTAAGAAAAAAAAGTACAAAGTATCAAAATACAGTACAACATATTTGCCTTTACTACTAAGTTTAAAAACATATTTTTTATTGCTTTTTACAGTTTGTACTAAATTTTTATCTTCACTAAACAATTGCACGGCGTCATTACAGTCTACGTTTAAATTAAAGTATATAAATAATTCATTTTTTATCCAATTCAGAGATGCTTTATTTCGTTCATCTCGCCATTTGCAATTAATTACAGAAAAAACTATTTAAATACTTGTTGCCATTTTTGCGCAGTTGTTAGTTCTGTAAAATCTTCAGAAGTACATATCTTATTATAAAGTTGGTTTAATAAAGTGATTTCCCCATATAGATTATCCATATCTACATATAATTTTTTTTTGCATATAAACTTTCAATGATGTTAACAATAGTAAAAAATTATATGTTGCTCTTCAAATTTATACTACCAAGTGTAAAGAACCAGTTTGTATTATTAATATAAAACCATCTATTCAGGTACTCTAGGGATTCAACTAAACTTTTTTAATGAAATAAGATATGCAAAATAAAGTATTTTCGTGTACTTCATTATTTTTATAAAGTATAGAGTACAATTGCCCTAAATAACGTACAATACTTTATTATAAAGTACGGGTGGCAACCCTATGCACAAGGTCGCATTTCCCCGCCTCAAAAAAAGGCCTGTTTTTCTGGTGGTGACCCGGTGCAGGTAGTGACCGAAACAACCATGTCCGGTCAGTACCTGCACCATGCGGAATGAGAGGCTGCCCTGCCGGCGCCCGACCCACTCCTCCAACACCGGACGAACGGCTTCGATAGTCCGGTGTTTGTTCCGGTCTGAGTGTTTGTGCATGTAAGATTTCTGTTGGTGACTGCACTCACGACACAGGATAAAAATCCTAGTGTGGGGCGACGTTTTTAAAAAAAAGAATCGCATACCCCGACTGCGACTGAGAAAAAAAAAAGGCTCTCAAAAAAAAAAAAGAGCCTCGCAGAAAGTCAGGCGGCGTCGGGGAATCTTAATACTGCGTCAAAATGGGGGGGGGGAGGAGGGTGGGTGTGCTCCCGAATTTAATTTGTGTTATTTGTTAGGGGTGCACCCCCCTGTTAGGGTGGGGGTTGAAGGGGGTTGTTTTACCCCGATAGTAATTAGGTCTCTTCGCGGAGATGTCGGGAGTTTATTCCCGTTACTGACGAGGGCGCAAAGTCAAGGAAGCTAGGGAGGTATGTTAGGATCGTGGACGGGGGAGCGGAGGCTGGGGGTTCCCGAAAGTAGCTTGGTAAGTTCCCGGGGGCTCCTTTATGCCTGAGGAAGGCCATCCCTGAGGTTTTTAGTGGGTAGGCCTCCCCCTTCTGGGGAGGAGAGCCCCACATAACCGCCGGCTCGCCACAGCCGGGGTATGCAATTTAATGCATTTTCCTCAGGGAAACAAAAAAAAAATAAAGGTCTTGTATTTCCCGAGATATGAATTTTTACAGCTTTTTGTTTATTCCTGGTTTTTCTTCGTCGCGGGATAGCGTCTGCGACGCGCCTCCACTACAGGCCGCGCTGAAGAAAAGAAAGGGCCGACAGGCGAAAGGGCCTGCCCTCCCAGCAACATCGAATGAGTCCCGGGAGGAAGCGGCGAAGGTGGACTGGAGGAGTTTGTGAGGTTCCAGTCTGATCTCATACGCCGCTTCTTCCCGGACATGGAACGGAGACCGCCGCTCGCCCATGAGCGGTGTCAGGCGAAAGCAGCTTCGCCTGCCGTGCTTGGAGGGGGCAAAAATGAAGAACGTGACCATACCAGGAAAGCCTCCTTTCTCCTAATTTTTAGGGTTCCGTAGCCAAATAGCAAAAATCAGAACCCCTTATGGATTCGTCATGTCTGTCTGTCCGTATGTCACAGTCACTTTTTTCCGTAACTATAACAGCTATACTGTGGAAACTGTAAGAGTATTCGGTGAACCACATTAAGATTTTCATACAAAAATAGAAAGATAACCATACTAATCCATACTAATATTATAAATGGGGAAATGTGTCTGTCTGTTTGTCTGTCTTTAACGGCAAAAGTGGAGATAGTCGAAGGGATGGATAGTAACATAGGTTACTTTTAGGGTAGGATGCGAAATATGAGGAAGTCGCGACCGCTACGGCGATACGGGATGGACCACGCCCCTTCCGTGGCCGGGGGGCGTCGTCGGTGGAGGAGACCGGGGGAGGTAGTAAGCCTCCCCCGAGGAGGGCTCCCCTGTGTCGAAGGGGGAGCGGAGGCTGGGGGTTCCCGGAAGGAGCTTGATGGTGCCGGGGGCTCCCTACATGCCTGAGGAAGGCCATCCCTGAGGTTTTTAGTGGGTAGGCCTCCCCCTTCTGGGGAGGAGAGCCCCACATAACCGCCGGCTCGCCACAGCCGGGGTATGCAATTTAATGCATTTTCCTCAGGGGAACAAAAAAAAAAAAAGAATGCGCAATATAGGCTTCGCTCAAAAACTACTGCTCAGATTTTCATGCGGGTTTCATCATTAGATAGAGTAATTCTTGAGCAAGGTTTTGCGGTATTTTTTATCTCGGAGAAACGGATAGTCCCACGGGAAGCGCGATAAAACCTTCGCGCCATAAACCGACTTCCTTTTTTTAGTGGGTAGGCCTCCACCTTCTGGGGAGGAGAGCCCCACATAACCGCCGGCTCGCCACAGCCGGGGTATGCAATTTAATGCATTTTCCTCAGGGGAACAAAAAAAAAAAAACAGAATGCGCAATATAGGCTTCGCTCAAAAACTACTGCTCAGATTTTCATGCGGGTTTCATCATTAGATAGAGTAATTCTTGAGCAACGTATTGCGGTATTTTTTATCTCGGAGAAACGGATAGTCCCACGGGAAGCGCGATAAAACCTTCGCGCCATAAACCGACTTCCGCGCATATGTAGTCGTGGGCAAAAGCTATGACCCTTAACCCTCTATAGACCCAATCCCGAAATCCGCGGGCAGAAAGCTAGTAAAGAATAGAGCAAGATATTTATTTAGATGTATAGTGGTACGGAACCTTACGTGCGTGAGTCCGACTCGCACTTGGCCGGTTTTACAACAATGTCAAGATTACTAACTAATACTTTTCCTTTTCCTTGTATTGAGATGTCTTAAGAAATCATTCTAAGAAAGTGAATGAGAAACTAAGAAAACGAACAGAATGAAAATGAAATATAATGTTACATTTTCCGTTCGCGTCGGTAAATACTTGTTATTGTGCCAGCTTAATTGCATTATGCTTCGACACGCTTTGCCTTCTGTATTGTTTTCATGAATAAATGTATTTGGTATAGTTTCTGTATGACGATGTATGGACCGTAAATTGCATGTTTGCTTTTTAGCTAGACGATTTGTTTGTTGTAAGGCTAAATCTTTTTCTGTAAAAAAAGCTAAACGGTTTTCTATACTTATGTTTTAGGGTAAGTACTTAATTAAATACTATTACTACACAAAAATATCTAATTCCCTTGCATACCTTACCTTATTTCTACCTTTATTTCAGACGTCTAGACAGCCTCTTAAATAAAGGGGATTGTGTAAACCTTAAAAATACTGTTTATTTGTTTTAGAACAACTCTTTTAAGCCTCTTTCATATAACTAATTAAACTAGCGATCCGCCCCGGCTTCGCACGGGAGCAATGTAAAAATGGTTATGGTGGGTTATCCCTAAAAGATAGACATATACCATCGCGGACTTTTTGTTTAACTTTTTAAGGCAGACAATACTGCAGTACATTATTTTGATCTATCCCCTAGGGTTCAGCCAACGTTTTTGCAATATAAGCGCAAAAAAACGTGCTTATTTACGACATCACATTAGAAACCTCTAAAATCTGTGTTTCTCTACTATACTCGTATTATGCATGTATTATACATTTTTCGTGTGTAAGTCGGGGCTGATATGCATCACTACGACCTATTAAGATCTATTGTGACCAGCCTCCTATGTAGGTTCCTACAGTAGCTCCCTTAACTGGACACTGACCAAGAAAGATAGGATGTTCCCAGTTCGGATTGTTTTTATTTCATCTGGGTCAAGGATGTGTTTCCCCAGGTGTCTGTTTCTTTTGTGAATCAGCGGCTCACAGTAGCACAAGAGGTGTATTGGTGTTTCACGCTCTTGTTCGCAGACTCTGCATGTGTCAGTGTCCTTTAGTTTCATGTTGTAATGTATTATACATACAAAAGTTCCTTAAGAATCACTCTATCCAGTAGCGGCGTTAGGGTAGGGCGCGGTTGGGCGACCACGCAGGGCGCCGCAGTAAGTATTTATATGTAAAGGGAATGCTGTCGTACTTATCTCGCCCAGAGCGCTGGTAGTGCTAAAACCGGCACTGACTCTATCTATTAAAAAAACTATATAAAATCAAAATCTGTATAAATTGTAGGCTGTGTTATTCTGATGTACTCGTATAAGTTATATTATAGTAAAGTTTTGTTAACATCCGTACAGTTGTTTTTACGTGAAAAAATAACAAACATACAGGCATACAAACATTATAATATTAGTACGGATTCTTAGGGAAATATTAAGTCACAAGTACAAATATTTAGAAACTCTATTTCATGAAAAATATTCTATAATTTATTTCCACGTCTACAATTTATTTATTAGTACAGATAAAGCCTGCCGAATCAGAAGCAGCTAATGTCAAAATGGCCGCTTCGAGAAAACAGGCAGGACACTTCACTAATTGGAACCCATTAAGATTTTAATTTAGTCCCGTTCCTAAATCAGCATATTATAAGCTTTCTCGTTTCAGAGATCAAGTTTAAACTAGAGGCAAACACACTTAAGTGAGTCCTCAGCGCGGGGGCGGCACAAGTGACAAGAGGGGGTTGTTATTTCGTGCAGAAACTCTATCAATGACGTCAATTTTTGATGGATTGGTTGGGTGGTAATAAATTGTTTACAGAAAATTATTTTTAATTGAGAATTATGATTAGAAGTATACACAAAAGTCTAAATTCTTAACTAGAAAATACGCTAAAATACCTATATGCATAACAACATTTTATTACACAACATTAAAAAAAATGCAAATGGCGGATTTAATGCCTCCCTCTGTCTACCAATAAAGTGTGTAAGATATAAATATTAATAAAGCAGTAACAATTATATTAAAGCACATATAAATATATAAACATATACAAATATACATATGTATGTGTTTCATTTATTCATTCATTTCAGCCAATAGACGCCCACTGTTGGGCATAGGCCTCCCCCAAGTATCTCCACGCAAATCGGTCCTGCGCTGCAAGCGTCCAGCGCCTTCCCGCGATCTTCACCAAATCGTCGGTCCACCTTGTGGGAGGCCTACCAACGTTGCGGTGTCCAGCATATGCCTGCCACTCCAGGAACTTTCCGCCCCAACGGCCGGTCCTGCGAGCAATGTGCCCCGCCCATTGCCACTTAAGGTTCGCAATTCTTCGGGCTATGTCGGTGACCCTGGTTCTTCTGCGGATTTCATCATTTCTGATTCGATCACGCAGAGAAACTCCGAGCATAGCCCTCTCCATTGCCCTCTGGGTGACTTTGAGCCGCCTTATAAGGCCCATTGTGAGTGGCCAGGTTTCTGTTCCGTATGTCATCACTGGCAACACGCACGAATCGAAGACTTTCGTCTTGAGGCACTGCGGTAGATGGACCGAGAATATGCCGCGTAGCTTCCCAAACGCTGCCCAGCCGAGTTGGATGTATGTGTTTATATAGAATAAAAGTATTATCTTAAATAACGGATTCAAAAAAGAGCATATTCCCATTTAAAAGGCCGGCAACGCATCTGTGACTCCTCTGGTGTTGCGGGTGTCCATGGACAACGGTTACCAGGTGATCCGTTTGCTCGTTTGCTGCCCTATCCTATTAAAAAAAACATTTTTCGTATAAGATATTTGATCCTGTATTAGTAAATCATATGATAGAGTCGTAAAGTGACAAATTCTGTACCACACCGTCTCTTGAGGACGATCGCTCTCACTTGCAGTCACAGGGTACTCAAAATCAAAAAATCAAAATCAAAATAATATTTATTCAACATAGACCTTTACAGGCACTTATTGACGTCAACAAACAAAACAAAAAAAAAGCTTAAATAATAATAAAAAAAAAAACAAAAACCTTGTCCGTACGTACGAATAAGGAAAAAAAAAGAAAAAATATATTGACTCGACACCTGTTCGGAAATTGGGAGAGCCTTCTCGAGAAGAACAGGCAAGAAACTCTGAAGGTCTATTTTTTATCTCCTCTTTTCAATGTTAATAATTATAATAATATAATATAAAAATACAACATAGTATAAGATACAATCATACCTAATACGATTACAGTCGTATGTATGTTTACATACACATATAAAATAATACAATATTATAAATAATGTTACCAAACATGGCTCTATGAATAGTGTCCCTATTCCCAAATAGTGTGATCATTAAGATAGTCACTTACTTTATAATAACCTTTACACTGAGAACTAACTTTACTGAGAACTAAGTCTTATGTAGGTTAAATTTGGTCGGTAAGTCACACCGGCACTTGTTGGTGTGATGGTATCCAAGAGGATTCTCAGCCTCTCCTCTCCCGAGGAAAAAGACATAGACTGAGATTATATAATAATATATTGTGACGATTCATCAAATAATGCAGTTGTAAGTAGATGAAGCGAAAGAGATATGTAAGGACCGTAGCAAGTGGAAGGACGTAATCTCTGCCTACCCCCGTGGGAAAAAGGCGTGAGTGTATGTATGTATGTATTATTTAGAAAAATTGACATGTCCCGAAAAGTAATCACATACGAAAATGTAAGGAAAATATTGGATATTAATTAATTGCCTTATAAATTAATGATGGAACGTTAATGGAATTTTAAGTGAACTGTTCGAAGTAATGACGGAAAAAACGTATCTTTGTTGAGATTTTATCATTTGTATCCGGATCAGTACGAAGATTCGAATCTGTAAAGTGATTCATTTGTATTAGTGACTCTGAACTGATTAAATCATATTCTGATATATGATATAAATACACGGATATAAATATTGATATTGATTCATTTCTATCAGTGATTCTGAGTCAATCGTGTAAGCGTCGCGCATCGAATGAAACCGAGATGCAATTGTGCGAATGATTAATATGAAGCGCTATTAGAGATTTGAATCCGTGAATCACTTGGAAGAAACGACTCACTGAATCGTTTTTGTAAAGATTGACACATCTCTAGTTCGAAGAGCTGCATAATTAGCCTTTGGTAACCCGATCAATTATTCCTTAAATAAGATGGAGACTAAGTCAATAATAGTCATATAACAAAAGTGATATGACTTCACTATATGCTTTGATTGGAGCTCCATCAAAAGGTGACTTGATCATGGAGATTGCTGTATCTGTCCGCCGAACCGGCGAACCGGCGCCACGGGTCACTCTCCTACCACCTGGTGCAGGTGCTAAGCGGTCACGGCTCGTTTGGCCGCTACCTGCACGGCATCGGGAGGGAGCCAACCCCGGGGTGCCACCATTGTGGCGTCGAGGAGGACACCGCACAGCACACCCTAGCGGTGTGCCCGGCGTTCTCTGCGCGGCGCGCCGAGTTGGTCGCCGTGATAGGCGACGATCTCTCCCTCCAAAACATGGTGCGCGCCATGCTGGAGGGGGAGAGGACGTGGGCGCTAGTGAGCTCCTTCTGCGCCGACGTCATGACGCAGAAGGAGGCGGCGGAGCGGGCCAGGGAGGCGGATCCCGAGGCTCCGGCATGCCGCCGCAGGCGCGCAGGGCGGAGGAGGCGCGAGTTCGCTCGCCTCCTTCCTCCTGTCGGTGACCAGCGGGGACCAGGCCCGGGAAGGCTAATTCCTGCTATTCAATGGTTGCCGTCAGTCGACGATCCCCTGGATGTCCCGGGGGATCGACGGCCCCCCCAGCACAACGGGGGGGTGAGAGGTGCTCGCCGCGGGCGAGCCAATAACGCCGACGAGGTCGTGGAAGTGTACGTAAGTGTTCCCAAGACCTTGTCAGGCAGTGATGCTGCTCTCCTCGGCGTGTCTTCCTCCTCGTCTGATGAGGGGGAGGATGCGTCGACGATTGATGCGCTCCTGCCAAGGCGTCCCTGAGGGGCATTGTCTGGTTTTTAGTCGGTAGGCCGCGCACTTGGCTGGCACTCGGCCCCCAAGCGCGCGGAGAGTCCGACATAACCCCGCGGTGTCGGGAGCCGCGGGGTATGCGTAACGCATTTTCCAGACATTAATAAAAATAAAAAAAAGTTACGATTTTAGACACATTAAAAAAAATTTACGCAAAGGACGTACTCTTTGTCAAATTGGTAATACGATTTATTACTACCACAATTATTTTATTTGTGTGTCCCTTGACAACTAATGTTTACAATGTCCTGTAGGCTGTGTATGTTGGCGCGCAAGCGCCTTCGTTCGTCGGCGGCTGTCGGCGATCATCGAAGGAGGCAGCGCTCGCGCATGCATGCTGCATGGATCGGGGCTAAGCGATCTTTTTGCAGTTCCGGCTAGATGGAGAGCTCGGGGTTCGTTCGGTCTTGGGGTGTCACTAGTTGGGGGAGTTGTCGCTGAGGTCGGGTGAACTCCTTTCTTCTGAAGGGCGCCACCAGTACTAGGAATACTGGAAATTAAACAAAGGAATACCAGCAGATTTCTGTATTGTCCTTGTTACATGCTTCTAAATGTTTATGTTTTAACAACTTCCATCTTATGTGTATTGTTCTCTTTTACATGCTTCTAAATGTTTATGTTTTAACAACTTACATCTTATGTGTATTTTCTCTTTACAACAATATTTAAATTCTACTACAATGTTTATTCTATTATTCTTAAATAATTCTTAAATAATCCTACCTTAAACAAGTTGAGTTACCACAAACCATATTCAAGTGTTCTTACTACAAACATTAGTTAATTATACATTTAAGTAGATTGGAGAAGGGCCCTTTCCATTACCTAAGCCTTAATTAACGTTCTATTTAAGCTAGTTTCAACATTACACTCACAATGCTTCATAAATGTTCCAAAACACAATAATGTTCCATTGCACAATTGTCACCGACGTTTAGGTCTTCGTTGTCAGGTGTATGTAGTCAATACATAATGAGTCACTTACTAGAGAACGGAGCTACATTACCCAAGTAATGGTCACAATAGTGTGGGTCCTAGATTAAGCCAGGCATCCGCGTAAATCTGGGCGCCGGCGCGATAGTGGGAGAATCATACAGAAATCTCACTGGCAAAATTCTGAGGTATATTTAAATTGAAATTTAGGAGCGGCAACCTGCAACAAATTACAATAACCCGTCACAGTTTGCCACTAGGTATTCTTGCCTAGCTAATACAAGGAAGACAAATTACAAACCTACTATACAAGTAGAACCTAAATTACTATACAAGGAAGACAAATTACTAACCTGCCGCTCCTTTTAAGATGCGCTTACGGCGCACATTGCACGACGCGCATGGCGTCACCACGTAGTGGACACATTCTACAGTGTGTGGCTCCGGGACGGTTGCCTACAAAACACAATCTGCTTAGTCACAAGCGGTGAAGACAATCCTGGCGAAAAACCATCACAAAACACCATACGTACAACGAATTTCCTTAATTAATTCCTTCAGCGAACCGACTGCCAAGACGCCATTGCGAAAAAAGAAAGAAGAAGGGATGGGGTATATCGTCCAACGATATTGACCCAAATTCATAGACTAACAAAATCGGCTACTATCCAACGAGCCTACTTATTTTAAATTAATAAAACGAAGATACTCTGTCGTTGCCTGAAACGAAATATCAAACCGTCAATTCTTAAATTTTATTTTCTAAATAAAAAATGAATGTTGAATATTGCAAATGGTATATGTAGTCGATGAAGCTGACCAAAAGATTATCTATTCTGCGTTCGCGGTCACAACACTATCTATGGAATAGACAGCGGCGGCTGCGCAGCTCTCATTGGTCGACGCGAATGAGAGGGAACGTCATACTGACAGCTACATAACAAACAATGATATTATTTACGAGTGTTTTTGATGAAAATCATACAATAATTTATGTTTTGAGTGTGGGAAATTACTTAATTGCGAAGATAAAAATACTATGCATGTACTACAATAATAACATGAGAGATATACGCCAAGTATTATGTGCAATTTGATAAAAACAAATCGTAAGTAAGTCAATATTTATTTTCTAATTTACTGCTTCTATTTTGATATTATATTTTAAGAAACATACCCAAAACGAGAAGACACTTTTGTTAGACAATATCCCCAACTATCAACTCATTTCTCAAATGATATAAAAAAAAATCACTAGACGAAAATAACATGCAACAACACTCCCTTCACAAGAGCGAAATTGGGAAGGTCGAAGATAAAAGCAAGTTCGCGACAAAAAAAAATAATCCTGCCGTGACCGCAAAATTCTTTAAAGCTACTTCTAAAAATCAAAGTTAGAGCAATACATTTCTCTTAATTCTACAGTGCGAGCATGCAGAGTACGTTAGACCCAGTGTATACTATGCCTAATCACTGTTATGTTATAACATACTATTTATTTCTAGTATTATCAACTAATTCCCTAATTCTATTTTTCAGAGTTCCCTACTGGGGTATCGAAAACTTGAAGAAACATGTATAATTACTGTTCTATTCTAAATCTTATTTTATTCTCATTCTAATTCTATTTTAACTCTATTATTCTTATTCTTACTCTCAATGTAAGGGTTTTATTTACCTATACAAGAAGAATTTCTATTTCAGTTATTAAACTGTTCTGATTGCCACCATGAGCGTTTCTTATTTGTTCTCAACTGTAACAGTAGCATACTGTATTGAAATAAGACTAACAGTCTTCCTATGTTGTATTTGAAATTAACTTACTCAGAAGTGTGAGTCAAGTTTACTAACCTAAATTGTGTAATCCTCACTAATCTGGATAGTTGTGTAATGGAGATACCAATGCCCATCACCAAGCAACCTATACTATTACTCAATCTTCATTCAACTCCCGCTGGCTTCACTTTCACTCATCCCTATTTTAATAAAAATATATATATACCACATACTATAAATAATTATTATATGCTCATACCATTTATTCTATCATCATTCAAAACAAAATTTATTCTTCTTCTTACATTCTTCCCTGTCGTTCATACATCCAATATCTCTCTTACACAGCTTCCTAATGTAAGGCCTCACCTACTTGTAGATTACACTAACCTAAACATAACTAAGCTAATACTAATTTATTATTCGACATGTATTATGTCTTTGATGTGGGTTAAGCCCAACTTTCTACCATTCAAGGCACGAAGTCTATAGACAAGAGGACTAACACGTTCTTCTACTACACACTTAATATTTCTCGGTGCTAACTTTCTGGCAAAATTCTCGCTGGCTTTGGAAAGAATATAATCTTTCTTCCAGACCACTTGGCCTACTTTCAAACCAACATCCCGTTTTCTACGGTCATAAATTTTCTTACCCCTCTCGTAGGCAGAGTTAAGTTTCTGTTTTACTTTTAGGAAGATGTCCTTGAGTTCAACTAAAGAACCGACATAATCTTCTCTATCTGTAAAGTTTAATTCTTCTAGTTCGGCATTGTGTTTATAGTGCTCTGTGTCCAAAATTATCTCCCTACCATGAACTATGAAAAATGGTGTAAAACCTGTGGCGTCATGCACACTATTATTCATGGCGGACTGAATTTGTGACAAGTGGACGTCCCACTCCCTTTGCTCCTCTTTAAGGAAAGCCGAGATCGTGTCCCCCAAAACTCGATTTACTCGCTCCACCGGGTTTACTTGTGGGGTGTATACAGCCGTGTAAAACAAGTTTGGTATGTTATACTTCCCGACTAACGCTCTGAACTCGTTGGAAGTAAACACACTCCCATTGTCACAAATTAGAGTCCTGGGAACACCATGGACCATGAACACGTTCTCTTCCAATTTTCTGTTGATAATGGAGGTTACAGCTTTGCGTATAGGAAACAGGAAAACATACTTTGAGAAGTAATCTGCCACTACCAACACAAAAGTGTTTCCGTTCTTGGACTTTGGCAACGGCCCATGTAAATCGATGGACAACGTTTCAAAAGGCCTGCACACTTTCTTGGGCTGTCCCATTAAACCGGGCCTAGCACGATTGGTGGACTTGTTTGCTAAGCAAGTTTCACATTTTCTAACATACGCCTTTACGTCTCTTAATAACTTAGGCCAATAATACCGTAAAGCTATTCTTTTTAACGTTTTATTAATACCGAAGTGTCCTGCTGTAGGTTCATCATGATTTTCTGAGAGAATTTTATTTCTGCATTCTTGGGGTACAACGAGTTTCCACGACGTGTCGTTTTCTAGAGCATATTTGCATCTAATGAGTTTGTATAGTTTGCCTTCTAGAATACTAAATTTTGGATAACGACACGGGTGTTTGATTACGTTTTCGTATAACCTATTGTACCATGCATCCTCAGACGGGTACGTAACTGATTCTAATGCACTAATTTCTAACCTGCTGAGTGCGTCTGGTACCACGTGGAGATGACCCTTTCTGTGTTTTATATCAAATTGGTATTGCATGAGACGCATAGCCCACCTCGCTAACCTACCGCTTGGAGACTTAATGCTCAACAGCCACTGCAGGGAAGCATGGTCGGTAATGACTGTAAAAGGGTGACCTTCTACGTAACACCTGAATTTTTCTACACTATACAGGGCCGCAAGGCACTCTTTCTCGGTCACCGAGTAGTTCTTTTCTGCACCCGTAAGGCTTCTCGAGGCATACGCTATTACCTTCTCTACTCCATCAATTTCTTGGGTTAACACACTCCCTATTCCTCTGTCGCTCGCGTCGCATTGTATGACAAAGCCTTTGGAAAAGTCTGGGCAGCTCAGCACCGGCGATGTTACCAAACAATCTTTGAGCTTATCAAAAGCGATCTGAGCATCGTTGTTCCATTCAAATCTCTTCAACTTTTTGCTTGTTAAACGATTTAACGGAGCAGCCACAGTTGAGAAATTCGGTATGAAACGTCGATACCACCCTACCATTCCCAAAAAACTTTTGACATCCTTTGACGATCTGGGGACCGCCAGGTTAACAATAACCCTAGTCTTCTCTGGATTGGTTCTTAAGCCTTCTCTATCAACTTTGTAACCTAGATAATCTAGTTCTCCTCTGCAAAAGCGTGACTTTTCTATGTTAACGGTGAGTTTCGCAGCGGTAAGTTTTTCATGAACGCGATCTAATAGGGTTAAGTGTTCTTTAAAAGCACCGCGCGATACCAAAATTATGTCATCGAGATAAGTGAAGACAGAATACGTTAAATCGGTATTCTGGAATTCAGCAGTAATCGTACGATCCATTAACCTTTGAAGGGTTTGCGCTGCCGTGCTCAAACCAAAGCACATTCTACGAAAATGGAAGAGGCCACGTCCTGGGACGCTAAAAGCAGTCTTCTCCTTACTCTCCTCACTAAGTTCTACTTGCCAGTACGCTGACTTAAGGTCTATCGAGGTCATATAAGTAGCCCCTCTCAGGCTGTTTAGGATGAAGTCAATATTTGGCAAGGGATAACTATCAAACCTAGTTATTGAGTTCAATTTCCTACAATCGAGGCATACTCGTGGTTCACCATTAGATTTCTTGACAATCACCAGGGGACTATTCCACGGTGAATTAGATGGCTCAATTACACCCAGCTCTAACATTTTATCTACTTGTTGATGTATTAATGACAGCATAGCGGGTGAAAATTGATGACACTTTTGTCTTACAGGTGGGTGATCACCAGTGTCTATTACATGTTTAACTAAATCTGTTCTGTTTAAGACATTTTTTAAACTTAAATTTCGAAATTTCTCTATTCTCAAAGCTAATTCCTTTTGTTGTAGTAAAGATAAATCATTAGATGTACGTAATGCTCCGGGTGTCAAGAAATTTTGTGAAGTTAAACTGTCTAAACTAATATACTGAAAAACTTCAAAGCCAATATTGAACTTTTTCCAAAAATCTATTCCAAATATAATTGGTGTTTTAATTTCTTCGACTACTAAGAATAATATAACATGACTAATATTTCTATACTCTACTAAAATTTTAGCGCTACCAGTGGCCACGCTCTTTGATCCATTCGCTGTGAATATGGGTACTGGTTCTATGTTTTTGTCCAAGGTAGCGCCATACTGTGCAAGACAACGAAAAGCAGGGCCACTAATCACACTACAAGCTGCACCCGAATCTAACAATCCTTTGCACCGTTTGCCTAAAATATTTACTTCTAAATAGGGTCTGGTATCCCCAGGTACGGGCTTAAAATAAATTTCATGGATATGTTGATGTTTCTTTTTAAATTTGTTATTGCTGTTGTGGGATGCCGGTGTTATCCGTCCGCGGTGTTCGAGGCTTGCTGCCTGTTTAAACGGTTCTGAGGATTGCACTTGGGACACTGCGGTCGTGTGACATCAACCTTTCCACACCCATAGCAATAAACTTTCCTATTAAATTTACATTCTGAGGTAGAATGTCCTGAGCGTTGACATTTACTACATTTTTTATTTTGTGATTTCTCTAAAGATTCAATTACTTTCTTATTTGAACTAGGATTGGTGAAATGTCGTGTTTTGTAACAAAGGTCCGTGTGCAAAGAATCACTTGCAGAAGTGGATGGGTTGATATGTGTCGAACACTCTTTCTTCACCTCTTCAATCTGTTTGCACCTCCTACGTAAGCTCTCTACACAAGTGAAATTGTCACAAAATATTTTCGACTTATAATATGGGGCTAAATTATCCCTTATTATTTCCACCTGTTCTTGTTCTGGGATTGGTGAGTCTAACCTATTAAAGTAAGTTTTCATAACATAAATGTAAGAAATAACACTCTCTGATGTGTGCTGTGTTCTATTGTAAATTTCTTTTAAGGTTTTTCTATTGTACGAGGTAGGCAAAAATTCGTATTTCAAGGCGTTAACAAATTCTATCCAAGTAGAATATGATTTACCATAAGATTGGTACCACTGTAAGGCTTCGCCTTCTAATAAATCAGAAATACCACGTAACAATTCTTGTTCGTTAATGTCTTTCGACGTTCTAAAAGTGTCAATACGATCTAAAAATGCATGCAAATTGAGCCTACTATTATGGCCTGAATACCTAACGTTCCACTTGGATACGCTCCTAGATGGGTCCAACGTAATCCGCAGCTCACCTGTATTCATCGCAAAGTCACGAGTCTCTGTGGTCACTGCAGGTGGTCGGCTGGTCTGGCTAGGCTGGTCATCTGCATACTGGATCTTAACGTCACCTGAAGTTGAAACATTCAAAAGTTTTAATAAAGTTTGACACTCTTTCATAAGGAGTGAAACTTTTTCTGCTGTTTCTTCATTATCCGGCGTAAGGCGTGATAGCCTTAGCTGGATATGTAAAATTCTGGATAGAAAACGTTCTTTCTGTGAAGGGGTAAATTCTCCCGAAGACACCACTGAACTTATATCATTCAGTTTATTCTCACAAGTTTCTAACTCATAATCAATGTCTAATTCTGTGAAGTCACCCGTGACTTTCAACTGTGAAGTCTTAATTAAGGTTGAAATTCTACTGCGCATTTCTGCCACAGTGCGTACATTCTCATGACCTCTAATTTTGAGTTCATATTTTAATTCATCACACAGAAGGTGTCTAAAGTTTAATTTAATTAACGACATCCTAAAGATTATTCTATTTTCTGGAACAAAAAGTGATTCCAAAAACAACAATTGAAAAACCACAAATCAATACAACCACTTAAGAGTTGGGAAATAGAAAACAAAGAAAGTACACCAACCTCAACAAAATCCAACTATACCAAGCCACACGTTGTGAGCGTCATTTAATGCTGCATGGATCGGGGCTAAGCGATCTTTTTGCAGTTCCGGCTAGATGGAGAGCTCGGGGTTCGTTCGGTCTTGGGGTGTCACTAGTTGGGGGAGTTGTCGCTGAGGTCGGGTGAACTCCTTTCTTCTGAAGGGCGCCACCAGTACTAGGAATACTGGAAATTAAACAAAGGAATACCAGCAGATTTCTGTATTGTCCTTGTTACATGCTTCTAAATGTTTATGTTTTAACAACTTCCATCTTATGTGTATTGTTCTCTTTTACATGCTTCTAAATGTTTATGTTTTAACAACTTTCATCTTATGTTATTGTTCTCTTTTACAACAATATTTAAATTCTACTACAATGTTTATTCTATTATTCTTAAATAATTCTTAAATAATCCTACCTTAAACAAGTTGAGTTACCACAAACCATATTCAAGTGTTCTTACTACAAACATTAGTTAATTATACATTTAAGTAGGTTGGAGAAGGGCCCTTTCCATTACCTAAGCCTTAATTACCGTTCTATTTAAGCTAGTTTCAACATTACACTCACAATGCTTCATAAATGTTCCAAAACACAATAATGTTCAATTACACAATTGTCACCGACGTTTAGGTCTTCGTTGTCAGGTGGATGTAGTCAATACATAATGAGTCACTTACTAGAGAACGGAGCTACATTACCCAAGTAATGGTCACAATAGTGTGGGTCCTAGATTAAGCCTGGCATCCGCGTAAATCTGGGCGCCGGCGCGATAGTGGGAGAATCATACAGAAATCTCACTGGCAAAATTCTGAGGTATATTTAAATTGAAATTTAGGAGCGGCAACCTGCAACAAATTACAATAACCCGTCACAGTTTGCCACTAGGTATTCTTGCCTAGCTAATACAAGGAAGACAAATTACAAACCTACTATACAAGTAGAACCTAAATTACTATACAAGGAAGACAAATTACTAACCTGCCGCTCCTTTTAAGATGCGCTTACGGCGCACATTGCACGACGCGCATGGCGTCACCACGTAGTGGACACATTCTACAGTGTGTGGCTCCGGGACGGTTGCCTACAAAACACAATCTGCTTAGTCACAAGCGGTGAAGACAATCCTGGCGAAAAACCATCACAAAACACCATACGTACAACGAATTTCCTTAATTAATTCCTTCAGCGAACCGACTGCCAAGACGCCATTGCGAAAAAAGAAAGAAGAAGGGATGGGGTATATCGTCCAACGATATTGACCCAAATTCATAGACTAACAAAATCGGCTACTATCCAACGAGCCTACTTATTTTAAATTAATAAAACGAAGATACTCTGTCGTTGCCTGAAACGAAATATCAAACCGTCAATTCTTAAATTTTATTTTCTAAATAAAAAATGAATGTTGAATATTGTAAATGGTATATGTAGTCGATGAAGCTGACCAAAAGATTATCTATTCTGCGTTCGCGGTCACAACACTATCTATGGAATAGACAGCGGCGGCTGCGCAGCTCTCATTGGTCGACGCGAATGAGAGGGAACGTCATACTGACAGCTACAAACAAACAATGAACCTATATTATTTACGAGTGTTTTTGATGAAAATCATACAATAATTTATGTTTTGAGTGTGGGAAATTACTTAATTGCGAAGATAAAAATACTATGCATGTACTACAATAATAACATGAGAGATATACGCCAAGTATTATGTGCAATTTGATAAAAACAAATCGTAAGTAAGTCAATATTTATTTTCTAATTTACTGCTTCTATTTTGATATTATATTTTAAGAAACATACCCAAAACGAGAAGACACTTTTGTTAGACAATATCCCCAACTATCAACTCATTTCTCAAATGATTTATAAAAAAATCACTAGACGAAAATAACATGCAACAAAGGACGGGCTGAGGACATGGAAACCGGCCGGTCTTTATTTAACGTCCAGTAGTTAGGACCCTAACAGTGTATGCTACACCGCCTAATCAACGAAATAAGTTAGTTCTATAATTCAAAATATGGGATTACATTTTCTTTTCTTTAGCTTTACACCTGTTTTCGTTGTCTATATGAACAGTTTCCGCTATTTTTTTTAGGGTGTAGATAATACTATTCTTTCAATCGTGCTTTACGTCCAAAACCAATAAGAGCCTTATAATAAAAATGGACGTAAGGAGCTGTATTTTTTAAACTAACAAAATAGGATGAAAACTTAACATTTCATCGTCTGCATCTTAAAACATTAGGTATACTTTGCTTTAACCACTTTTTTATAACTTAAAAAAATAAGCGATACGGATTTTATTAAAAAAAAAACTTATTTGGCTCTCCTGAAAAGTGGGGATTTGTGCTTTACGTCAATTGAGATTACAAGTAACGATATAGTTATAAACAAGCACTCAACTATTTACAATGAGGATTTTAATTTAGGTTTTGGTATCGGAAACATTTCGCAGTTACCTCTGAACTCTTCCCAAGTCGCTCCACTCTTCCCCCTCGTCCACAGCATTTAATTGCTATCCTTCACAATGTTTAGCTTGATGTTGTAACGGTATAAACGTTCGGAAAACACGCTGCCCCTTTGAAACAACTCAAAGAATAGGGGAGGGGGGTGATTAACGCAGAGAAAAGAATCCTATAAAAGCGTTCTATTATTTAAACGCCAATAAAATGGAGTTCTCGCTAGGCTTTCGTAGCTTTTGGCTGAATGATAATGAAGCAATTTAATTTATGAAGCTGATCATGTCTTCTGTTGATTTAATATAATTGTAATGAGTTTGATGGGGTATACAATGGTTCTATTTGCGAGTTAAGTGGCTGTGTTTGAATCTTTGTTTGATATGTCAAAATAACATCTATTCCTCTCAAGGATTGACCATTTTAGTATGAGCAAATGTACTGACTTTATTATTTTTGTGTCTCGATGAAAATGCTTTTATTGTCTGCCAGTTATTAGCAGACCCGACAGACTTCGTCCTGTCAAAAAGATTTGTAAAGTAGCAGTTTTTTGTACCTACTTATTTTATAGATAATAGTACTAAATATAGTTTATGTTACTCAGTGATGGTGTAGCTTTCTAATGAAAAAAGGATTATTAAAATCGGTCCAGTACTTTTGAGTTTATTCGTTACATACAAAACTTTTCTCTTTATAATATTAATGTAGATAATAAATGATACTTACCAACTTCTGTTAAGATTCATAATGAGAATGTTGTAATAACTAAAAAATAAGTTTGCTTTTAGGTTATTATAGTTTCAAGGAAATGCACACTTTATGTCGTAAGTAATAAGGTTTGCATTAGATTGCGCTGTTCTCGTTAAGTTACACACCAAACTAGCAAACACAGACTGTCAAATCTAGGGATGTGATCTGAGATAGATTGAAGATTTACGCCAAATCAAAATCGATTTCTTATCGATTTGCTGCTGGACATAGGCTACCTCCAAAGAACTGTACACTGGTCGGTCCTGCGTTATTAACATTCAGTGCCTTTTTGCCTTTTTCGCAAAACCGTTTATTCTACCAATGCTGTGCTATCATATGACTGCCACTCGAGGTACTTTCCGCCCAAGAGCCGTCCGCCCAAGAGCACTATCGCTTAAGGTTCGCAATTCTTCTAAAGTAGATAATACTATTTATATTTCTGCTTATATTCAGAGCCCCCTAGCGGGAAAATGAGTCGTTAACTTTTTTTGCGACCATTACATTTTATGCTCAGCTCGACCAGGAGAACAGGTTTTCTAGGAGGTAGACTCTGTACCAGGGTCGTCTGCATGGGTACCTCCGTCTTACCTATTTCCGCCGCCAAACAGCAGGGTTCGCTTTGCTGTGTTCCGGCGTGAACGGTAAGATAGGCAGTGAAATTACTGGGTACTGTGACTTTACAGCTTATGTCACAAGTTGGCAACGTACACTGTGGTTCTTATGAGGTTTGCAGATTTGCTGCAAATCTCGTGGGAACCACATGTACTATAGGCGACTGTTACCACTTACCATCAGGTGGGCAGCCTGCTTGTTTGTCAACTTTAGCAATAAAAAAAAAAAAAAAAATAACATATCCAAAATTTTGACCTGAGTCCCGAAAACCACTTGGCCATATCAACAGTATCATCTACTTTCCTTAAATTCCATTCTATGGTCTTAATAATTAATCACAATTCGCTCACACTATCGCTAGCATCAGAAACTTTCATAATCTCAAGTACTAACTTATATCGTAGTTTTGGTAGTTCTAATTTTAAAATTTGCCATTAAAAATGAATTATTTAAAATGTGTTACCTTTTCACAGATTTAAATCAGTTGTTAAATAAACAAATAATAAAAGCTTGTTTTTAAAAAGGTTTTTTTCTTTAATTTTATTTTTAACTTTTTAGTACCTCTACAGGCTGCTGAGAACAAGCCCTTTCATTTGATACCCATATTGTAGGAGTGTATTAAAAATAATTGGTCCGCCATATTGGATACGGCCCCATGTTGGATTTAGAATGACGTCACACAGTCAATCATGCATTGTCATCCGAACTAAACGTGTATACCAAATTTCAGCTCAATCGGAAACCGGGAAGTGGATCAAATTTAAGTTGCAAGATTTGAATGTAAGTAATGTTGAGGTGAATAAAACTCAACATCTCAACATATCAACTGATTAAAATAGCCGTTCAATCAAACAACAAGAATCATTTCATAATCCCGTGATTTCTTCTCGAATATTTGTTTAAATTTTGATTCACTCATAAGCGACCTCACAATTTCTGTGTCCTTAATACACGTGTAACGTATATTTAGTACTTACATTCCGAAAAATATTTTGAAACAATCACAAACCACGGCTAGTTGACGCCATATTTAAAACAAAACGCACCTAGCGCTGCGGTGGTGAGCGCTGAACTAATTACATTAGACGGCGGTTTTTGAATCAGCTGTAGTGTTGAACGTTTTGAGCGACTCAAATATTAAATTAATAAGCTAGACGTATAGTTGAATGGTGTTGTTAAGTCAAAGGGCTAGCTGTTAGATTGAACGACTATTTTAATCAGTTGGCTGCGACATATACTCGTATATACGAGTATATTACATACTCCACTGTCGTCGGCCGGCTAAGGCAAGGCACAGGCGAGTGGCATACACCCCCCTGAAGCGTATCCGCATAGGTAATCAAATAACATCCTCATAATATATTGGTAACGTATTAAAAAATAGCAAAAATATTTTAAAATTAAGCCAGCGAATAGTATTAAGCAAACAGGATAAATGTAGTCCCCAAATCACCGCCGACTCTGGGGACCTCTCCATATATCGAACGATCGACATTACTCAGCGCTGAGACCTTCGCCGTGATCCCATCTGAATCCATCACCATCAAGATTATTGACCTTCTATTAGGCGTCTACGAGTTATTCAGCGCCATGTCGATTGAATATCCGATTGGGAAACTTACAGAACTTTAACAAAACGTTTATAGAACGAATGTGACTTCGCGATTCAGTTTTGTTATTGGAAATACGTCTTATTTATTTTCATTTGTATTTGTTATATAGCTATGTGTCTATGTGTAGCTATGTGTGTATCATGAACTAAAAAAGTGACATTTGTCCAAATTACACACAGTTTGGTAATAAATAGTTAATAGTTGCGTCATTTAAAGTCACGATTTTATTTATCCCTTTATCAACTTAAAAACTACTAAATGGATTTTAATAAAACTTTACAATAATATAGGTTATATATCAGAATAACACATAGGCTAAAATTTATAAGGATATATGATACGCTAATATAGGAATAGCTTTCCTAACTAATCCTGCGCAGGCGAAGTCGCAAGCACAAGGAAGTAAGGAATAAAATAGCAATCAAAGAGAAATTTACGAGTATATCCCAGTTTCTTAAGCTTTTTAATTAAAGAAGTAATTTCGGCGTTCATAAACATTCGACTTTATAAATAATAACAAACCAAATATATAATGTTTCATTGTACTGAAAATTACTTGGTCTCGATTTAGCTCACTGGTATTCCAATTTAAGTATGGGTGGGTCCAAAATTTGTTGTCGGTGTTAGCGAGCGCGCCCGTGGGCGCGTGTTCGGCTTCATGATTGACAGTTTTTTGTGCTACTTTATTTTGTATCAATGAAACAATACGTCATTTTGGATAGAGCGAGTTCTGAATGAGTGTTTTTACGGAAACTAATTAAAACTGTTGGCTTCATAGAAGACAAATGGGACTTTTGTCTTAAAATAAGTTAAAATAATATTGATTTTTCATAAAACATTCCTTAATTCTGTTTAATGTTCTTAAGCATACATTTTATTCGTAAAACAATAGCTTGTATTTATATTGTCATAAATTTGGTTATTTGTATTATCATAAACTTGTAGGCCTCTCCCTTCTGGGGAGGAGAGCCTCACATAACCGCCGGCTCGCCACAGCCGGGGTATGCAATTTAATGCATTTTCCTCAGGGGAACAAAAAAAAAGGTAATTCGTAATGTCATAAATCTAGGTAATTTGTAATCTCAAAAACTTAGGTAATTTGTAAACTCTTGTTATTAACTATTAAATGTGGCTTGAATATAAATACACTAGTAGCGCCATCTGTGATCATGATCAGGCTTGGAAAACTCATAAATCTGTCTCTTTGAAAATGTCTCAGTAGCTCCTTTGCTTCAGAGATCATGCATTTGAATTGTTTGAATTGCACAAAAGTTAAAAGTGCGTTAATTTTTAAATGGGAATACTCTTCTTTCGAAGGTTCAACCTTCCAAATATTGTATCTGTTTGAGAATAGTATGAAGTTAATTTATTCCACAATTCGGGGTTCGTTCTACAAGACAGAAGCTTGTTGAACGGTGTCTTATCCAGTATACAATGTCTAAAGTATAAATTGTTGATTTTATTGAACTGTTTACCAGTATGTCTTCGGGAATTCTACGTTTGGAGCCAAATCGAAATTAAACATCTCGTTCAGAGACAATGCTTATTCAGTTCGAGTATTGACTAAGCGGAGACTATTTGCGAAGTGCCGTCACGCTGAAGGCGGTCTGCGAACTTAATTAAGTAAAGTTCATTCAAAACGGTTTGTTCTAATAAAGCATTTCTAATTACCTTGTTTGAACTGGAAAATGTTATCAAAGTCTTTCGGAGAAAGAGAACGAGGATTTTCATACTTTGCTCCATGATGTTCGTTTGTTGAGGAAAATTTTGTGTCGTTGTGAAATTTCCATTTTTCGTGTAGTGTTTTTAAATAAATATTGTCATATTTTTTTATGTTCATTATGTAGATTTTAAAAAATCGAATTCCTTTTAAAACTAAACTCATGCTATACAATGCACTTGCGGAATCATATATCCAATATGGTCTTAGTAGCTACGGCAGAACTTATAAATCTTATTTAGATCACATCAACAATTTAAAGATTAGAATATTAAAATCTATAGTTTCGGATAATATTAAATCAAAATTTAAAGATGATAACAATGGACTGCTTAAACACTGTAAAATATTACCAATACAACTGCAAATACAATACAGTATATTAAAGGAAAATTATTTCAATGAAACTTATAAAGTTCCTATAAAACATGCTGTATATACGCGCGGTGTGGCTAGTAACCGTCTTCACAAGCCGTTCGCCAACAATACAAAAGGCGAAAGAACGTGTAACTACCTCCTTCCGACTTTAATAAATGCCATGTCACCTGATTTAATTAACAGTATCACACACAACAACATTAAGTTAAAATTGAAAGAATTTTTTAGGTTTATTGTGATTCCATAATATATTAGTTACCTATCCATTATATTCAATATATATTATTGTGTAAAAATAATACTACGTATAAATGACTGTTTTCATTTTGTATTAAATTAAGCAAATATTTAAGTTTAAAATCAATTGCATAAGCGTATAAACCTCTGTGGTTTTTTGTATGCATTGATTTATGTAAAATGATTGTAAGATTTTTTTTATATGGTAAATAAATGAAAAAAAAAAAAAAGATATTTAAAAGCTTAAAAAGGCAACATCATGGTCTGTGTAAATGTTGATACGTTGAAGAAGGAAGTGAGTGTTGAAATAGAGACAGATGCGAGTAATAGAGAAGAGTGGAAGAGAGACATGTTGCCCCAACCCTAAAAGAAAATGGGAGGCTAGAGAATGAAGAAGCAAATAGCAAAGGCACTTTCCCTCTCTGGACGTTACTTCTTTAACTAGAGTAGTGACAAAATTAGTAGGAGTAGCGAGCTACAGCCAAGCAAATTCGTTTTTATAACCACAGTGGTATTAAGAAAGACAATTTATATCAGGATCATCTGCTTGAAAACCTCCATCTTTCCTATTTTGGCATTGATATGTTCCGGCTAAGGCTAAGATAGGCATTAAAACTGAGTACTGTGACATTTCATCTCATGTTACATCTTGCAAATGTACTCAATTATTTTGTGATGTTTGTAGATTTGCTGATAATATCACCGGAACCACTTACTATCAGCTGGGTAGTCTGATTGTCAAAATATTACATTTAAAAAATAAGATTACATATATAATCTATACGTATGCGTGACTATCAGTCAATACTGGTATTACATATCATAATATTTTTATAACAAGATTCCACATAGTGTAGCTGAATTGCCTTTTCATAAGTTCAAGGTACACGTTAAAAAAGACGCTAATGAGTAAGGGCTATTGCAAAGTCAATGATTATTTAAATGATGCCAATACTTGTTGTTTGTAAACTTAACTTGTGCCTAAGTTCTAAGGCATAGGTAACTCGTGAGGCGACCGCCCCTTGGGAGACGGGCGATGCAGCGTAGGCCATACAAGGGGCCTAAAGGGCTTGAGAGGCGCGGGAAGCCAAAGTGGTGCCGTCCTTATCATGGGTGAACCTTTTTTATTTTTTTTTGTTCTCATGAGGAAAATGCATTAAATTGCATACCCCGGCTGTAGCGAGCCGGCGGATATGTGGGGCTCTCCTCCCCAGAAGTGGGAGGCCTACCCACTAAAAACCTCAGGGATGGCTTTCCTCAGGCATGTAGGGAGCCCCCGGGAACACCAAGCTACTTCCGGGAACCCCCAGCCTCCGCTCCCTCGTCGATACAGGGGAGCCCTCCTCGGGGGAGGCTACACTACCTCCCCCGGTCTCCTCCACAGACGACGCCCCAGGCCACGGAAGGGGCATGGTCCATCCCGGGTCGCCGTAGCGGTCGCGACTTCCTCGCGCCCGCCGGCGACCCGCGGCGGCGCCGCAGCTGTGCTACCGCGCCCAGCGCCGCCTTCTTCGAGCGGGATCGGCCATCTCCCGACCCCGCACGGCGGCCTCCTTCTGGAGCATCACTGCTTCACAGAAGGAGGTCACAGCCCTCCAACCTCCCCCATCCGCCAGCATTGCCGCAATCAATGACGGCGGACAGATCTCGCTCGATCTCTGCGACCAAGACTCGGCGCTCGGAGGCCCACGCAGGGCTCTCCGCCAATCATGGGGGAACCTAGTCATGACGATGCTGAAGGATCGTGGAGTGCAGATGCTACCTGCAGAAACAGAAGGTCCCGCGTAACTTGATTGCCAGGGTCGACGAGGGCGTGACGAGGTCTACGATATCGGTGACGCGAGGGGCAAAGAGGTCATTTATTACCTTTGTATGACCTATAATGTCCGTTTTATTATGGTCAGATAAGATTACTCTTTGCTCATATCAAAGGCATACAAAGGTCATATGCAATTTAACAGTAAAAATCTACTAGAGTTAGTGTGAAGTAAAATAAGCATCACAGTGCGATTCATTGCTAATCTAGGACAACTGATGACCCACTTAATTCAAAGTAAATCGCCAAGGATGGAAATAATAAGGTATCCCAAATAAAGCGTCCGAAAAGGGTTTTCCATCAGGCCACCTTTCGATATTCAAAGGTCTCGTCCCATGTGTATCGGGTTCAATTCCGGCAACTTTGCGACCACCTGCCAGCTAAGCCTAAGCTCATACATATAAATTCATGTTAGATTTGTTCGTTCGTCTGTTATTCATTTCGCGTAGTTTGTTGTTAAAACTTGGCCGAATGGACGGAAAGTTTGGATAATTTCATTATTGGTTTTGTGTGGATTCCCCAATGTTTGTAGGGTGTTGGGTTGGTAGTTTTTATCGTTTAACTGTGTTGAATCTACTTGGCGATTTGATCGAAGTTTTTTTTTTACAAAATTAAAGCCTTCCAACTTCATTACATTGAAGACAATATATATTTATCTCTTCGCTTATTGACTGATCATGGTGTTTCTGGGGCATTTCCAGTGTGTTTTCGAAGTTGTGATGTTGGAGTGAGATGGACTATATTTTTTCTTGAGTGAGACAGGATAGATTTTAGATGGCCGCCGCTGCGAAATCTTAACGTCCTGAATTGCATTTTAGACTATTTTTTCAATATTTTGCATCATGACACACACACACACACACATATATATATAGTAAGGATAATAAGGCCTGTGGTGAGACAATAGACACACAAATAATATCAAAGGTTACTGTGCTTCGACTATGTCTAATTTTTATTTTTTGTCTCATGCGTTCATAAACCGGACTAACATCCGGTTCTCCGGGATTCGATGTTGTTGAATAATGTATAATAATTTTGTAGTCATACAACTAATTGTACAACTAAAATTGTTTAAGATTAAAGCAAGCTTACAAATTTATATTTCTGGCTATCATTTGCGACTTCAAAATAATATTCGTGTTTGTAGGAATTAATGAAAAATTATGTCAAAATATCACTTTTGGCTATCAATTTTCTTAGATACAATTAAATCTACTAGTAGCATTAAGCGTACACTTAAAACATTCTCTTCTGGCTCCTGTATCCCAAAAACAAAGTTATCGCCAAGACTTACACTTTCCGAAAACATAAAACTTTGATAACATCATCTTAATGCCGGCATTAGCGTGGCTACTCGCGCATTCGCGATGGCCTATTTAAATCTGTTTCCTTGGATCCCTAAAATTTATCTCCAACCTGCACACTCCAACGGTTCGATTCAGAATTATCGTCGTTAAGGAGTTACGCGCTTTCTACATGAACGGTCTTCAACTGTGATTCAGGATTTATAACAGCAAACTTAATGAAAACATCGAGAACATCTGTTATGCTACCCTTTTTAATTAACACAAGGGAGTAAGGTTCAAAGTTGTGATGCCACAATATTGGCGAAATGCAAAGGATAAAATTGCGTCTGCCCCCCTCAAGGTAAAAACTTCCGGAGTAAAGCTTATTTAATCCAGATTTTTACCTCAAAAATGTCAGTGTTATGCACGGAGCGAATGACGTCAAAAATATTGTGAATGTAACTGAAAATAAATTCTGCAGAGGTTTCATGCCGGTAGATTATTTCAAGATTTGATTTTGTTTAAAAGATTGATGCGGATCTTGTTGTGTGTCTATGTGTTCGTCTTTTTGTCAAATTGTCAAATATATGTACATTTACCTGACGCTCCTTTTTTTTTTTGTTTCCCTGAGGAAAATGCATTAAATTGCATACCCCGGCTGTGGCGAGCCGGCGGTTATGTGGGGCTCTCCTCCCCAGAAGGGGGAGGCCAACCCACTAAAAACCTCAGGGATGGCCTTCCTCAGGCATGTAGGGAGCCTCCGGGAACATCAAGCTTCTTCCGGGAAACCCCAGCCTCCGCTCCCCCGTCGATCCAGGGGAGCCCTCCTCGGGGGAGGCTTACTACCTCCACCGACGACGCCCCCCGGCCACGGAAGGGGCGTGGTCCATCCCGGGTCGCCGTAGCGGTCGCGACTTCCTCGCGCCCGCCGGCGACCCGCGGCGGCGCCGCAGCTGTGCTACTGAGCCCGGCGCCGCCTCCTTCGAGCGGGATCGGCCATCTCCCGACCCCGCTCGGCAGCCTCCTTCTGGAGCATCATTGCTTCACAGAAGGAGGCCACAGCCCGCCAGCCTCCCTCGTCCGCCTCCATTGTCGCAATCAACGCTGGCGGAGGCAGATCTTGCCCGATCTCTTCGACCAAGACTCGGCGCTCGAAGGCCCACGCGGGGCACTCCGCCAGTTGTACTGGGCCGAGTCGAGATCGGATGCGCAGTGGTGGCATCGTGTCGATCCCTCCCGTTCTATTCGACACAGATACTCACCAAAACATCTGATATAATTCCTATTAATAGAAACATGAAATTCGCTTTCAATTTATTATTCTGACATAATTCCCATTAGACATAACCTGCAATTTACATTTAATTTACTATTCTGATATAATTATTATTTGTGACCTGCAATTCGCTTTCAATTTATTATTCTGATATAATTGTTATTGGTCAAAACCTGCAATTTGCATTTAATGTATTATTCTGACATAATTGTTATAAAAACAACTAATTATTAGATCTCGTTCAAACCAATTTTCGGAGGAAGTTTGCATGGTAACTATATTTTTTTTTACATTTGTCATTCCGTTATTTTAGAAGTTACGGGGGGACACACATTTTTCCACTTTGGTAGCGTCTCTCACGGAAACTATTCAGTTTAGAAAAAAAATATATTAGAAACCTCAATATCATTTTAGAAGACCTATCCATAGATACCTCACAGGTATGGGTTTGAGAAAAAAAAATGAGTTTCAGTTCTAAGTATGGGGAACATCAAACATTTATTGTTTTGTTTTTTCTATTTTGTATGTAAATCTTAATGCGGTTCACCAAATACATGCACTTACCAAGTTTCCACAGTATAGCTCTTATAGTTAGTGACATACGGACGAATCCATAAGGGTTCCGTTTTTTGCCATTCGGCTACGGAACCCTAAAAATGAACGATATTATTGATTAAAATTTTCCCACAATAGGACATGTGTTGACCAAAATAAAGAATATAATAATGAATATCATAATCAATCCCTTGCACATTAACACATTTGAAGTAATTTGTTTGCATTGTTTTTTGTTTGCGATATACGACTTTTCAATCTGTTGATTTTGCTTCAATATATTCATAAATTTTGACACCACCAATTTTGACAACACCCGATTGATAGATCGGGTAAATTAGAGCTCACCGGAACTATTGATTTAGAAATCGTTGACAATTTCATCTACCTGGGCTCTAGCATCTCTAACAAGGGGTCCTGTGAATACGAAATCCGGAGAAGGATCGGTATGGCTAAAACCGCTATGACGCAGCTGCAAAGAATATGGAAGGACAGAAGCATTTCCCGCAACACCAAGACCAAACTTGTACGTGCTCTCGTATTCTCCACATTTGCATACGGCGCTGAAACGTGGACTATTAAAAAAGCTGACCGAGAGCGTATTGACGCCTTCGAGATGTGGTGCTGGAGAAAAATGTTAAGCATTCCTTGGACAGCTCGCCGTACCAACGTATCCATCTTAAGGGAACTCAAAGTGCAAACCAGGCTATCCACCTCATGCCTGCGAAAGGTACTCGAGTATTTCGGCCACATTGCTAGGAAGGGAAATGACAACCTCGAGAAACTTGTAGTCACAGGCAAAGTCGAAGGAAATAGACCGAGAGGAAGAAGCCCTATGCGTTGGACAGACCAGATACGCACCACACTGGAATCCACTGTCCACAACGCGTTCCACACTGCCGCAGATCACCACCAGTGGCGGTCAATAATCATGAGCAAGGTGCTCAACAAGAGAGATCACGACCCTCAGTAACTGGGGTATCGACGCAAGGAGGAGGAGGATATTCATAAAACGTAGTAAATTCTGACTTGGAGATTCATTAGCTGATATTTTTCTGATCATATTAGAAACTAAAATAATTACTGGCTACTTTAGTTTCTAGAAATAATAATCAAGTTTGTCAGCACGTATTTAAATAATAATCAAGTTTGTCAGCACGTATTTAAATTCATTTCGATTAGCAGTTTTGCCAGAATCCCCAAAGTATTGCGCTTTCATTAACAATTTCGCCAGAATTTGCGAAAGGGTGTACGTCAGCATACTCGCGACTTATTAACACTAAAATGACGAGGGTTCCCCTGGCGGGTACTTTGTAAGCGATATGCAAAGTGGAGATGTGCAAACGTAGGCGTCGCCGTCGCTTACACGAAGTATGTAGTTTGTTTGGTGGACGTTTACAAAAGACGTGTAATGCAAGACCTTAAGTGATGAACATGGATGATGTTTTAAATCAATATCTTCTTCAGACGGCTCTCATAATTTCCGAACCGTTGTCGAGTTATTTTTTTAATTTCTCCTTGTTTCCGTATTATATAATTACGTATATAATACGGTTTCTAGCTAGAGGTAACTTCGTCTGCGCAGGAGACCTATTTTTGAGTTACGAATGTGATTTCGAAATCACCGCTGAATAAATAGTCAGCGGTGACTTTGAGGTCACGGATTCCTAAGCATCCAATTTTTGAAAGTTGATCGCAGAGCTGCCAACATAAGTGTAAGAGTTCGGTTCCACGCAGAATGTAGCCGCTGCCGGTTATTGTCGGCTATATATATATATATACTGAAAAATCAACACATCAACTTCAGACTGTAGTCAATAAGTTCTGTAAACAAAACACAGATAACATTTCCTCAAGTATGACTTGATTACGAGTGGGTGAGGGCACTCGTAATGAAATCACATCCGTGACTCAATACAAATTATTGAAAATCGGTGATTATTAGTCACATCGGTGATTTCGAAGTCGCATTTGTAATTCGAAAATAGGTGTCCAGGATTAGTATTTCGAGTAACTTGTATCTTTACAAATTGCAGCCTATGTGCTATTCTAATATATAAAATATATTATTGTAAATCCATTTAGTACTTTTTATATGACAGAGTAACAAACATCCATACATACACACTTTCGCTATAATAATATTAATAGTAGGGCGGCTCTTAAGATTTTGTGTCTTTGAAATTTTATATTTGTTTCACTTAAACTTTGGTGTAAATATATTTTTAATTGTTTTTTTGTTGTTATATTTTTATGTGTGATGAAGGATGGTGTAAATAAAGATTTAATCTATCATATACGCTGCCAGAGCTGCTTTTGTTTAATTTTGTTTTAATCTTACACTAGGCGGTCATAGTAAGACCTCTTTGGTTGTATACGTGTGTTGAAATAATAAAATATTTTTATTACAGCAAACTTTAACCTTATCAACAGAGGTCGGAATTACGTAGAGTTATTCATGTACTTACACCGATTTCATACAGTGATAGAAGAAAATGGATATGTCTCCAATCCCGAGATTAATTTTAAAGAGCAGAAAAAATGCCCCGTGATTTTTTAAATAAAAAGTTATTTACTTTTACACAATTTAAACTAATGCACGCGCAACGTTCCCAAACTTACATCAATGACATCGGATGTCCGAAGTTGCAAAATTCTAATACGAGCGATGTAGCCACATTTGCAGTTTGCAAACATGCTTGTGAGAACAAAAGAATACAATAGCGGAAATGCGGAGCACTCCCCGCTTAACGGAATGGATTAGATTTTAGATGTTTGGAGAAATTAATTAAAGCCAGAAAATATTAAATAGCTAATGGTTATATATTTTAAAGATATAGAGTAATGTCGGAAGCGAATACTTCAAATCTTACTAAAGTCTAACCATTAATTCACTGGAGTAAACTGACGTTTACGGTGTTACCACTTTATGATGAACAGAAAATAGTGTTGTGACTAGAATATTGAAATCAAACTCATTCATTCAATTTCATTCCGTCCTCAAATCACATTACTCATTTTATTTACTTTATTAAGAAATAATCCAATTTTGTTTAATCGATGTAATAATATTAGTATGGTACCTTTAGGGCAAATAGGTGATAACTTTGAAATGGCGTAATTACTCGAATTATATATATGAAATGAAACAAAAATATTCAATGGATAGATTTTTATTCGTCATCGTCAGACATAATTTTATCACTATCGTCGTCGCTGCCAGTGACACTTATTATAAAACGGTCCGTAATATTGTCCATCATATGGTCGAGATTAAACATTTTCTTTTCTAAGTTTATTACATGATCCACACAGCTTCTCCATCTTTCGGCAGTCACGGTTTTAAGTCCTATTTCGAACAAATTTTTAACTTCAGTCATTTTAACGGTTTTGTTGTTTCTCGCTACGTATCCCTTCCCCTGTGCCCAAATCAGCTCAATAGGATTGAGCTCGCAGTGATAAGGGGGCAGGCGTAAAACCGTGACTCCGTTTTCTGATGCCATCTCGTCAAGTGAGTGAATTTCATTTTTTTGTATCTGATAGAATTCACCTATATTATAATTAATTGAGTACTTTTTTTTAATAAACGTTGTTACTGACTTTGTGTGAGTGATCTGAATAACAACGAAGGGTGAAGTTCTTATCGATTTATTCAATTTATCCAATTATATTTGCAGGTCACCTCACTAGTACGATAAATATGGCAGCATTATTTTACAATGTGACATTAGCATCTGTCAGTTTACTCCAGTGAATTAATAATCAGACTTTAGTAATGAATCGGACAAGGAAAATGATTCTGATGGACTGTTTGAATAACTTCACGAGTCTCGGCGTATGAGAATTTGCTTAAGACTAACAATAATTTGTATAGTGAATTATTGTAAACTAATAAAAATTGTAGTAATTATCTATGTTTCATTTGTCTGTAATATTTGTTCCACTTGGGATTGTCCATTAGAAATTTTTTTCTTTTTTTTTTTCGAAGGTAGATGTGGAAAAGATAAGAAGTGTTTTAATCTCTCATATCCTATTTAAATTTTATTTATTGCTATATAACTATTAATATCATCACTTTCTATTACAAATATCTGTTAAAAAGGCTACTTACATTTGCAAAACCATTTGATGTAGCTAAGTGATTTTTTTTGCACCATCTGCCAGCACATCACATCATCACCTTAACATTTGAATTCAACTTTACATCTGAGCACTTCGAATCACAACTGGAATTATGGCACATTTGGAAGGCATCCTGGAGGGACAGAAGAGTCTTGAGGAGAGGGTCAACAAGAAGATGGAAGAGCTCCAGCAACAGCTCCTCAACGCAGGGCCACATAAAGATACAGTGGCAAAAGTGGCAGAGGAGTTCCGGACCTTCAGGGAACTGATTTTCAATATGATTGGGCTGCTTCGTAACCAAATTGAGGAATGTGTCAAGCATATTGAGTTGTTTGAAAATAGGCATAGACAGAAGGCACTGGTATTCATGGGCATTCCAGAAGTAGAAAAGGAATCTTGCAGTAAGTCAGTTTTACAAGTTATTCACAGCAAATTGAACCTGGAACGCATTTCTACATCCTCAATAAGATCTTGTCATAGACTTGGTGCGGTAAAGAATGATCAACATCGCCCAATTGTAGTATGGTTCACCCATTTTGAGGATAGATCTTCAGTTTGGAATGTGAAGAAGAGTCTGAAGGGATCACCTATTTCCGTGAAAGAGTTCCTCACAAAAAACAGACAAAGTGTATTTAGTAGGGCACGCTTGCACTTTGGTATGCGGTCATGCTGGTCACAGAATGGAATCATCCACATTAAATCCGCAGATGGTAAAAGACATAAAGTGATCTCCTTCAGTGAACTGACACCCCTTCTTGCTCAGTATCCACAGAACTCATCCAGGTTGGTTGATAGCGTAAAGTAACAAATACATGTTTGTTGTTTTTCTTGGCTGCTTGATATCTCTTCTTTTGGGTCATATTTTATGTTATTTGTGTTGGGTAATATTGCTCAAATTTAGTCAATGGGCTTGATTCCATAGGTAGTATGAGTTTATACATTCTTTTGTTACTATTACATTTGTATAGACCTATTATCTGAAAGTATTGTCTGAATCTTGATGAATATTGATGTTCTACTCGTACATTCGTTATCCTATGCTTAAAATTTAGATTTTTTCTCAGAGTGTATACACAATATATTTTTGCGTTCATAATTTGTAGATTGATACAAATACTGTTTAGTTTCATATTAAGACACCTTCTATTGGTATAATAATTTTGTTTCGTACCCATTAATTTAATATTTAGCTTTAGTAATTTTTATGTAGGTAAACCAAATGTAAACACACCACAGTAAAGTGAAAGTGTACTACATGTCATCTGTCAAGATTATTATTGCATTTGTCAATGTCAATGTCAATTTTTTTTTTTTTTTTTTTTGGGCATGTTCTAAATTGCGGCAAGGGTGATATAGTCCCGGGTCCGGCCGAATTTAATAGTCACAAAATACAAGGGCTATTGAGCATTAATTGTGACTTTCTCACTTGGTCGAATTCGCGATATTATCGTTTTTGACGCGAAACGGAACGCGGCCTTTGTGTGAGGTTATTGAGGTTTGGCTCATAAAGCCGTTTTTTAGTTGAAACACTGACATAAAATACAGATGGCCTTTTGTCCTAAGATCGTTTTATTACTTTATTATTACTGTATATTTGTATTCTGTAGCGTAAGGGAATTTATTAATTCTCATTAATTAGGTAGCATGTAATCTCTATGTAATACTATAAACAATGTTTTTTTTTTCTTGTACCGTAGACAGAGAGCTGATTGCTTTTTTAAGCCTTGAATAAACACATCGATGTAATAAAAATAAACTTCACGTTGCTTTAAATAATCAGACTGTTGCCCATGCAACTTTTGCACTAGTTTGGTTGAGTTTTGTTTTGTTTTCTTTCTGTTGTTGAATTTTAGTTAGTGGGTATGGGTTGTATTTCACTGTTTTTTTTATTATTATTATTATAATGTTGTTATCTTTATTTAGCATTATAACTGTGCACTATAATATTATGCTCAAGTGATTATTGTACGCTGGTGGGTGGTGCAGACATGCTTGTGCGGCACTTAAGTAAGTACCTTGTATAATTTTACTGTATTTTATTTATTTATATATTTTAGTGTTTTATTTATAAGTATATTTTATTGATTCTATATTTATATATATATATTACCTATGTCTTCCGAAATTTTTTATTCTGCTGACGAATCGTCAACCTCACAGACTGATGACAGTTTTTGCTCTATTGATGACAATCTTAGCGACTTCATAGCTAGAAACTTTAATCACACTTCCAATAGATTGATTAATGTGTGTCATATCAACGCACAAAGTATTCCTAGTCATTTTGGCGAGCTACATGATATTTTTCATCAATGCAAAATTCATGCACTTTTGGTTTCAGAGTCTTGGCTAAAACCGCATCTTTTGTCAACCTCCTACTCACTTCCAGGATACACACTTATACGTAATGACCGAACTAGTAAGGGGGGGGCGGAGTCGCAATATATCTACGGAGTGATTTTCAATACAAAATAATTGCTGCCTCTCCCTCCCTTTATTCTGCTTCGGTTGAGTATTTGTTTTTAGAGGTTAGTGTATTTACTGCAAAACTTTTGTTAGGTGTAGTTTATTGTCCCCCTTCGGTTGACTATTTCACTGATCTGGAGTCAGTTTTTGAGTCTCTGGGGTCTGAGTATTCACATCACATAATCATGGGCGACTTCAACACTAATATCCTCTCCTCTGAATCTCCTCGCTCCCGGAAACTCATCAATTAATCAGGTCAGTTGGTCTTTACATTTTACCACTTGATCCTACTCACCTAAATCCTAGTGGTGATGATACCTGGCTTGATTTAGTCCTTACCTCAAACACCTCTCTTGTCTCCTCTCATGGCCAACATTCAGCTCCTGGTTTCTCACATCATGACCTTAACCTATCCCCAAGGTTCTGTATAAGCGGTGCTTTGCTCGTATGAACGTTAGTGACCTCGTCAGTGATGCCTCAATGACTGATTGGGAACCAGTGTTTCAAGCCAACACTGTGGACGCTAAGGTTTTAGGTTTTAATGTAATTCTTAACAAAATCTATGACACTCATGCTCCAGTTAAAAAATCAAACTGAAACGCTTGCCGGCTCCTTGGATGTCTGAAGATATCAAACGAGCAATGAGACGAAGAGACAGAGCTTACCGAAAATTCAAAAAACTACGCACGGATGATCACTGGAACATGTACAAGGATGCCAGAAATCGGTGCAATCAGGTGATACGCAATGCCAAACGCCGCCACATTCTTAACAATATCACGTCAACGTCGTCTGCTGCTATTTGGAAGTTTCTCGGAACTCTTGGTATCGGTAGAGATCATCACTTGGAGCTTCCCATTGAATTAACATTGGACGACCTTAACAACCACTTTTCAGGTAGCAGTAATTCAGCGTGCTTTGATCCCACTAACGCAATGGCTTACATAGATAATTTATCCACTCCCGGTATTACTCCTTTTAGTTTTTCAAAGATTTCTGTCGATGATGTAAAGAAAATTATCATTTCTATTAGATCTAATGCTATGGGATGTGATAAAGTTAGTCGTCCAATGATTATTCCTATTTTAGATTACATTCTTCTTCCTCTTACACACATAATAAATTTTTCTCTTCAGACTGGTACATTTCCGTCGCTTTGGCGTAAAGCCTTTGTTCGACCTCTCCCTAAAAAATCCAATCCATCACTTCCCAATGAGTACCGCCCAATCTCTATTCTCCCTTATCTTTCTAAAGTTCTTGAGGCCTGTGTCTATAAGCAGTTTTCCACTTTTGTCCACAATAACTCTCTGCTGAGCACTTTCCAATCTGGGTTTAGGCCAGGCCATAGTACTATGTCCGCTCTACTGAAGGTGACGGGAGATATTAGAGCTGGCATAGATGATACCAAATTAACTGTTCTTGTCTTAATTGACTTTTCCAACGCTTTCAATGCTGTTAACCACCAAATTCTCTTATCCATCCTCACCCATTTTGGGCTTTCTCATGAGGCGGTAAATTGGTTCTCTTCATATCTTCAGGATCGTCAGCAGTCAGTTATTTCAGGGGACAAATCGTCTTCTTGGAGTAACTTGAGGGCTGGTGTTCCTCAAGGCGGCATTTTATCTCCAATTCTTTTTTCAATTTTTATTAATCTCATAACTCACCGTCTTCGGTGTTCGTATCATTTGTATGCCGATGATCTGCAGCTTTATGCTCAAGCTGCTGTTAATGATATAAATGAGGCTATTCATAAGCTTAATGACGACCTTATTGTTATTAAATCTTGGGCTGACCAATTTGGAATACTCGTCAACCCAGCGAAATGTCAAGCAATGTTGGTTGGTGGTCCCAGACTCATTGCTAAAGTGGACACAGATAATGTTTGTCCAATTATATTTAATAATAACTTGATTCCATTTTGTAATCACGTGAAGGATCTTGGGCTTTATTTAGATGCTACGTTTAGCTGGCAACCGCAGGTTACCAGCATATGTCAACGAGTTACTGGAATGTTACGGTCGCTATATCGGTTAAAAAACTTTCTACCTGCTGATATTAAGAAAATGCTTGTTCAGACCTTGATTTTCCCTGTCATTGATTATGGTGATGTGTGCTATCTCGACCTGAATGCAGATCTACTTAATAAACTAGACCGGCTTCTGAACAACTGCATTCGGTTCATTTTTAATTTGAGAAAATATGACCACGTTTCCGAGTATCGCAAGCGCTTGAACTGGTTGACTATTCGGCAGCGTAGATATCTGAGAACATTGAGTGCTTTATACACTATCGTCAATGGCCCTAATACACCAAGTTATTTAAGTCCTCACTTCCAATTCCTAAGTGCTTCTCACGATAGATCTCTGCGGTCATCATCTGGCTTGCTTCTAAAATTTCCATCTCACCATACTGAAATAATTCACGCTTCATTTTTTGTACAATCAATTCATCTCTGGAATGCTTTGCCTATCGATATTAAAACATCAACTAGCAGAACTAGTTTCAAAAATAAGTTGCGAAAACATATTCATCAGAATAATATACTCTAAAGACTTGTTGCATATTTGTCGGTTTATTTATTTATTACTATAGATATATTTCTAACTATTTCGGGATATAATTTTATGTATTAGTATATATATATGATATCTATGTATTAGGATTTTATATTTATATATATGGATGATTTATAAATAGTCATTTCACTGGTACATCTACCACCTTGCTTTCTGCACCATCTAAAGGTTGGCTGTTAGAGAATGCCTCAGGCATTAAGTCCGCCACTGTACACATTGTACACGAAGTATAAATAAATAAATAAATAAATAAATCCCGGGAAGGTCCACATTAATATCAAAATTTCGATGCGAAGACATAACATAAACTCTAACCTATGTTGGAGTAGTCAATGTTCACCCAAATAGTTTTAATAGCAAAGAAGATTGTTATGTTTTTTCTGAATACTTGACATATATCTTTTGATGTCATTTGTTGTTAATAAAAATAGAGGCAATATATTAAAAATGTTTTTTCTGTTTTCTGATTAACTTGTTCCATAAATAAAACACTAATGATTGTTACTATGGTTTATTATTGATTATTAGAAGTTTAGCCAATTTTCAACAGTGGTAGCAGAGCGTGGTTTCTTGAAATAAAAACAAATTGGTAAGTTGCAAAATGGCATGTATAGACGTAAAAATAAAACAATTTGAGGGACAAGATTTTTCTGTGTGGAAATTTAGACTGTCGAGCATATTGCGAGAAAATGAATGTTTAGAAGCAATTCAATCACAAGAGTTTGCAACATCAAATAAAAAATTAGAAGCCCGAGCGCAAAGCTTAATTATAAGTGCCGTGGCCGACAGTCATATTGATTATATACAAGACGAAAAATCTGCATTTGACATGATGGCAAAATTAGAAAATCAATTTATGAAAAAGGGTACACGTAGCAAACTATTTCTAAGGCGGCAACTAAATGAAATAAAGTTTAAGGAAGAAACTACGATGAGCGAACATTTTATACATATATCAAAAATATTTAACCAACTAAGAGACGCAGGAAGCCCGTTATCAGAAGAAGAAAAAATTAATACGCTACTGTTATCTATGCCAGAATCATACGAAGTAATGGTCATCACCATAGAATCCATTCCTAATATAACATTGGACCTTGTAAAAGACAGATTACTCGGAGAAGAAGAGAGACGCAATAAAATGAAACATTTGCCAAGTGTCAGTCAGAAAAATGCATTTTTGTGTCATACTTGTGGGAAAAAATCTCACAATAATTATGAAAGTCATTTAGATAGCTATGGATACGTACATCAAGGTAACTACGGAGAAAATTTTAATAGAGTAAGCGGTCAGGGACTTAGAGGAAACTGGGTTGAACAACGAGGAGCATGGAACAGAGGACAACGAGCAGCTTGTCATAGAGGACAACGAGGAGCTTGGAATAGAGGAACTAGAGGACAAAGAGGATTGTGGAATAAAGGACGAGGAGCTTATAATTTTGGGAGAGATTGCTATTATACTGAAGAAGACAATGCTTTTATATCTGAACGCGTCAATAAACAAGAATTGCAAGAAAATGAATATAATTTCAATGTAAATAATACATTAGAATGGTGTGTAGACTCGGGGTGTTCAGATCATTTAATTAATAATAAAATTTTTTTTTCAGAATATCTAGAGTTAAATACACCTAAAATAATTTCCGCAGCAAAAAATGGGGTAAATTTGTTGGCTGTAGGAGTTGGAAATATACTGGTAAGATGTTTTGTTGGAAATAAATATGTTGATTTTAAAATTAATAACGTATATTATGTACCTGAACTTAGGAAAAATTTATTATCAGTAACCAGAATTGAAAGTAATGGATTTAAAGTAGAGTTTTTTAAACGTAAGATAAAAGTTTATAAATATAATCAGTTAGTAATGATTGGTAATAATGAGGGTTCACTATACACTGTTAAAATGAATGTAATAAAGTTTGAATGTAACTATAGTGAACATAATCATAATATGGCACAGCTTTGGCATAGACGTTTTGGTCACATTAGTATGAGGAATTTAAATTTACTTAGACAAAACAAAATGGTGGATGGACTGGAAGTTTTAAAAGACTGTAGAACAAACGAAACACTATGTGAGCCATGCGTATTAGGCAAAATGACAAAACTTCCGTTTAATAGACAAGGACATAGAGCTACGAAACCATTAGAACTAGTACATACTGACGTTTGTGGACCATTTAATCCCAGGACACATGACGGACATAATTATTTCGTGACATTTATTGATGACTATACACATTTTGTTATTGTATTTTTGATATCAAATAAATATGAAGTTTTTGAAAAATTTAAAATATATTATAGTTATGTTACAAATCATTTTAATTTAAATATTTCAAAATTAAGGTCTGATAATGGCGGAGAATATGTTTCCAAAGAATTCCAAACATTTTGTGAAAGTAAGGGAATACAAATGCAGTATACAGTTCCATATAATCCACAGATGAATGGAGTAGCAGAAAGAATGAACCGCACGTTATTAGAAAAAGCTAAAACTGTTTTATTGGATTCCCAGCTAGGAAAGGAATTTTGGGGACATGCAGTGCTATTTTCTGCATATGTGACTAATAGAAGTCCAACAATAGGAAAAGATAAAACACCATTTGAGTTATGGGAAGGAAAAATACCTAATGTATCTAATATGCGCGTATTTGGATGCACTGCCTTTAACTACGTACCCAAAGAATTACGTCAAAAGTTAGATAATTCAGGAAAAAAAATGATATTTATTGGTTACGGTATATCAGGTTATAAGTTGTATGATATAGAAACAAAGAAAGTGGTTATAGCAAGGAATGTTATATTTGATGAGACAAAAGATGAACACAGTAAAGAAACTAAATACAACATACAATTACACATAGTCACCAAGAAACTAATACAGTAGACGAAAGTAAAATAGATTGTGAGGATAAAGATGTGTTAATAGAAGAATTACCTGAGAATGAGACTACTGACAATGAGAATCAACTGACGACTCAACAAACGGGGAGAGTGAAACGTAATATAATTAAACCAAAGTGGCATGATGATTATGAAATTGATTTAAGCGACGAGGAGGAAGTATTATATGCATTTTTGACAAGTCACCAAAATGTACCACAAAATTTTAAAAGTATCGAAGGAAGAAATGACCAAGAGCAGTGGGAAAAGGCGGTATCACAGGAGTTAAACACTTTAAAGGAAAATGAAACTTGGGAAATTGTTGAGAAACCAAGCAATGAACAAAAACTATTAGACACTAAATGGGTATTTGTAAGAAAAGATATAGGAGAAAAAGAAATATGTAAAGCAAGACTTGTGGTAAAAGGATTCCAACAGAAAGAAAAACTAGATGATATTTACTCACCGGTACTAAAACTACAAACACTTAGAGTTATACTATCAATTGCAGCTCAACGAGATTATAAAATACATCAGATGGACGTGACAGGTGCTTTTTTGTATGGACGAATTGATGAAGACGTTTATTTAAAACCCCCGGATGGATTGTTTGTCCCAGAAGGTCGTGTATTGAAACTTACAAAGTCTCTTTATGGTCTTAAAAAATCTCCAAAATATTGGTACGAAAAATTCACAGAAGTTATAAGAAGCAATGGATTTCATAGATCTCAAAATGATTATTGCTTATATTATAAGGATAACATATATATAATTCTATATGTTGATGATTTACTTATATTTGGGCCCAGTGATGAGAATATAACACAGGTTAAAAAATACCTAAACAAAAATTTCAAAATGAAGGACTTAGGTGACCATAATTTAACATATCTTGGTATTTCAATCATAAAGAACTCAAACGGAATTTTTATAAATCAAACCAAATATTTACAGAATGTGTTAGAAAAGTATAATATGGAGAGTTGTAAAGGTGCTAATACACCTATGGAATACAATTTCAAACTTGACTTTGAGGACTGTGACATTGACATGAGTTTAGAGTACCAATGTAGGTCGTTAATCGGATCATTAATGTACGCCATGGTTAGTAGTAGACCAGACTTGGCTACAGCTGTGTCTTATTTAAGTCGTTTTCAGTCAAAGCCGTCATTAAAATTATGGCAAGCGTTAAAACGTGTATTAAGGTACGTCAAACAAACTATTTTCTATAATTTAGTGTATACAAAAACTGATAGTGAAAAACTTATTGGCTATGCAGATGCAGACTTTGCTAGAGATAAAGATAGACGTTCTACTAGCGGTTATATGTTTAAATTGTTTGGGAATACAATTACTTGGAGATCAAAGAAACAGAGCACTGTGGCTCTTAGTACAACTGAGGCGGAACTTATTTCATTGTGTGACGCTTCTGTTGAAGCATGTTGGTTATTAAAATTACTGACAGATTTTAATGTTACTATAAAAAATGTTATTATATTTGAAGATAACCAAAGTACGATGAAAACCGTTACAAATCCGGATCAAAAACGTTTGAAACATGTAGACGTTAAGTTTAATTTCATAAAGCAAAAAGTTGAGGAAGGTTTGATAACTGTTGTGTATATTCCTACTACTAGTCAAATAGCTGATGTTCTTACAAAACCCTTAACATCTGATAAATATTATAATTTTGTTTGTTTGTTGAATTTAAGAGACTTAAGTACGGGCGAACATTGGGGGAGAGTGTTGGAGTAGTCAATGTTCACCCAAATAGTTTTATAGCAAAGAAGATTAGTTTTATGTTTTTTCTGAATACTTGACATATATCTTGATGTCATTGTTGTAATAAAATAGAGGCAATATATTAAAAATGTTTTTTCTGTTTTCTGATTAACTTGTTCCATAAATAAAACACTAATGATTGTTACTATGGTTTATTATTGATTATTAGAAGTTTAGCCAATTTTCAACAACCTAAATCCGACTCTACCTAAATAACTCTACCTAAATGTATCAAATTCTCTTTGCCCAATGTAAGGCAGGTTGATACTCGTTTAAATATGAATGGTGATGTCATTGACTTGGTAAATAATACTAAATTCTTAGGCATTACGTTAGATTCACGACTATAGTGGGATCCACATATTGAAACTTTGGCAATCAAACTTAGTTCAGCGGCGTACGCAGTAAAAAAGATTAGACTTTTAACTAATGTTGAAACGGCAAGTGAATTGTTAATTTCAGCTACTTTCATAGTGTTATGTCCTATGGACTGCTGCTATGGGGATCTGCGGCTAACATTGAGAGTATTTTCCTATTACAAAAAAGAGCGATTCGTGCTATTTACTGTTTACTAGCTAGAGAATCCCTAAAAGAATTGGTCAAAGAAATTAATATTTTAACTTTAGCTAGTCAATATATATATATGATAATTTAGTTTTTGTATATAGAAACTATAATAAATTCAATAAAAACAGTGATCTACATAATGTGAATACTAGAAACAAAAATAAACTTGCCGTTCCAATGTTCAGACTCAATAACACTAGCTGTTCGTTCTTGGGGAAATGTATATCTATGTTTAACAAACTTCCGCAAAGTGTCATTGATTTGCCTTTATATAAATTTAAAATCCATATCAAAAAGACACTCATGAGTAAAGGTTATTATAAAGTAAGTGACTATCTAAATGATCACAGTATTTGGGAATAGGGACACTATTCATAGAGCCATGTTTGGTAACAACATTATTTATAATATTGTATTATTTTTATATGTGTATGTAAACATACATACGACTGTAATCGTGTTAGGTGTGATTGTATCTTGTACTATATTGTATTTTTGTATTGTATTATTGTGATTGTTAACATTGAAAAGAGGAGATAAAAAATAGACCTTCAGAGTTTCTTGCCTGTTCTTCTCGAGAAGGCTCTCCCAATTTCCGAACAGGTGTCGAGTCAATTTTTTTATTTTTTTCTTTTTTTTCCTTATTCGTATGTACGGACAAGGTTTTTGTTTTTTTTTAATTTAAGCTTTTTTTTGTTTTGTTTGTTGACGTCAATAAGTGCCTGGAAAGGTCTTTGTTGAATAAAGATTATTTTGATTTTGATTTTGATTTCGACCTCTGCTTATCAAGGATATTTCTCGTACAAAATCTGAGCTAGCTTAACCAAAGAATCATATTACAGTTGACGTTGTCGATACAGAAGGTCAGTACTTGTAAGCATGCATTGTAATTACGCATAGCCTAGGCGACGATACGGCTTCCTATCCGGTTACCCATATCCCAGACGGCGCGGCGACCCCGCATACAGTTCATAGATATGTATTTATACGTCTGTGCAGTTTTGCTGATGGCTTGAAGGCTTTTAAGGGTAATGCCAAAGACTTAGATGGTAATGGAAGTGTTTTTATTTGTTTTAATCAAATGCAAATTACTTATCTACATTTTTCTATATAAAAAAAAATTATTTGATTGCTTTTTGTTTGTATGTTTGCATTGAAGCTACCTCCTCTTCTGGCTAAACTACTTGACCGATTTGAAAAATTCTTTAACTGTTGGAAAGCTACACTGTGTCCGGTGAACATAGGCTATATTCAATTTTCAAAAAGTTAGGGATTCATACTGAAACACCAAAAATGTAACCCAAGATGTGATTACATTTTCACCCATCGAGCATCTGCTCTTACGACTCCACTCTGTCCGGCCGGCTAAGGCAAGGCATGGGCGGGTGGCATACGCCCGCCATGCAGCACATCGGTACCCTCGGTGACGCAACTCACCGACAGCTCGCCACAAGCTATCCTTGATAATTACATTATTCGCACTGTCTATGAATCCATACTAATATTATGAATGGGAATGTGTGTCTGTCTGTTTGTCCGTCTTTCACGGCAAAACGGAGCGACGAATTGATGTGATCTATCTATCTATCTTAGGGGCCGGGGTGGCTACCGTGAGGTGCCAACGCACTTCGACCCATTATGGGTCTTTTGTGCTACCCCATTAGTGCCTAGTTCTTAATGTCGTTAGACAGTTACTTGACCACCGTCAGTCCAATCAATCGTGCTCAAGAGCCTGATTAAGTCCCTTGGTGGCATTACCCTAAAGTCGTTGGGTTTTGGGTATCCAATCCCTATCAACCTTTGCCTACTGCCGGCCAGAGCATCGCAGTTGCACAATAGATGTGTTATGCTCTCCTCCTCGGTCTTGCAGGCCCTGCATAGATTGGTCTCAGTGAGGCCCATCTTGTGTAGCATAGTTCTAGTACCAAAGTGTCCTGTAAGGGCACCAAGCACCAGGCGGGTGTGGAGCCTACTTGAGCTCAGTGTGAATCTCAGCCAGTTTTCTGAGCCCATAAAGAGCTTGGCGTGCGTCATTCCCTGTAGGTTATTCCATTCCTCTGTATGCCTCGCATGCGATTGCATTCTTATATGTGTTCCAATTGTCTTTGACGTGATGCCGACAAAGGGTTCAGGTCCCACCATGGGTGTTTCCGAACCTTCCTTGCCAGGTAATCAGCCTTTTGTGGCCTGGTATCCAAACTAGGCGTACAGTGTTGATGTGATAATAACATAGGCTACTTTTTATCCCGGAAAAATCGGCAGTTCCCACGGGATGCGCAATAAAGGCTTCGCTCAAAAACTACTGCTGTAACATTTTTTTTTCACTGATCGGGAGTACCGTTAGACACATTTTTTTTCTTCTTTTGGTCATATTAATGAATATCACAATTTAACATTTATTTGTCACACGCGTGATGTTAACGTTAATTGTCACTTTGACACTGACAGTTGTAATGAGACTATAATGGTTTCTCTTGATCGTAGCACATAGACAAGTAGAGGTAAGTACATAGACAAGCAGAGGGTGACGCCGGTATAGCCGGTGTAGTCTACAAGATCTCCTTCTTTATCAGTAATCTTCAACACCACTCAGGATTATTATTATTTTTTATATGTCACTTTAGTCGTTCTTCGTTTAAATTTAGGGTTTTATTTTTTCAAAATTTTTATCTGGAAGCGCGCATGTTGGCTGGTTGCGGTTGAGCTGTATCGACTTAACTGTCAGGACTAATATAATAATTAATCCGCGTTCAGTTTAACAGATTCAGTCTTAATTGATCTGGTTGTCATGCGTTGTATACTAACTTCTCTCAGGTTGATATTGAATTAATTGAACTAAGTAAAACTCATTATTTTAACAGAATTATACCTGTGAATAATTTTATTTCAGTTAGATTTGTAATGATTCGAATTGGACGTATCGGCGTTTCCTTTGCTATGTTTGTCTATGCGCTCTATGTTACTCTATACGCTGGTCGATCGATAATATTTGGTTGTAGTGTACCTATATATTAAAAGGTATATAATAATATTGTATCTTACATAATGAAAAATAAATAATAATTATGTTACTTAATATAAACAGTATTCATGCATGCATATATAAAGAAAATATTTTCTATTGTTAAATATTAACCATATAAATATACGTAAATAATATGCATAAATTTATTGTAATACCTAAGTATATCATGTTATATCATAAACAAAAATTTATAATATTTGTTGGTAAAAAGGGACAAACATACTTCACTCTTATATAGTGATTTTTGCGCATACGCCGGCCGCCCGAATTAGGCAGCGTCAGCGGTTGGACTCGTCCCTTGTGGTGACGCTCGGGCGGTCGGCCGGAGAGTCGAGTGGACTGCTCCGTATTGCACGGTGTGCCGATCCCAATCCGCCCCAAATATACGTATTTCTTGTGAAGCATCATTGTTATTATCCAACGTACATCTTAAAGTGCTCATGATCTATCTACTCTTAGTCTATGATTTATTACATACATACATACACTCACGCCTTTTTCCCACGGGGGTAGGCAGAGATTACGTCTTTCCCTCGCTACGGTCTTTACATATCTCTTTCGCTTATCTACTTGCATAACATCCTCATTACATGCTCGACGATTGCGGGTACTTCTGACTGGCTTTTTTGAGGACACTTTCGATTTGTTCGAAATATGTTCGCCTAGGTCTTCCTCGTCCCGTATCTCCACTCACTCCAGCTACATAAATCATTTTGGTCAGTCTACTTTCATCCATCCGTTCCACATGCCCTAACCACCAAGCATCCTTTCTCTTATTCTTGTCACGATATCCTCTTTCAAACCACATTTCTTTCTGATCACTTCATTATACAATCTGTCACTCAGTTTTACTCCTGCCATACTCCGCAAAGCTCTCATTCTTATACTGCATTTATTCTGCTTTCATGTCGTTTCTCTCATACCCAACTTTCACTTCCGTACATTACTGTTGGGACCAGCACGCCCTCATGCACTGCTAGCCGCGCCTTTTCTGATATTTTCTGACTACTCAGAAACGTATGCATGGCCCCATTCACCATGTTACCAGCTTTCACTCCCTTCTCTGATGATTTATTGATATTTCATATTCATTCATATTTTCGCCGTTGGTTGATTTGTGGTTTCCCAAAAGTGAATTATCATTGTTGTTATTGCTGGAGAAGCTCCGAAATAATTTGAACAGCTAACCGTACATGCAAATAGCATAAACAAGTACCCGGAGGCACGAACGGCAAAATATTTGGCTGGCAAATCAGTGTATAAGAGGAATGATATTGGAGCGAAATCGTCTGAATCTCAATTGTAAACAAACCTATTAATTAATCCCGAAAGGCAATTCAGCATTCATTATTTATAGATTCATGTACATTTGTTCGACACTTGTCTGGAACCTTGTCTTTTACGGGTTAGGATACAGAATTTAAAGACTTTTGTTGTTTTATAGTAGAGACTAACTTGTGTAAGGTATCATGTGCAAAAGTTATATTTATATTACTCCTGGAATACTCTGAATTACAATAAAAGCTACCCACCACCCTTTAGAGGGATTTTGGTTCTCTTAGCCTAGGATAATTGTAACATCAAATGGTTTTATAGCTAAACAGTAAGATCTTACTGTTTAGCTATAAAATACTGTTTAGTAGAAATACTGTAGTAACAACAATAGTAGTTTTTAGCACAGTGCAGTATTAAAAAAATAAATGGAAAATTAAAATGGTGTTTGGCTGCTTCTTAGCCATTTTTAGCATTTGCGCCATTTGTTAGTTTTATATCTCTGTTCAGACCATGGACAATTCCTGGTAGTTAATTGTATTATCAATGCGGACTGCTGACGTTAACACGAGACAGTTCGAAGAATATCCTTGAGTCTTTATAACTACTGTCCTTATTAATAGACCTGTTATTCTTCCTTATTGAATTATAACGAGGATCGATTTCCAAAATTATGTGTTGCTGCAGTTAGAGGTAAAATAGATAGTTTATCAGTTTTTTAAGAGTTCAAGTGCAGCACGCTTCCATCTGGAGTGTAATCCTGATTGACAATCACTTTTTATTACGTTTAAGAAGACTTTGAACTTGCCTGATACAATGATATAGACTTTCTACTTGACAATATCATGGGGGTCATAACCCCGCCTCTGAGCTGATAATGACTTTATTTATATGTTTTGTCATCATACAGATTTTATGTAACTCGCGTCATACCCGTCGACATACCTCTAGCTGTTATGACAAATCATTCACCACGGCTGTGAAATATAAATAGGCTGCCTCATTCCATGCGTGATAGTGCTTCTCTGAATGTCTTCAAGAGAAGATGGCAATTTGCACGTGTATATGTACAAGTTATTATGTGTTAAGCTTATCAAGTGTACAATAAAGAATAAATATTTTTAAGCACTGTACTTACGTACATAAATAAAATACGTACTTTTTATTTTTATCTATTTCGTTTTTGACTTGACCACGACTATGTGACCCCACCCTGGCGCCAAAGTTGGATCCTTGTGTTAAACTCGCATGACATTTAAGATAAAAAAAAGAAATCAAACATAATCCAGGAGTGTACTAAAGCGTTCAGCGATCCAGGGAACGCCATAACCCAAACCGTATCAAATCTACATGAAAATGTATCGTAAAATGAGAATATGCAGGAAGCAGTGTATGGCACCAGAAAGTAAATACGTACAGAGGGTTAGGTGGAAACAGACTTACTCGTTCGTAGACACGTACGTACAGCGATCTCAATTCGGCTTGGAGTTAACGATTCTAGGTTGTGTGTGGTGACTGCGCTCTTTGATACTCGATAGATATACAGCAGGTGCCACATCTAGCATTAGCACTGCTCCTATTTCCTCGGCAATAGTGAGGGATTTCGCAGATTTTCGTTTCCCCTCAGGAAAGAGAAGCTGAGAATCCTTATTAAGGACCACGAAACCTAGCCAGGATACCATCGCAACGGTAAGTGTCATGGTGGTTATGTTGAACTCCACGTGACCAGAGCGGTCTGAACCCATGACCTACCAACTAAACTCAGCCTTAGCCTCAGCCATAAAGGCCTTTCGGCGTGAATGGAGGGTTTTGCAGAACAAATGTCCAGATAGACATGGCACTTTCTGTACCAAAGTTGGCTATTCCATCAAACATACACACGTTGTTAACAATTATTCCAGCTTGTGTTGCAATGTGACGATTTCCAATACAGAAACGATTTAGCTCTAGACGCTTTTGTAGTTCTGGAACTTAATGGGTCTTTGCTACTAAAAAAAATTGATGACAATTAACTTTAAACACGAAACTATTGAGTACAGAGAGAACTATCAATTACGTTGTTTCCTTTCATAATGTCGAAAAATTACTACCAGCTCTTAATTGTCACCCTAATGCAGAATCCGACGGCATTTTTTCAGCTTTAGTCGCAAGAAGTTGATATTCCAAACAAAAAGGAATATGGAGAGAACTAAAATTTATAGCGAATATCGAAATCGCTCTTGTGAAGCTACCGAAGATTGTTAAAATGCTTGGCAAGCATATGTCGGGGAACAATCAATCTACAAGACGTGTTTCACTGCCCACCGTTCTGGAGGGCAGGCGCTTTAGTTCAAAGCCGATAAGGTCCCAGGCCTTCTTACCTGGGTCTCACCCTGGACCGCCTGGAGCTTCGAGGAGCATTTCGTGCGGTTGGACCACCCGAGCTAAAAGGGTGGCGGGCGCATTGCATCGCCTGCTGCCCAATCTCGGGGGACCGAGGGATGAAGTTCGCCGCCTGTACGAGGGCGTCGTGCGATCCGTGGCAAGACTGCGCGAGGTCCCCCCGCTGCAGAGCTCTGCTACGGAGCCTGCAGCGGATAATGGCCATACGGATCGTACGAGGTTACCGTACCATCTCGTACGAGGCGGCGACGGTTCTGGGACGCTCCCCCCCATTCGATATCCTGGCCGACATGTACGCGGCGACATATGTGTCGCGGGGTGTCGACCGGGGGAGCGATGGGGGGAGCGCCCAGGAACCCGCGCACGAAGTGCCTAAGCGGGAGTGGCACCGACGGATTGTGGCAGCCTGGCGTGCGCAGCTTGAATTACGGATATGCGCGCGCCAGCGGGCCGTCGGTGCCATACTCCCGCACCTCGAAGCTGGGCTCCACGGGAAGGAGGAGGCCCAGGACTCACCGGGCACGGCTGTTTCGGTGAGTATCTGTGTCGAATAGGACGGGAGGGATCGACACATTGCCACTATTGCACATCCGACCTCGACTCGGCTCAGCACACGCAGGCGGAGTGCCCCGCGTGGGCCTCCGAGCGCCGAGTCTTGGTCGCAGAAATCGGGCGAGATCTGTCTCCGCCGGCATTGATTGCGTCAATGCTGGCAGACGAGGGAGGTTGGAGGGCTGTGGCCTCCTTCTGTGAAGCAGTGATGCTCCAGAAGGAGGCCGCCGAGCGGGGTCGGGAGATGGCCGATCCCGCTCGAAGGAGGCGGCGGGCGCCGGGCTCGGTAGCACAGCTGCGGTGTCGCCGCGGGTCGCGCGAGCGGGCGCGAGGGTATCGCGCCAGCGGATGCGGCGACCCGGGAGGGACCACGCCCCTTCCGTGGCCGGGGGCGTCATCGGTGGTGAAGATCGGGGGAAGTATTGTAGCCTCCCACGAGGAGGGCTCCCCTGTATTGGCGGGAGAGCGGAGGCTGAGGGTTCCCGGAAGTAGCTTGGTGTTCCCGGGGGTACCCTACATGCCTGAGGAAGGCCATCCCTGAGGTTTTTAGTGGGTAGGCCTCCTCCTTCTGGGGAGGAGAGCCCTACATAACCGCCGGCTCGCCACAGCCGGGGTATGCAAGTTAATGCATTTTCCTCAGGGAACAAAAAAAAAAAAGGTCCCAGGCCTTCTGCCCGACCAAAGGTTGTAGGTAGTGTTTAGTTGGTAGGCTGGCCTTCTGCTAGAGTCCAACATAACCACCCGCTGTAAACCGGGTGTGGGTGGCATCCGGTGTGAGGGCATCCGAGCACCAAGGAGGTATTAAGACGACCACAATAGTGGTGCCCCCCTTATGAAGATCCACTACTATCTCCCGTGGGGAAAAAAAGATGTGTTTGGTATATTAGCTGGATGCTAGCAGCGCAGGATCTATTGGTGTAGGGAATCTTGGCGGAAGATCCTATGTCCAGCAATGGGTCTTTTGGACAAAATGATGACAGTTGATGATACGTTAGCCGGAGCAGGAGTTAGCGTTATACGCAGTTAGCCTTGACGCTACGTCAAAGCTTGTATAAAAACAGCTAGAGCTTACCTTCTGCATCAACATTATTTTGCAGCGAAACACTAAAGCTCGCTCACAAAAGTGTAGGATAAATAAATTAGACAGTAAACATGAGCCGCCGCTATGGATTATGTTAAAAAGGCGCATTCAAATACAAATATTAAAGCCTGCCAGGCTTAGGGATCCGCGGGAGTTCGCAGTTTTGTTTGTCTTTACTCGTCGAAGTATGTTCTGTACAATAGTGTTCTAATTTACTCAAATTATAAACAACTGATACAGAATATAGAGAAATTAACAACAATATATATAAAATAATGTGGGATTTTATGACGTCAAATTAAAATGAAATTGTTTGCTAATAGACTATAAGTGACTGTATCGTCTTAAGGTATAAAATTTTAATTTTTCATCGCAGTCTATTTACCTACGTCTCTAGAGGAGCAAGAGCCTACCCTACGACAGTGCAGTACTCCACATACTAAATAATAATTCTTCGCATGCATCCAGGACCAGGAGGCCTATTTTTGAATTACGAATACTTCGAAATCACCGATGTGACTAATAATCACCGATTTTCAATAATTCTTATTTTTGAATATCACTTATGTGACTACCTTAGTCACAGGTGTGATTTCATTACGAGTGCCCTCACCCACTCGTAATCAAGTTGTGGAAATGTTATTTGGGTTTTGTTTGATTTTTCAGTCTATATATACAATATACATATATGAATGTAACACATATATATAATATATATACACACACATATATATATATATATATATATATATATATATATAATATATATACTATATATATATATATATAATAAACATAATGGTTAAGCCGGCAATAACCGACAGCGGATACATTCTGCGTGGAACCGAACTCTTACATTTATGTGTGTACTTTATCTATGTTGGCAGCTCTGCGATCGACTTTCAAAAATTGGATGTTTAAGAATCCGTGATCTCAAAGTCACCGCTGACTGTGATTTCGAAATCGCATTCGTAATTCAAAAATAGGTCTCCAGGTCTTCTCCTATCCTTATTAAACCTTTCTTGTAACATGACTCACCCCCACTTAGGATACATATCTTAAGTAGGGGTGAGAGTCTTGTACGGACATCCGTACCTCACTAAACTACACTGACAATATCTATATCAATATTTTTTTATTATTATCAAAGACTTTCGGGTCCGCTAGTACAATAATAATACTATTTCGAATCGAACTTGCACTTTTCAATTAATATTGTGTTTAATTGGGGTCTAAATCACAAGATACCATCAGTTGTTGCTTATTGAATGGTTAACGAAAAATTCTACATGTATTTTCCTAGTATTTAATGCCCGTACACATATTGTACGCAGATTGATTTATAGTGTTTTGTATAGCGTGACGTCACCGTTATACTAATGGCCGACTCGTGTACCGGAAGTACGCGGAAGCGGGCGGCCATGTCGCGAAATTATCATTCAACGTTTTCGCTGGAGGCTGTTTACGTAGCTATTTATTGGCTTAGCTGCTTCGATATATCTAACATTTTTGTAATCAATGAGTGAATGTTTATTTACTAATGGTAGTAAGTTCTATTATATGTAATTAAAATGGAAGCAAGCTAAACTACGATTTTTAATTCAAGTCAGTAAAATGACAAGTGCAACTGTCACTGATACAAAAAAGGGTGACCCACTACATCCCACTACAATAGTGATGTTCGGCAATCAATAGATTTAGACATTTAGTCATGCTTTATTTTATTAGGTATCAAAGCGTTTTTTTATTGTAGATATGTAATACATACCATATTAAATAATATGATTTGTGACACATGACACTGGAAATGTCATTTTACTGACTCGAATTAAAAATCGAACTTTACGGTACAAATACAAATCAAAAGGTATTATAATCTGTGTTGTCTTGGCTTAATGTTATTTTACACTATATTTCATTACACTTTAAAATCAATATCGCAAGTTCTATTTTATCAAGTTACTGCTATTTCGTTAAATTTATGATGTTATTTCGATTAGGACATTCTAATTACATTGTACCTATTTTTTTTTCTAGCAAATGAGATGAAGAAGGTTGTGCGTACCAAGGGCATACAAAAGCAGTGATAATATATATTATGCATGACATTTGAAAACCCAGGTATTAATATTAATACCTAGGTTTAAAATGACATGTACTTGCTTCGGCAGTACATATACTTAAAGTGGAATGATACAGAGAAGATTAGCATGGCCCCTGCGCAAGGATAACACGCAGAATCGTGAAGCGTTCCACATTTTTGCCGTGAAGGCAGCGTGCGCGGCTGGCTACCACGCGCGCCGATGAGTGCCTCTCTATCTGGGGAATATTGCAAGTGTTCTCGGACAATCCCCCCCCTTGGCGATGGCTCGACCACCTCTAGGTCTAGCTGGCCCGTGGGCGTTGTGGAAATAGAAGTGCGGTAGAATCGCGAAAGCGCACCCCGCCACACGCGCCTCGATATGGGCCCAGAGAACACCGGGGTGTTTTAATGAGTAGGCCGGTCCTGTCAGACCGCAGAGCCCCTGATTAAAATGACATGGTTATAGGAAGCGCGACTGGCACTTGGCAGCCATGTTATGGATAGCACTGCACCTCAAAGAAGTAGCAGCGTATACATTGAGAACAACAGTAACAGCCAAGCTTCAAGGTCTAGAACAGAGCGGTCATTGAAAACTACGGCTTTTATAGTGCAACACTCAATTTGCGTCATTTAAACACTATTGTATTTTTTTTATAGCAAATATTGTAGACCTATGCGGTAAAAATCTAAAAAAATCCATTCTTGATATTTTGTACCCGACTGTTATGGATTTCCAACGTTGACTTGGTTTAAGAAGGTTTTCAAAATAATAACTACTTTAAATGTACTTTTACCTGACTGCGACCAAATTTGGGTTGTCTCTCGAGAGTATTTATAATTGTTTTGCTACGCTCTGCAGTCTAAACGATTTTCACTTGAGAGCTGTCGCGTTTTGTATTTACAGTGAGAGAGAGTGTCACTGAGAACGCCAAATTGATTTAACCTTAAAAGTTTATCGTTATCGTTCAAATTTTAAAGATGACTTTTTCTTTGAATGGACTTATGCTGAAGCCGCAGATGGCTTTATCGTGAGTGTGTTTGTGGAACTCATTTGTTCCGACCACTAGCCAGCCACCAAGCCAGCTAACGACACCCGCGACCGTTCCGGAGTTGTGAGGGTCGGAACAAGTTCCCGGAAGTGGCTAGATGTTCCCGGGGGCTCCCTACATGCCTGAGGAAGGTCATCCATGAGGTTTTTAGTGGGTAGGCCTCCCCCTTCTGAGAGCCCCACATAACCGCCGGCTCGCCACAGCCGGGGTATGCAATTTAATGCATTTTCCTCAGGGAAATAAAATAAAAAAAAAGGTCGGTACAAAAGAGTCTATGCAAATTGAACGCGCGGTCTAGTGGCTCGGATGCCGTGTTTTTTTTTTTTTTTTTTTATATGCTAGGCGCGGCAGATGACCTCCTCCCGCCTGATGTTAAGCGGTGAAAGAGGCCCAAATGAGATGATAGATAGGATAGTGACTTTACTCCACTCTCCTACCTGCCCTATCCCTGCCGGCCCAAAAGATGCCTTTTCACGCCTCTTTTGAAGGAACCCATGTTGTAGGATGTAGGAAACACATACGCAGGCAGAGAATTCCAAGTGCGGGAAGTACGGCAGAAGAAGGAATCTTGGAATTTCTTAGTGCGGTGTGGAATGGGGGACGTAGTGTACGGATGGCTCCGAAGACCCTTACGTGTGTTTCTATAAAGGAAAGGAGAGGGAGGGATAAGGCTAAAGAGTTCTTCAGAGCATTCCCCATGAAACATCCGATAGAAGGCGCTAAGAGAGGCGATATCACGACGAAGTTGTAGAGGCTCGAGGGTGTTGGTTGCCTCTACATCGCCGATTATGCGGATTGCGCGCCGCTGCAATCTGTCCAGAGCTTCAAGAAGGTATTGAGCGGAGCCGTCCCATAGGTGCGAGCAATATTCCACACAGGACCTGACCTGAGTTTTGTAAAGCAGGCAGAGTTGGTCCGGGGTAAAATACTGTCGCACCTTGTTCAGGACACCGAGTTTCCTTGAGGCAGTGGTTATGACGGACTCTATGTAGTCTCTGGTATTCAGATCGCAGCGGATGCTCATACCAAGCAAGGTGATGATGCTCTGGGCGGGAAGAGTAGCGCCCTGAAGACAGGGAAGGGGGAGGCAGGGGAGGGGGCGTGTAGTGGAGGGTCAGAATCTACCCGGTACGTGATGGTACCGGGTAATGTTTGCAGTTGGGTTTTACCTTTTTATTTCCCAAACTATTACACATTCCTCTCACTTTAAAACTTCGTTATCAGTCTTTACAAAAAGGACTAGTATCATGTTTATTGTATTAAAAATACACACGAGTATATTTTCAATGCTTACTTATTAAGTTAGTCGACAAAAGATACTCAATATTCGATACACGGTCGATTTCTCTAACCCCCGTATTGTTTACGCTTAGCGAGCACTGTTTCAATTTCAGCTTATTCGCCAATACCCGATTTAATTTGATTGTAAAACTGATACTCGAGATGTTTGCGAGGACTTCTTTTGACAATTCTTTCAATAAACGTATATTGTTTCAGCTGAATACAAAAGGTATTAAGGTGTTACGTTCAGAAAGCTATTATCTGTCAATGTTTTAGATCAGAGGTTTCCAAACTTTTTGTGTCGTAGACATGTTTTTTGGTTTTGGATAGATTTCGCTCTTACATGATATTGCCCACAACTTACAAAATATTATAAACGTATATAACTTTTTTTTTTTATTTCATAGGTACTTTTAAAATAACCCATATTGTTATTTTAGGATAGGGCAGCAAACTAGCAAACGGATCACCTGATAGTAAGCGATAACCGTTGCCTATGGACACTCGCAACACCAAAGGAGTCACAGATGCGTTGCCGGCCTTTTAAAAGGGAATAAGGGGAGAAGGGGAGGGGGGGGTATATGTATGTCTTTTTATTAGAAGATAGTATAATGTAAGTAAATAGGTACTATCAGTATATGTTGAGATCCATTATCGTAGACCCCTATTTTCATTTCTAAGCTATAGAACCTATTTATGAATTTTAAGAAAAAATCTTTGATATAAAACATCATAATCACAGATTAACCTTATTTGCACAGATTAGTATAATATTCTTATTTGTAGCTAGCTACCACAATGGCCACAGACTTTTAATAACTTTGTGTAAAGAGAATTTATTCGTACAGTCTTGTCTGCCATTCTTTTTATTTAATTGTTTTAAAGTTTTTTTCCATATACCCTTTTTTTTTTTTTTTTTTTCCCTGAGGAAAATGCATTAAATTGCATACCCCGGCTGTTGCGAGCCGGCGGTTATGTGGGGCTCTCCTCCCCAGAAGGGGGAGGCCTACCCACTAAAAACCTCAGGGATGGCCTTCCTCAGGCATGTAGGGGGCCCCGGGAACATCAAGCAACTTCCAGGAACGCCCAGCCTCCGCTCCCCTGCCTAGAGGGGAGCCCTCCTCGGGGGAGGCTACTACCTCCCCCGGTCTCCTCCACCGACGACGCCCCCCGGCCACGGAAGGGGCGTGGTCCATCCCGGGTCGCCGTAGCAGTCGCGACTTCCTCGCGCCCGCCGGCGACCCGCGGCGGCGCCGCAGCTGTGCTACCGAGCCCGGCGCCGCCTTCTTCGAGCGGGATCGGCCATCTCCCGACCCCGCTCGGCGGCCTCCTTCTGGAGCATCACTGCTACACAGAAGGAGGCCACAGCCCTCCCTCGTCCGCCAGCATTGCCGCAATCAATGCCGGCGGAGACAGATCTCGCCCGATCTCTGCGACCAAGACTCGGCGCTCGGAGGCCCACGCGGGGCACTCCGCCAGCGTGTGCTGGGCCGAGTCGAGGTCGGATGCGCAGTGGTGACAATGTGTCGATCCCTCCCGTCCTATTCGACACAGATACTCACCGAAGCAGCCGTGCCCGGTGAGTATCTGAGTCAATCGGTAGGTGACCTCCTCCTCCCCGTGGAGCCAAGCTTCGAGGTGCGGGAGTACGGCACCGACGGCCCGCTGGCGCGCGCAGATCCGTAATTCGAGCTGCGCACGCCAGGCCACCACAATCCGTCGGTGCCACTTTTCCATATACCCTATATTGTTGTGTTTTGTGTTTGCTTGTTGTGTGCCTGCATTATTGGCTTAGCGATGAATCGTGATTTGTTTGTTTTTGATGTCATGTGATGCCTTGTAGAATTGTATTGTTTGTAGGCGTTGCCAGAATACCAGCGCCACAGTGCCACATCTGTCACTGTGGCATATGCTGAGGCAATAGCCTAATTGGGCTAATTTTAAACATTAGTATATGTGTAACTTGTATATGTATTGTTAGGACCAATAAACGTTTTTCTTTCTTTCTTTCTTATTTACTTTACCTGAAATAACTGATGTTGTTTGGAGTTTACCTAAGGAAGACTATATCGGGGCAGTTGCCGCCATAATACAGTACTCGCATTGCTGTCACTGGTTATATTAAGGGGTAGTGAGCTTAGATCTTATTTCACAGGTTGACAACGTATTGTAGTTCTTGTGAGGGTTGCAAATTTGCTGCAAATACTAAATGCAATTCATGCAATGTGCATGAATGGTAGCGATGTTTGCTTTACGAGCTATGTCATTTCGCATGATGATTGTGTCTTCGACAATATTAAAAATAGGCTTTGTCTTTCTATCTACAAATCGATCTGTCATTAAACTTTATTTGGCCAAATTCAATTAAGCTAGTGTGCGAATTTGAGCCCCTTAACTCTTATACTATACACATTTGGGTTGATGATGAAATAACCAAACTGGAGATTCTAATGATGTTTATTTGTTTGCTATTTACACACTGATTAGACACTGGTTATGCACTAAATTTAACTTATGAATATGATGATTTCAATATGAATATTATCTCACATTTTGGAGACCAGTAGTTCGTAGGGCGTAGGGCAGTAGTAAGAAAGACGCAGTATATTTAATGATAAGTTAGACCGTCCGACGGTAGCGCTCTCTTTACAATATTTGAATGACTTCTTGCCAAATAGCTCTAATAATGACAATTTCTGATAGTTGATATAAATTGAGCATAGATGGCGCTACTAGTATGAAAATATGAATATGAGAAAATAAAGTAATTACCAAAAATATAAATTGATAAATGATTAGGCATGAACAGCTAGTCTAAAAGCATAACAAGAATGTACACATCCTTAAATAACATTATATACATAGTTGGAACTTATTAACTGAGATAAATTCAAGGATGTGTATATAATTTGAACTTATCAACTGAAACACATTCAAGAATGTGTACATGGTTGAAACTTATCAACTGAGATAAACTCCATAAACTTTCCTTTTATGGAAAAATATATTATTCAAAAATTGATTTTCGCTTTGAGAATATTTTTTTTGTACATATTTTTCTTCGGATGTTTCTAGAAGATGACACGAAATAACAGTTCCTGTAAGTCATAAAATACCGCACGAGACCGCTCATGATACCGCCAGCGGATGTGGTGAGCTAGGAATTCCGCTCCCATGATTTGTGGCGCTTCTCCCGCGATATCCCGGGGGCTTATTTCATGTGCCAACTTTCGCCGGCCAAATATGAATAGTGTATTATTTAACCTTTCAACGAACTTGTTCTATGGAATCTTTTTTAGGCGCAGAAATATTTTTTTATTTATTACTTGTGAGCATTCCAATACAGGTACTCATATATTTTCTGAAGTAGTAATTGATGTATTTACTTTGTGGATTCGAGCATAATTAGAATTAATAATTCAAATCTCTACCTCCTTTTAAATAGTTGATTGCAATGAATTCCTTGCTCTCCAAGACTATAAAGAGAGTCAACACCTGACTTCTACGGTACGTACAACAGCAGGACTTGGGTTTCTTCGTAGATAATTAGAAAATGGCCTTCTATGTGTATCCTTTTTGCCAGAGGGCTTGCCTTGGATTTACATCTAGTGTGTTTCCAAAAGTGGTAATACGGGTATGCTATCGATCACGGCAATTAATAAATTATTTACTATGAATATTTATATATATACATACATACATACATACATACATATATATATATATATATATATATATATATATATATATATATATATTATATATATATATATATATATATATATATAATGATATATGAATATATAAATAAATGAATTTATATATATATATACACATTCATTTATTTATTTATTTTCATGCTGGATTATCTTTAGACTCGTTTCGTAATTGTTCGACCGAACAATACTTAAATTACTAATATCAATTTAGACCCACGTTGGGCGCCAATAATACAATTATGCTAAATACAGGTAAATCATACGAATGTCACCGAAATGAAATTGGTGTTATAGTATTGAATTTGAAAAAAAATTACTCAAAGATGAAAATAAAAAAAAATGACAATTCAAATGACCTGTAGCGAGGAAGCGTAGGGGTAGGTGATGGTGATCATCATCATCATAATTTCAATCAAGATTTTGGACATGAGTCTCACTATGCAAATTAGATTAAGTATCCTGGAAATATTTTGATTAATATCGAAAACAAAAAAAAAAATCAACAACGAAGTGGAAATCTAGTGAATATTCTAGGAAATTTGTATTGTAGTGAAAGAAGTAACTACGATGGAAGTAAGGAAGGTAAAGAAGGATAATCGATGAAAAGTTTTATTAATGTTTAAATATACACTTATTTCAAACGTAATGTAAAGAACTCGTCAATATTTATAAATATTGCATTAAAAAATATAAACATAAGAAACTTGATCATTTCATTAGAAAACATTTGTTATGGCAGCAAGCCAATATTTACCCAGACAAAGCCGCTAGCAGCAACTAGTTCAAAAAACTTTCGATGTAACCCACTTCCTAAGCACCTTATCAGTACTTATCACGTCCGATCGTGATCCGGCTGCTGATCGGAGTACGTGATGCCCGGCCAAATCTGATTCCGAACTATTCCTGACGCGAGGACGTGAAGGGAATAAAGGGTCGATTTTTAAAAAACCTTCATCTCACCTCGCATCGGTGGCACTGTGGTCTCTTTCGCAACTGGTCTACGCATTCGGTAGGCATTGGTCGATCCTGCTTTGTACTAATGCGTTTTGCTAATTTAACTCGTACGCTCTGACGCTCCTAAAACATTGTGACGCTACCTGCATACACCTGAGAAGAAATTCAAACATGTATATAGTTAACTGATCTGAACGGGGCCAACTCCTTCCTTTGTATATGAGCTATGATGGCTTCATCTCATGGTGATACGATTTGATGAAATAGATGAAGAAGCGGAGTTCAACTGAATTCCATAGACAATTAACCACTTTACTTCAAATTTGTTTTTAGTTATACCAAACTCATGGCGGCCGAATCGCGAGAGCGCACCCCGCCATGTGCCCCGGATGGGCCCAGAGAACTCGGGGGGGTTTTAGTGGGTAGGCCAGTCCTCTTGACCGGAGAGCCAGCAACACACGGCCGCGTCTTGCCAGCGCGGTGTCATGGTGCACAAAGTCGCATTTCCCCCCTCAAAAAAAAAGTTATACCAAACTGACAGTTAAACCATTTTACCAAATGTTTACCTTGCCGAGGACAACCCAATTAGTTTACCTAAATTAAGGGTTGTTTGATAAAGAAAACAAGAACGATTTCATAATTAACACTTATTTATTTATTATTTGGCAGAAATATTTTTTTTCAATTAATGTGATTTTTGTGACTGCATACTCTTTACTAACTTCTGATTCGTGGTTCACAAAGCTAAACGTATGTCAGCAGTGGCATCCAACCGATTTCGATGCTTCTTCTTTTCGTAGGCACCACGTTTCCCCTTCGGACTCGTAGGTACGCGCGGCTCGCGTTGTTTCGACTCTACTCATAACGGCAGGTCACATATTATTAGGAGGGCTTCGCGGACCACTTGCGATGTCTCCAGGGACCACCAGTGGTCCGCGGACCACCGTTTAAGAACCACTGGTTTAATTGATGGTCATAAATCTGTTAGACAGATTATTGTCACACCAAAATTATTGAATAGATTCAAATGAAATTCGATACAAAGATTTTCTAGAGACAATATATATATATAGATAGAGTTTGTTATTTATTTTTTAATTTTTTTATTAGACACAAAAAAGTATGACAAAAACTTTTTTGTAAAATTACGTCTATTATAGAGTAAAATAAAAATAGGTGATAAAAATTTGTATTGAAATCTGTCATTTTTAAAGCTAGAACGATGAATATTTTATGTTATCTTCGAATAGATATTCAAAATTCAAAAATTCAAAATTCAAAATCATTTATTCAGTCTGGGCTGTTACAAGCACTTGTGAATGTCGAAAAGCTACGCCATCGGTTCGCAAATCTATTAGGTATATAAAAATAAGCATTTTGCACTGAAACAATGAGAATAGAACGGCATATGACAAACAGTAAATAAAATAATAAATATTACTTACAGTTACATCAATTAGCCAAGCCCAAAGTAAGCGCTGTAAGCTCTGCTCTGCCCCCACTGGGATTCGAACCCGGAACCTCAAAGGTGAAGGTGACACTTAGAAACCGGCTCACTAATCACTCGACTATGGAGGTCGTCAGTGATGGGAGTAGGTAATTAATATGGATAGATGGAATAGGTTTATGGTAATATGGACATTCCCCGGGATCCTAACTAATATCCAATATTCGTTTTCAATATCAATTATAAAAAGCTTGTTTTTAAAAAGGTTTTAATTTTTTTTCTAGTTATTCTTGGCAAGCCCTTTTATTTGATACCCATATTGTAGGAGTGCATTAAAAATAATTGGTTCGCCATATTGGATACGCCGCCATGTTGGATTTAGAATGACGTCACATTATTTTTTTCTAGTTATTCTTGGCAAGCCCTTTTATTTGATACCCATATTGTAGGAGTGCATTAAAAATATTTGGTCCGCCATATTGGATACGCCGCCATGTTGGATTTAGAATGACGTCACACAGTTAATCATGCATTGTCATCCGAACTAAACGTGTATACCAAATTTCAGCTCAATCGGAAACCGGGAAGTGGATCAAATTTAAGTTGCAAGATTTGATTACAGAACGACAGACAACGGGACAGGTGTAACTAAATAAAAGCTTGTAAAAGAAGGCTTGTCTTATGTATTGACACAACACTAAACTTATATCAGCGACGCATTACTAGTTTCCAATGCGCACGCGCACAATTATGTCAATTCTGGGTATGTCCATACTTATGCATAGTAATTTCAACATAGAGTTTTTGACAAAATGACTGAAACCTATGTTAATAGTTGGTTGTGATGATTCAAACAAATATGCAGCAAATATGTTTTAAAACACACAAATGTAGCAAATAAGTATATAGTGAAGAATTTTGTTGGAGAAAGTTATTACGAAATCCAATCGCCGAGAAGCGTTCCAGTCGAGATTTATTTTCCAATAGATGAGAACAACTTCGTATCATCAATATTTTTTTTACAATCTTCCTCGCATTTTCGCAAATTCTTTCGCTTAATAACTATTTTCTCCGTTTTCCAGGCTTAGCGAGACTGACGAACATCATCTAAAACAAATTAACAGACAACAAAATATTTAGTTACCAAAATCTGACAAATGTATTTAACAGATATTTAATTGAATGTATTAGACCAGAGGTTTCCGAGCTTTTGCCATGTTTTTTGGTTGTAGATAGACCCCCCCCCCCATTTACCTGATATCTGATATTTAATGCCTACGTCCTAAAACTTACAAAATTTATGAACATATATCATAATTTTTGTCCATCCAATCCATTGCTTCTTTTTTTTAAGCGCAATCTAAAGGATAACTACCTATTTAGTTTGTCTTGGACTACTTTCTGCACTTGATCATATTATATATATATATATATATATAATATATATATATTTGTGATTATGTGTGATGTTTCAAATTATTTAATCATATCGATATTAATAATGTATGTATTGTACGTAGTATAAATATAACTTTTCTATTATGTATATTTAAAAACATTTATATATAAATACTGTGACCCCGAGAAGCTACGCCCTGCGATCGCCAACCCGCCTGCCCAGCGTGGCGATTATGGGCGTGACCTTCATGGGTACCAAGAAAAAGCCACGGCCCCCAGTTCCCGGCGGTCCCACTATTCCTGGTTACGGTGGCGACCATGGTAACGGTGGGACAGGGGGTGCGAAGAATCTCCGGGCTACGGGAGGCCACCAAAATAAATTGACCCTGGCGACGTACAACGGACGCACGCTACGGCTTGACTCGCATCTGGCGCAACTCGAGGTGGAACTTGGGAAAATTAGGTGGCACATATTGGGGCTGTGTGAAGTCCGAAGAGAGGGTGAGGACACCATAACCCTTGAATCGGGCCACCTAATGTACTTCCGAGAGGGAGACCAAAAATCCCAAGGTGGCGTTGGGTTTCTGGTGAATAAGTCCCTATCTGACAACGTTGTGGAAGTATCTAGTGTGTCGAATAGGGTAGCGTACCTCATTATTAAGCTCACCGAGAGGTATAGCCTCAAGGTTGTGCAAGTGTACGCACCGACCTCGGCACACTCGGACGATGAGGTGGAGGATATGTTCGGTGACATATCGAGGGCCCTCCACTTCACTACCAAGACCCAGTACACCGTTGTCATGGGGACTTCAACGCTAAAGTGGGAGTACAGAATTGCAGTGAATCGGTAGTAGGATCCCATGGAATTGGAAGCAGAAACCATAGGGGACAAATGCTCGTTAACTTCCTCGAACGAGAGGGGCTCTTCTTGATGAACTCCTTCTTCAAGAAAAAGCTCCAAAGGAAGTGGACGTGGCAAAGTCCCGATACTATGACGAAAAACGAGATTGACTTTATCATGACGGACAGGAAGCACATATTCAGAGACGTTTCCGTGATCAACAGGTTTAATACCGGTAGTGATCACCGACTTGTCCGAGGCTCTCTGAATATCAACTTTAAGGCCGAACGTGTCCGTCTGATGAAGGCCAGGCTCCGACCATCACTGCTTCAAAACATGGTAGGATCTGAAACATTCCAGTCAAATCTGGAGAACCGATTTGCTGCCGTGGAAACCACAACAGATGTTAACCAGAACCTTATGGATGTGGTTCGAGTCCTCAGGGAGGAAGGCACGAGACTTTGTGAAATGCAGCGTAAGGGCAGGAAGTCAAAACTTTCAGAAGAGACCTTAGGGCTAATGAAGGAACGACGTGAAAACCCACCCGTCACTTCGTCAGCAAAGCGGACTCTAAACCGAGAGATCAGCAAGCACGTACGGCGTGACCTCCGGTGCTCCAATGCTCTCGACATCGAAAGAGCGATCGAGCAAAACCGGGGGTCAAAGGTGTTCGTACAATCTCTTGGAAGAAGCCATCTGGCGAAGTTGACCACAGCAAGTGGTGATGTTGTTTCTTCGAAGCCGGCAGTCCTTTCGGAAGTGGAAGACTTCTACGGCCGATTATACGCATCGCATGCATCTCGACCTGACCCCGAAAATGAGTATTCCAGAGCCAGATTAACACGCCATTTCACTGAAGACCTGCCAGAAGTCAGTACTGGCGAAATCGAGATCGCTCTGAGACAGCTTAAGAATGGAAAAGCCCCTGGAGAGGATGTCGTTACTACAGAGCTATTAAAAGCAGGAGGGAAACCCGTACTGAGGGAGCTCCGGAAGCTTTTCAACGCCGTCCTATTGGAAGGGAGAACTCCAGAGGCGTGGAGTAGGAGTGTGGTCGTCCTGTTCTTTAAAAAGGGAGACAAGACCCTGCTGAAGAACTATCGACCCATTTCCCTTCTAAGCCACGTCTATAAGCTGTTTTCTAGAGTGATCACGAACCGTCTTGCGCGAAGACTTGACGAATTCCAACCACCGGAACAGGCTGGGTTTCGGAGCGGATATGGCACCATAGACCACATCCACACAGTGCGGCAGATTATACAGAAGACCGAAGAGTATAATCAGCCCCTGTGTTTAGCATTTGTGGACTATGAGAAGGCCTTTGACTCGATTGAAATCTGGTCAGTTCTGGAGTCCCTGCAGCGTTGCCAAGTAGATTGGCGATACATCCAAGTGATGAGATGTCTCTACGAAGCCGCCACTATGTCCGTCCAAGTACAGAATCAGCAAACAAGGCCCATACCGTTGCATCGAGGAGTGAGACAGGGGGATGTTATTTCCCCGAAACTGTTCACTAATGCAATGGAGGATATGTTCAAGACGCTGAACTGGAAAGGACGCGGTATCAACATCAATGGTGAACACGTCTCTCACTTGCGATTTGCTGATGATATAGTCATCATGGCAGAAACGCTGCAGGACCTACAGCATATGCTGAACGACCTGGCTGAATCTTCTTTACGCATCGGCTTACGGATGAACTTGGACAAAACCAAGGTCATGTTCAACGAACATGTTATACCGGAACCGATCGCGATACACGACGCCGTTCTCGAAGTTGTTCACAAATATGTATACCTCGGGCAAATACTGCAGTTAGGCAAAAACAACTTTGAGAACGAGGTGAATAGGAGGATTCAGTTGGGTTGGGCGGCATTTGGGAAACTACGTCGAGTCTTTACGTCGTCGATCCCACAGTGCCTAAAGACGAAAGTCTTCAATCAGTGCGTCCTACCCGTAATGACTTACGGAGCCGAAACGTGGACACTGACGGCACGACTAGTCCACAAGTTCAGAGTCGCTCAGCGGGCTATGGAAAGGGCTATGCTCGGCGTTTCTCTGAGGGATCGCATCAGAAATGAGGTGATACGTCAGAGAACCAAAGTCATCGACATAGTCCACAGGATTAGCAAACTGAAGTGGCAGTGGGCTGGCCATGTTAGCCGTAGAACCGATGGCCGTTGGGGCAAACGTGTTCTAGAGTGGATACCGCGAAACGGCAAACGTAGTGTAGGACGTCCTCAGGCAAGGTGGAGTGATGATTTGCGCAGGACGGCTGGCAGGAGCTGGATGCGAGAAGCCGAAAACAGATCTCAGTGGCGTACACTCGAAGAGGCCTATGTCCAGCAGTGGACGAAGAGGGGCTGATGATGATGACTGTGACCCCGCAAATTGTTCTATAAAAATTCACATAATCATCTAGGGTTAGATAAGTCCGCCTTTGGACCAATTAAATTTGTGCCTCCTAATATTTTTATTGTAATGTTTAATTGTGTTCAATAAAGAGTTTATATATAATTTTTCACTTCATATGTACTTTTCTGATTAATAATTAATATAAGAAGAGAGTATAATGAAAAAAAAATATGCACTATCAGTGTATGTCGAGCTCCTTTATCGTGGAATCTTTCATTTCATGGAGCCCCAAATTTTTTTTCGCTGACATAGGTTGTCATAGACATCTAAGAGTCGACAAAAAAACTTGGGAATGACTGTATTAGACAGCGAGACATTTTTGTGTTTGCAAAATGTAATCCATTAAACTCAACCTACCTAGAAGGCTACAAAAGAACTGTCTCTACGTGATATAAGATGTGTCGTGTTGTTGTGTATACCTGATATTCGGAAAATGCAAAACACATATTGCACCGCGCCTTCTCATGATGAGCGGTTGATTTCTCTTCAAGCTATAGCGGAGTCCTTTCCTTCTGACTCCGACACTTCGTAATGTGCCCGTTCCCCAACAGTGATCATATCGTGCTTCTTGGTATGGACATCTCGTCCAACTTAAACTTTGGCCAATACATTGAGTCCTTGGCAAAGACTACAGCTAAGAAACTTGGTATCCTCTCGAAGGTTAGGCGGTATTTCACACCAGGGCAGCTTCCAAACCTTTACCAAGCTCAAGTCCGATCGAGTATGGAATACTGCTGTCATCTTTAGGACAGTTCTGTCAAATACCAACTGGCTGCCTTGGACTCAATCGAGAAACGTGCTAGGAAGCTCATTGGTGACTCACGTCTAGTAGAGGCTAAACTGCAGAGCCTCGATCACCCACGCAAGGCAAAAGATGGCCTAATCTTTTATCGGATGCATTTCGGAGAATGTGCGATGGAATTGCATAATTTGATTCCAGCATCCCCATTCCACCTCAGGGGAACTAGACGGCGGTTGGGCTTCCACCCTTATGTTGTTGATACCACCTATACGCACTAAGCGTTTCGCTTCTACTTTCACAATGCGCACAGCAAAGGAGTGGAATTCCCTCCCGCCGGATGTTTTCCCTGATAAATACAATCTGGGCCTTTTCAAGGCAAGAGTGTATAGGCGCTATCTGGACAGGCATGGGCCATCTTCGGCCTTATCGTCACTTACCATCAGGTGAGATCGAGGCCAAATGCCTGTCCATAATACATAAAAAAAAGCTGCAGAGTCATTAGTAACATTGGCTTTTGGCTGAGTTTGGTCAGTGGGTCACATCAGTCGAGCTGCCTCGATCTTGATCGCCTTGGTTGCGGTGGTAGCCATGAGGGTTGCAGCCTCTCTTCTCCCGAAGGAAAAAAACAAATATATGAGTGCATCGCACCCTCCATTAGACAGCCAGTGCTGTAACCACCGAGTCACCGAATCATTTATTGTCATTAGAAATAGCATCCTAAAACAAATTAACATTCATTGAATCTGCAATATCAAAAAACTTCTTCCACTTACTGCAAAATGGGGCTGCCCTTGGGATCGAGTCAAGTTACACGTGACTTCGTCTTCCCTCGGGATTCGTGTGTTCCAAAAAGATATTGCCTGAAAGATTGACCTCACCAGGTCACGCTTCCTAACTATGCGTTTACTCTCTACGTCTGTTTTAATATTTTGTTGATGTTTGCTATCCAATGCAGCGAGAGCATGCACGCTTCGATGCTGTTGATGTCGGCTCGCAGAAATGAACGCCAATTTTGATAGTCGAATGTCCATCATTACGTTGGATAGTAGCCCTCTTGCTATCAGACTATCAAGGGCCGGGGGCCCTTGGGGGATTCGTGTCACGTACGAAGGATGAATCACTTCCTGTAATCAAATGCGCGTATGACCCAACGTTGGGTTGGCGAATGTTAATGTTGTTACCTTATGTGTCAAACTATTTTGTTATATCAATTTAAAACAACCTTCAAATTATATTAATTCTAAGCGATGCATGAAAAGAATGGACCAATTTGGTCAATTCTTTTTTTTTAAATGCTCGTTGAAGTTCATGGATGGTTTGATAAAAATTCGAATAATTATCGGAAAAACCCTAAAAACAGCTCTTGTTTTTCCCTTACTAACGTTTTCTAACTAAAACATACAGCCAATTAGAGCTTTATTATTATTGTGTAAAGTTCATATTGCAAGAGCTCACTGCTGTCTAAGCAATGCAGGTGTGTTCCTAACATCAAAGAGTCAATTTGCGCTTTATTAACGCTATATATAGTTGAAAATTAATCACATATAACGAAACAGTGTGCATGTGTGCATTGGAGCACAAAATACATCGTTGGAGGGTTTAATGTCACATTCCAAAATTCAATAGTTCCAAAATGTAAAGCCCCCAGTATACAATGGTCTGTGATGGGCCACGCTTTGCAATGCACAATTGTAGGCCACGTTCACTTGGTGTTCACACAATGGCGCATGACTCATTGCTGCCTGGCAAACCACTTGCGATGGACGTCGAAGTAATTACGGCTGCGGCTATTTATTTGTATACTGTTTAAAAGTATTACAGAAGTGTGTACCGTCACAAAGTTATTAAAAAGAAATGGCGAAAAGGCGATGGTGGATGCTGACCATTCGTCAAAACAGGACAAGGTACGTAGATTTTTTAATGTGGTATATTTAGAATGTTGACTATAACTTTTTATACCGTTTTTAGGCAATTCATGGACAATCTTTTAAGCGACCTTGTTGCAGAACCATCAGGGGATTTCGATAACTTTGTTCGTGTGTCATCTAGTGATTTCGAATATATATTGCAAAAAATATCGCCAATTATTGCAAAAAAGGATACATATTGGCGAGAAACAATCCTCCTAAAATAAGATTGGCATTGACATTGCGATTTCTTGCGACTGAAGACAGTTATAGGAGCCTGCACTACCATTTTAAAATATCAAGTAAACTATAATCTAGATCTAGAATTATAATAATAATATATATAATACTTCAGGAATAATTCTAGATTATAATTATAATAATTATAATCTAGAATTATTCCTGAAGTATGTTTGGCTCTGAACCAAGTGTTTAAAGAACATGATTAAGGTGAGTTAGTGAAACATTTGTATATACTTTAAATTTTTTAATCAATAATTATTGCCCCACTGCATTTTTTTAATTGGTTATTTCAACAATCGTCTTTCAAAGCATTGCATAAGCATCAACCAAAATATTTTGAGACTAACTCTGTGTCTGAGAATACAATTCGTCAGAAATTATTTTGGTCCCTCAGGTATATGGATCGTAGGGACAGGTGTATGGATTCTCCGCGGGTCGCCGGCGGGCGCGAGGAAGTCGCGACTGCTACGGCGACCCGGGATGAACCACGCAGCTTCCGTGGCCGGGGGGCGTCGTCGGTGGAGGAGACCGGGGGAGGTAGTAGCCTCCCCCGAGGAGGGCTCCCCTCTAGGCAGGGGAGCGGAGGCTGGGGGTTCCCGGAAGTGGCTTGATGTTCCCGGGGGCTCCCTACATGCTTGAGGAAGCCCATCCCTGAGGTTTTTAGTGGGTAGGCCTCCCCCTTCTGGAGAGGAGAGCCCCACATAACCGCCGGCTCGCCACAGCCGGGGTATGCAATTTAATGCATTTTCCTTAGGGGAACAAAAAAAAAAAGGTGTATGGATTCTGTTGAATTGATAAACTACTTCTTGTGTGAAGTTAGGGAGTTCAGTAGGTGGAAGAGCGGAGCGACTTTGCGCAGGTCGGTGATGGGCTTTGTATAGGAGAAGTAATTATATAATGATTCGAAGACGGTGATGGACAAGAATAGTGGTGGCTGAAGAAGACAAACGTTTACTTATGATTTGAGAAGGTGAAGACACGTATTGAGGAGTACAATTGCGACGCCGTTTTAATAGTAATCCATCAATATCGTACATTATTTCTTGTCTCTCATTATCTGAATATTTTCTGAGTTTGTTAGCAAGAAGCCTCCCATACAAGTTGCAGTCGTCCTCTATTTTATTTTTTTGGCCTTTGCCATTTCCTTATCTGCTTTTTCTAACTCAGGTGGCTTAACTGAACGTCTCCTCTGTACAGGCATTTTTATATTCGTGTTTTGTTTCTGTGTTGCTTGTAGCATCACTTAGAGTTTCCGTTTCTTCTTCTGTCTGTTCTCCAATGACTACCTTCAGATGCCGACAAGTCCTGAAGAATGGCTGACCAAAATGGAAGGATTCAGTTTTCCCCATTGCCTTGGTGTGATAGATGGGAAGCATACCATATTAGCACTAGCTCATACCGGATCTGAATACTTTAATTACAAAGGAAGTTTCAGCATCGTTTTATTAGCCCTTGTAGATAGAGATTACTGTTTTTTGTTTGCTGACATAGGAAGCCAAGGGAGAATTAGTGATGGAGGTGTTGTGGTGGAAAAACATATGTGATGGGACCCTTAATTTACCACCTAATTGCCCACTTCCTGGAAGTAATACTAATATGTCTTTTGTTTTTCTGGGTGGTGGCACTTTTGCTCTTAGTACTCATATTATGAAGCCCTTTTCTGGACATCGTCTGTTAGCCCCAGTCCCAGAAAGAATGTTCAATCAACAACTCACGTTCTCGTGCGGTCGTAGATAATACTTTCGGGATATTATCTTCAGTTTTTAGTGTATTTAAAAGACCTATTCCATTAGATGTCGTTAAAACTTCTATTATAACCCACAGCTGTTTATTACTAAACAATTTTTTGAGAAAGAGCAAATCATCTCGCAATATTTATACTCCACCAGGCAGTACTAACTGAAAATCTATTACCATTACAATCTGTACCTCGTCGGGCTCCTATTAATGCTACGCAAACAAGATCAAATTTTATGAACTACATCTATCAAAGTCGACTATGCAGTGGTAGGGCCTATGACGTATAATTTAATTAGTTTAATGTTTGTGGAAATCAAAATGAGAAAATACGTACTTACTAATTAATAAAAAATATTGGAAACTATTTAATTGTTTTACTTACCCTTTGTTCATCTGTCGATATAATACTTTTGCATGTATATTTTCCTTTCAAAAATGCCTCCATAGCATCATAAAAAACTCAAATTGGCTTATAAATTTCCTCTTCTCCCACACCAGATCACATCGAATCTTTTTTTTTGGAAATGCATCCGAAATGCTGACATCAGTGTCTCTTTCTTATTTTTAAGTTCTGAAACAGGAATTTGCAGGGAATCTGCAATGCGATTCCATGCATCACTCACCTGAAAACATCGTACCCACAATATTACATATTACTTTCAGACGAGTTTCTTTTATCGCCTATTTTTGTCAGGGATAATGTAGGATTCTAATGCTGAAATAATTTTTCAAATCGGTACATTAGTTACGTAGCCGATTCAATTCCAACAAATAATTTAAATCCTTCCTCTTTATACTATTAGTATAGATAGATACGAGTAGTATACATAATTTCTATCAACATAAAAATAGTATAAACATACCTTGTTCTTATCCTTGTGCAGTGCATTATTTGGGTTCCAAAGTGCGGGCTCAGATTGATATAAATCAATAAACTTGAAAGTTTCTTCATTGCCCCACGATATTGACATTTTGGACGATTAAAAATTTTAGTTGTAGCACGCATCACAAAAGTGTACTATCCTGATCAGCAGCCGGTGACGAACTAAACAATGGCCGATTGTGTAAACACCACAGGCTACGCTACGGCACGATTCCTTTGAAGTGTGCCCCAAAAACCGACAACTCCCCGATTGCACGCCACGATTGACAATTGTCCGCCATCATATACCATTACTCCCTTTTTTTTTTTTTTGTTCCCCTGAGGAAAATGCATAAAATTGCATACCCCGGCTGTGGCGAACCGGGGTTATGTGGGGCTCTCCTCCCCAGAAGGGGGAGGCCTACCCACTAAAAACCTCAGGGATGGCCTTCCTCAGGCATGTAGGGAGCCCCCGGGAACACAAAGGCCACTTCCGGGAACCCCCAGCCTCCGCTCCCCTCTCTAGAGGGGAGTCCTCCTCGGGGGAAGCTACCACCTCCCCCGGTCCCCTCCACCGACGACGCCCCCCGGCCACGGAAGGGGCGTGGTCCATCCCGGGTCGCCGTAGCGGTCGCGACTTCCTCGCGCCCGCCGGCGACCCGCGGCGGCGCCGCAGCTGTGCTACCGAGCCCGGCGCCGCCTCCTTCGAGCGGAATCGGCCATCTCCCGACCCCGCTCGGCGGCCTCCTTCTGGAGCATTACTGCTTCACAGAAGGAGGCCACAGCCCTCCAACCTCCCTCGTCCGCCAGCATTGCCGCAATCAATGCCGGCGGAGACAGATCTCGCCCGATCTCTGCGACCAAGACTCGGCGCTCGGAGGCCCACGCGGGGCACTCCGCCAGCGTGTGCTGGGCTGAGTCGAGGTCGGATGCGCAGTGGTGACAATGTGTCGATCCCTCCCGTCCTATTCGACACAGATACTCACCGAAGCAGCCGTGCCCGGTGAGTATCTGAGTCAATCGGTAGGTGACCTCCTCCTTCCCGTTGAGCCAAGCTTCGAGGTGCGGGAGTACGGCACCGACGGCCCGCTGGCGCGCGCAGATCCGTAATTCGAGCTGCGCACGCCAGATACCATTACTCCCTGTACACAATGGCGATGGCCTGTAGTGGGCCCGCATGGGCCATTGTGTACTGGGGACTTAATAGTTCATTTGGACCTTTTTTGCAATTTGGTTGGCTATGCGAAATTATCTATAGAAAAAGTATGAACAAAAAACAGTCACTTTACAAATCTTTTTGACAGTACGAAATCTGTCGGGTCTGCTAGTAATATTATAAATGTGAAAAGAACTCTGTCTGTCGCATTTCGTAGTTTTAATACGACCACGATAATAGAACGATTTCAAAAAAATGGATACTCAAACATTTTAAAAATGATTCTCTAGTTGTCATGGCTACTGTTGTGTATGGTAAAAAACAATGGACAGTTGGATATCTCGGAGTTATCTATGTGCTACGAAATAGCAGTGTTCCGGTGTGAAGGCATAGGCAGTGAAACTGTACATCTTATGTCACAATTTGGCAACGTACACTGTTATTTTTCTTGAATTTGTAAAATTGACGCGAATTTAACAGTAGCAGTGGTACTGTAGGTAAATTTACCATTTCTCCATCAGGTCATCGTCAGGTGGACAGCCTTTTTATTTTTTTGTTCTCCCTGAGGAAAATGCATTAAGTTGCATACCCCGGCTGCGGCGAGCCGGCGGTTATGTGGGAGTCTCCTCCCCAGAAGGGGGAGGCCTACCCACTAAAAACCTCAGGGATGGCCTTCCTCAGGCATGTAGGGAGCCCCCAGGAACGCCAAGCGACATCCGGGAATCCCCAGCCTCCGCTTTCTGCGGATACTGGGGAGCCCTCCTTGGGGGAGGCTACACTACCTCCCCCGATCTCCTCCACCGACGACGCCCCCCAGCCACGGGAGGGGTGTGGTCCCTCCCGGGTCGCCGGCGGATGCGAGGCAGATACGGCGAGCCGCGCGGCGAGCCGGCGGTTATGTGGGGCTCTCATCCCCAGAAGGGGGAGGCCTACCCACTAAAAACCTCAGGGATGGCCTTCCTCAGGCATGTAGGGAGCACCCGGGAAAGCCAAGCAACTTTCGGGAACCCCCAGCTCCGCTCCCCCGTCGATACAGGGGAGCCCTCCACGGGGGAGGCTACCATAACTCCCTCGATCTCCACCACCGACGACGCCCCCCGGCCACGGAAGGGGCGTGGTCCCTCCCGGGTCACCGTATTCCTTGCGTCCGCCGGCGACCCGCGGCGGCGCCGCAGCTGTGCTACCGAGCCCGGCGCCGATTCCTTCGAGCGGGATCGGCCATCTCCTGACCCCGCTCGGAGGCCGTCTTCTGGAGCATCACTGCTTCACAGAAGGAGCCGCAATCAATGCCGGCGGATACAAATCTCGCCCGATCTCTGCGACCTAGACTCAGCGCTCGGAGGCCAGGTGGACAGCCTATTTCACAACAGATCACCTAAGAAACTGACACACTAACAAGTTGTAATACACTCTGAAGATGACGGCTACAAATCTACTAAATTAAAAATCGTAAACACTAAAAGAACGTCCGAACTCCATAGCTTCCGTTCTATAACGTGACAAACAAAGTTAGAGTGACAGTTGCAAAGCTATAATCCGGCCCTGGTCTCGACAAATAGGGCCCGCTCGTCAGCGCCGCATTATTGGCGGGCTCTATAATTGCTGCTTCGACACACCAATCGCATTTACACTGTACGACCACGACACAACATTTGATATTTGCACACAGCTCTTGGTTTGTTCTAGGTTTTTTGTTTTAAGAATTTGTTATTTTAGTTTCTTTGTGTTCCTTTATTTGTGTGGAATGAAGATGTTTCGTAATATTTATTTGTTAGTTAATATCTATCTATCATTTGGTTAGATATCTGTTGAATTCTTTGCTTCGGTTGTTTAGATGCTTCTGATGTTTTGGTGTTAATTTTTTTTTTTTATACTACAACGGTAGCAAAAAGGCTTACGGCCTGCCTGATGGTAAGCAGTCACCGTCGCCTATGGACGCTTGCAACACTAGGGGCATCACAAACGCTTTGCCGACCTTTTTAAAAACCTATTTACTCCCTTTTTGAAGAACCCCATACTGTAATCCCCCGGGAAAGCCTCAGCAGGGAGCTCGTTCCACAATCGGAGCATGCGCGGAAGGAAATTTCGTTGAAACCGCACTGTGCGTGACCATTTAGGCTCCAGCATGTGAGGATGAACACCCTGCCGATGGCGAGCGGTGCGATGGTAGAATGTAGCCGTGGGCATCATGTCAAACAATTCTTTGGAACACAACCCGTTGTATAAGCGATAGAACACACACAAAGAGGCACAGTCTCTTCTCAGACTTAAGGGCTCAATACCGCATGTGAGTATGGGATCGTCAACGATACGCTCAGCGCGTCTTCGGACCGAATCAAAAGGATCAAGTTGGTATCGAGGTGCTCCCGCCCACAGGTGACAGCAGTACTCCATATGGGGCCTGACTTGCGATTTGTATAATAGCAGTCGTAATACAATAAAATACGCTGTAGTTATCTCTCACCACGCTGCATTTGTACAGTATCATGATGAAGTTTTGCCAGAGATTTACTAGTATTTCTACTAAATAAAATGTTATATTAAAGTTGGTTTTTCAAGAGGATTTCTTAAGTCTGGGTTAGCTATTAAAATCAAAACATAATGCTGTTTATTTTTAGTGGCATACAAAATAAAAATTTAATCTTATAATGTAACATTTACAAAAACCTTGCATATATACATATGTATACTCGTATAGTATAAAATATGTAGCCTCTTACCATTTAGTGAATGGCTACAATAACCTGTAACATCCGTGGTTCTTGTAAGATTAGCAGTAAATTTGAACTCCTGTAGCTAGTTTAATTTTCTATTAAGTGCGATGATGAATACGAATGATGTTGTAGTTGTTGATTTTTTAAATAAATTGCGATATTTTATAAAGTACGTTTATTTCATACTGGTCGCAAAGTTACATGTGAGTAAGAACAAGAAAATGCAATATTTTCATATTGGATTCGAAGTCCGTTGACATTGACATACGAGTATTCTTCCCGTCCACTCCTGATACACGCGTCGCGGCGTTCCATTTCACTCAGCTTTTAAAGGCCGGCAACGCATCCGTGACTCCTCTGGTGACTCATAGGCAACGGTTATCGCTTACCATCAGGTGATCCGTGTGCTCGTTTGCTGCCCTAACCTATAAAAAAAACTCATATGTCGCGACAAGTGCATAAACGCACATATTAAGCTAATCTGACCACTCTTGCAACCGATCGTATTTCAGAGCGAATGTAGTCTCTTGAGGCTGCGCTATGCACCGTCCCCCGCTCTGGAGGGCGAGAGCTTTAGTTCAAAGCCGAAAAGATCCCAGGCCTTCTGCCAGATCAAAGGCTTGTAGGTAGTGTTGTAACAGGGCGCTATATTTTACTCCTTGCCTCCTGGCTGGCTGCCTTGATCATTTTAAAAGGTGTACGTCAAGCGTGAGCTTATTGACAATTTTGACATCACTCGAACCATTATTTGCTGAGCATATCATATGAATTTGAACAAAAGTACAAAAAAAATATTAATATACATATTAACAACTCTCAGAGTAATAATAAATTAATATTATAAAACGTTACGAAGGCACTTATGTAAGTAGCTCAATATATTTAAAGTATTTCGTATTAGCTGTAATTGTGTTAATTTTGTAATGTGATTTATTGTTACAGTGTGCCTTTAATTTATACCTACTATAGTAAATGTACATATTAAGTGACTATTGGTGCCTTTCTTTGAAACAACCCAAGTCACCTGTCACAACATAGTGCCACAGTGTTTAGTTGGTAGGCTGGCCTTTTGCTCTCGGTAGCACAGCTACGGCGCTGCGCGGGTCGCCGTATCTGCCTCGCACCCGCTGGCGACCCGGGAGGGACCACGCCCCTCTCGTGGCTGGGGGGCGTCGTCGGTGGAGGAGATCGGGGAGGAGGTAGTGTAGCCTCCCCCAAGGAGGGCTCCTCTGTATCCGCAGGGGAGCGGAGGCTGGGGGTTCCCAGATGTCGCTTGGCGTTCCTGGGGGCTCCCTACATGCCCTGAGGAAGGCCATCCCTGAGGTTTTTTGTGGGTAGGTCTCCCCCTTCTGGTGAGGAAAGTCCCACATATCTGCCGGCTCGCTCGTATGCAATTTGATGCATTTTCCTCAGGGGAACAAAAAAAAAAGGCTGTCCTTCTGCTAGAGTCCAACATAACCACCCGCTGTAGACCGGTCGCGGGTGGTATTCGGTGTGTGGCCGTTTGAGCACCAAGGGGTTATTAAGATGACCACTGTGGTGGCGCGCCCCTTATGAGAATACACTACCATCACCCGTGGGAAAAAAAAATAATGTTAAATGAATAACTTTGTTGTACAGATCATTTTTATTCCATAAGAGTCGTGTCGTAAGCTTTAAATTGCACCAGCGGTCCCCAGTAGCTCGTTAAGACACATTCATGTTTGCTTCTGTAACATATATTTTGTAGTACGCGCTTTATGTAGAATTATCGTGCTTTTTGAAAGCGCATCCTGTTTATAAATAGGTACGTCGGAGCTTTACAATTTCAATGAAATGTGAAATTAGATTCTGTTTTCTCGGAATTATATGAAATTGAATATTATGAAAATGATGCTACATTTCCATTTTGAGCGTAGTTAGTTTATTAGTGATATTGTTTTATGAATACACACACATCATATTTTTGGCACAGTCGGATAATAAGGTCAAAGGTCTAATAAAAAGAGGTAACCATAATGAAGATAGCACTATTCTGAATCTCAATGTTATTAGACCAGCGTTGAGATTGGGAATCACGGAGGCTTCGATGCCGCTGCAATAACAAGTGAATATATATCGTAACCGTTGTTATTGCTATGTTGTCCAATAACAATTTAATATGTTGGCAACGCGCACGAATTTCCGCTCACCCACCAATTTTAGTGAAAGATTCGCGGAAATCGACAAACAAACAAATTACCTAACGTAATATGAAGACTGCTATTAACGGAATTGTTGCCGTCTACAGGATGAGCCGACGGATAAATCGACTTGTAATGGCGACGAATTGAACCGAAAGTAACCAATTATAGTGTGACTTAATTAAACTCAATCATTACCTTAAATTATCTATTTGAAGTGAGAGATGTATTTTTTAACGTTGCTCCACACTTCAAAATCAAAATTAACTATATTCAAATATGACTTAATAGAAAGCTCTTTTGAAGCGTCACAAGGACGTATTTTTAGTTGATAAGAAACTTATCAGCTTTATCAAAAGCAATAACAACATTTACAATAAATTACGTCGTTATAATACAACGTATATATTACAATTTATAATTTATTATAATTTATACGGGAAAACAATAATTTACACTTTAGAATGTAATGTCTTCAAATCAACATTAAACATTGGCATCATTTAAATAATCATTGACTTTGTAATAACCCTTACTCATTAGCGTCTTTTTAACATGTACCTTGAACTTATGAAAAGGCGATTCAGCTACACTATGTGGGATCTTGTTATAAAAATTTATACATTTGCCCACAAACGAACCTCCAGTTTTTTGTAGCATGTACGTTGGAAGGGCAAGTTTATTTTTATTTGTTGTTTTAAAATTATGCATTTGAAAATTAGTATGAAATGTGTTACAATTTTTATACACATTATTTTAGGATTTTTATTCTGTGTCGTGGACACACATAGGCTCCAGACAAATTTTACTTAAATCAGATAATAGTTTGTCGTGAAAGCGCGACAGATAGACAAAGCTACTATATATATAATATTAGTCAGGATTAAGGGTTGTAAATGCCTAGTCAGCATTGATGGTGCTTGTAGTATACAACCTCATTCTTTCATACATACATAGATGTATACTTAAGTGATAATCCTAAATGTATAATTGAGTAAATTAAACATCTTATATAATACAATTATAATCCCAATTAATATTATAAATGCGAAAGTATGTCTGTCTGTCTGTTACGCTTTCTCGCTTAAGCCTTGCAACCGATTTTGAATAAATTTGGTACAGACAATCTTTAGACCCTGAGACAGAACATAGGCTACTTTTTATTTCGAAAAAAGGGATGAAGGTGTTGAAATAGAAGTTGAAAGTTTGTATGGGATTTCTTAATTTTAAAAGATAAAACCATGAAACTTTATAATTAAGCACTTGATAAGAAATCATTAATCATTTGTGCTAGCATTTTTGAAATTTCGACCAGTTAGGGGGTGAAATAAGGGTTGAAAGTTAGTATGCACGTTCATCAAATATCACGTCATAAGATACAAAAAATCGTTTGTTCCAGCATTTTGAATTTTTTACCAGTGTGGGGGTGAAATAGGGGTTGAATTAAAGATAAGACTATGAATCTTGGTACCTTAGACACAAGGGACCAGGATTGACAAAAACTAATTTCACGCGGTAGAGTTCATCCATATCACCTGGAACAGCTCTTGTCTAGTACAGTTCGATTTCAGCGTTCATTCCTTCCGCGTACATGCAAACTCTGGAATGAGCTCCCAGCTGCGGTGTTTACTGAGCGCTACGATATGTCTAACTTCAAACGAGGCTTAAAAAGAGTATTTCTCTCCAGGTAGGCAGCGGCTCAGTTGTGCCCCTGGCACTGCAGATGTTCATGAGCGATGGTTACCACTTACCATCAGGTGAGCCATTTGCTCGTCTGCCACCGTATGCTATAAAAAAAACGCGGGCGAAGCCGCGGGCGGAAGCTAGTGTTAATTAAAGAGTTAACTGTGACAGTGTGTGGATAATTGAAATGATACATATTTCTGACAATTACAGCAATTAGCCTAGTCCAAAGTAAGCTCTGTAAAGCTTGTGTTATGGGATCTAGGGTAACGGATAGACATACATATATGATACATATATAAATATTTTTGAAAGAAATATATATTAACAATCATTACCAAGATAAAAATGCTCGTAATTATCATACAAACATCTGCCTCCAACGGGATTTGAACTCTGGACTTCAGAGATGGCGACACCTTGAAACCGGTGTACTAACCATTCGACTACGGTGAAACAAGCTTTTTAATATTAAGAATATTAATTACAATCATAAGATCTTTTTAGAATTTATTTTTTTGTTGAATCGATAAATAGACCCGACTTATTGTATTTTTTTTAAACGTAACGTTCCAATTCGAACAGCCTGTATACGGCCATTTTGTTTGCTTTCGCGTTTAGGGGAGCTGATCGTTATTAGCTTTGATCTAATAATAAACAAATCATTATTTGTCGTCATGTCTGCGACGGAGGTCGTGAAGGTTTTTGTAACCAACACGATTTTCTCTGAATGATTCCTGAAATTGGAGGGAAAGGTTAACGAGCCTTCGGTAATTTTAATTTACATGTTGCCTGTAATTTCAATAAAGTGTTCCTTAAATATACAAAGTGTGAAATACTGTTAGACTGTTGTGTTAGATGATAACAAAAAAACAATGTTTTATCTATGGTTTTATATACATATATAAAACCACTTAGACACGTATTCTACAAAAAATTCAAACTTGTATCCCTGTTTGAGTACAGTTAGATAGAGATAGCATATATGCTATTGAACACATATATCATCGCATTAGTAACATAGATATAATGTACATATATATACGATGATTTTTACATAATATCTGTTATGTTGTAGCTTTCGTTACATATCATAAATTCTATTTACAGTAATTTGAATTTTAGTCTAGGTAACAATTATTTCAATAAAAAATCAAAATAAAAATTAACTTTAGATATGACTTTATTGAAAGCTTTTTTGAATCGTCGTATTTAGGACGTATTTTTTAGCTGATAAGAAGAATGGGCACAAGAAACTTAACAGCTTTATCAAAGCAATAACAACATTTACAATAAATTATGTCGTTATCATACAACGTACATATGTGTTTACAATTTATACGGGAAAACAAATATTTACACTTTAGAATGTAATGTCTTCAAATCAACACCAAGCATCGGCATCAGTTAAATAATCATTGACTTTGTAATAGCCCTTACTCATTAGCGTCTTTTTAACATGTACCTTGAACTTATGAAAAGGCAATTCAGCTACACTATGTGGAATCTTGTTATAAACATTTATATATTTGCCCACAAACGAACCTCTAGTTTTTTATAGCCTGTACGTTGGAACGGCAACTTTATTTTTATTTCTTGTGTTTAAATTATGCATTTGAAAATTTGTATGTTAGTAAAGTTAGTTAATTGATTTGTACAAAATCCTTGTTGCATTTGTCGGTAAAACAGACTACTTTATAAAGTAATATACCCTTTCATCACAGCCGTAGAGCCCTTATGGTTTCGTCGGCCGGTTATCCCGGTCGAGCAGACTACATCGGTTTGGAGAACAACATAATGAGCGTGGTATTTGGTGGTGATGGTATTCACGAGGACTCTCAACCACTCTACCTCTCGTTCTCAGAAAATAAATATGCAAAAAGAATGTTCTTGCTCCCGGTATAAACTACTTAAGATTGCAAGCATTAGCCCAGGAGTATTTTCTTGTGTTTTAGTCGGATAGCACGACTAAGCAAAGATCAAGAAGCTTTACTGTCTACAAAAATACGACAGCAAATTTTAAAGTATTTACGCATTAAAGAAAATAAGTGTCGACGGTACCAGCGGAAGCGAAGCGTTTAATGTAATCAAAAAGTTGTATGTCAAAACAGTGTCCGATAACACCTGCAATTATTATATTTATTTTATTCCTTAATTATATGTTTTTGTACTTACCATACAGCTCTTGCAGTAAGGCTTATGTTGTGTTTTGTGTGCTAATGTGCCCAACCGTATGTGGTTATTAATATCCTACTACTATTATAAAGGTGAAAGTTTGTAAGTATGGATGTTTGTTACTCTTTCACGTAAAAACTACTGAATGGATTTGAATGAAACTTTACCACAATATAGCTTATACATCAGAATAACACATAGGCTACAATTTTTGAGGTTTCTAATGTGAGGTCGTAAAAAAACACATTTTTTTGCGCTTACATTGCAAACGCTGACTGAATCCTACAAGATAGATCAAAACAATTTACTACAGTATTGTACAACTTAAAAAGGTCTACAAAAAAGTCCGTGATGGTATATGTTTATATCTTAGGAATAACCCACAATAACCATCTAGACTAGACGGGACGAACCTGAAGTCCACGCGAACGAAGTCGCGGGCAAAAGCTAGTATACCATATATTACGATACTTGTAGGTGTAATGAGGTGAACGTGTGGTCGTCCACTTTTCCAATTCCGTCTTCAAGACACTAAACACACGCTGTCTGTGTTGATCCGTAAGTGATATTGGGATGAAACCGTAAATATAAATCACTGTAATATATTTCCGTAAATATTCAATTAATAATGCTGAAAAATACGACCTAGGTAAATGCGTAGTGAAGTGGTCAAGAAGAAGGATGAAAATAGATTGCATACGAATGAAATGAGAATGTTACGATGAATGTGTGGTGTGACAAGGATGGATAAGATAAGGAATGAGTACATAAGAGGAAGCCTGAAAGTAGCGCTAGTGGTAGAAAAAGTGAGAGCAAGTAGATTAGCATGGTTTGGACATGTGACGCGGAGGGATGAAAGTCATGTCACAAAACGAATGTTGAATATGAAAGTGGAGGGATACACGGGCAGAGGAAGGCCGAATAAAAGATGGATCGATTGTGTGAAGAATGATATAAGAATGAAAGGAGTAAGCATGGAAATGACGGCTGATAGAGAGGAATGGAAGGAAAAGATCTACTGCGCCGACCCCAGATAATGGGAAATGGGCAAGAGGATGAGAATGAGTAAATGCGTAGGGACAGTCAAGTATCGAATCTAATGTCAAAATCTTTTTTTATTCCCCTTCTTTTCTCGCGGTATATATATAATTTTATATATATATTATATATATATATATATAATATTATATATATATATATATATATTATATATATATATATATATATATATGTGTGTGTGTGTGTGTGTGTTTGTAATAATATTAAGTTCGTATAGAAGTGTAATTAATTAAACAAAAAAGTACAACTACATTCACCAAAATTTTTTTTTGTGTAATAACAACAAATTTACAGTTTTCTGAGTTTTTCCTTTACTTATGCTACATGACATTGCTTTTGCTAAATTTCATGTTTCTAGGTCAACGGAAAGTACCCTTCCATTATCTTCCCCCCATATCTTCTTATTGCGTTGATATTGAAATTCGATTTTTTGACTGCTTTGATAGGAGACCTGAGTATGTGATATTAATTTCAGCTTGATATCACAACGCGTTTCTGAGAAAAAGGGTCTTGACAGACGGACGAAGGTCAACAAAGTTTTCTCAACATCCTACAAGGTTCCGTTTTTACCTTTGTAGATCCGGTACCCTAGAAAACCACGCAATTTCAAATCGCACCATATCAATCACAACACAAGATAACAGTATCCATTAAGCAACAACTTACCTTTCCAAGCTAATTCACTTGCTAACTTCCAAACGTGCAATAAAAATAAAGAACGGAGATTTACGCGTTTAAAAAACAATCGTACGCTTAATTCCGTTAAAGTTCGACAATTCCGCTCAATTTCACCGTTTGCCCGACACCATGGTACAATTTAAAACTTATTCCTTCACCCCTGGCCGATACGCGAAGAGCTGTTGGTTGCGGGGGAATATTCCACTTCAGCCTCTGATCGATTACTCTCTAAGTTTCTTGGATGGAAACTGTACCGCCTGCTTAGGTATTCAAATTTAAAAAACTTAATCAAATTTAGGTTTTTACAGGTTTTTCAGAATTAGCATCCTCACTCATTTCGATAAACTATAGGAAAACGGTACGTACTTACTTGAAAAATATCGTTAGGCGATAATTAGAAAAAATCACGTTATTCACGTCACTGAAAAGCACAAATGCTTATTTTAACACGATTCAAAGATAAAGGAAAAAGAACTAGGATTCCTGACCGTCCGGGATGGACCACGCCCCTTCCGTGGCTGGGGGGCGTCGTCGGTGGAGGAGACCGGGGGAGGTAGTGTAGCCTCCCCCGAGGAGGGCTCCCCTCTAGGCAGATGAGCAGAGGCTGGCGGTTCCCGCAAGTGGCTTGATGTTCCCGGGGGCTCCCTACATGCCTGAGGAAGGCCATCCCTGAGGTTTTTAGTGGGTAGGCCTCCCCCTTCTGGGGAGGAGAGCCCCACATAACCGCCGGCTCGAATAAAAAAAAAAAAACGATTCCTGACCGCTTACTGCTGAATTTCTTTGTTCCTTGATGATTCAAACGGTAGTAAAATATTTTGCTTTTCTCGTAAATCCGGCGAAGATGGACCAAATCCAGGTTTTTTTTTCTTCAGTGAATGCGTTTATTATAATCGTTTAAATTACGTTTATTGCCAAATTACAAAATTAGCCGATTAACAACCGTGATAATGAAACATTAGTTCAATAATAATTACAGATTAACGAACGATTCGCAGTCAAGTATAGTTCCGCTTTGTCGTCGCTAGATGGCGGTGTGGGCGAACGAATGACGATGACGCAAATCTGAACACAGGTCGTTTTTTTATTTAGCCTAGCCCAGAGTAAGCTGTTTTTTCTTTTTTTTTTCCTCAGGAGAGGAGGCTGAGAATCCATCATGGATACCAACGCAACAGGCAAGCAGGGATGCGTTGATTATGTCGGACTCCTGGTACTGTCGAGACGGCTCGACTACACAGACCTACCGACTAAACTCAGCCTAGCCTTTGGTCATATTGACCCTACTGGCTTTATTGACGAGAGGGCCGCACCTCAGGAGAGGCACGGTTCGCTAACCGTGGTAAGGGTATATGCGCTAGAAGAAGGCACGAATCTCCAAAGTGGGACCGGCCAGTATTGACAAGAACCTAATCATGGCTAAGCAGAAGGCTGCCGTTTAGGGGTTGACATGGGGGAGCGACGGCTCATACGCCGCCGCTTGCAGGTCTAGAAGTTCCTGCGTGAGTTGGTTAGGGGGGTCGCTAAGGACATGTCGCGGTCTACGTATCCTCTGCCGGTATTGACTAGTGTTGCCTTGAGACTGACTCACAGTTGGTGGTGTTGACAGGTAGAGTAAGCTCTGTAAGGCTTGTCTTATAGGATCTAGGGTAACGGATAGACTTACACATACATATATTGGATAGATGTTTGTTTCTCTTTCACATAAAAACTACTAAATGGATTTTAATGAAACCTTGCAATTATATAGCTTATATATCAGAATAGCACATAGGCTACAATTTATAAATATATTACGTAAATTGTCTAAAATCCTTACTAATATTATGAATCGGAAAGTGAGTTTATTTGTTCCGATCACGCCGTAACTATTGAACCGATTGCTTTGAAATTTTGCAGACGTAAAGATAAATGTCCGGATTATATAATAGGTACTACTTTTTATCCCGGAAAAATCGTCAGATCCCACGGGATGCGCAATAAAGGCTTCGCTCAAAAACTACCGCACTGATTTTCATGCGGTTTTCATAAATAGAGTGATTCTTGAGCAACGTTTTGCGGTATTTTTTATCTTGGGAAAACGGATAGTCCCACGGGAAGCGCGATAAAACCTTCGCGCTATAAACCGACTTCCGCGCATATGTAGCCGTGGGCAAAAGCTATGACCCTCTATAGACCCAATCCCGAAATCCACGCGGGCAGAAAGCTAGTATGAATATATGTACCTTTGTACCTTTTGCGAGCATTTGTACCTTTGTTATGGTGGTTACTATGACAAAAGTACAAATGCTCGAATTATTTACACAAACATCTGTTCTCACTGGGATTTGAGACCGGGACCGCAAAGATAGCGATACTTTAAAACCGGTGTCAATTCTTAACGCAACATCATATACCACACAAAACACATAGGCTACAAAAAACTAGAGATTCATTTATGGGCAAATGTATAAATGTTTATAACAAGATTCCACGTAGTGTAGCTGAATTGCCTTTTCATAAGTTCTAGGTACATGTTAAAAAGACGCTAATGAGTAAGCTCTATTACAAAGTCAATGATTATTTAACTGACGCCAATGCTTGGTGTTGATTTGAAGATATTACATTCTAAAGTGTAAATATTTGTTTTCCCGTATAAATTGTAAACACATATGTACATTGTATGATAACGACATAATTTATTGTAAATGTTGTTACCACTTTTGATAAAGCTGATAAGTTTCTTGCGCCCATTCTTCTTATCAGTTAAAAATACGTATGGTAGGAAACAAAATTTGGCTTTCTATAAAGTCATATTTGAATAAAGTTAATTTTGCTCGCTACTATCATCTCGGCTCCGTAGGGGAGTCGGGGAAACCGTTCGGGACTTTTGGTCCCCTTCGGTGGTATCCTTCGCCACCCGTTACAACGGGTGGGTCGTTGGTGTCGGCCTTTTTTGGCCTATGGCTTCGTTATCTTATGTCCTGGTTTACTCTTCTTCTTCAATGAGGTCTCTTGGGAGTCTCCTGTGTCTCCCTTCGGGCGGCCTTGTATGTTGCGGAGCGATGTTTTGTATGAGAGGGTGCTGAGATTTTGCAGCCCTAAGTTAATTTTGATTTTGATAATGGTGACTAATAACCTGATGCTAAATTGATACCATCACCCATGGACACGCGTAACATCAAAGAAAACAATTGCGTTACCGGCTTTCAAAATGTGAATATCCATAGTTTTTGAAGATTTGGATAACGCTTCGGTTTGAAAACGCTACAGACTATTATACTCCAGAGTCGAGTAATGGGAAAATTCTTCCAAAAACGCATTATTAGTTTTTTACATTCCTGCGATCCGGACAAAATCGATTAACTTTATAATTTCGCTATTTGCTGTTGATGTGTTCAACATAAATTTTATTGCCGACTTAATATGGTTGGACTAAAAAACCCGTGAATTTCGATGTCTTCGCATAATTGTATAGCTATGAAGTTGGCGACGGGTTGGAAACTTAGAGGGTAGGCGTTCCGATCCGGTAGGGGTTGCAAGTAAGGAGGGTTCAGGATACGCTGGCTCCTGTTTTAGGTAACCGCATCACGTAGTAACGTTTCCCTGATCTCACGTGCTCGCGAAATTGGTAGGCGGTAGTGAGGTGTTGGGGTCGATATCGATAATTTTATATTTGTATATCTTCCTCTTTCTGTTGCCCGGTTCTCAATTTTATTTGAGGTCGGCGCCGCAACATGTCTAGGAAGACATGTTGCTATCCTTGACCTCTATCTTCTTCTAGACACGCTCATCCACTTTCATATCCATTAATCCTCATCAATCATCCTAGTAACATAGTCGTTCTCTCTTATTAATACGTCACCATACCAGAAAAGTCTCTCTTCTCTCAATTTATCAGCAACAATAGAGGCTTTCAGACTTCCTCTGATATATTCATTCCTCACTCTTTCTCATCACTCCACACATCCATCCGCTTGACGGGCCAGCATACTTCCTCAGCAATATGACAAAATGAAAGATAGGAGCAATATATATTTGTATATCTTTACTGAGAATATCTCTATGTGGTTTGGGAAAAGTAAAATTTTAATACTTTGGTTACTACTACTGAGACACATACTACTGAGAGTAATGACGTCGCCACTAATTCTTCTTTGAACTTCATTTATATCTTGCGTGTAGCAGAATAAAATCTAAATTTACAAACGTAAAATGTTTATTTAACATACTGCTATTACTCATGTAAACAAATTCAATGTTTGGAGTACATAAAACTATATTTATAATTGTACAATGTTAAATATTTGAATCTTCATTTATTCAGAAAATGTCATGGGCGGGCGTAGGGGTAGCGCGGGGGGGTGGCTGCAATGGAGCCGTGATCCTAGCAATCCCCTCTGCCACCACGGGGGACGACCCTGGCGCCTTGGCATGTTGCCGTGGGTATAGGGGGCGTCCTCCTTCCTGACGGCGACCAGCGGGGCCGGCCACCGGGAAGGCCGACCCTGCATTGCACCGGTCGCTGTCAGTCGGCGATCCCTCGGATGCCCCGGGGGATCGACGGCCTCCCCAGTCCATTGGTGAGCCGACGCAGACAGGGTCGTGGTAGTTTCCTCACGGTATCCCATGGCCCTGTCACGCCGCGGGCAGTTCTCCTCGGCGCGTCTGGCGGCGATGTCGGACGCGCCGTCGATCGGCATTGCTGAGGTTGGTTTTTAGTGGGTAGGCCTACCCCCTTCTGAGGAGGAGAGCCGCAAATAATTCTGCACTTTTCACGGGGTGCAGGGTATGCAACTCAATGCATTTTGCTCAGCTATAACAAAAAAAAAAAAAGACTATGCCTGTCCTGTGGGGGCTTCCACAATTTTGTTTAAAGGGCACTGGAATGCGGTACCTACGGGTTCAAAGAATACAAGAGGAAAATAAAGAAAAATAAACCATTGCGCTACAACAAACAAAAATGAAAAATAATAATAATTAAAAGGAAAACCAAACAATAAAAACATTAAAAATATAAAAAACCAACTACAAAAATATTTAGCAAAATTCATACCGACACATAAGACCAGTAAAGCGCGCCAACACGCACTCTGATTGCTTATAGTATGTCCAAGAAAGAAGCTCTGCCTTTAGTTACGAGTATTTTAATCTCACCTGGCGAAGAGTAAGTTGCCTAATATTGAACAATTGGTTGAGCCTATTATAAACATAAGGCTTTTGATAAGGAAAACGTTAGTATGGATTAAGCCAAGTTGTTAGAAATCTCCATACAAAACAGCAATTCCATACTTTAACTCCGAATATGAAGACAGAAATTGACAACTAATTGTGTTCCGAAAAGAGAGATGCTCGCTTGTAATACCCGCAATTGTTTTTTAATAAACTTAAAACTCGAGTAAAAAAAACTTTGATGAGCAAAGGATATTATCGAGTCCAGGATTACTTGGATGATCGAAGTGTCTGGGACTAAAAAACCCTCGCTCGTTGAAATAAACAAATTGTTAATAAATTCTTAGGTAACTGTGTAACATAATAATATGTATATTTAACTGTACCTATTATAATAACCTTTTGTTACTTGTATCATAATACATTATTGCTAGTTTTAAATGATTGTATGCGCGTGTCCTGCGGTTGAATTTTTTTTTTAGTTGTGCTAATTACACGGGTACCTGTTTTGGTAATTTGTATCCTTTTGTGGCTTAAGGGTAGTCATACTCTCATTAAAATCTCTCGGCAGTGTCGTGTAAGGCGGGTCGTTACGTTCCCTAAAACATGGTTGAGCGAAGCGATGGCTGGTTCATGCGACATGCTCGTGAACGGGTGCTGCCAGCGGAGATGAGTCTGCTCTTTGCTATACTGGGTACTACTCGTATTTATTATAATTTTAATTTAACTTTAATATATTCTTTTAAAACTGTATGACACGGCATTCCTAATATAGGCATGTTTTCAAAATATTTTTTTATTAATTATATTATGTAATGGAAAGTGACTTCATGAATTATCAATATTGAAGTCATTTTCCAAATTGACGACTCTGTATCTATTTAATACAGGGAAAAAAAAACAGCCCTTGCTGAGTTTCTTGCCGGTTCTTCTCAGTACAAGGTCTCCCGCCGTAGATTGCGAACCGATGGCGTAGCTTTTGACATTCACAAGTGCTTGTAACAGCCCAGACTGAATAAATGATTTTGAATTTGAATTTGTTATGTTTTTATTTTATTATGTAATTATGTGGTATACCAGACAGCATTTGCACCGTTGCTTGTATTGTATTTTGTGTACTAATGTGACCTACCGTATGTGTTTATTAATATATATCATATATTACGATACTTGTAGTGTAAATAGGTGAACGCGTGGCCGTCCACCTTCTAATCCAGTCTTCAAGGCACAAAATACTTGTTTTTTGTGTTGTTCCGTAAGTGATATAGTTAAATAAAGTCGTATATATAAAGCTCTGTGATAAATTTCCGTCAATATGCAATTATTAATCCGAATGAATACTGCTGAAAAATGCGACCGAGATATATCCATAGACAGTAACGTATCGTATATCAAAATCTTTGTTTTTTATTGCCCTTCTTTTTCCACGGTCCGAATGTTGTCAGGGGTCATAAAACCTAAACAATCCCCCACCCCGAGATGAGCAACCCTCATCTCGTTAGTCTACCGGTAGACGGGACTAACGGAGTATCGACAAATCCAGACGGTGGTTCGCATCACTAGTAGACGGAAGTGCTGGAAGCCCTAGGTGCGACGTCGAAGCTCTGTGTGCTAAATTCAAATGTCCCGCTTTGCTTTTATTGGCAGCGGCTAAACCTGTTCCTTTCAGTATTTGAAGACATATAGTGCCCCAGTTATGAACTTTTCAGGCTTTTTATAAGTTTATAATAATTGTAGCGATCTATATATATTATATATATATATAAATTTTAAATATTTTTTCCACTTACACCAATTAGCCTAGCCCAAACTAAGCTCTGTAAGGCTTGTGCTATGGGATCTAGGGTAACGGATAGACATATATATGTATTATAATTATAAACAATTTTTATTGAAATATATATCAACAACCATGACTAAGGTACAAATGCTCGCATTCATCACACAAACATCTGCCCACCGGGATTCGAACCCGGGACCTCAGAGATGGCGACACCTTGAAACCGTGTGTACTATCCACTCGACTATGGAGGTCGTCAACATATATATATATATGTTGACGATACGTCACGTGACTTGATGACGCTGATAGAAAACTCGCAGACAAGATGCTAACTGTTGCTTCTATTCTATCGCTCGTCTGTGTTCTATTTTGACAGTAGAAGAGTTCTATACAAATTCATAGACAAAATGTAGTTTGTGACGTAAAAAATAGATACGTTCTATTCTATTTCTACTCAACAAAGCGATTGCTCACACCCAATAGATTGGTGATAGATTGTTTGTTTGTTGTTTTAAAATAGTGTGTTTTTGCCAAATTATTCCTAAAAATGCACATGATAAGGCTTTTGTGGGCAGCTAATACCGAAGAAACGTTGATTCGGCGTAGAAGGAGGGAAGGAGGAGACACAGCCATTCTATCAGTAGATACACTTTGTCTAGCATTTTTCGATAGAAAACGCTTAGTCTATTATAATAGTAGAAATAGAATAGAAAAGACGCGCGTGCTTTTTGTGTAGGGCTACTGGGTACGTTTTGTACTCCTTGTGAGGATTCTCAGCCTTCCTCACCTGAGGAAAAAAAAATAGAGTATGAGATGAATGTTTCTATGAAGTAAATTGCCATTTCCAAATTGAATCTACTTTCCCTTGAGTTGGTTCAGTTGGATGAGTTGAAAGTATAGTCCTGCTAAAGAAAATTCATATTATGTCGTTTACTCGCCAACGTGGACGTATATACAGATTTTGGACAGCACCATCCCATTGTCCTACGCTCCAAGCAAAATGTTTTACTAAGCGCACTGAAATATTTCACGGGAAACCTCCCTAAAGCTGATATAGTGGGTTGTTTTATGAAATATTGCCTCGATCGAGCGGCCCGATTTTATCTGGTATCGATGGATGGCGAGTTTTTTGCCGAGAATTATTGCCTGGATTCTATCTGGACGCGGATGGGACCTATTAGGCGGCTTTCGTTAAAAATGCCGTTAAATTGTGCGTTGTTTTAATGGAATAGTCGAACGCTACAATCAGATACTGACGCTTACTATAAAGTTCAAAAAGTTTTGGAAATGACTGTTTAAAATTAACTCTTTTATATCTATAAAATTAACCCTATTATACTGTTTAAAATTAACAATTTATATGTTTATACATAATTTGTTTTATTTTTTTTGTTTTGTTTTATTTTAAACATAAAAAATAAAACAAATATATTTATTTATTATTTAGATACACCATCGACAATATCAAATACATTGTTTATCAGGATAATATCGCAGTAAATTCTTATTTATAAGATATGCCACTACAGGTGTATACAACATTGACAGAAAACAACACAATTGTATGAAATGAATTACAATTACTAAAAACTACGATTACAAAGAATTATTTTAATTAATTAATAACTACAGTGAACATCACGCAAAGAAAGCAGATCAGCGCACTTCTTTTTAAAAGTGCGTTCGGGGTCATTTAGGACGTCAATGTCAGGTGTATTAATATCGTTATAAAATCTCATTAGTGTTTTAATAGGCGAGAATTTACCCAAGTTTGTTCTGCTAATAGGAACATTGAAGATATGTGTTATCGGGTGCTTGGGTATGCGAGAAGGGACTGCAATTCTAATTTGATTCAGCAAATCAGCAGAAATCAAACTTCCACCCAACAATTTATGCAACGTCATTAAATCAAGAAGATTACGTCAGTTCGCCAATGAGGTCATTTTAAGATATGTTCGTGTGTGTGTGCTGTTGGTGCCGAGGTCAAATGTAGCGCACTATTTTTGTTTTTTTTTTTAATTTGTTGATAACGTTATTTGTCGCAGTATTAGCATGCTTGGATATTGTAAGCTAAATCATACTATATAAATTCTATGGTTTTAGTGAGATATAAAAAATGCGGGGCCACAAGACAGAAAAACAATATTGATAACCTATTGTTTTTAAATTATATAATAATAGAAGCGTCATATTTATATACCTTATTAAAAAAGATATGATTAATTGATTTGATCATAAATATAATGCTAGGCTAATTGGTGTAATACACTTACACCAATTAGCCTAGCCCAAACTAAGCTCTATAAGGCTTGTGCTATGTGATCTAGGGTAACGGATAGACATTCATATATTATACATATATAAATATATATGAACAACCATGACTAAGGTACAAATATATATATATATGTGTATATTAGAGCCAAGTGAATTAGAAATTATTCTCAAAAAACTCCATAACATAGATAGAACATCAAACAATTAATTAAAACCTGCTGCGTTGGCAATTTTCATCTCCTGTTAATTTTCGGTGATTAGAACACTCTTTGAAGTGACGAGTTAAGTTGTCGTTGATTAATAGGCCTTTGTAGCTAATACAACGTTATCCTTGCTGCTTCTCTTGTAATTGTGCAAATCGTTCCATTTTACAGCCATTGCGCAATAGACGTTGAAGCCACTACAAATAATTGTTATTGTATTGACAAATTTTACCTTTAAGGTATTAACGAAGACAATTTGACTAAATAAAAAAATAAAGAATAAAGCGAAACATATCTAAATATATAAAAGAAGTAACTGACTGACTGACATATCAACGCACAGCCCAAACTGCTGGTCCTAGAGATTACAAATTTGGCACGTAGGTTCCTTATAAGGTGTAGGGGTGCACTAAGGAAGGATTTTTCAAAATTCATCCCTTAATGAAATGGGGGTCCAAAGTTTGTATGGAGAAACAAGATTTGTTTGAATATTTTATTCGAAACTTCGCAGGAGTACTCCTAACAATAAATGAGTAAACACGTCTTTCAGGATTGTTGAAAATTCAACCCCTAAAAGGGGGAAATGGGGTGTCAAAGTCTGAAAATCGACAATGGGTATTGTTTCTATGGTTTATCGGGTCGCTGATTACGAAAACAACAATGATTTTAAAATCCAACGTGGCGGACGTGAAATAACATCTCCCCTGTCGGGGTGAAATGGGGTTGAAATGTCTAACTATCAATATGGGTATCGTTTTTATGGTTTTTTGGGACGTTCATTACGAAAATGGCATCGATTTTAAGATTGAATATTGTGGACATGAACATTTCTTGATATATCAAAGAAGAAACTGACTGATTGACCGACTGACTTATCAACGCACAACCCTAGCTGCTGGTTCTAGAGATTTCGAATTTGGCGCGTAGGTTTCTCATAAGATCTACGGGTGTACTAAGGAAGGATTTTTAAGGGGGTGAAATGGGGGTCCAAACTTGATATGGAGAAACAAGATTAGTTTGACCAAAAAGGATGCTAATGCTGTCAACTTGCCTATTCACTGAACCATCATGAACTTGCCCAGTGTAATGTGACCTTTAGATACGCAAGAAGTCCTCCCTGCTGGTACTAACGTAGCCTATGGCCGGGCCGGCTGAAAAATACGATTAGTACGCGGGCGAAGCCGCGGGCACAAGCTAGTTTTAAAATAAAAATAACAATTACAGGGAGGAGAAAAGACAACGAAGTAAGAATTAGAAAAGTTAAGAACTTGAGATTTTAAAAAAGATGTGGCAGAAAACAAAAGCTATCTGAGATTAGGTTCAATAGCAAATGGACGGTTATGTTATTTTGTAGATAAAAAAAACGATTAATCCTCAAAACATAAAATACACATTTTATGTATTTTACGGGTATTATAAAAGTGTATTACAGTGCCTCTTGAGCGCGATGAGCGACCAATGGTCAGTAAAACATCTCCGTTAAGCGTCGTTAGTCATCTGGCTGACTGGACGAATGGATATAAGCATACATTCTACAAAAAAAGTTCTTTAAAATACAAATTCTTTAACCACTCAAACAGTGTCGTATAAACGCTTATATAATCTGTAAATAATGCTTCGTTTCTTAGTTACAAAATCCTTTTTTTTTGTTTATTTATCTACAATAATTAATGATCTAAAAAAGTTATAATCTATGTAACTTCGCTAATAGAAAAATAAATTCTATAATTCTTAAAAACATTGTTTTGGTACTTGTTTTTTTTTCATATTAATAACATGTAGTCTATGAAATAGATATTTTATGTGGGTTGATTCCGAAGATTTTTTTATATATGTAAGAATATTTGTTCAGGGATACCCAGGGACGTTCTTTATGATCTTCCCAAATTGGGATACTTTTGAAGTAACTAGAATGTCTACAGGGATCTAGCTTCCGATTTATTGTCTAACGCAAAACACAGTCGTCAAGTTAAGGAGAGAAGGAGAAAGGATATCCTCCGTTGTCGAGAACTTCAGGGAAATTTCAGTTGTCGATTCGAAGCTTAGGCATTTGACTACAATTAATTATGGTTGAATTTTATTGAAAAAAATTCCAAATTTTAGCAATTTTTATCTCATAAACGTATATAAAAACAGAAATTGCGGTTTTATTTTTAAATATCTTAATTATTAAATCCTAAATAAGATTACATTTTTAAACATATTTTGAATAAAACGAATACATTTTAAGCTTTCTCTCATTAAATGTTTTTTTTTTCAATATAGAGATTATACATACGTATAAATGTACAAATAACATATGATTATACATACGAGGCTTTTTTTCCTTATTCGTACGTACGGACAAGGTTTTTGTTTTTTTTTTTATTTAAGTTTTTTTTTTTTTTTTGTTTTGTGTTGACGTCAATAAGTGCCTGTAAAGGTCTATGTTGAATAAATATTATTTTGATTTTGATTGATTTTGAGCGACCACCAATAAAGCAGGCGCGGCGGCTGCGGTGGCAGAGGCTAACAAGAGGCGAAAATATGCGTTGCTTGGTGATCAATACATATTTGCGCCTTTTGCCGGAGACTTTGGGACCGTGGGGTGCGGAGACTCGACAGATCTTTAAAGAGATCTCCGCGCGACGAATCGACGTCTCAGGAGACCCAAGAGTGGCGTGCATTTTGGGCAACGGCTGAGCCTTGCCATACAACGTGGAAATGTCGCCAGCTTATTGGGCACTCTACCATGCGACCGCAGCGATTTGGGGTCCATTTTTTATTTAATTTAGTATTTATTAGATTTTATTTATTTTTAAGTTTTTAATTTAAGTATTTTTAAGGTTTAGTTTAATTATAGCTTTATATATTGTAACCTATGTATTTTTTCTGATGTATAAGCTATATTATTATAAACATTATTTCACAAATAACAAAGTTATTGAAAAATTTGTTTATACGCTCATACGAATTGGCGAGTTTATTCAATTATGACGTCAATATTACAGTGTAGACCGATTTTGAGCAATTCACGAGCGCCACAAACATAAAAAAAATAAATAAATAAATATTTGTTACACTTACACCAATTAGCCTAGCCCAAACTAAGCTCTATAAGGCTTGTGCTATGGGATCTAGGGTAACGAATAGACATACATATATTACACATATATAAATAATTTTTATTGAAATATATATCAACAACCATGACTAAGGTACAAATGCTCGCATTCATCACACAAACATCTGCCCCCACCGGGATTCGAACCCGGGACCTCAGAGATGGCGACACCTTGAAACCGGTGTATTATCCACTCGACTATGGAGGTCGTCAAATATCGCTGTATCGTCAAAGTAATAAGCATAGATACACTGTTACTTCTACAATATTTCTTATATAAAAGAGTACTTTTATTATATATTAGCTGTGCCCACGAATTCGTCCACGTGGAGTCGTAATTCTAGGCAGAATTTTAATTATTCTTCAAATAAGAGACATTACATAAAATTTATACATTTTTTATAAATACTAGCGACCCGCCCCGGCTTCGCACGGGTGCAGTGAAAAAATGGTTATGGTGGGGTTATCCCTAAGAGATAGACATATACCATCGCGGACTTTTTTGTGGATTTTTGTAAGTTGTACAATACTGTAGTACATTATTTTGGTCTATCTCGTAGGGTTCAACCAGCGTTTGCAATATAAGCGCAAAAAAACGTGCTTATTTACGACATCACATTAGAAAATTTACCGTGGGAGAGCCATGCTTCGGCACGAATTGGGCCGGCTCGACCGGAGTGAACCACGGCCTCACAGAAAACCGGCGTAAAATAGCGCTTGCGCTGTGTTTCGCTGAGTGAGTGAGGGTACCGGAGGCCCAACCCCCCTTATCCCCCTTATTCCCCCCTATTCCCCTTATTCCCCCTATTCCCTTTTAAAAGGCCGGCAACGCATCTGTGACTCCTCTGGTGTTGCGGGTGTCCATGGGCAACGGTTATCGCTTACCATCAGGTGATCCGTTTTGCTCGTTTGCTGGCCTATCCTATAAAAAAAAAAAAAAAAAAAAAGAAACCCTTTAAATTTATCAGTGTTTCTCTACTATATTATGCATTTATTATACATACAAACCTTCCTTAAGAATCACTCTATCTATTAAAAAAACCGCGTCAAAATCCGTTGCGTAGTTTTAAAGATCTAAGCATACATACGGACATACAGCGAAAGCGACTTTGTTTTATACTATGTATTGATGATAAAAAAGTAGCCTATATCCTTCCTCGCGGTTCAGTGGTTTTGATGTAACAGACAGATTAACTTTCGTACATTAGTAGGGAAATATAATATGTCAATCTACATACTGTTGAAAATATCGCAATACGGAACCACACAAGAATAGTTCAATTTTTTTTATTAGGGATTATATATATAATGTTATAAACGTAAGAGTAGACAAATATAATCAAAAACCTTCGAACTGCTAAGCTATCGGGAGTTCCACGTGTTATTGTGAGTCAACCATAAAAGACAGACATATGTCGTGGGATATTTTTTATATAATTTTAAGGAGAACATTTCCATATATGATTTCTGTGTGATTTTAACCATTAAGGTTGCACACGCGACGGAAGCTTAAAAATGGAGTAACTTCTTCCGTTTTCCCAACTACTGTAGCTGTAGTTTCACTGACACTAGATGACCAAAATGTGACAGATTTTCCATCCACTATGCTATTGAGCCTTTTAAAATTGACAACCATCTCATTGAATTACCATTATAAAGTGATCGTAGCGACCTTCGTAGATGAAGTTAACATGTCAAATTATGCATTTGAAAGTGACGTTAGCTTATTTTGATCCAGGGCTTAATGTCACCCAGTTATTTTTGCTCTCATCATGAGTTCTCCTCCAGAATTCTGCTTGTGACGATCAAGCTAAAATCCCCATTGTCATTCTCTTTCCAAATGGTTGAGGAAGGAAGGTTTTCGTAGAACGATGGTCGACATTAGTTGTCTTTTGCAATCGGCTTTACAGTATCATGACGATTAAGTGATGGTAACGTAACATAGCATTTCTCGAATTCTATATATACTTTTTTGCTAACACTCCTATAGTGAAGAAAAACTTTGTTAGTTGACCTTTTTTTTGTTGCGGTGATGAAATGAACTATTGGTGATTATGTGTAGCTGTCCTCCCCAGAAAGGGGAGGCTTACCCACTAGTAACTCAGCGATGGGCGTTATCAGGTATTGTAGGGATAGTGTTCCATCTGAAAACCCCTCCTGCCTGCGCTCCCCTGCTTACACCCGGGGAGCCCTTCTATATATGTATGTTCGCAACCTTCACCCCCCTCCCCCTCTCTTTCTACTCTCCGACGACCATCCGGGGGTGTGATCCGTCCCGGGTCGCATCCATGTAGGCAGGAGGGTAGGAGTGACCTGTATAGACTTGCGAAGTCAACCAATTTGCACTAGGCTAGCATGGTTCAGAAAGACTTAATCGTTCTAACATACTTATCACATCTCACATCTTCCTTCATCAACATCTTATCAGATATACTTCGGGATGGATATAAGCTGAGATGATAACCACCAATAGAAAAGAAACCAGTATTCACAGTGACTGCGTAGGGTCGTAAGTCTACATCAAGTGAGTTGCCAGTCTCCAGATAACTATTTTTAAATTTTGCTTCTATTTTGCCATAAAAATTCGTTCAGAATTTAAAATTTCCAATCCTGGTCAGGCAGGAAGACTCACCGTAGCCGATAGATTAATTGCATTAAATGCAGACACGTCGGATAATGCGATTATAAGCGTCAGGGCTAGTGACGGCGTGGCTACGTGGTTCTAGCATTTTTATATTTACGAGTATTAAAAAACGAGATTATGGTGGTTAAAGTTTTTTTTTGGTGGTAAATTAGCATCGCACTAACAGGCTTTTCATTTCGTGTTTTAAAGTGAAAGAAAACAAATTAGATCACTTGTTAATTACCGGTTAATTTGACCAACCAGCGATTGACTAAGGATAAAAACTACCCTAAAAATTATGCAACGGATACATAAAGATGCAGGATTCAAGTCCTGTTTATGAACGAACTATATTACTTGAATTCTGCCCCAACATTGAGTGCAGGATCGCCAGACACCGCAGCGTCGATAGAGCTCCCACAAGGTAAACTCATGATTAGGTGGAAATTGCAGGAAGGCATTGGATGTTAGCATAGTGAAGCTGATTGGGATGAAGATCCTTGTTATGTTGGAGGGTTATGTCCAACAGTGGGCGTGTATCGGCCGACATGACATGGACTTGACAATCACATCAATCGTCTATTAGCTGATATGTTTTATATTTTACTGAAAGATATTCTAATGTTAAAAAATTTATGAGGGTGAATGTAAAATAATAAACCTGCACAGACGAAACCGCGGGCTCCCATTAGTAACTTTATAAACTATCAAACCAACTATCAATAACTAGCTTAAACAATTAGCAATAAATTCTAATGTAATCAAGTAATATGTAAGATTTCTAAATTATAATTAAACTTAGTATTTAAACACACAAATGTAAATACTAATTATAGATACTTAAACATTGTTAGTCTTAAGGAATAGTTAGAACATAGATATAGATGGGGCTATGACTGTGGGGGACAAGACCATCTGTCCCCACGAAACGGAGAACAATACCTTTCTCCTGATCGACAAATGATATGTTACTTGTACAATAAATAATATATAAGGAAATCTAAAAAAAAAACTAACACAAACAAAAAAGAGTGCGGACCAAAGAGTTCGCAGAAAACCAAAAAGAGTAAAAAAACTGTCAAACCAAAACGCTAATTCGTTAAAAAAATACAAAAAAAAAACTAAATTAGTTTATTTCTGTTTTACTTTCAATGTGAGGGTACGAAATATGTCAAATTTGTTCAGTAACGGGGTTTTTTTATGTGGATCGCATTTCAAGAGTAACGCTGCAAAGTCATCATGTATTTGAGGTCAATAAGTGTATTGTTAATTAATTAAAGATCTTTGATTTCAACTTGACACGTAGACAACCCAACGATGGGCGGTCGATCCGAATCGCTCATATAGCAATAGCTCACGGCCAGCGCTATATTATTAAACGCTATGAATAAAAATATCGTATGCCCTCACGCAAAATAAAGTAACGTTGAACCATGTCATCCAACGGAAGCTATAATATCTTATATTAGCTATATGTATATAATTTACGCGCTATTTATAATTTACGAGCAAGGGATTCTCTTAGAAATTTATTTAAAGAGATTAATATAATGACTTTAGCGGGCCAGTAAAAATTGTAACACATTTCATACTAATTTTCAAATGCATAGTTTAAATACAAGAAATAAAAATAAACTTGCCGTTCCAACGTAAGTTTCAAATATTTAAAATTTGTGACGTTAATAAAATGCTTTCTGCATTTAGAATGAGTAATTAACAAAATATTTAAAAATAATAGTGAGATTCTCTTCATTAGAAATTGAGACAAAAGAACGCGAGAGAAAATATGGATTGTTAGCACAAGCTACCAGTAATGGCGTTGGTGTCTCAGGTAATTGCACATTGAGGTAAAGTAATACATGTATGCTATATGTATGAGATTGCCTTTCCACCCTCCACCCTCTTTGTCCCTCCTTTTGTTAGACTTTAGCGGTGTTAAGTCCATCCTTATCCAGCTCGAACGACATGGTGACTTTATTCGTCCAAAAGTATAATTGCCCTTTAGGTGATGCTTGATCGATAGGAATGCATCACAGATACTACTATCGACAGAACTAATATCGACGTGAAGCTGTATAATCATTTATCGTTAATAGGGTAGGTTAGGTTAGGTAAAATGTAATCTGAAGAATCCTGTCAGGAAATGGAATTGTTCAAAATACTAGGAACTTTATTTTATACATAAGTATTTAGGTCACCTAATACGTGCTCTCTCAATTTATTAGATAACTAGGATAATTATGACTAAAAATATGACACCATTTTTAATGGTTGCAACTACTTTCACTTGTAGAAACACGTTAGCTATCTTGCTCCGAGGCTCTATGGGTTGGATTTGTATAATTTGTGACCATAAAATACTTGTCATGAGGTTCAAAATTGATTGACAAAGTCTGATAAACTTATACTTTGTTATCGTTCATTCTCAATGAAGGGTAGTGAAAACATTATTTATTATAATACCATAAATCTATTTTTTTTTATCACTGAGGGAAATGTATAGAATTGCATACCCTGCACCCCGGGAAAAGCGCAGAATTATGTGGGGCTCTCCGTCCCAGAAGGGGGTAGGCCTACCCAATAAAAAATGATGCCTCTCCACAGACGCCTGCCGTGAGCGCTAGATCGACGGCGCGTCCAACATCGCCGCCAGACGCGCCGAGGAGAACTGCCCGCGTCATGACAGGGCCGTGGGATACCATGAGGACGTTACCACGACCACCATAAATCTATCTGTGACAATCAGTTTTACTTATCTAAATAAATATAACAAGCTAACAGTTTTTTCGTAGTTCTATTTTACTAAGATTACCATTTTTTACAGCATAGCAATAGCTTAGTTATCGTATCTCTCCGGACGTGTGCCTTAAAAATAATTTGAGTTTCTTCCATACCGGTGCGAGCGCGTAATGGTAATTGCTGGGGTGTGCAAGAAAAAATACAATGTACGAACGCTGACACACTTGGGTCGGGCGCCGGGTCAACGAACTAAATTATCCTCAACTGGAGACGTGCTATGAGGAAATTATGTCTAACATATTTAAAGGAAAACTAGGAGCGTTCCTGGAAAAAATATCTAATCCTGTCTATCATTAAGGTGTAACGTTGAAACGTCGGGTCTTTACCCTTGGCTTGTTAGTGACGTTCATGTTCTATAATACAAGTCTTTAGTATACTTATTTATACTAAGGCTTATATTTTTTTGTGTTCATATAAGAAAATAGGACTTGCTACTTTTAAAATTTGTCAGACCTGCAAGATAGAAAAGTGAGGATGGAATATATCTTGTGTTTTTTTAAGCAATTAGGGTAGAAAATAAGCGTACGTATTTGTCACAGTTAACTAGTTATAGTAGCAGTTTTAATCAAATAAAATATTAGTAATTATTGACCTGTGTCTCACGCCAAATCGAAAGTACTCACTTTATTCATTTTTTGATTGTACTTCCCTTGTTACGAAATAAAAATACCCACTAAAATAACTATATGGAACGAAATTCGCCTTGCGCTGGACTCACAGGTTGCCTGATGTTCTCCTTCGCAATCGAAGCATCAGTCAAGAGAATTTATTATAATACTAGCTGTTGCCCGCGACTTCGTCTGCGTAAATTTCGAGTTGAATGTTATTGAAAAGATACGAAGGAGATTTTCGCCTTATGTCGAAACACATTCCTTTATTAGGCTTTATTTGAAAAACTACAATAGCGCGTTGTAGAAATTGATTAAATGAAACAGCGCCATCTAGTGATTTATGAAAAAACTAACATGCGTAATGAAACTGATTTACACTTAAATATTTTTTCTGTTCTATTATATGTATAGATTAAGCGTGAAGAGGTAATAAACAAACAAACTTTCGCATTTATCATATTATTTTGATAAAAACTGGTTTCGTTTCATCGTATTTTGGTTCCCTGTTCCATCTCACTGCCCACGAACATGCTAAACGTGGCCTTTGGGGTCTTATAACCTGTGGCTCTGTCTACCCGCAGGGGATAAAGACGTTATCTTATGTATGTATTGTATCATGATGATGAATTGTCTTTAGATTTTAAATTTCCCATGTAACTTATGTAAGAATGGCGTACATTATAATTCGCAATATTATCATGCCTTGAGTTCATTAAAATGACGATAACTTTTTTTTAATGAACCGATTTTGATGAAACAAAGTTTAGATATTATTCTGAGTTAAAACAAAGCAAATAGTGAAAGTTTCAAGCAAATCGGTTTAGTACTTTCGGAGATAAACGTGAACAAACATACAGACAGACAGACAGACAAAAAATTCCAAAAATTTTTTTGCTTTCTAATAATCTATTTAAGTGCCCCTCTATCCATTTCAGTCAAAAATACTAAATGTACAGACAAAATATTTTTACTGTCTTATTATATGTATAGATTATATGTATAGATTGGTATTTTCGATTAGAAGACCAGGGATGAAATTACTCAGCCAGTTCCTGAACGCTCAAAACAATCTTCACACCATATATGTGTGGGCGGAATTTAATTTTAGATTTATAATTTTTATTATTAAAACAATAAAATATAAATTTGTAATAGTTTTGAGTTAATTGTTAATTAGCGGCGCAACAAACCAATCTTATATTCGTTTTCAACATGGCAGCGCCATCTAGTATATTGTTGTACGTACTAAATTTCAAATAGGTACCTAATTCTTAAATATTGTTAGAGTTATTAATATTCCACGATGTATTTGCTGTAATTACAAGTTTTTATATTAGCTTCACTTTAACTATTTTATTTTTATTTATATTTTCTTTTCTTAGGAACACAAACAGTTATACTTAAATCTATAAATATTACAAAAAAAAAATATTACAGAAACCAGTGAAGTGTTCACAGATAGTTTATAAAAAAAAAAACGGTCTAGAGGTAAAAAATGAAAAGTTAAACACACAAGTTATAGCCAATTTTTTTTTTTTTTAATTTAAGAGCTGGGCTCTTGTCGGTGGAGCACCCTCCATCTATCTCGGCATTCCGCCATCCTTTTGACTTCCTGATAAGACATGACAACTATTTTCTCCTTCACTTGCTGCATGTAGGTTCTTCTTGGTCTTCCTCTCTTCCTCTTCGCTTCTATCTTTCCTTCTATGATGGTCTTAAGAAAATTGTCATGTCTTATCAGGTGTCCCAACATTTTCCCTCTTCTGTTTTCGATAGTCCTTAATATGTTTCTCTTCTCCTTTACTATACTTAAAACTTCCTCATTCGTTTTCCTTTCAGTCCAGCTTACTCTTTCCATCCTTCTCCAGCACCACATTTCAAAGGCCTCCAGTCGTTTTCTATCTTTTTGCGTCATTGTCCACGTTTCGCATCCATACAGTGCTATACTCCAAACATACACCTTAATTAGCTTTTTCCGTGTATGGCGTGAAATTCGCGCACTCAATAAATGCTTTTTGCTATTAAAGGCTCCCTTCGCCATCGCTATTCTAGCCACGATATCCGGTGTACATCTAGAGTCGTTTGTAATAATGCTGCCCAAATACTTAAAAGTTTTTACTTGCTCTATTTTTCGTGTATTATTTAATGTGATTGGGTTATTTACTATTCGTTTTGAAATTATAAGTGTTTTGGTTTTTTTAGTATTGATTTTAAGGCCATATTCTGTAAAAATGTTCTCTATATGTGTCACTAATGCTTCTAATTCTATTTTGTTTTCTGCTACTACTGCTATGTCGTCTGCAAATCGAATGAATTTTATGTTTTTACCATTAATTGTTACACCTCCTTATTTGAATCGCTTATCTTTTTTATAGCATGTTCTATATATATATTAAAAATTAAAGGCGAAAGTGGACAGCCCTGTCTTACTCCTTGTTTTATCTTTGCTCTAGTCTTTTCCATTCCGACTTCTATGACCGTTTCTTGGTCCCTATATAGGTTATATATAATCCGTCTATCTCTGTAGTCTAAGCCTGTTTCCTTCAGAATATTCATCATATTTTTCCAATTTACTTTATCAAAGGCCTTCTCTAAATCTATGAAAGCTACATATGTATCCAAATCATATTCCAAACGGCGATCTGCTAACATTCTTAATGCAAGTATTGCTTCTCTGGTGCCTCTCTTTTTCCCTGAACCCAAATTGGTCTGGCCCCAGGTATAATTCACATTTTTGTTTAATTCTATTTTGTATGATTTTTATTAAAATTTTACTGGCTTGGGATATTAAACTTAAAGTTCTGTGTTCTTCGCATTTAAGTGTGTTGGCTTTCTTTGGAAGAGTTACTGTTCTACTAACGAGAAAATCTTTTGGTAGTATTCCGTGTTATAAATTTCTTGTATAGTACTTAAGATTTCTGTTTGCATTGATTCACAGTCTGTATTTTTAATCATTTCTATAAATAAGCCATCAGGTCCTGCTGCTTTTCCGTTCTTTATACTGTCCAATGCTTTTTCATATTCTCCCTGCAGTATATTTGGGCCCATACTATCACCCACAATACCATCTTCAGCTTCTATGTCCTGTTCCGTTAGTCCCTCTCCATCATATAAGTCTTCAATGTACATCTTCCATCTGTTTACTATATCCTTATTATCTACCAGTATCCTACCTTCTTCATTTAGGATAGCAGTACTTTTTCTTTTATGTTTTATATTTAACTGTCGTATTATATTATATGCTTGATTCATTTTACCTTTTTTAATTAACTCTTCTATTTTATTGCATGTGGTTTCGACATCGGTAATTTTAGCTTCTCTACATTTTACAGTGATTCTATTGGTTAATTTTCTATATTTGTCTTTACTATTATCATCTCTTTTGTTTCGAAATTTTCTCCTTTCTAACATTAATTCTGCTATCTCTTTAGTTAACCATTTTTTACGGGGTATAAGTTTTTCTTTCTGGAGGGTTTTCTCTGCACTGCTAATAAAAATATCTCTTAGTTTATTCCATTTATCTTCTATACTAATATTATTTATATTTTTATACTATTTTTATATTGTTCTAACGTAGCACCTATCATATTATTATATTGAGCTCTGTTATTGCACTGTATATCTCTTAGCTTACTGAGATCCAACTTCTTTGGCTTACATTTCTTTCTAATTTTATTTACCTTAAAATTATGTAGACTAATAAGTAAATTATGGTCCGAGTTAACATCTGCTCCTGTGTAAGGTTTTACATATTTTTAATTGGTTTCGATGTTTCTTCTTTATATATAATCAATTTGATATCTTCCAATATCTCCTGGCATCTTCCATGTATATAGTCTTCTTTTTGGTTGTTGAATATAGTGTGTTTGCAATTATCAAATCATTTTCCTTGCAGAATTGTATTAGTCTTTCCCCTCTTTTATTTCTTTTACCTAGACCAAATTTCCTATATTATCTTCTTCACCCCCTTCTCCCACTACAGCGTTAAAATCCCCCATTACAATTAAATTATCTGTATCTTTAACTATATCTAGTATCACATCTAATTCATTATATAATTCTTCTATTTCTTCGTCAGGGTAGCTACTGGTTGGCATATACACTTGTATTATAATTAAGTTTGTTGGATTTGATTTAATTTTAATTGCCGTTATTCTATCACTGTGGTGAATCGTATTCTCTACTTGTTCTCCCAATTTTTTATTTAATATAATAGCAGTGCCATTCGATCCTTGTTTTTCTCCTCCTGTGTAAATAACCCTATGACGACCACTCCAATAATCTCCGCTCCCTTCCCATCTTATTTCACATAATCCTAGTATATCTATTTCTAATCTTTCCATTTCTATCTTCACTTGCTCTAATTTACCTGGATCCAGCATTGTTTTGACATTCCATGTACCAATTTTACAAGGATTTCGCATGATGACGGCAGAGTCAGCCTTGCTCCTGACCTTGCCGGACTCAGACCGCCACGGCATGTTACATCGTGGAAGCCCGTTGTCAAGAACTATTCTTTCTGTATTGTGTACTTCCATGTTTACTCCTATTTTGGGATTGTACGTGTGGTGGTTTCCCACTTGCCTTCCACACCGCAGCTTAAGAGCCAGGGGTATCCCGCCTCTTAATATCCGGTCGTAAGCCTTACTAGATTCCATTTCTTCAGCCTCACGCCAGTACTGGTATCACTGCTGCCTGACACCAGGGGAATGCTTATTGATGGCGGCATTTACTCGCCATGTCACAGAACTGTCGTAGGTACTGTAGTTTTTTATACGAGAAGCCCTTCCCACTAGACTTCCCACTACTACCTGATAATCCTGCCGCTGTTTGGTCGGGGACTGCTTATTCAGTATATTCGCAGCTAACCACCATATCTGATGGTCATTCACTATCCGCCACCTGTGACCCGTTGGTAGCCTAAGCTCAGCCCCAACTAATAGCCAATTAAATACAAAAAAATAACTAAATACAAATTAAATACTATTAAAATGGAAATGGGGTAAAAGCAAATGAAATATTTAAAATAAACCTACGGCTAGTATTTCAGACTTCAGTTGTGACTTAAATTGACATATACTCAAATTGAAGTCTAAAATATCTACATTTGTAAAAAAATTATTAAATGCATTACACACACGGTATATGAATATGCTTCTTGCATAAATGGTTTTGGTGGTTGGGACAATAAATGCGTCTCGACAACGAGCACTAACACGGGGACATCTTAAAGTAATCATCCCTAAAAGGTTACGTGAGTCAATAATGTTGTGGATTACTTTATATAAGAAAACCTGATCTCGCAGTAATCGACGTGTTTCTAAAGAAGAAATCTGTGGTAAAGGTTGTTTTGTTTTTATACATTTATATGTTAAGTGCTTTATAAATTTTTTATTAATTGTTTCAATGTTATTTATATATTTGCGATAATGTGGGTTCCATACAACTGAGCCGTACTCAAGGATAGATCTGACGAAACAGTTGTATAGCAAGACTAAGGTTGAGCTATTCCTGAATTCTCTACCCATTCTCAGAACGAAACCCAGCATCCGATATGCCTTATTAACAATTGAGCGTACATGCGAGTTAAAGTTTAACTTAGAGTCGACAATAACACCCAAGTCTCTGACTTCAGTTTTGCGAGAAATGGTAGTGCTATCAAGCTGATAGTCATAGCAGATTGGTTGCTTCCCTCTTGTGAAAGACATTACTTGACATTTTTCAATATTTAAAGAGAGTATATTACGCTTACAGTAGTTACACAGTGAATCCAGATCCTCCTGGAGTTGTAAGACATCTGCAGGAGAACGTATTTCCTTGAAAATCTTCATATCATCTGCGTAAAGTAAGATGTTACTATGACGGATACAGCTACCTATATCATTAATGAAAAGGTTAAATAGTAGTGGTCCCAAATGAGAGCCTTGAGGTACGCCAGACGTAACAGGAACAAAACTAGAACAAAAACCCTTAATAGTAACAGCCTGAGTTCGCTCTCTAAGATATGATGTTAACCACCGCAGTAAATCACCATGAATACCAGATTGCTCAAGCTTACGTATCAGAATACTATGAGAGATTTTATCAAAACACTTGGCGTAGTCAGTGTACACAACATCGACTTGACAGCCTCGGTCCATTGAGCCCGCTATACTATGAACAAACTCACATAGATTAGTCTCAGTGCCACGCTTTCCACGAAAGCCGTGCTGTTGGTCTATTATTATTGGGGATATACGTGGATACAAAATATCATAAACAATTTTTTCAAATAATTTAGCAATCGTATTTAACTTCGAGATGGGACGATAGTTTTGGACAGAGTGCTTATCACCAGATTTATGAACTGGTACTACATACGATTGCTTCCAAAGACGTGGCATTACACCCAGTTTCAAAGACAAATTGAACAGAAACGTAAGGGGTTTGGAGAGACTCCCTCTACAGGATTTTAAAAATATTGGGGAACACCATCTGGACCGCATCCCTTATTCTCATCTAACATTTTCAAATATTTTAAGACTGTGTCACTACTTAGAGGAGCTATGTCACTCACACAAACTACACCATGCTGATCAATAACAGATCCACCAAGAATAGGTGAAGGTGGGGAACGGTTGCCTGGATCGAAAACTGACTGGAAATACTCGTTGAACAGACTACAGGCATGCTCCCCATCGGTGGATGCGACGGAGTTTAGATACATAGTATCCGGGATACAGGTTGTGTTTTTTTTTGATTTTACAAATGACCAGAAGTGTTTACTATCAGAGCGCAATTTCATTTCAGATTGGTGTATATATACATTATAACATTCGGATTGAATCTTTTTTTGGCGGCTGCGTAATAGCGAAAAAAGGTTATAGTCAGAGATTCGGCCATACAATTTCCATTTCTTATGATATTTCAGTTTTTCCCTAGTAATTTTTATCAGAGCCTTTGAATACCAACGGGGATAACTGGAGTTACATTTAATGTTTTTTTTAGGGATAAGCCTCTCAATTACTTCATTAACTTTGCTGTAAAATATGGAAACAGCTGTATCAATACTATCACACTCGGTAAGGTCACTCCAGTCTATGTCTGACAGCTCTGTGTTGATGATACTATAATCCGCAACACGAAATAAGCGAACCGAACGTGGAGCTTCCCGGAATTGACTATCAAATAAACATTGAGCCCCTATTTCTAAAGCAGGATGGTGAGGGTCTTCTGGAACCAGTGGCCTAGCACAGTGTGTTACTTCACATTGAGTATTCGCCATAATAAGATCTAAGCATCTGGAGTTATTGTTTAAGACATAGTTATACTGTTCAAGGTTTGTCATCGCCAAAAATCCACTTAACGCTTGAACCAAGTTGTTGCTACTTTCAGCATTGATTAAATAAGCGGAGGGCCCATCAAAATTCCAAACAGCATCACTAATATTAAAATCGCCCACAATTATAAATTTCGATTTTAAATCGTTTAATGTACTATTAGAAATACTCTCAAAAAATTGGCATAGGCAATCAAATTGCCTCTGAGAGTGAGGGAAGTAACAGCAGTATATACGAGTACAGTCAGCATCAGGTGATGAACTATTTAAAACAAACCTCAATCACGTCAGCTGCCGCACCGATAAATGGAATTTTAGTACACGAACGAACAGAGAAACTATGATGTACAGCAACAAGAACACCACCGCCGAACTTAGCACCCGTATGAGAGTAGTCACGATCCGCCCTATACACCGAGTACCTCCCATCAAATAGTTCACTGTCATAAATACCATCGAGCAACCATGTCTCACTCAAACACACTATGTCGTAATTGTGTTGTAACAAGCTTCGAAAAAATAAGTCTGTTTTAGTACGCAACCCACGAACGTTCTGGTAATAAATAGATAGTTTACTTGAACTATTCATGAATAGCGACAACAACTAACACATAATAGATTAATAATATAATAATTTTAAATTTATAATATACCACATTACCTAATTCTAGATTAAACACAGTGATCTTACATATAATATACGTCAATAAAGATATATGTTTTATTACGAGACGCAACGTTTTATTACTCCCAACCGCCAATAGCAGATTATTTTTCACAATACCATAGACTATTCTACATTCAAAAAGCATAAAATAATAACAGTAAGCCATAAGCATAAAAAAATTATTACTAAAATTATCACTACCAAGATCTCCCCACCTAATCGCAACCAATAAGCACAGAATAATACAAATATTGTCAATGGAATAGCGAATGTTATGTAGCAGCAATAAAAACAGTTTAAAAGCAAATCTAAAAAAAAGTTGATAAAATCCAAAATCTGCATGAATTAAATATAAGATACAAGTAGGGTACATTAAGCAATTACCAAGCAGTAATACACAATTAAATAACATGCAATCACACCACAGTAAATATTTTACACTCAATGCAGTTTGTTTAAATCGTCAGTATGAGTTATATGGACCACGGGGGAAGAATCGGAACGACGCGCCATGATAACACAATTTTTTACCCACACATAGGCATAACATTTCTCTTTACAGATTGCCTTAACTTGCCTTAACAATGCTTTATTAGAACTTGTAAGATGTTCATTAAAATAAATCCTTTTCGAGTTTCCAGTAAAACCTATATCTGATGCTATAATACTCATTTTCCTTATCTGGGCAAGAAAATCATCCTTCTTATAACGCGACAAGAATCGAACAACTATAGGCTTTATCTTTTTATCACTAGTGGTTTTTTGAGTAACTCTCGTAATAAAGTCAATATCACTGGACAGATTCAACGCTACTCCGGATCGCTGCACCAGGGAGCTCATTATATTCATTAGGTTCTCCCCTTTTCTTTCGGGTACACCGTATATCTCGACGTTTGATCTTCTGGCCCATTGCTCCCGCTTATTGCTCTCAATCTCGATAACCTTGATGGATTTAATGGCATCATTCATAGTGGAAGGTAAATTTAGAACTGGTCTGACCTCAGCATTAATTTTATCAAGTTTCGCCAGCATATCCTCGTGCTGAGAGTTAACAAAATTTACTGCCTCCTGAAGTTTGGTAACATCGTCACGAATCAGCTTCAACTGATTACTAAACGTATCTGTTAAAGATTTTTAATAATTCCAACCGCAATTTCTCAACTTCGCTTGATATAATTGATCGAATGACTTCGGTTGATGTTGTAAGATAATCCTGTCCGGACGTTGACGGCGGCGATGAATTATGAGAACTAGCACCCCTTTTAGTATTAATATTGCTCGGGCCGCCGCTGTTACATCTGACAGGTGTATTGTCACTATTTCGCTTAGGCCCACTGGCAGAGCATTTGGGACAAATCCATTTTTTCTTTAGTTCAGATGTAATATTGCTTCGAGAGTCGGTTGGGTATAAGCATTTGAAATGGAAGTTCAGTTTACATTTAACACACATCAATAATTCATTATTTGCTCCCTCCTCACCTGACACACAGCAAGCAAACTTCATTTTCAAATATTTTTTCCAAACAAAAAGTCAGCACGCTCGTGGGATCGAACGCCAGGCCTTTGGTGACGTGCGACTAGTAAAACTCGCACGTTACAGCATGCGCCACGGATGATTGAGATAAGTATGTGAAATTGGCGGATATATACTACTTTGAATTTTAATGATTAAATTGTGGGTGTCTTAAAAATAACTGAGAAATGGCGTTATAAGGTTACACCAAACTAATATATTAAACACCAGATTAATCTTCGAACATAGCAATTATCACCACATGATATCACCAACTATTATACACTAAAGGTTTTTTAAAAACGACTGTCACAAACTAGATGCAAAACAAACAGGTTATATTAATTATTTTAAAAATTATTCGCAACAATTAGAGTACGTGACTGCTCAGAACCAAATTAAAACGGGTACTAAAGACGAACTATGTAAGAAATCTTGGAATCTTAATTTGACCCACTTCCCGTCTCGACTGAGCTGAAATTTTGCATGCACGTGTAAAGTCGGATGACAATGCATAGTTGTGTACATCATTCTAAATCTAACATGGCGGCATTACCAAGATGGCGGATCAATTATTTTTTAATGCACCCCTTACAATATGGTATCAAATGAAACCAAAAGAACACCTCGATAAATAATGTGACGTCACTCTTAATCCAATATGGCGGACTTTCTCAAGATGGCGAACCAATTATTATTTATAATGCACCCCTACAATATGAGTCTCAAATGAAAAGTAAAAAAAATGTTTAAATACAAGCCTTTATTAAATGCGCTATAAATAACAAAATAAACACATTATATAAAAGCTCGTCGTTAAAAGTATTATATAAGTAAGTAAATCTCGCGACAAGCTTTTATATGTAAAAGTTTATTTTGTTCTTTTTAGCGCATTTAACTAAAGCTTGTATTAAAAAAAATACTTTATTTTAAATTAATTTAATAAGTAATTATGGCGTATATAACATGATAATATTACTAATAAAAGTAATACCTCCTAATTTATACCCTACCTATTTGCCTCCTTGCTTTGATACCGCCGAATAGTCATGCAAAATAACAATAGTGAATTTATTTTGAACTACATTGTTATTTACTCGTACAATTAATGTTGAATATTTTATTATTTTTTGTTTGACTGCTACAGTTTATGGTTTTTTTAATGTTTATTGCGTAGCATTGTCAATACCTTCAGTTGATGCTGCAACGGAAGTTTACATTAACTAACATTACATTTTTTTTACAATAAATATGTAAGGAATTTCGATGTAATTTATAACTTTAAAATTGCTTTTAAATTCCAATTGACGTTATGTACAATAACTGGTTGCGTGTTTTATTCATCTAAACTTAATTTCTAGAAATAAATGTGAATTGTATTTAACTCGAACCTATAAATTGATTGCCGTACCAATACTGAGCCCAGCGAGCCTATCATTAGGCAACAGTCAATATCGGCAGAGGATACGTAGACCGCGACATGTCCTTAGCGATCCCCCTAATCAACTCACGCAGGAGCTTCAAAGACCTACAAGCGGCGGCGTCTGAGCCGTCGCCTCCTTTGTCATCCCCTAATCGGCAGCTTTCTGCTTTGCCACGAGTAGGTTCTCTGTCAACATAGGCCGGTCCCACTTTGGGGTACCGTGCCTCTTCTAGCGCATATGCTCTCTCCATAGGGCAGCGCTAACTGTGCCTCTCCTGAGGTGCGGCTCTCTGTCACGTCAAGCCAGTAGGGTCACTAGGACCAAAGGCTCAGGGCTGAGTTTAGTCGGTAGGTCTGTAGGGCCCGGGAGGGACCACGCCCCTACTGTGGCCGGGGGGCGTCGTCGGTGGTGGAAATCGGGGGAGGTATTGTAGCCTCCCCCGAGGAGGGCTCCCCTGTATCGGCGAGGGAGCGGGGGATGGGGTACCCGGAATTAGTTTGGTGTTCCCGGGGGCTCCCTACATGCCTGAGGAAAGCCATCCCTGAGGTTTTTAGTGGGTAGGCCTCCCCGTTCTGGAGAGGAGAGCCCCACCTAATTGCCGGCTCGCCACAGTCGCGGGGTATGCAACTTAATGCATTTTCCTCAGGGGGGAATAATAAGTCTGTTGGGTCGAGCCGCCTCGATTCACCAGGAGTCCGAAATAATCATCGCATATTTACTTGCTGTTGCGGTGGTATCCATGAGGATTCTCAGCCTCCTCTCCTGAGGGAAAATAAAATAAAAAACTTCGGAGATTATTCTCCTCAAAAAACTTTAGCGCTTAACGGTGTCAAAATTATAATAAAATTGCGTTTGTGTTGGAGTCTGCCTTTGAGTTGCTGTTGCTTAATAAATCCGAGTTCTTTGAGAGAATCCAGCATCTGGAGTATAGGGGATCGGGTCTAGTAGATTGCCAATGCGGTTTTCGTAGCGATCGGTTCGCTCTAGATGCAATAGTTCAATTTAAGAGGAAAACTAATGGGGTTACAACGTCGCGATATATCTCTGTACAATAGACCAGAATCTCCCTGAGATGGAAGTTCTGTACAAAGTTACGAATGGAAATTTCCACAGCGGGAAGATGGAGGCAGGAGTTTCACAAGGTTCAGTATTGGGCCCTCTATTTTTGAATCACGTTTATAACTGGTTCATTAAGAGCACTCTCCTATAAGATATTACGCTGTATTAGTTTATTATTATAACACAATCGATACTTAATTTATAGGCCAACAACATTAAAATTAATTACGTAATTTTGCAATACATTTGCTTATTTCTTTTTGTGTGGTTTATTTTTTTCTGTTATTTATTAACAATAATTCATCGTAGAAGCCTTGTATATCAATTTTTTATAAAAGTATACCAAGATACGGTAAAATGGACCTCTCGATCTTAAATCATTGCAAAAATTATGGTGTTATAGACGTTTATTGCTCAAGGATCGCTCAAAACAATGTGAATTTGTAAGCGATCATCACAATTCAACTATTTTAAATTCCAAATGTATCTTATCTATTGCTGCGTGTTTATATGTAAAATTTTACCTAAATACGTATGCACAAGCTCAAAATATGAAGGCTCTAGGCTGAGACCAGGATACTCCCAAAATAATTACAATAACAAGGCTATTAACCGCTGATTTCGTGTACACCATCAGTCCAATTAAAAAGAGTATTAATGGCAATAACAATTAGAAACATTTTGGAATACCATGTTATTAAGACGTTATAATTGCACAGCGGGTCGACACACCCAGTAATTATAAGTACATCAATGTATTTCCCTAATGTCTTCTTAACATGTGTAATAAACTATCAACTACACAGTACTGGAAACCAAACATCAGGCGCTGTTGAATTAAAATAGACTTTAATGCTATGGATGGTGGATTTGAAATCGCAAATTTGAATGAATCTAGTTAAGAACCGTTTCATCTTGCAGTCGGCGTGTCGTTTGGTTTTTATGACAAACCGAACTGGTAATGCGATCAAAATATATATGCAGCTACCTTTTCCGTATTTTATGTAATTTATAGGAAAAATAACGAAGAAACGTTCAAAAAGTTTACCAACACAGCTGGAAGAAAAGCTGAAAAGCGAATGTTAAGGTGCAGACACATTACGCACATGACTTTATCTCGTAGAAAGGTTTTTTGAATCGTCCAAATTTCCTACCATCAATTCAGGACGTATTTTTTAACTAATAAGAAAAATGGGCGCAAGAAACTTATCAGCTTTATCAAAAGTAATAACAACATTTACAATAAATTATGTGTTTACAATAGGGAATTAATCTCTTTTTTGAAAAGAATCTTAATTTGATCCTTGCGTGTCAGTAAACCATATACTAAAAATATAAAAATTTTATACACTCGTTACTCGTTAAGTACTATAAAAATTGCATTAAAATATGATATTTTCAAATTTCGCGCGTAATTAGACAAAGGCGCCGCACGAGTTGTTACTCTGTAGCGATGACGTCAATACGGCATGTAAATAATAAACAAAGCTCTATGTTTGATGCTATGTATTATTATATTCATAATTTATAAAATGAGTTATTATCTTTTATATATAAACAACTAATAAAGGAATAATAATAAAAGAGTAATACTGACATTGATGTTTTAATACTCCGTAACTCGGCAGAACAAAAGTCGGGATTTGCAGCAAAGAATTTTCCGACCATTAATGCATTTATTTTTGGTAAATTCGTACTATCTCCTTTTACAAAACTGCTTTCCATAGTGTGATTCACGTGCGATTTCAATTTAACTTACGTATTTATAACGTTCTCTTACATTAAAAAAGCAACCTACAAACTTCTTTTTTTATTGTTTTGCGGCTTTATACGTACTATGATTCATAATGACATTGACACGCATAAGTTTACAGTACCTTATGACGTCACGACATGGCGGCCTATGTTTCGCTCTTGTTTTACGTATAGATTAAAAAAGTGAATACTTTGAAACTAATTTTTATATTATTTTTGTTATTTTATGTACTTAAACATGATGGTTCCGACTATTTAATGCATAAGCTTTCATAGTTATATGCTTTTAGATCTTTTCTAATATAGAGGGAAGTACCCTATTTATACGGGAAAACAATATTTACACTTTAGAATGTATCCTCAAAAGCATTGGCATCATTTAAATAATCATTGACTTTGTAATTAGTCCTTACTCATTAGCGTTTTTTAACTTGTACCTTGAACTTATGAAAAGGCATTTCAGCTATTCTATGTGGAATCTTGTTATAATATAAAATATATATAAACATATTATGGATAAGTCGGAAATGTCCTCGAGTAGCAGGCATATGCCGGACACTGCATCGTTGTCAGGCTTCCTTTAAGATGGGTAGACGATTTGCAGGAAGACGCCGACACTAGCAGCGCAGCATCACGAGGAAACGGCGATTAAAAATTTAACGTAAGCTCAAGAAGTGAAAGGAAACCCGCTGAACAGCGCCCTCTCTCGATAACTGTTGACACTAACGATATGCTATTTTATTATTTTGAAAAATATTGACCGCGAAATGTCAATTTAGTATTTTCTGAAGATGTGCCATTATACCGTTGTCTTGGAGAAAGATAGAAAGTACATATCGGACCAAACTTTTTTTTTAGTAAACAGTATTTACAGGACTTACATAATTTACTTTTTTTAATTTCAGGACTTAAATAAGTAATGAAAGTGTATTAAAATTAATGAATAAAAACCTCGAAATTGTAGTAAGCATTAAAAAGAGAAAAGGACAATATTTTGGGCATATATATAGAAATGATAAATATAAATTGTTAAGATCAATCATTGAAGGCAAGATTGAAGGGAAACGAGGTTGTGGCAAAAGAAGAACATCTTGGGCTAAGAATTTGAGGGATTGGTTTAATGCTGGTAGCACAGAAGATATTATCCGCATGGCATGTGATAGAACGAGCTACAGACATATGGTCGCCGATCTTCGGAATGGAGATGGCACATGAGAGAAGAAGATAAATTTATTGAATTAAAATAAATATTTTTATTTTAAATATTTTTAATATAAATATTATTATTTTTTTGTTACATTTTTTTTGTTACACTTACACCAATTAGCCTAGCCCAAACTAAGCTCTATAAGGCTTGTGCTATGGGATCTAGGGTAACGGATAGACATACATATATTATACATATATAAATAATTTTTATTGAAATATATATCAACAACCATGACTAAGGTACAAATGCTCGCATTCATCACACAAACATCTGCCCTCACCGGGATTCGAACCCGGGACCTCAGAGATGGCGACACCTTGAAACCGATGTATTATCCACTCGACTATGGAGGTCGTCAAAAATTATAACAGTAATGTATAGTATAATATAGAAATAATTAAATTTTAATGAGTAAGTTGAAATTAATGAGTGTGTTTTGCATGGCACCTAGAATATTTAACAAACTGCCAGAAAATATTAAAACCATCACAAAAATTACGTCATTTAAAGACAAATTGAGAACATTGTTGACTAAAAAGGCTTATTACACAATAACTGAGTTTCTAGATGACAATTTAAATATGTAGGTATAAATTTCTTAGTCAGGTATATAATTCTTATTTCATTTAGTTATTAAGGAGACCTGTATTATAATATTGTTGAATTATGACATAAGAAACGTTTTTTTTAATCTATAATTAAGTCCAGTGACATTCAAATCTATATTTTGACAAACAATTATGTGCAATTAGACAATTTAATAATATGTAATAAATTTGTAGCTACTATAACCAAAATTTGTATTAAAATTGTAGGTACCTAATATATTAAAAGGAGAATGCCCATTGTAGTATGGACTTTAGTATCGCCAAAAATGATTTTGTACCATAATGATTTTTATGATATATTGTAGATTTTTAACTATATATTCAATTATTAAAAACTGTTTGACTCTATTTCGATGGGTAAAATAGAAATTAGTTACATAAAAAAACATCTTTGTTTTACATAAAATAAATTCAAAAACGGCTGGATTAATTTATCTAATTGGCGGATTCGTCTTCGTTACAAATAGCAGAATAATGACTAAAATATTAGAGAAAGCAGAAAAAAGACTAAAGAAAATTAATTGTTTTGTTTGGTATTCCTTTTACCCTTTCACGAGAGGACAGTAGAATGTGTCGAATATATTTTTGACCAATCGATACGATCGTTAATATATGGCAATACCGAAGAGACTATTTATCAATGAAATTAGAATATCATCAATAAAATACACGGCGAATGAAATGGAAGTGAAATAATTACTAATTATTATGTGGATTTATCTGCGGCGAAGTTTCGACTTGGTATATTGCAGAGTTTTGTTAAAAATTGTTACTTATTTTTTGGTATTAGTTTGGTTAAGGCACAAGGACGAGTAAAGGTGATACTACGAATGGGTACGCCTTACCATGGCTGAGCACGGAATTACCATACTGTATATTATTATATGATCATAATTTACCTGTGACTCATAAATAAACGATTTGATTGATTGATTGAATAGTTTAAAAATGTAATTGACAGAATGAAAATTATAATTTTTTATTTTTATTTTTGTGCTGTTAAGCTATGTAATAATGATAAAGTTTTTTTTTTAATAATTATTATCTTTATTACGATCGACAAAGCATCTTTTAACTCCGTAAGAATTAGTAGATATTTTTGTCGATTTTAGCTGTGCAATTTTGTTTATCGTTTTTTTTTAACGCTAGTTCCATACTCGCACTTCTCTTAGATAGTATATTGATTACTTAAATAAACAAAAAAATTAAATTAATTCTGATAGTTAAAAATATTCAACTGTTTTTTGTCCAATAGACAGGTACAGTCTATGATTTGAGATAAAAAAATATTACCTATAATTTATTAAACGTTACTGATAGGTTAATATATTACGAGATGTGAGGAAGTGTGTATGTTTGCAAGTGTGTGAGTGTTATACATGTATGACTGTACGTTTTGTATGATGTGTATAAATGTGAATAGTATGTATGAAACCAATCTACCACTGGGCCATTAACGTACATAAACTTGACAGAATTAATATGACCACATTCATTTAAACTCACAAATTATATGTTACGTAAAAAAAATTAAAACGACCTATCGCTAATGTTTTCGCTACATTACGCGCGCGGTACGAGTAAGCGCTGACGACAGATTTACTCGCGTGTTGGACACTAAATTACGAATCTCGACTGATTTATGTCGCACCGTATCGCCTCATGATGGGTTATTGTAATGAGGCTAATGAGACCAACATGTGACATATTATGGAAGGTACTAATTAAGGGGTGACGGACGTTTTTGTGTTTCCGTTGGATTCTGCTTAAATTAGACATTTAAAGATGGCGAAAATGTTCTTCTGATAGCCTTATATATTTTTAGTACCATATCCATACTAATATTATAAATGCAGTGGCGTGAAAGCGGAACAGACAGACAGACAGTAACTCTGTCTGTCTGTCTGTTCCGCTTTCACGCCAAAACTACTGAACCGATTTAAATGAAATTTGGTACACAGATAGTCTAGAACCTGAGAAAGGACATAGGCTACTTTTTCATGCAAAAAAAGTTGTAAAGGGTGTGGCGTTAAGGGAATCAATTAAAAGAAAGATTCATCTTCCTTACGCACACAAATTTATTGTACGGGTCGGAGTAAGGAACCGGTCACAATTCCTTCATCTGGTGGAAGGTAGATTTGCCTATTACTCCCCTGCGACGAAATCCAAGAATGCGAGGAGTGGCCGCGGAGTTCCCAGGTCTTCAAAGCAGCAGGAGGACGTCCAGGTAATTCTGAACAAGGGTTGGCCAACCGTGTATTTGGACCCTAGATATGTAGGGTTTACCACATACAAACTAATGTTTATAAAAACTATTTATGATGATAGTAATAAGCAACGATCGCTAATAAATGAATGTTTTAAAATTTAAAGTTGACGCGAGAAGAACGTCACGTAGGTCTCGTTAAGTGTCTGGAATGATTCTCGCGACCGTTACCGGCCGCCTGCTTATTCGGCAACGGAGCGAAAAAAATCGGCAAAGGAATGCGGTGCCACAGTATAGAATAATATCTGTGAACCACAGAGCAGACTTAGCGCCAGTTAGACAACGAGACGTAAACATCTCTTTTAGAAAAATATACGTTACAACGTTACAAGGGTTGTAAAAGGTTGAAAGAAGGGATGCTAGGTTGTATGAAAATATTGTTAAAACCACTGAACCGATTTAATTGAAATTTGGTACACAGATAGTCTAGAGGCTGAGAAAGGACACAGAGGCTACCTTTTAAAGCAGAAAAGGGTTGTAAAAGGTTGAAAGGAGGGAGTGAAAGGTTGTATGGCAGTATTGTTAAAACATATCCTTCCTGTGGGAAATTCGAATATAACGCGGGCGAAGCCGCGGGCGAAGCCGCGGGCGAAAACCTAGTTATTGATAATTTTGTCAGGAGCAATCTAACCTGTTTTGAAACGTAGGTAATTAAGTCAAAATATAAAATTTCGTATTTTAAAATAATTGATGTCATGGAATTTTTTAAATATCTGTTCGGATTTTAGGACACCAAAATATATTAGAAAATGTATAAAAAAGTTTTTTACTTGCACACCTGTGTAATAAGCGATGTAGGCGTTTTTCATTTTACTTTTTTTAATGACCCCACGCAATAACGAGAGAGTATGTATGGAGTATGTATGGAGTATGTATGGAGTACGTATGGAGTATGTATGGAGTATGTGTGTGTGCTAGTGTATAAAATTCAAACTTTTTTTTATAGGTTAGGGCAGCAAACGAGCAAACGGATCACACCAGAGGAGTCACAGATATTTTTTTCTTCCTCGCGGGAGGCAGTGAATCCTCATAGGGGGCGCGCCACCACAGCGGTCGCTATGACAACCCCCTGGTGCTCGGACGACCTTGCACCGGATACCACCCGCGCCCGGTCTACGGCGGGTGGTTATATTGGACTCTGACAGAAGGCCAGCCTACCAACTAAACACTGCCTAATAATGCCTTTGGCCGGGCAGAAAGCCTGGGGCCCTATCGGCTTTATCTGAGCGCTCGCCCTCTCAGGGGAGGGGGCGAGGCAGAGTCACAGATGCGTTGCCGGCCTTTTAAATGGGATTAAGGGGGGAAGGGGGTGTTGGGCCTCCGGTACTCTCACTCACTCGGCGAAACACAGCGCAAGCGCCTTTTTACGCCGGTTTTCTGTGAGGCCGTGGTATCACTCCGGTCGAGCCGGCCCAATTCGTGCCGAAGCATGGCTCTCCCACGGTAAACTTTTGATATGTTTGTTTAATGCCCGTGCAAAGTCGGGGCAGGCTGCTAGTCCACACTAATATTATAAAGAGGAATGATTTGTATTTTGGTATATAACGAATAAACTCAAAAATACTGGACCGATTTTAATAATTCTTTTTTCATTAGAAAGCTACATTACCATTGAGTAACGTAGGTTATATTTAGTACTTCTTCTTAAGATGCCTCTCCAACTAGTGAAGGTCAGCGATCAGCTTGGTCCAGTCCTCTCGTCTCCTAGCAAGCCGGAATATACCAGTCCACTGCCTGATGTTTCGCAACCATGACTTTTTCCTGCCGCCTACCCTTCTCTTTCCTGCAACTTTGCCCATCATTATTAGTTGCAGAAGGTCGTATCTTTGGTGTCGGAGCACATTACCATGATATTTAGTACTAGATTACTATAGAAATCTTTAGAAATTCTTAGTAAAACCAACTGAAAGCTGTAAAAAAAATAGCCATTAAATGTCTTTCATCGCATACGCTGCGAAGAGTATTAATGATAGGACAAAAAAATGTTCGATAATATTATAGAATATATCAATATCTATAAAAAACTTCCCGAGAATATATGTCTAACTATTGTAGCTACGTCACTATTAATACTTTTTACATTTAATCTCAACTAATATTGTAAATGCGAAAGTAACTCTGTCTGTCTGTCTGTTACGCTATCCCGCTTAAACCTCGCAACCGATTGATGAAATTTGGTACAGACAATCTTTAGACCCTGAGACAGAACATAGGCTACTTTTTATTTCGAAAAAAAATGGATGAAGGGGTTGAAATAGAGGTTGAAAGTTTGTATAGGATTTCTTAATTTTAAAAGATAAAACCAAGAAACTTTATATTTGAGCACTTCATAAGAAATCATTTAACAATTGTTCTAGCATTTTTGAAATTTCGACCAGCTAGGGGTGAAATAAGGGTTGAAAGTTAGTATGCAAGTTCGTCAAATATCACGTCATAAGAAACAAAAAACCGTTTGTTCTAGCATTTTGTAGTTTTTACCAGTGTGGGGGTGAAATAGGGTTTGAATTGAAGATAAGATCATGAATCTTGGTATCTTAGACATAAGGGACCAGGAGTGACAAAAACTAATTTCACGCGGGCGAAGCCGCGGGCGGAAGCTAGTCTATACTAATATTATAAAGAGGAAAGATTTGTTTGTTTGTTTGTTTATAATGAATAGGCCCGAAACTACTGGACCGATTTCAAAAATTCTTTCACCTTTGGAAAGCTACATTATCCCCGAGTAACATAGGCTACTTTTTATCCCGGATAAATCGACAGATCCCACGGGATGCGCAATAAAGGCTTCGCTCAAAAACTTGCGGTTTTCATCAATAATAGAGTGATTCTTGAGCAAGGTTTTGCGGTATTTTTTATCTCGGAAAAAACAGATAGTCCCACGGGAAGCGCGATAAAACCTTCGCGCCATAAACGGACTTCTGCGCATATGTAGCCGTGGGCAAAAGCTATGACCCTTAACCCTCTATAGACCCAATCCCGAAATCCACGCAGGCGAAGCCGCGGGCAGAAAGCTAGTTATCCATAAAGTAATTAGGAATAAAAACTGCCACTTTACAAATCTTTTTGACAGGACGAAGTCTGTCGGGTCCGCTAGTAGGTCATAAAGATAACCATTTCAGGGGATCTTGGATTCCGTAACTCAACACTTTGCAGACAGCACAGACGCAATAAGAGCAAATGCGGACCATTCCAAGAACTTGTACAATGGAGACGCCACAATAGTTGGCCAACTCGATAGCGATTTACTTTCGTCTGTACACTGGCGGACATGAAAAATGTATAATTCAGTCATATTATTCATCAATCGATTTTAAAAACGGAGGTAATTCGCAATTCCTATTTTTATCAGGGGTCACTACAGAGAGAGGTACTACAGTAATGTGATTGATATGATAATGTATTGTGCAATTTAAACTGTCGAAGTATCAATCAATACATAGTATAAAACAAAGTCGCTTTCGCTGTATGTCCGTATGTATGCTTAGATCTTTAAAACTACGCAACGGATTTTGACGCGGTTTTTTTTAATAGATAGAGTGATTCTTAAGGAAGGTTTGTATGTATAATAAATGCATAATTAGTAGAGAAACACTGATAAATTTAAAGGTTTCTAATGTGATGTCGTAAATAAGCACGTTTTTTTGCGCTTATATTGCAAACGCTGGCTGAACCCTACGAGATAGACCAAAATAATGTACTACAGTATTGTACAACTTACAAAAATCCACAAAAAAGTCCGCGATGGTATATGTCTATCTCTTAGGGATAACCCACCATAACCATTTTTTCACTGCACCGTGCGAAGCCGGGGTGGGTCGCTAGTCGACGATAAATTACAAGATGGCGGCTATATCGCACGACAAACGCTTAACCTTTTTTATTTTCCATGTTTCGGAGTAGGATCGTCTGAATCGAAACTTTAGTTTTGCTTATTGCTGTCTACTTTTTACCTAGTTCTAGTTTGGAAGGTAAGTGGCTTTAACCCTTTGACGACCACGGGGACACGAGTGTCCCAAATAGTAATAATAAAATAAAACAGTTATTAAGAAACCAATTTATAGATTTTTTTTAATATAATAGTTTTTGAACACACCCTTTTAATTTTTTATGCTAGTAACACAAAATAAAAAATGTCATTCTGCCTCTTTGACTAATGAGAAATGACACTTCGTTTGGCGCGCTAATCGTATATTTTTCTCAAGTGTTAGGAAGTGTAAAATATATTTTTCTTTATATACAGTGTGGAATAATCGTTGCCTGGTAAGTATTTTTTTTATTTATTCATGTATAAAATTGTTATTTCTGTTGATTATAACGATAACTCATTATAAACATAAAGGGACGCCGGTGTCCCTCTGGCCGTAGAGGGATACTATTTATGATGAATAGTTATCTTTTCGTAGTGATCTTTAGTACCGCAAGTTACTGGTGTTTTTTGTCAAATACCCTTCTTATTTTATTCGTGTGTTACAGATTATGTTTCGTAAGGGTCTCGGCATTTTCGAACTTAGGGAAAATGAAATACAACAGATTTTGATGGCTGATAATAGTGACGAAGAGGACGATTTATTACTTGACGAAGAAGATCAAAGGCTTTTGACACAGGACGATGATCAAGGAATTATTGACGTGGTGATTGAAGATACGACACTTCAAGACTCAACAAGACCTGAGCCTTCAACGTCCACAGCAGAACCTGTGACCGAAGCACAGAGCAATCAGCCACCAGTTTTCAAGTGGTCCCAGAGAACATATGTACCAAATGTTTTTAGTAACGTGGAATATGAATTCGGAAAGGTGCAAATATGTCAAGAAGTTGAAAAATCACTATTGACTCCCTTTGATATATTCCGTTCAACAACAAATTTTGATGATTTAGTACAATATATAGTATTGGAGTCAGTACGATATGCTCATCAAAATGGAAGGGAATTTACTATAGAATGCGAAGAAATGAAAGCATTTCTTGGTATGAATTTGGTCATGGGCTATCATATCTTGCCATCAATGAGAGACTACTGGTCTACAGAACCAGACATGGCAGTACCGTTCATATCGAATGTTATGCCAAGGGCCCGATTTGAAGAAATTCGCAGCAACTTACATTTCTGTAATAACGAAACAGTAACAGGCACAACTAGCCCCGATTATGATAGAGCATATAAAATTCGGCCAATAATAGATCACTTCAATACTTCGTTTCAAAATGCCTTCAATAATACAGAAAAACAATCAATCGACGAGCATATGATAAAATTTAAGGGGCATAACATAATGAAGCAATACATAAAAAATAAGCCAGTCAAATGGGGCTTCAAATTATGGTGCCGATGTGATGCCGCAACCGTTACCTATTTGAATTCGATTTATATACAGGCAAACGAACTGATAGGATTGAGTACGGATTAGGTGAATCAGTAATACTGCAGCTAACAGAAAAGATACAAGGCTTAGGATGTGAAATTTACATGGACAACTTTTTCAATTCACCTCTACTACAATATAAACTTGTTGAACAGAATACCAAGGCATGTGGAACAGTTCGAACTAACAGAAAAAATCTCCCGAAAACTGCACCTCCTGACAAAACAATGAAACGCGGCGACATTTACACGAATAGTTTCCATGGCATAAGTTATGTGAAATGGATGGATAATAAAGGAGTACATTTGTTGACTAACTTTTTGTCGCCTGTAGAAATTGATATCGTAAAGCGTCGCAAGGCTAGTTCAGCAGACAAAATTGACGTGAGGTGTCCTAGAATTGTATCACATTACAATAAAAACATGGGTGGAGTAGACCTTATGGATCAACGTAAGGTGTGCTATGAAATAGATCGAAGATCGAAAATAAAATACTACCTTCGACTTTTCTTTGATTTATTCGATATATCAGTAAATAATGCACAACACCATCTACACTATGCTTCATAGTCAGAAGCACTTGGAAGGAAGCCTGCTGACCACCTTGCAGTTCAGACAGGTAGTCGCCAGGAGTTTGGTAAACGGCTTCAGTAACAGACAACGTGTTGCTATTTCAAAAAAAAGTGTTTGTGAGCAAATCTGTGAAGCGGCAATTACCGACGCACCCTATGGAAAAATCCTCCAATAGAAAGAGATGTGTCAATTGTGCGAAATATAAAAAAGAAAATCGAACAAACAATACGTGTGTTGTATGTAAAATTCACCTATGTTCCAATGAGAGAAATTGTTTTGCTAATTACCATAACTAATAAATAATATTTCTATAATAAAACCTTATTTATTAACATATAACCCGTCCCAATAAGAAAACTCAATAAAAGTAAAATTGAGTATCTCTTAAAGACCATAGGGACATAATTGTCCCAGAAAAATTCCAAAAAGAAGAAAATATTAATGTGTTTTGATTTTTAAATTTATTTTTAAAAGCCTAATGAGTAAATATAAATAGCTGAAATGATAGCATAAAGTCCCATAACATTATGGTCCTGAAAGGGTTAATAAAACGGGGTCGCATTGTTGGCGCTGTGGTCTCAGCACTGAAGACGTATTTTGCATCATTAGACGTGAATTTGGAATACGAATACAAATCGTGCGCGAAATTATTTTCTACTGCTTACAATTTTATAGATTTTTGAATCACTCGAATTCAGTGTTGTCATTTAAAAAAAATCTTAATTAGATTCTGTTTCACGCAGAATAATTAAACTCACTACTCACTACTCAAACAATATTTACTTATTATTATGTACTATTTAATTTTACAAGCTTTACATTAACCAGAGTAAATTTATCACTATCACCGTCACTTCAGGGTTGGATATTCTATTAGTAGAAATCAAAAACGAGTGGGTTGAACCATTCGTTGCACAACGCACGAAATGAAAGTTCAGAAACAGTGAATTCGGTAATTCGTATATGAATATCACGATTTCGAATGAGAATTGATTTTCTATTGTTTCAAAAACATTGTTAGTCTTAAGGAATAGTTAGAACATAGATATACGAGTAGATGGGCTATGACTGTGGGGGAGAAGATCATCTGTCCCCACAAAACGGAGGACAATACCTTTCTCCTGATCGACAAATGATATGTTACTTGTACAATAAATAATATATAAGGAAATGCAAAAAAAAACTAAAACAAACAAAAAAGAGTGCGGACCAAAGAGTCCGCAGGAAACCAGAAAGAGCTAAAAAAAAAAATTCGTCTCCTGGTCTGTCGATGTCAATCGAATAATTCGGAGTACCTACCTGGTCTCGCCATGTACCAATGTGTTTTTCGTTTTTTGAATTTTGTATATTTTTTTTTAATTATCGATTTCAGCGACGACTGACATGCACACTTACAATGCAACGAAGTGTAGTTACGCCTCGAGAGCGGGTCGTTGTGTTGACGTGTGAGTCTGCTGCAAGTTGCGGCCATCTTCTGAACTACACCGCTTGCTAGCGACGGTCGATTATCTATTTACAAGGCTGTCTCTGCGGATTTGAAGTTGGATTTTAGAGTGTACAAGAATTCATGGTTAAATGCTTTGTATATGTTAAATTTACTAAATTTCCTTCTACTAGTAACTTACTGGATTTTCTAGAACGAAACATGTATTTTAAATAAATATATAATATAATAAATTTTAAAACAATTCATCATCATCCTCTTGCCCATTTCCCATTATCTGGGGTCGGCGCAGTAGATCTTTTCCTTCCATTCCTCTCTATCAGCCGTCATTTCCATGCTTACTCCTTTCATTCTTATATCATTCTTCACACTATCGATCCATCTTTTATTCGGCCTTCCTCTGCCCGTGTATCCCTCCACTTTCATATTCAACATTCGTTTTGTGACATGACTTTCATCCCTCCGCATCACATGTCCAACCCATGCTAATCTACTTCCTCTCACTTTTTCTACCACTGGCGCTACTTTCAGACTTCCTCTTATGTACTCATTCCTTATCTTCTCCATCCTTGTCACACCACACATCCATCGTAACATTCTCATTTCATTTGTATGCAATCTATTTTCATCCTTCTTCTTGACGACCCAGCATTCACTTCTATACATGACGACAGGTCGGATGATCGATTTGTAAATTTTCCCCTTCAGCCTTATAGGCATTCGGGGATCACACGTTGTAGCTGTGACCTGTCGCCATTTCAAAACAATTATCATCAAATTTTAAAACAATTATCATCTTATATGAAATAATGGATAATAACATTTAAGTAATAAATAATAAATCAGTTTGAAGTAAAACTTTACTTCTGGCCGATGCTTGTGTATCAATTCAGCGATATTTACTTTACTCAATCTATCTTACTAAATAGTATATTACAGTGGGAACGTCACTGACTGTTTCTGTGTTTCTTGATGAGTCATTAGTCAATTTGGTGCACATAAATATAGTTCTAAAAGTATATTCTAAGCTTAAAACTACTTAACGACTAAAAATTACTACAAATAAAATATACAATTATCATCTTTATATTTATATTATAACTGTTATTAAATTGTCAATACTAAAATGTACCTGTAGTGTAATTTTTATTATAATTACTTTTTTTAAATGTGTAGCTATATAATAATTTGTTGTAAATTTAATTTGTATTGTAGATTCATTTAAATGTGTATCTTTTATTCTTTTTCACCCCACTTAGGCCTGACCAGGACACCAGCGTTGCCACTGATTAGGAGACGTATTTTTGAATCATTAGACGTGAATTTGGAATTCGAATACGAATATAAATCGTGCGCGAAATTATTTTCTACTGCTTACAATTTTATAGATTTTTGAATCACTCGAAATTAGATTCCGTTTCAAGCAGAAAAATTAAAAATCACAAAACAATATTTACTTATTATTATGTACCTATTTACAAGCTTTACATTAACCAGAGTAAATTTATCACTGTCAACGTCACTTCAGCGTTGGATATTGTACTAGTAGAAATAAAAAACGAGTAGGTTGAACCACTCGTTGCACAACGCATGAAATGAAAGTTGAGAAATAGTGAATTCGGTAAATCGTATACGAATCTCACGATTTCGAAGGCGAATTGGTTTTCTATTGTTTCCAAAATTCGTCGCCAGTCTGTTGCTGCGTATGCTGAGGTCGGGTCCTAATTGGGCATTTATTAAATTATTGTATCTGTTTTGTTTGTGGTCAATAAATGTTTTCTATATAGAATAGATTCTTTATATTTCGTATTAAAACCAAAAACTATACATTGTTTGTAACTGTGTGTAAATAGCCAAAAGTAAGCTCTGTATTTCCATTCAAGCCGTAGGGCCCTTATGGCCAAGGCTAGGCTGAGTTTAGATCCGCGGGTCGCCGGCGGGCGCGAGGAAGTCGCGACTGCTACGGCGACCCGGGATGGATCACGCCCCTTCCGTGGTCGGGGGGCGTCGTCGGTGGAGGAGACCGGGGGAGGCAGTAGCCTCCCCGAGGAGGGTTCCCTCTAGATAGGGGAGCGGAGGTTGGAGTTCCCGGAGGGGCTTGATGTTCCCGGGGGCTCCCTACATGCCTGAGGAAGGCCATCAATGAGGTTTTTAGTGGGTAGGCCTCCCCCTTCTGGGGAGGAGAGCCCCACATAACCGCCGGCTCGCCACAGCCGGGGTATGCAATTTAATGCATTTTCCTCAGGGAAACTATATGTCTAATGTATAGTACCTGTGTGATTTAAGGTATATCAGTCCAATGAAATGGTATTCCATATAAATATATACATTTTGTTCATAATATTTTTTTCGGCTTTATAAACTAAAGGATGAACAATGCAATCGAATTTTCGATTATATCGGATTGATTCGATGGTAAAGTTGGTGAATGCGTCACAGCTTATTAAAGCTGTGGCCTTTTTGCGCATTTGCGCATTCGATACGGTTCGTTGGAACAAGTTTCGGCGAACTGTGTAAATTCAAAAGTAAGTTAAAATAAATAATAATAAAGTTACTACAAAAATATTTATACAATTAAAAAAAATATGCTATTTATGATTATTTCACCCCCTGGGTAAAACCCTGGGTAAATGGCATAGGTTCTATATATACTACATATTTTAAAATTATAACACTAGCTTTCTGCCCGCGGCTTCCTTCTATTAGCTTTCTCCACTGGCTTCGTTGATTTCGGGATTGGGTCTATAGAGGGTTAATGGTCATAGCTTTTGCCCACGGCTACATATGCGCGGAAGTCGGTTTATGGCGCCAAGGTTTTATTGCGCTTCCCGTGGGACTATCCGTTTTTCCGAGATAAAAAATACCGCAAAACCTTGCTCAAGAATCACTCTATCTATTGATGAAAACCGCAAGAAAATGTGTGCAGTAGTTTTTGAGCGAAGCTTTTATTATTTTTCGGGTATAAAAAGTACCCTATTTTTTAATCCGGACTTTATCTTTACGTCTGCAAAATTTCAAAGCAATTGGTTCAGTAGTTACGGCGTGAAAGCGGAACAAACAAACAAACTCACTTTCCAATTTATAATATTAGTAAGGAAGTAAGGTTTATCCTTTCTTTCAAAATTATTAAAAAAAAATAAAACTTTATTCTTCAAATAGGATTTTTACAATCTTTCTTGCACGTTAAAGATGCTGCACTATTGGTTCACAACGATTGGTCTACGACGGGAAGAAAGAACCAGCAAGAACTATGTTTTTCTCTCACTGTATTTCATATTGTCTTAAATTAGAAGATGAGATAAATAGTCTGAACCCAACTTCTTTTACAAGTTTAAGCAAGTTTACATTACATCTATAAAAGTAATATAATTACACGTTGCGTCAGCGGCACACACTCCTTAAACAAGAAATAAAGCGAATTTCCTTTAATTCCATAATTACAGTTTTAAATTGTCTGTAAATATTTTGTCTTTTTACAAAATAGTATCGTGAAGTTGTACCTCATTACATCCCTCGAAGCTGCCTTGCGCGGTTCCAATATTTCCGTCGCAATTGCCAAAGTTTGTTCAGCTTTCAGCGCGGGCTCTGAAACGGCTCGTTCTAACATGATGCAATTAGCACTAGCTAGATGTAGACTGATTGTTCCAGCATTTCTGGAAATACCGGATGCTGGATGCTTGAAAAGGATAAGGCACAATTATGTTGGGAGTTTCATTCGAAGGACCAAATTGACGGAAGAAAGGCTAGATGACAAAGTGTTACAAAGAGCTATGGCAGCTTCCCATACATCATTTTATTCAAAAATAAAGTAAGCGTCTATGAATGAAATATACCTTGCTTAAAAGAGCATGTATTGTTGATTAATAAGAAAATAAAATCGTAATTTAAGGAGTCCAGGTTTTTGAGCAATTGTGCATAGAAGTTTTATAGGTATGCTTTATTAACCAATTACTTTGCGCAACAACCACAAAAACGCAACAGATTTATGCCCAGTTCTGAATACCTTAGCTAGCTCTCAATAACTAATGATTCAACAAAGTTATCGAAAGATAAACGTCTCATAACTGTCAGTGAGTTTCTGAATGCGGGACCGTGCTTTCAACAGCTATGAAACATTAAGTAGTTCTAAATTATGTCACTAGATGGGTCTGTTCACAGAATATGAAATAAAAATTGACTTTGTTATATTAATTCACCCATAATTACAATTTAAACATTTATAACATTTTTTTATCGATATTAAGTATTAAAACACTTTTATGAAATAATTTTTAACATTTCGATAGTATTGCCTGTATGAATTATACCCATAAATCGATAAAATAAAAAGATTATAGATAAAAAAAAATGGCATGCTTTCGCACGGATTTTGAATTCGTTTGTGTTTAATTGTTTTACTTTGTAGTGTCGCGGTACTTTATTTTAACATTTCAAATGAATTTCTTCTTTCTCGTAAGTTTCTGGTATAGATATTCCAGAAATGAACTCCAGTACTTCTGTATCCGACTTTGAAGAACTACTCGTATTTAATATTGTAGATCTCATTGTCTTTTTTAAATATAATAATTTAAAATGTAGCTGTCACTATTTAATTTCACATTAAAATTACCACGTTAATAGCCTTAAGATTTTTTGTTTGCCATACATAAACCACAGAGACATAAACGTCAAATAAAGTTATGGGGCCGATAAACGGCACTAAATGGTCAGTTAGGTTAAGCTAAGTTTAAACGGAGTTTATCTAATTCTACGGTGTTCAGAAACGAATTGTTGGGAGTTATCGAACTGATAGCGTTATTGAACAGATAAAACCATTGACAAAATGTACTCAGAAACCGGCATTAGTGTAATAATACATATGTTACAATTAACACACAAAATGCGTGTGCTCACAGAGGATTTGCCGTGGCTACGACCGCGACCACTCATTTTGGCTTCAGAACCTTATAAGCAACAATTGTTCCGTATTTCTTCTTTTAGTTTTAAATTAGTTTTAACTTAAAAATAAGCACAAACTCATAGGCGTTAATTGCACTATATTTTAAGTATATATATATTCATTATTCATATCTTGTTGATCGCATTGGCAACAAACTGTCTATATAAATATTCGCACCTGTGCTGCCATCTTTGGATGATGGAAGGAAAGATTCACTTCGATTTGACACCGCAATACGGCGCGCTCTCTCGCCAAGATATATTAAATAAATTCTAATTAAAGCAAAATCGTTTCTAAAAGTTTGTGGGTTGCTTTTTAATGTAAGAGAACGTTATAAATACGCAAGTTAAATTGAAATCACACGTGAATCGCAGTTTTGTAAAAGGAAATAGTACGAATTTACCAAAAATAAATGCATTAATGGTCGGAAAATTCTTTGCTGCAAATCCCAACTTTTGTTCTGCCGAGTTACGGAGTATTAAAACACCGATGTCAGTATTACTCTTTTATTATTATTCCTTTATTAGTCGTTTATATATAAAAGATAATAATTCATTTTTAAATTATGAATATAATAATACATTGCATCAAACATAGAGCTTTGTTTATTATTTACATGCCGTATTGACGTCATCGCTACAGAGTAACAACTCGTGCGGCGCCTTCGTCTAATTACGCGCGAAATTTGAAAATATTAATTTTTAATGCAATTTTTATAGTACTTAACGAGTGTATAAAATTTTTATATTTTTAGTATATGGTTTACTGACACGCAAGGATCAAATTAAGATTCTTTTCAAAAAAGAGATTAATTCCCTATTACCGCGTGGAATTCGGCGGTGATTAAAACACAAACTCGATTTGCACAGTCGCGTTTTCTTCTTCGATCTCGTCAGTCTATTTCGGAAATATGGACACTGTGAGTATGGTGGGAGAGGTACGTGGAATAACTAGTGGTACGAGAAAAGCGCCGGATCACGAAGACATGACAGCGCACCTCTAGATCGTCTGATACCACGGCTGATATATTCTATTCCAAGCGTCATTAAAAAAAAATGGTATGTCGTCTTAATTCCCGTTACAAATTTATATTGGCTGTAACTTACATTAACAATATGGCCCTTAATCACCCTAACTAACCCTAATCACCCTAACCTAACCTAACCTAACCACACGTTGGGAGCTAATTCAGTTCGCTGCCCGCATTTCCTCTTCTCTTTACTTCCAAATCTTTACCTCTAAATCGCAAAATACAAAAATGCTAACATTAATATTCAGGTGACAAAGTAAGGTAACACAGTGGTAGCTAGCAAAGTAACATCAAAACACGAAAGCGACAAAACTCCAAACTTAAAACAAGAATTCTAGCGTTGCGCTTTCGAAGTCCTTCGCAAAGTGCAGTGCACCGACAATAAGGAAAAATATTAACTTATTTCCTCGTTTGCTATTTCTACAAGTGTCAGCACTTTACAAGTGCACGAGGAACGACAGAATACTTCTATGCATAAATTTCGGCAAGGTTTACAAAACATCGCATGCGCTACGTGCATGCATGTGTTAGGGTTCGATCTTAAGGAGAGTTTGATTTTCGGCGTGACAAATAAAAGGTAACAGGAATAGGTTTAATAACGGTAAGTATCAATGAAGTTTGGTTGCAAAAGCCTTTGTTTATCAATCAATACATAGTATAAAACAAAGTCGCTTTCGCTGTATGTCCGTATGTATGCTTAGATCTTTAAAACTACGCAACGGATTTTGACGCGGTTTTTTTTAATAGATAGAGTGATTCTTAAGGAAGGTTTGTATGTATAATAAATACATAATATAGTAGAGAAACACTGATAAATTTAAAGGTTTCTAATGTGAGTCGTAAATAAGCACGTTTTTTTGCGCTTATATTGCAAACGCTGCTGAACCCTACGAGATAGACCAAAATAATGTACTACAGTATTGTACAACTTACAAAAATCCACAAAAAAGTCCGCGATGGTATATGTTTATCTCTTAGGGATAACCCACCATAACCATTTTTTCACTGCACCCGTGCGAAGCCGGGGCGGGTCGCTAGTTTTGAAATAAAACACACAAATGCGGTCCAAAATAGCAAATTTGACTTTGCTAGACAGTGGGACCTCAAAGTCTTGATATAATAATGACACCGACAATAATTAAGTCGGCGGTGTTGTAGGTAGCTACTTCTACGTGAATAACTTAACATTTATATTCGCCATTTAAGCCTATCCTACATTTATTTAGCGGCCATTAGGTGTAATGAATATTGATGTAATGTCGACGTTGAATGAGCATTTTCGTCTTGTGGGACGGGCACAATAATGGGTAATTTCGGATAATCACCTACATGGACACAGCGTACACCCTACGGAAGTAGAGGACGGATTAATCGACTATTTTGTTTGTATTTCTTTAGTGAAAACAATTTTTTTTTATCCATAACAATTTTATACTTAACTCCCCATATATAAGCCCCAAGGTTGATTGAAGTGGCCGTGGGATTTTCTTAATAGTGTTTACATGATTGTCATTAAATATCCGCAGTAACAAAGTAATCTATTCTATGCTATGTCTGCGTGACATTTTTTAGCGTCTTCTAAACTGTATTATATATTCTGTACCTTATTATTATACGATACACGACGCCGTTCTCGAAGTTGTTCACAAATATGTATACCTCGGGCAAATACTGCAGTTAGGCAAAAACAACTTTGAGAACGAGTGAATAGGAGGATTCAGTTGGATTGGGCGGCATTTGGGAAACTACGTCGAGTCTTTACGTCGTCGATCCCACAGTGCCTAAAGACGAAAGTCTTTAATCAGTGCGTCCTACCCGTAATGACTTACGGAGCCGAAACGTGGACACTGACGGCACGACTAGTCCACAAGTTCCGAGTCACTCAGCGGGCTATGGAAAGGGCTATGCTCGGCATTTCTCTGAGGAATCGCGTCAGAAATGAGGTGATACGTCAGAGAACCAAAGTCATCGACATAGTCCACAGGATTAGCAAACTGAAGTGGCAGTGGGCTGGCCATGTTAGCCGTAGAACCGATAGCCGTTGGGGCAAACGTGTTCTAGAGTGGATACCGCGAAACGGCAAACGTAGTGTAGGACGTCCTCAGGCAAGGTGGAGTGATGATTTGCGCAGGACGGCTGGCAGGAGCTGGATGCGAGAAGCCGAAAATAGATCTCAGTGGCGTACACTCGAAGAGGCCTATGTCCAGCAGTGGACGAAGAGGGGCTGATGATGATGATGATTATTATAATTATTATCTGTACCTTATTATTAAAATATTATCTGTATCGAAGTAAGAATTAAAAACTATACTACTTTAAAATAACTATGACCAAACTCATATACGCCAAACGGCTGGCAATTGATGCGACCACTGTCGCAGAATTTATTGATAAATTACTTATCTCTAATAATATTTCAAATTTGTATTACCATCCAATCAATGCATAAAAATGTAGTAATCGTATCACAACGACAGTAAACGAGCAATTCCGTGGGCTCGGCATTGGTTATCGAATTCGGTGGATTCTGAAGGCTCAGTATTGATCTTGCTATATCACAAAGTGTTTTGTTTCTAGAATTCGAATGAAATATCTGAAGCTACTATGGCGAAGGAAAAATATTATGTGGCATCCTGAATACACTTGCGAAGAAATATAAAATAGCCGTAGTTGAAGTCAGTGAACTTGCACTGGGCTAAGGTCGTTGATTAAGGGCTAATCTCCTTTAATTAGTATTCAATAAAGGTTTATAGTTCACTTTTTCCATTGAGGGTTCATTATTCGTCAATTCTCCCCATTCAAAGAAGATATTTGTATGTTTAAGTACAACAAATGCATTTCTATGACTAAAAATTTTTACTACAGCTACGTATGTAAGTCCTACAAAGTACGTCAGTATTATTTGTGTATGTCTGTACACATACACACAGTGTAGTACCTTAATGTCAGTGTAATTGATTATTTATGGCTGAAATTATTTCTCAGTGTATAGTTTAGCATTCTCTGGTACGTACATCCAAAAGCATAATTTTATTTGTCATAACAAATCGTATTCGTAAGAAAATATTTTATGTCCTAACTCTGTAAAGCCTTTCAAATTGTATGATAGTTACCTACGATTCAATCTTTGTGTAGCCATTTCAATTAGGTACGTCTCTAAATTGATATATTGTAGATACCGTTATATTGTTTAAGTATAACAACCAAGATAAAGGATTCTGTCGTAATGTTTGTCGATATTTTGAGAAGTTATTGCATTAGGTAATTTAGATTCAATATTTAGAAATTAGAAAATGTTAACGCCAAAATCCTATTTCGTATTTGCTGCCCGCGCGCGTTTTCTAGTAGGTATTAGCGTGTGTTGCAACGTGATGGCTGGACTGTCGCGATTTTTATTCCTATTTATTGCGAGTGTCTGTAAATTGTGCCAGTGAAAATATTGAAGAGAAGAGAAGAACTGAGTGAATAATTCCTATGGTAGACCTTTTTTTTAGGGTAATGCATTATGCATCTTGACACCGCGCTGGCTAGGCGCGGCGTTTGTGGGGCTCTCCGGTCCGAGAGGATCGGCCTACCCACTAAAACCCCCCTGTGTTCTCTAGGCCCATGCGGGGCACATGGTGGGGTGCGCTTTCGCGATTCAACCGCCATGTGCTCCGGAGCCGGCTCGATCTAGAACTGGTCGACCCAACGCCAAGGGGGGAATGTTCGAGAGCACTTGGACAATCCCCTAGACGGAGAGACGTCACCTCAGCCTCACGATAGCAAGCAATAGCCTAGTGTATTATGATCTCGTTCAAAACCTGACATTTGCATACCCTTTACTAGTGATGCAACGGAAGTGTCTTAGCGGAGCCAGAAACGGAAACAGATGTCAAAAGCAAATTTTAGCAGAAACGGAAACGGAAGCGGATGTAGAAACGGAAGTGTAAATTTATAATATGAAAAAAAAAAACAAATTTACAAATATAATTCTTTATTAAGTATCAAATACACCAAATCTAGATTAGAAATAGGTATATTAGAAATCTATAAAAAACAATATTGCAACTGAACATTTTATAAATATTCAAAATTTAGTAGTGGCAAGTTATATTTGCATCTCTTGTACCGTGACACCGCGCTGGCTAGGCGCGGCGTTTGTGGGGCTCTCCGGTCCGAGAGGATCGGCCTACCCACTAAAACCCCCCTGTGTTCTCTAGGCCCATGCGGGGCACATGGTGGGGTGCGCTTTCATGATTCTACCGCCATGTGTTCCATCCTATTGTAGTCCTAGGGTTCTCCGAACGCGTAGTGAAAACGTGCTAACAATTTGATATGACATTTAACAAACAACGATAACAGAACCCAGCACGTTGTTTATATATTAAATTTTTCCCCAACAGAAAATTAAGAAAAAGTAATTTATATATCACTAGCTGACCCGCGCCCACTTCGTTGGGCATAATATTAATAATCCCCGAAGCGAGCACGAAAGCGAACTGAATTAAACCCGAAGCCATCGCGCGCCGTCCGCTGATGATGATGATGATGATGACACTCAACAATAATGTGGCTTTCTATTGGTGAAAGAATTTTTAAAATCGATGATGATGATGACGATGATGATGATGATGACACTCCGCAATAATGTGGCTTTCTATTGGTGAAATAATTTTTAAAATCGGTGATGATGATGATGATGATGATGATGATGATGATGATGATGACACTCAACAATAATGTGGCTTTCTATTGGTGATAGAATTTTTAAAATCCATGATGATGATGATGATGATGATGATGATGACACTCCGCAATAATGTGGCTTTCTATTGGTGAAAGAATTTTTAAAATCGGTTCAGTAGATCCCGAGATTACCCCTTACAATTTACAAACACACAAACTTTACTTTTTTATAATATTAGTATAGATTAATTCATGTTTTTGCACTAAATGTTGATATTAGTGCAGCAAAAGTTTATTGAGTTAATTTTGTTTATTAAATTTGTTCGTAATTTCGATAAAAGAAAAAATATATGTATATGTGAGTTTGTATGTATGTAATCCTTTGCGTTAATGCAGTTGTTGCAGCTTTGTTTATATTTTTATAATTTTTACAAATTCGCACTACCTTTTGACTCTTCTGACCTTTTATCGGTTCACTGGGAGAGATTTAACCGTGGGAGAGCCATGCTTCAGCACGATTTGGGCCAGCTCGACCGGAGTGATACCACGGCCTCACAGAAAACCGGCGTAAATTTATTTATTTATTGATAAGGCATACCAACAGCGATGCATATTAGACAATTTACAAAAACACTGACCAAAGGTATTTCTAGTATGCTCGCCTATCACAGGTACACACAGCTCTCATCGTACATTAGTGTGGTCATCATCTTACATTTATACAAACAACATTACAATGCTAAATAAAATATAATAAAAAAAAATTAAGATTAAATAAAATAAATTACAATTTAAGTTAAGATTAAGAATAAAGTTAAGCTTTGACTGATTTTGTGCTATCTAGTTGAAAATATCCTATTAATTTATTTTTAAATGGCCGAGTCGTGGAAAATATCTATGTCTGAAATTTTGGTGCTTATCTCGTTATATGCCTTACAAATTCTTGAGATTGGGTGATGCAGGCCCAGGTTTGTGTAAAATGTTGCTTGCGCTGTGTTTCGCCGAGTGAGTGAGGGTACCGGAGGCCCAACACCCCCTTCCCTCCTTATCTATACATATAATAAGACAGTAAAAATATTTTGTCTGTACATTTAGTATTTTTGACTGAAATGGATAGAGGGGCACTTAAATAGATTATTAGAAAGCAAAAAAAAATTTTTGGAATTTTTTGTCTGTCTATCTGTCTGTCTGTATGTTTGTTCACGTTTATCTCCGAAAGTACTGAACCGATTTGCTTGAAACTTTCACTATTTGCTTTGTTTTAACTCAGAATAATATCTAAACTTTGTTTCATCAAAATCGGTTCATTAAAAAAAAAGTTATCGTCATTTTAATGAACTCAAGGCATGATAATATTGCGAATTATAATGTACACCATTCTTACATAAGTTACATGGGAAATTTAAAATCTAAAGACAATTCATCATCATGATACAATACATACATAAGATAACGTCTTTATCCCCTGCGGGGTAGACAGAGCCACAGGTTATAAGACCCCAAAGGCCACGTTTAGCATGTTCGTGGGCAGTGAGATGGAACAGGGAACCAAATACGATGAAACGAAACCAGTTTTTATCAAAATAATATGATAAATGCGAAAGTTTGTTTGTTTATTACCTCTTCACGCTTAATCTATACATATAATAGAACAGAAAAAATATTTAAGTGTAAATCAGTTTCATTACGCATGTTAGTTTTTTCATAAATCACTAGATGGCGCTGTTTCATTTAATCAATTTCTACAACGCGCTATTGTAGTTTTTTCAAATAATTTTTTCATAAATCACTAGATGGCGCTGTTTCATTTAATCAATTTCTACAACGCGCTATTGTAGTTTTTTTCTTTGAGTTTACTTTACCTCAAGGAATTGCTTTATACCAAAAATATTTTAATCGGTAAAATCGTATATTAATATGATTTGTGTATCAATAATATTCAACTCGAAATTTACGCAGACGAAGTCGCGGGCAACAGCTAGTTCCCTTATAAAAGGCCGGCAACGCATCTGTGACTCCTCTGGTATTGCGGGTGTCCATGGGCAACGGTATCGCTTACCATCAGGTGATCCGTTTGCTCGTTTGCTGCCCTATCTAATAATAAAAAAAAAAAGAATGCCCTTGGCATTAAGTTCGCCTATTTGTACGCTCTTTTGATGATGTGCAATAAAATGTATGCTGCCACAATCCACTTCTTCCAGCGTCTGTACACCAGTAGTACCGACCGACAGCGTAGATCACTATAACATACCGACTGACATAATTATTTCGTGTTTAATAGAGCGTCGCTGATCGAGGGGCCGCTGGTAGAATTCATGGCTGTGTATCACTACAGACACCATTCGGTACAATTCTATTTCATACATATATATCTGTAATTGGAGTTTGATACCTGCTTGTATACTGGGAGTTTGAAACTTTACCGCTGCTTAGTATAAAACAAAGTCGCTATCTGCCGTCTGTCTGTCCCTATGTATGCTTAGATCTTTAAAACTACGCAACGGATTTTGAAGTGTTTTTTTTTAATATATAATAGTGATTCTTAAATAATAATATAGTAGAGGAACACTGACAAATTTAGATGTTTCTAATGTGATGTCGTAAATAAGCACGTTTTTTGCGCTCTAAGCAAAACATGTTTGTATTGTCTAACTAGCGGACCCGACAGACTTCGTCCTGTCAAAAAGATTTGTACAGTGGCAGTTTTTTGTTCCTAATTATTTTATAGATAATGTCGCATAGCCAACCAAATCGCGAAAAAAGTCTAAATGACCTATTACATTTGTGGCTATTCAATTTTGGAACGTGACATTAAATCCTCCAACGATGTATTCTGTGCTCCAACGCACGCACGCACACTGTTTTGATAGATATGATTGAATTTCAACTATATGTAGCGTTAATAAAGCGCAAATTGACTCTTGATGTTAGGAACACACCTTCATTGCTTAGACAACAGTGAGTGCTTGCAATATGAACTTTATACAATAACAAAAAGCTCAATTCGACTGTACGTTTTAGTATAAGATGACAAAAAAGCTGTGAACGTTGTGTAGAAGGACATTTTGTAGTAGGTATATTTATAAATAAGCATTGCACCCGAGCGAAGCCGGGGCGGATCGCTAGTAAGTTATATACACACACACACACACAACACAGAAACGCAAAATGTAACATCTACATATCAAACACACATACTGTAAATTACAAAAATGACTATTTACAGTATTTTGTATCACAATTTTTTTCTATTATTATTATTTGACTCTTTAGTCTCAGATGTTCCCTGATCGTACATGAGTTTGCAAATGCTACTTCTGTTACGGAACCACTGACTTTTGTAATACAGGCTTGCCATAGCATAAAAGTCTGAAGATTAAGTCACTGTGATAAATTATTTTGTCAACAATATCAACACCTAAAAATAACGACTTAATTATTAAAAGCAATGGAGTACTAGCGTCGACTGACTGAATACTGTCAGTCATATCTAATTATTACACCTTTTAAAATCAAATGTGCAACTGTGTTCTGCCACGTGGCTCACTGTGCTGCCATCTATTGGATAATGTCACAAACAGAAAAGAGACAGTAGTCAAATCCGCAATCTATCTTATAAGCCAATTATATTTTAATGTAATTGATTTAAATATTGTAATCTGTCTTAAGGCTTGAATAAATAAATTATTATTATCAAAAAAGAAAGAGATTACAGAATGTGTTGATAGTGGGTAATTGAAAAGAAGTTGGATACGACAATGAGTTTACCATTACTAGAATAAATAAGAGCTCAAATGAAGTGAATGTGCTCTCCAGGGATAATTAAGTCCAAGATTTAGCTTGGATTTTTAAATCCACAGACAATAGCCTCGGTGTTCAGAAGTCTTGCTCACATACCGCGCTCGTCGGCGAGCGCGACAACCCGGGCCACACATCCCTTGTCAAACTTATACCCGGTACCGCGTACCGGGTAAACTCCAAGATGTCCTTGCGCAATAAGCGCACTTTATACAAAGTCTGTATTCGGCCGGTGATGACCTACGCGTCTCCCGTATTCGCACATACGAATCCACAGATCTTACACAGCATGCAGGTCGTGCAAAACAATTTCTTACTCCGAGCCACCGGGGCTCCATACTATGTTAGACGTCACGATCTCCACAGAGACGTAGACCTTCCGACCATTCAACAACATCTGAAGGCATGCTCGGAACGCTTCTTCAAAGCCGCATCCGCTCACCCCAATTCGCTCATAAAAAACGCGTCCGATTACGTAGTTTCTGACCGCATCCGCCGTCCCAAACACGCGTTATCAGACCCGCCAAACGCAATATCAGCTAAGCTCAACAGGCTACTCGAGGCGGCTTCTGCGTCGCCGAACTCCACAAGCATGTAAGTAGCAATCACACACCAACACCTGTGTAGTTAGCTTAATTGGTATTAAGTGCATAAGCGCACATGTTATACTATTCGGAAAACTCTGGCAACCGAACCCGCATCAGAGCGCACACACTCTCCTGAGGCGGCGCTAAGCACCGCCCCCGTTCTGGAGGGCGGGAGCGTTAGTTCAAGCCGATAGGGTCCCAGGCCTTCCGCCCGACCGAAGGCTGTAGGTAGTGTTTAGTTGGTAGGCTGGCCTTCTGCTAGAGTCCAACATAACCATCCGCCGTAGACCGGTTGCGGGTGGTATCCGGTGCGAGGTCGTCCAAGCACCAGGGGGTTGTCATAGCGACCACTGTGGTGGCGTGCCCCCTATGAGGATTCACTACCATCCCCCGTGGGAAAAAAAAATAAAGTACCGGGTAGATTCTCATCCTCCACTACAAGACGATCTTAAGCATCCGCGCCACTAGACGGCGCGCTCAAGTTGCGTCGACTCTTTTGTGTCGACGCTAAAACGCAATACACATTGAGCCCGCCAGGCCGCCGACATATGTCGGCAACTTTTTGTCGGCGGTCTAGCTGGCGGCTTCACTTATTACAAGTCGGAAAATTTGGTCGGTGGCATGTCGGCGGCTTGAGACGAGAACTTTTTTTCTCACTATAATACTGACATGTCAAGTTTTTAATTTTTCTTTCTATTTCTGATACATTTGTATTAAAATGGTTTGCTAATTCATTCAATGAGCCGAAACGCTTTGATCGATTTTTATGATCTGAGTGTTTTGGATTCCACAATACTCTTTCTCATGATAATGATTAATTAACGTAAGACTCCACTCCATGTCGTGAAAAAATTACAAGCTCGTCACTACAGCTCGAGCGTCGCCGGGCAACTGACCGCAGGCGTACCCAAGCCGTCAACATGTCGGGTAACTCGCGCGGGCTCATGTTGCCGACATGATTCTTTTCATACAGGCCGCCGAGTTGTGTCGCCGTGCTTTGTCGGCGGCCCGGCGACTCGGCTCAGTGTGTATTGCGTTTAACGACTCCGGGACGGTCGCCGGTGTCGTTAGCAAGGAGTCGAAACTTCTTCGTACGCCTTCCATAAACACACTCTTTGTAAAGCTGAACATAGCCAACTGAGGCTTCAGCATAGGTCCGACCAAAAAAAAATGTTCAGAAGTCAAATGCCTTGCCGGGTCATTTAGTCAACGCCCCGTCACATAAGATTATCAGACCTTTAACCCTTAGTATTTCAGGATTCGGATTTCAGTTAAGAAACTTATATTGTTGAATATAGGGGTTCTCGTACTCCAGCAGAAACGTAACTAGAAGCCAGGGCTATCCTGGAATCTTTACCAAACTATCGCTCTTACTTGTGACATGTGTCTGCCACTCGAGCAGTTTTGGATTACCAATTGTGAATTCCAGTATCTGTATGCAGTGGGTGCTCAATGGGAGGGGGGGGGGGGGTGTCTATTTACCGTTTTACCGGAAGTTGGTTTTATACTGGTAGTAAACACGCTAAGGGAGTTAATGGGTCCCCACTGGAGTGTTAAGTGTAAAAGAGAAATATTGATAGTCTAATGAGCGCTGTAAATCTCACCCATTCGCAGATTCCAATCAAACACTTGTGAAGATAAGATTTAGTGTGAGGTGATAATGCTGGTCCAGGCGGTTTCATCACAATCATGTTCACCATGTTGTTCAAACAGCTTAGTGAATTTGCATTTTTTTTTTCATATTTCTTAACACTTGCACCAATTAGCCCAGCCCAAAGTAAGCTATGTAAGGCTTGTGTTATGGGATCTAGTTTAACGGATAGACATACATATATTATACATATAAAAATAAATTTGATAAAAATATATATTAACCATGACTAAGGTACAAATGCTCCCATTCATCACACAAACATCCGCCCCAACCGTGTCTCGAACCCGGGACCTCAGAGACGACACATTGAAACCTGTGTACTAACCACTTCTAGAAGGATCCATTTGAATGTTGTTTTCCTCAAAAAAAGGTATTTGACAATTATAATATACTTATTCCAGTGGTAGGTAGTAAAACGATATAAGAACCATTTTTAGCAATACGAAAGTAATATGGACGTAATAAGGATTTAATTTGTCTACGCTGTTATCTATTCATCATACATATACATAAAACTGGAGTGTCGTTCGTCTATCTATCTGTTCCGGCCAATCTCTGGAATGGCTGGACCGATTTTGATGGGGCTCTTGCTGGCAGGTAACTGATGTAATAAGGAGTAATTTAGGCTACTTTTATTTTAGAAAAACTCTTTTATTTGAAAGAAATAATCATAAGCTACTCGAAATAATAATCCTGCGCAGACGAAGTCGTGGGTACAAACTAGTACTCATAAAATATGCCTATAATTTTTTTGCAGAATTAAAAGGATGTGGCGTTAAGGGAATCAATTAAAAGAAAGATTCATCTTCCTTACGCACACAAATTTATTGAACGGGTCGGAGTAAGGAACCGGTCACAATTCCTTTATCTGGTGGAAGGTAGATTTGCCTATTACTCCCCTGCGACGAAATCCAAGAATGCGAGAGTGGCCGCGGAGTAGTTCCCAGGTCTTCAAAGCAGAAGGAGGACGTCCAGGTAATTCTGAACAAGGGTTGGCCAACCGGTGTATTTGGACCCTAGATAAGTAGGGTTTGCCACATACAAACTAATTTTTATAAAAACTATTTATGATGATAGTATATCAGCAACGATCGCTAATAAATGAAAGTTTATAAAATTTAAAGTTGACACGAGAAGAACGTCACGTAGGTCTCGTTAAGTGTCTGGAATCATTCTCGCGACCGTTACCGGCCGCCTGCTTATTCGGCAACGGAGCGAAAAAAATCGGCAAAGGAATGCGGTGCCACAGTATAGAATAATATCTGTGAACCACAGAGCAGACGAGACGTAAACATCTCTTTTAGAAAAATATACGTTACAACGTTACAAGGAAGAGGGCTAAAATACCGGCAATACTTTGCGAAAACGAATATTTTTTAATAAACATATTAAATACTTTACGGTGCTTAAATTGTTTGGGTTCTGGAACATGTTTCTTTGAAACTATATCGGAAACACCACTATATGTTACCGTTGTCACTTCCACAGATTAAAAAGTTATTATAATCATATAGATAGTATCAATGTTAGCGGTACAGCTTTTAAACGAATTTCAGTGGAAAATATATATTTATAGTTATATATTACAGAACATTGGTTCAATGAAAAATATTTTTTTTTATATTCAACTTACATCATATGTAGGAGCTTATTTCCTCTCACAACAAATGAAACTCCTTGCTCATAAACAAATCAAAAATAACTCCCAGTTAAATTAACCCGGTTTACCCCGAGGCTAGTTCAAAATAAACCTCCCGGAAGGTTTCCAAGTTAATTTGGGTTGCCGTTAAAATAGAAAAACGCAAAATCTCTCCAAGACACAGTGACTCGTTAACCTTTGTTTTATTTTTTAATTATATTGTTATTGAATTTCATTCAAAATACGGACGTGTAGGAAGCGGTGTTTTTTTCTCCTATGGAGGTAAAGGACCAACCAATTAAGCTCTTCTTATGCTTAAACCTTATAGGGCTTAATTGACGGGCTGATAAGGGGCCGTCCATTAATCACGTGATCTTTTATTTAGCATTTTTTAAATCCCCCTCTCCTATAGTGAGATATGGTGAGATTTAAATCTAATCTGCCGCTTCTAACATCACGTGAATTTTTAGTACCTACAAATAATTTTAAACCCTGGCCGATTTACCCGTATGGTCATTAAATAAACAATAAAAAAAAAGAATCTTTTATGTCTATGGATTTCTTTAATTGGCAAATATATAAGTAATAATAAACAATTAGATTTATTAATTTATATATGTAGTTATATTAAGTTTACATATAGGTGGGGTATATAGGATCTGGAGTGGGGGGGGGGGGGTTAATACATTATTAAAAATTTAAGAATCTGGAGCGGCAGGAATAATGAAACACTGTTGACCTTGCGACGTCTATTGTAGGATTAACAAACATTACAGATATGCTCGTATTTATATTAATATTAACTTTGATTTTTGGGGGAACAACCATTCCTTTTAGCGAATCGGTGAAAAATTTAGGGATAGTTTTTGATCAGTGCCTATCATGGCGACCGCAAGTTGAGGTGGTTCGCACGAAGATATTTGCAGCCTATGGTTCGCTAAACAGATTTCGTAACTTCCTCCCGACGGCGACTAAGACAGTGTTAGCTCAATCTCTCTTATTGTCCTTAATTGACTACGCTGACGCTGCCTGGGTGGGTCTGTCGGAGAATCACTTGGCAAGCTTGAGCGTCTGCAAAATGTGGCCATAGGTTTGTTTGCAATCTGCGTAAATTTTACCATGTTTCTTACCATCGCTCCAAATATCAATGGCTTCCTATTCGGCAGCGCATATTTTAGATTTGCATATTTTATCTCTTCTTTACAATATCTTGTTTCTTCCAACATCTTCAGCATACCTTAAGTCTTTGTTCTCTTTTCGGTCCTCTTCCTCCAGTCGCGTTTTACGAGCGAATTTTAACTTGACTCTTGATATCCCTTCTTGCAGTACTGATTTTCTCTCTTACTCTTTTCCCTCGTATGCCGTTCGACTTTGGAATTCTCTCCCTGAGAGTATTAGGAGAGCGCAAACGTTAGAGTCCTTTAAGAACCAAGTCCGTATCCATTTCCTGTCCTTAAATTCTTAACGTAATTTTACTTTATTTACTTTCACAATAATTGCACCTATTCCCAAAATTCCTAGTTTGTTTTTGTTTTTCTCTTATTTAAGGTTGCCTGGAAGAGATTGCTTTTAGCAATAAGGCCGCCGTTTGCTCATAATTGTCTTTGTTTGTTTACTTTATTTCTTGTATTTATTTTGTGTGCAATAAAGAGTTTATTATTATTATTAATAATACAAACTACCGACATACATAATAATATTTAATCTACCCTGCTACTATTAAATCTACTCTATTCTATTCTATTTAATCTACTCCCATACATTACAAAAATTATAAAATACCAACTATTCTAACAATCAAGTAATATTGATTTGTGGTATTGTTTACACTATCTTGCTCGTATATCATATTCTTATCCTTGATAACGACGTTGCAAGATATATATTAACCAGTAAGTTTTCTGATATCATATACTCGTACATACATACTAGTATTCCTCCCGCACCTTAGCTTGCGTTACATCAGATTTTTCCAGGAAAAAGATATTTTCTTGTGGTAAAAATTATCATACTTCCTTACATTGGTTCTCGAATTATCACTCAGTTACCACAAAACCTGTTAAATCGTTTTCACGTGAAAGCGTAACAGACAAACATACGGATTATCTGGTATTGGTTTTAATCCTAAGTTGAAATAACGTAGTATATTCCCAGAAACAGCTTGAGGCACCAAACTAATTACCGTGAAAAGGAAAGGGTAGATAAAATATAAAAATGGTAAAGAAACAGCCGAATTTGACGTTAGCCAATATTTTTCTATTAACCCTGCGAAAAAATACACGTTCGAGAAATCGAATTAAAGCCCTATATGTTAAGGGAAGCCAAACAACGTATGACCTCCGGGAAAATAACAGCATTATACAAGCTGGTAACGTGAAACGAAGTGCTTTCGAGAAATAACAATGCCTTGAGGGCATTGTTAAATGCACGCCGCAGCATCAGACCTTGTTTGCTGAGAACGATGAAGGTAAATTTGTGCAGACGTACTTAAAACTATTTTAAATACTAATCAGTATCTGCTCCGCAGAAATTAAAATTGTCACATGAGGAATCAACACCAGTGGGATACCCAAAACTGGAAGACTACAAGGCCACCGAAACACATAAGCAAGTTCATGGGTATTATTGACTGGAATGAAAGGGGGGATGGCTACACGGACTAGTGTGAGGTAAACCACAAAAGATCTCAATAGGTCGGAGTGCGAAGATCCTGTTTTTGGGGCTATCCTTTTTTTTTTTATTTGTGTCTGGAAAATGCGTTATGCATACCCCGCGGCTCTTAAATAATCATAACGAAAACAAATAAAATCTTAGACAAATCTTAAACTATTCGATAGGTAAAATAACGACTTTTGAAATAGCTCGTAAAAAATAACTCGAACTTTACCGTCATCTCCATAAAATATCTTTGTGATTCTAGCTAATTGCCAGCGTAATGGGGATGCGTCACAATCAATTAATAAAACTACACTTCCTTCTTTAAGATTAGACGAAACCTTTTTCCATTTGTTTTTTTCATTTAGTATAGACAAATAATCCCTTGACCAACTTTCCTTGGCTACAAACTTGTTCACACGATCTCCAAAATCGCATTCTATTAGATGGTAAATCTGTTAAATCTGGATGTGGAATACATGTTAAAGCTTGACCAATAATATAATGGCCAGATGTCAAAAATTAAAAATCATCACAATCTTGATAGGTAAGTTGCATGAGAGGCCGTGAATTTAAAGTTAGTGTGTCCTGTGGAGGAAACAATGTAGCTAAGCTGAGTGTTCAATAATATATGGTCGTTTGGGCCACCCTGTACTTTACCATCAAGCACAATTTTCAAAAATACATCGCATGCTAGAAGTAATGATATTTCCCCTGGAATATGGAAATCCTTATCGGCCAATGAAATATTTTCTGGAAAACTGAATCGATGTAAATTTATTTTATGCTGTGGAAGCTTACATGTAATTTTGTCAATGACTGAACATGTTAGATTAAGTCTTAAATTATTAATTAAGGATTGTATGTAGAAATTGGTGTATTGGCTGGACACAGAATTGCAGTTATTACCTAGTGTGACAACAATCTTTCGTGGATATGTGTGATGATGTCAATATGTATAACAACAACCAATATATTTCTTTTCATCAAAAAAATGAAATATAAAAACATAGACGTATAAAAAGGTAAAAATTCAATAAAAAGAACCAATTCGCCACACTCGTAGATAAATTAAAACTTAAAATTTGCTGCTTTTACTGCTGCTTGCTGCTTAAATTGCTGCTGAAAGGTTTTAGCAACAATTTAACTTTGGTTACTATTTAATGCCATCTATTTTTTTACCTTTATGATATTTATTCACTTCTTTATGGCAACAAGTTACAGTTAAAAAATACAAGAAACTAATATACATGATTAAACTAATCTATAACCTACATGCGTCTTACATACATAATTTGAGTAACATACAAAATTCAATAAACTTATTAAATCAAAAAATGTAATAAATAAAATCCCCACTAATATTACAAACGCGAAAGTTTGTATGTATGGATGGATGTTTGTAACTCTTTCGCGTAAAAACTACTGAATGGATTTTAATGAAACTTTACAAATTTTTTTTTATAAATATTTCTTTGCACCAATTAGCCTAGCCCAAAGTAAGCTCAGTAAGGCTTGTGTTATGGGATCTAGGGTATTAGATAGACATACATAATATATTATACAAATAGAAATATATATTAACAACTATAACTAAGGTACAAATGCTCCCGCCGGCATTGATTGCGGCAATGCTGGCGGACGAAGGAGGTTGGAGGGCTGGGGTTCCTTCTGTGAAGCAGTGATGCTCCAGAAGGAGGCCGCCGAGCGGGGTCGGGGAGATGGCCGATCCCGCTCGAAGGAGGCGGCGCCGGGCTCGGTAGCACAGGTGCGGCGCCGCCGCGGGTCGCCGGCGGGCGCGAGGAAGTCGCGACTGCTACGGCGACCCGGGATGGACCACGCCCCTTCCGTGGCCGGGGAGCGTCGTCGGTGGAGGAGACCGGGGGAGGTAGTGTAGTCTCCCCCGAGGAGGGCTCCCCTCTAGGCAGGGGAGCGGAGGCTGGGGGCTCCCGGAAGTTGCTTGATGTTCCGGGGGCTCCCTACATGCCTGAAGAAGGCCATACCTGAGGTTTTTAGTGGGTAGGCTTCCCCCTTCTGGGGAGGAGAGCCCCACATAACCGCCGGTTCGCCACAGTCGGGTATGCAATTTAATGCATTTTCCTCAGGGAAAAAAAAAGGTAAAAATGCTCGCGTTCATCACACAAATCAAAAATCAAAATCAAAATAATCTTTATTCAACATAGACCTTTACAGGCACTTATTGACGTCAAAACAAACAAAACAAAAAAAAACTTAAAAGAAAACCTTGTCCGTACGTACGAACAAGGAAAATTGGAACGGCAAGTTTATTTTTGTTTCTAGTATTCACATTATGTAGATCACTGTTTTTATTGAATTTATTATAGTTTCTATATACAAAAACTAAATCATCATATTATTGACATTACATTGACTAGCTAAAGTTAAAATATTAATTTCTTTGAAAAATTCTTTTAGGGATTCTCTAGCCCGTAAACAGTAAATAGCACGAATCGTTCGTTTTTGTAAAAGGAAAATACTTTCAATGTTAGCCGCTGATCCTCATGATGATATAACACTATGAAAGTAGCTGAAATAAACAATTCTTGCCGTTTCAACATTAGTTAAAAGTCTTATCTTTTTTACTGCGTACGCCGCTGAACTAAGTTTGATTGCTAAAGCTTCAATATGTGGATCCCACTGTAGTCGTGAATCTAACGTGATGCCTAAGAATTTAGTATAATTTACTAAGTCAATGACATCTGCCCCCACCGGGACTCGAACCCGGGACCTCAGAGATGGTGACCTTGAAACCGGTGCACTAACCACTCGACTATAGAGTTCGTCTAATATAGTTTATACATCAGAATAATACAATTGAAAATAGGCTACAATTTATAAAGATAGTTCCCGCGACATTGTCTACATAGATGGTATAATTTTTTCCTTTATTTTTTTTTTTTTTTTTTTTTTTTTTTTGTTTCCCTGAGGAAAATGCATTAAATTGCATACCCCGGCTGTGGCGAGCCGGGGTTATGTGGGGCTCTCCTCCCCAGAAGGGGAGGCCTACCCACTAAAAACCTCAGGGATGGCCTTCCTCAGGCATGTAGGGAGCCCCCGGGAACAGAAAGCTTCTTCCGGGAACCCCCAGCCTCCGCTCCCCCGTCGACACAGGGGAGCCCTCCTCGGGGGAGGCTTACTACCTCCCCCGTCTCCTCCAGCGACGACGCCCCCGGCCACGGAAGGGGCGTGGTCCATCCCGGGTCGCCGTAGCAGTCGCGACTAACTCGCGCCCGCCGGCGACCCGCGGCGGCGCCGCAGCTGTGCTACCGAGCCCGGCGCCGCCTTCTTCGAGCGGGATCGGCCATCTCCCGACCCCGCTCGGCGACCTCCTTCTGGAGCATCACTGCCTCACAGAAGGAGGCCACAGCCCTCCAACCTCCCTCGTCCGCCAGCATTGCCGCAATCAATGCTGGCGGAGACAGATCTCGCCCGATCTCTGCGACCAAGACTCGGCGCTCGGAGGCCCACGCGGGGCACTCCGCCAGCGTATGCTGGGCCGAGTCGAGGTCGGATGCGCAGTGGTGACAATGTGTCGATCCCTCCCGTCCTATTCGACACAGATACTCACCGAAGCAGCCGTGCCCGGTGAGTATCTGAGTCAATCGGTAGGTGACCTCCTCCTTCCCGTGGAGCCAAGCTTCGAGGTGCGGGAGTACGGCACCGACGGCCCGCTGGCGCGCGCAGATCCGTAATTCGAGCTGCGCACGCCAGGCCGCCACAATCCGTCGGTGCCACTCCCGCTTAGGCACTTCGTGCGCGGGTTCCAGGGCGCTCCCCCCCTCGCCCCCCCGGCCGACACGCCGCGACGCATACGTCGCCGCGTACATGTCGGCCAGGATGTCGAATGGGGGGGAGCGTCCCAGAACCGTCGCCGCCTCGTACGAGATTGTACGGTAGCCTCGCACGATCCGTATGGCCATTATCCGCTGCAGGCTCCGTAGCAGAGCTCTGCAGCGGGGGACCTCGCGCAGTCTTGCGACCACACGGGAGCCCCATACATGGCCACGGATCGCACGACGCCCTCGTACAGGCGGCGAACTCCATCCCTTGGTCCACCGAGATTGGGCAGCAGGCGATGCAATGCGCCCGCCACCCTTTTGGCTCGGGGGACCAACCGCACGAAATGCTCCTCGAAGCTCCAGCGGCGGTCCAAGGTGAGGCCCAGGTACTTGATGTACGGCCCCACCGGGACCACCGCGTCACCCACCCGGATCCGGCAGCTGGGTGGTTCCCGGCGCCTCGGAAGGCCGTGGAAGCATAGCGCCTCGGTTTTGTGAGGCGCTATTTCTAAACCCAGCCGGCGGATCGCCCGCACGACACATGCCACCCCAAGCTCGGCAAGCGTAAGCACCGGCCCGAAGTCGGCCCCAGTTGTAACGACGAGAGTGTCGTCAGCGTAGCAGACGACACTCACGCCGTCAGGAAGGCTGGTGCGAAGGACCGCGTCGTATGCGAGGTTCCATAGCAGGGGTCCCAACACCGACCCCTGCGGAACGCCGCATTCGACCCTCCTCAACGTTTCCATCCCGTCCCGTCCCATCACGCTGATCGTCCTGTCCCGCAGATAGTCCCCGACCACGGCCCGCAGGTAGGGAGGGAGCTCGTGGTATACGAGCGCCTCCCTAATGGCCTGCCAGGGGAGGGTGCCGAAGGCGTTGACGATGTCTAACGACACCGCCAACGCCACCCCCCCCGATCGGACTGCGGACTCCGACAGGGAACGAACACGCTGGACGGCGTCCAGCGTTGATCGTCCCCGCCGGAATCCAAATTGGCAGTCCGATAGGTCGGGACCCGCGCGCGACAGGTGCTCGCTGATACGAGCGGAGATAACCCTTTCGAAGAGTTTCCCCGCCTCGTTCAGCAAGCAGATCGGACGGAACGAAGACGGAACGTCGCCGGTCCTTCCCTCCTTCCTGAGGAGCACCAGCCTGGCCGACTTCCAGTCGACGGGGAACACGCCCTCATGGAGACAGCTCGTGAAGAGCTGCCTCACAGTGCTCCCCAACGCCCTGAGCGCCAGCGCTAGCACCTTTCCCGGACCCCATCTGGTCCCGGGGCAGTGCTGCGCGCAGAGAGCCGCGAAACGGCCCCGGCGAGCTCGCTCTCCGTCACCCGGAGGTCGTCCGACCAAAGGCCGAGCGACGGGGTGGCGGGGGGACTGTCCCGGACCCTCGGGAAGAGCGTATCCACCGCTCTTCCCACGACGAGAGGGTCCAGGGTCTCCGTCAGCGGAGGGACCCACGGTCGGAGCTTGCCCAGTACCATTCGGTACGGGCGCCCCCATGGGTCCCTCTCCAGTCCCCCAGCAGCTCGCGCCAGGACCGCGCCTTGGCGTCGGCAATGCGACGCCAAGCGCCTTGGTCGCGGCTCCGTACGCGCTTCTGGCGCTCAGGACTTCGTCGACTGAGGTATATTTTTTCCTAATTACTTGATACTTATCGCCATATATTGGACAATTCACTTTTTTTTGTAAGCTTTTTTTTAATAAGATAGCAAACGAGCAAACGGATCACCTGATGGTAAGCAATAACCGTTGCCCATGGACACCCGCAACACCAGAGGAGTCACAGATGCGTCGCCGGCGTGATGAAGGTTTGATATCGCATCGGTTCGGAAATACTGCAGGCGACAATTCATTCCACAGTTTAGTAGTGCATGGCAGAAAATTCTTGGTAAAACGCATTGTGGTGGACTGACAAGCGTCTAGGTGATGAGGATGAACGTTGTGTCGTATAGAACAAGCTATATCATTTAAAGTTTAATTAAAAGCCAATCAATAGTTTTTACTTGAAAGAGTAACAAATATCCGTCCATTCTTACATATTTTTGGGTAATATGACGGTAAACGTCAAGTTACTAGGAAAAAATCTACTATTTATGCAGACGAAGTCGCGGGCACCAACTAGTAATGTATATATACAGGTGGCAACCCTATATCTGACTAAAGTAATTGATAAATAACTCATAAAAATTACCAAATGTGAATACTAGAAGTAGATAAACCTTATAAAATATTATATCGTATTCCTCGGGTTAGGACAGAAACAATAATATTGCGAATCTTTTCAATTATAGTTATTGAATTGAACATTATTTTCGATATAAAACATTTCAAATTAAATTAGCGTATAGACGGACGTGAAGTTGAGAAGACAAGCAGAGGAGAATGTCTGTTGTAATAATACTTCGCAGCCTAAGGCTTCGCCGAAAGGGGCGGAAGCGATATTAATTGGCACAGGCTTGTTCGGCTAACGGTGGCGGGAGCATACGGCCGTTTGTTGGGACTGCCACGTAATTGATTTTTATAGGAATGGAGTTTTATTAAGTGTATAAAGTAAACATTAAGTTTTTTTTATCATTTAAGCTCATATACGCCTCCATCGAGGGGCACGAGCCAACCTTTTTTTCTTAGAGGGGAAATGCACCTTATGCACCTTGACACCACGCTGGCTAGGCGCGGCCGTGTGTGGGGCTCTTCGGTCTGACAGGACCGGCCTACCTACTAAAACCCCCCTGAGTTTTCTAGGCCCATGCGGGGCACATGGTGGAGTGCGCTTTCGCGATTCTACCGCCATGTTGCGATGCTCCGGGAAACCCTAGCTATGTTAGAGAGATTAGGGTCTCAGTCAACCACGTTGACCCGGTGCAAATTGGTTGGGATCCATTTTTGGTCGGTGGATGGCCGGAGATATCCGGTGGCCACCCTCGTGGTGGCTTGTCGCTATACGCCGTGGATCGTGGTAGTATCGCAAGGGTTCCCATGACTTCGTCAGGGCGCGATGCAGCTCTCCTTCGGGATGACGCACTTGCGCCCAGGCGTAACGGAGGGGATCGCTGAGGTTTTTAGTGGGTTCCCCCTTCTGGGGAGGTTAGCCGCACATAACAACCGGCTCTCGGGGTATGCTCTTATCAAAATCTCGATGCACCTACACCACATCTCCACACCACCCAAAGGTTGGCTGGTAGAGAATACCTTAGGTATTAAGCCCGCCTATGTAATTTTTTATGCATAAAGTTTAATAAATAAATAAAATAAATAAATATGCAATTCAATGCATTTTAACGGAACAAAAAACAATAAATATTCTCGACGTATCTTCTGTAAGCTTAACCACAAGCTTTAGGGTTAACCGCACCGCCCACTTTGTGTAACAGTATGTTTCCAAATCAGGGAAGCTGGGCAAGGAAATGTTGGCAGTTTGGAAAACTTGGTGGAATCGCGTTTGGAACCTTGCATTTTTAATGGCGATCTGCCCTTTTGCGGTCTCATCATTCGCCACGTTCGACAACGACTATTAGATTGAATAGGTATTCATTTGGTAGCGCTAAACATTCTAATAAACTTTGTATGCCACAAGACAAGGCTAATAAACAGCAGTGCAGATATTTTTACATTTACGAGAGGAGTGGCTGAAAATATAGGTATCACCGCAATTAAGTGTCTCGATGATTATGTCGGAGACTAATCAGGAAGGCAAGCCTCGTGCAATCTCAGGGAATTCGACATAGCTAGCAATTAAATTTTTAATTTCTTTATTTCACGTTTTCAAAGATAGTTTTTTACCCATGATAATATATTAGTCGGTAGCTTTGTTAAAACTTTTAACGTTTGCAGTTTTAAAAATTGTTACGTTCACATCATCTATTCAGAACTCAAACATGTATTTATTCCTCCGTTGAAACAATACATTCGCAATGGCATCGGGAAATTGGAACGATAAAAAATGCAAGCTTTTATGCAAGTGGCTATAATAGCCCTTTGAACAGAGTTCGAAGAGTTCGAATATTAATGTGTGCTGGTGAAACAACATTTAGAATTCAAATGGATATATTGGAACTCTGTTATCAACGCTTGTAAAGGCTGTTTCAATAAGAACTTTGTTTTTTAATTGTGGCAACACCAACCACATTTTGACATTCAGTTTTTTCACGTATCCGTAGTAGACGATTTGGAAATAGTTACAATTAATTCAATTTCGCTCTAAAGTTTCATTAAAATCCACTATGTAATCTATGAAATTTTAATACATTAGTCAATTTGGCTTTGCTAAAGATTGAGAGATGCTGGAATGCACACAAACACATATTTCTATTTCGGACAGTAATTGTAATGCGATCTATATATTCTGTGACTATTCCAAGGCTTTTGACTGCGTTTGCTAACATACAATTGTGCATAAATACAAACATTACAATGTCTTTGCGGAAGCTATTTGTGTTATTCAGTTTTATTTGTCTGACAGGATTCAAAAAGTTGTCATCAACGAAACTCAGTCTGTTTGGGCATCCATAATTATGGGCGTGCCTCAACGATCAATATTAGGGCCTTTGCTTTTCCCAATTTCATTAAAGGTCTCCCACACTTCACAAACAGTTTGTGTAATACAATACTGTTTGCAGACGATACTTCATTAATATTCAAGGTTTGCAGAGCGAAGACAGATTCTGGCGTTATGAATAGAACACTGTCTAAAGTATTGCACTGATTGACAATGCATAATTTATCACTTGATTCATTAAACTTTAAAACATTTCATAAAATTAAATGTCTTTAGCTTTTGTTATTTTTTTCGATTGAATTTATTTATGTTTATTGTATGGAAAGTGAATAATAATGAATAAAATTTAATTGCAAAATTTATAGATAAATTGTTGTTGATAAGTTGTATGTTTATATTCTGACATTAATAAATTTAAGTTTTATATTGCCATATGTGTACCGCTCTAGTTATGTGCCGTTCATGTTGAACATACATACCTTTTTTTCCGCTGAGAAAAAAGGCATTAAATTGCACACCCCGGTTGTGGCGAGCCGGCGGTTATGTAGGGCTCTCCTCCCCAGAAGAAATATACCTTTTTGTTCCCCCTGAGGAAAATACATTAAGTTGCATACCCCGGCTGTGGCAAGCCGGCGGTTATGTGGGGCTCTCCTCCCTAGAAGGGCCTACTCACTAGAAACCTCAGGGATGGCCTTCCTTAGGCATGTAGAGAGCCCCCGGGAACACCTCCAGCCTCCGCTCCCCCGCCGATACAGACATTTCGACATTTCGCCCTCCTCGGGAGAGGCTACAATACCTCCCCCGATCTCCACCACCGACGGCCACAGTCACGGAAGGGGCGTGGTCCCTCCCGGGTCGCCATGGGCGCGATTTCCTCGCGCCCGGCGCCGCCTCCTTCTGGAGCATCACTGCTTCACAGAAGGAGGCCACAGCCCTTCAACCTCCCTCGTCCGCCAGCATTGCCGCAATCAATGCCGGCGGAGACAGATCTCGCCCGATCTCTGCGACCAAGACTCGGCGCTCGGAGGCCCACGCGGGGCACTTCGCCAGCGTGTGCTGGGCCGAGTCGAGGTCGGATGCGCAGTGGTGGAAAATTTCCTTTTACACAACGTTCACAGCTTTTTTCTCATTAGACAATACAAACATGTTTTGCTATAGTATATTTACGTAAGCATTGCACCCGTGCGAAGCCGGGGCGGGTTGCTAGTATATTTTAAAATATATTTTTCTTTTCATTAAAACACCTAACTCTTCAAAAGCGCAAATTTGAGCCTTTTGGAGTCTGGAACTCTGGGGGGACAGTGCTCATAGAGTCTCTAAAGAATGCAGCTGCAGATATCTGGCACAGCGAAGTGCAACTTTCAGGGGAAGTTGCCGATTGATGAAGATTAGAAGCAGATTTATTTTATTGAGGTTTCTTTATAATCTTTACTTTAATACATTTTTTTTTTATAGTTGAGTATAATAATAAGAACGTAACTACTAGATAGATTTTAATTGTGCTGTTGTAATTTGATCTAAAATCAACGCGAATCGCAATATTATACAGGCAGTAAAAATATAATTTACAAAAAAAAAACTAATTCTGACGCAGAATAGAATGAATAAAAAATGGCGGCCAACCGTGAGCGGAGGGCACTAGAACTTTCCCGGGCAGTTCGTTAAAAATTATAACTTGTTACTTCTGAGTTCTCCCACTTGGCCAGTGTTTTGCGAAGTCGCTCACTTTTACTTTGCCCTTTCTTGCAACTTTGCATTTACGGGAGTCGAGAATAGACAGCTGGACCGTTTTTATGGGAATTCAAACATTAATTCCACTCCAAGTTATAATATATGAAAGTGCATTTAAATGCAAAAATAGACACAAACTTTTATGTTGAAATTTTTTCAACGTCCATGTCTTTGCCATGTGGACGAACTTCGTAGTCGAGTGGTTTGACTCCCAGTGGGGGCAGATGTTTGTGTGGTCAATGCGGGCATTTTGTGCTTTAGTCATGATTGTTAATATATATGTGTCGTAGCCAACTGGTTAAATAGCCGTTCAATCAAACAGCTAGCCTTTTGACTGAACAACGCCATTCAACCATAAGTCTAGCTTATTAATTGAATATTTGAGTCGCTCAAAACGTTCAACACTACAGCTGATTTAAAAGCCACCGTCTAATTTAATTAGTTCAGCGCTCACCGCCGCAGCGCTAGGTGCGTTTTGTTTTCAATATGGCGTCAACTAGCCGTGGTTTGTGATTGTTTCGAGATATTTTTGGAAAGTAAGTAGTAAATATACGTTACACGTGTTATTAAAGACACAGAAATTATGAGGTCACTTACGAGTGATACGAGTGAATCAAAATTTAAACAAATATTCGAGGAGAAATTACGGGATTATGAAATGATTCTTGCTTCGTAAATTTTCGAGTTTGTAATTTTTTGCTTGGTGCATTATACAATATTAAGATTAATAATTTGTTTTTCATTTTTACTTATTTGATCAAACTTTTGGTCATCTCTTAAACTTAATTCAAGAATATCCTCCCAAGAAATTACAAAAAGTCTTCCTATTCTCTCAAATTAAGTACTAAAGTAATGGCCACCTTAGTTAATTTGCCATTTAACCAGTTGGCTAAGCGTCGTCTAGCTGTAATGTTGAACGTTGCAATCAACAAGTCGGCTAAACGACGTATAGCTGTGTGATTGAATGGCGTTGTTCAGTCAAAGGGCTAGCTGTTTGATTGAACGGCTATAAATATCAATAATATTTATATAATGTATATCTATCCCTACCCTAGATGGCCTAACACAAGCCTTACAAAGCTTACTAAACTAGGCTAATTGGTGTAAGTGCAATAAATCTTAATTTGAAGAAAAAAAAGGTTTATTATTTTCTAACTTAATAATAACTAATTCTTACATTTATTCTAGCGTCCGTTGTAGAGCTGAAAATATATTTCGAAATACCAACGTTAAATGAAATTATTATTCGAGATTACATTAATGTCTTAATTGATTAATTAATTCCGATCAACTGAGACATCGTTCATTAGTTCACACGAACCCCTAAACCATGATTAACCACTTACTCCGCATAATCTGTCAAAGTATTAATTGCGCGTTCCAATTGGAGGAGACGTCACTCAGTCGTGACGTCACCTAGATGATCGCCGCTGATTGGCCGAAATAATCAGCTGTCAGCGGCAGGCCTCACAAAAGGCCTTGACAGGAGGTGTCTTAAATTAATTTCTATTAAAATATGGGTCTTACTATCCATTGTTTAGATGTCAGGACTTGGATGATGGAAAGGAATTCTGTAGGGACATTTGTGGTATGCCAAGAATTCATATAATTAATATTTAGAGGTTATTTTTAGACATTTAAGATACTAATGCTCCTTAAAATAATAGTTACAAGTTGCCGTGAATACTCGCAATTATTCGATATTTGGCATTACTCGACATTTTCGTCATTTCGTCGAATACCGAATAATAGCTAGTATTATAATTTGACATTCGACGAATAGTTGTCTAAAATCAAATTGTAGCGTTCTATTTATGATAGTTTAAGAAAAAGAAATTTGCCGGCTAAGATCAGGGTGTGGGTATAATCCTTATCGGAATCGAACCGACCTGGTGATATATGTAGATATTTAGGATTAATGTTATGGGCGCCTCCACATACATACAAACAGACCTTCAAATGGTTAGGTGATAAAATTAAACAAATAGGTTTATATATGTAAGTTTATAATTACATTTTAAAAGATACACATCAAAAAAAGAAAAGAAAATATATATATAATAGTCCATCAATTAATGGGCACGGTATTTATACACATTACACTTTTATAAGTTATTATTGAGCTGAGCCATCCTCCATCCGTCACCCAAGGTGAATATCACACAAGAAAAATTAATTCGTCCAAAATACGGTGGTTCACACACGTAATATAGTAAGAATGGTAAGAGGTCACCTTATACGTTGAGATTCCATCGGTGATGGCAGGGATTTCCGTTGATAAGTACGACAACCTACATCACCGCATGGCTGGGTGCATGAAGTCAGGTTGGGATGAAACGGCCCAAACGCCCTATATTTAAGGTGATTCCGAGGTATACCGTGAACCCTACAACAATGTATAAACATGAAATTTCTATCCCACGAACATGTGGGGAAATCTTTAAAGTTGACCAAAAAAGAGAATACAACTCACCATTTTCTGGGATTGCAGGACGAAACAATTATGGCATTAAGCCGTTATAAAAAAATATTAAAGGTAAAACATATTAAATAAAAAAAACTAATTTTCTTCACGGAGGCCTAAAGCGGCACATCCGCCAGGAGAGGAACGCCGAAAGACCATCCTTCGCGTCCTCCTCGCCGACGTCAAAATGACAGCCATGACTCGAAATAGCCAATAAATAGCCACGGAGGGATCGCCATAGAGCAAGCCGTCACGTTCCGAATTGGAAGCATCACCGAGTGAACAAAAGGCGGAATTGTCCAACAAGGAGAAAGAAACGAAAACTTATTTTAATAAACCAAAACGAAAGAATTTGTTTTAAGTAAACTCCTAATAGATAATATTAGGTATATATTAGTTATGAAAATATGTTGAGGTTTACTATAACAGTCACATTGAGGTTTACTATAACAGCCACAACATGGCTTCACCCTATCAAACCTCTAAAACCATAGATCTGTATATTGAAATTTAAGTTCTAAATTACAATTCCAACTAAAACTCCTATCACAGACTCAACACCATCTGCATGTTAATTAAATGAATACAGAAACTAAATGTTTTGTCCCTATGTCCATCTTGTTATGAGTAAAATTTATGAAATATAAATTAAGACAAAAAAATTGCATTTATGCTGAGGCTGTACAGGTTCCGATCCCTTCACTCTTACTTCCACTTAAAAGGTTAACAAAAGAAAACTAAATATCTGTCACAAAATCCTAATAGGACATGTAAACAAGAATTTAAATTTGTAAATTAATAATGAAATTAAAAGTATTTTGATGATTAAATTGTGCTGAAAGCATAAGTAAAAAAATAACACGTTACAAAATTTTAACGAACAAATCCTTACTTAATATCCTACTACTATTATAAAGGCGAAAGTTTGTAAGTATGGATGTTTGTTACTCTTTCACGTAAAAACTACTGAATGGATTTGAATGAAACTTTACCACAATATAGCTTATACATCAGAATAACACATAGGCTACAATTTTTGAGGTTTTAGGAACCTGAAGTCCACGCGAACGAAGTCGCGGGCAAAAGCTAGTATTATTATAAATCGGAAAGTGAGTTTGTTCCGCTTTCACGCCGTAACTACAGAACCGATTGCTTTGAAATTGCAGACGTAAAGATAAAAGTCCGGATTAAATAATAGGCTACTTTTTATCCCGGAAAAATTGTCAGATCCCACGGGATGCGCATTAAAGGCTTCGCTCAAAAACTACTGCACAGATTTTCATGCGGTTTTCATTAATAGATATAGTGATTCTTGAGCAAGGTTTTGCGGTATTTTTATATAACTGAAACTCTGGATAACCATATTGTCAAAATAAAATAAAAAAGCCTTTTTATTTGCTCCTATGAAGTAAGTAACATTTTGTTTAGTGAATTAGTGATTATCTATACTAATATTATAAAGAGGAAAGATTTGTTTGTTTGTTTGTAATGAATAGGCTCCGACACTACAGGACCGATTTCAAAAATTTTTTTTATCTTTGGAAAGCTACGTAATCCCCGAGTAACATAGGCTACTTTTTATCCCGAAAAAATCGACAGATCCCACGGGGTGCGCAATAAAAGCTTCGCTCAAATACTACTACACAGATTTTTATGCGGTTTTCATCAATAGATAGAGTGATTCTTGAGCAAGGTTTTGCGGTATTTTTTATCTCGGAAAACGGATAGTCCCACGGGAAGCGGTAAAACCTTCGCGCCATAAACCGACTTCCGCGCATATGTAGCCGTGGGCAAAAGCTATGACCCTTAACCCTCTATAGACCCAATCCCGAAATCCACGCGGGCGAAGCCGCGGGCAGAAAGCTAGTAACTAATAAGTTATAATCATTATTATTTTCCTTATTTAAACGATTCACAGTATCAATTATTATCTTTAATATTAAAATTCAGTCTTACGCGTATCATACAAAGTGTAATAAAATAAAAAATAATATATGTAAATTAGATCATTATATATTTTATATGTAGTTTAGATTATTGTGTGTATATATATTATAGATTATTTATTATTTTTGTATTATTGTTGTTTGTATTAATATTATAAATAGGAAATGTTGTTTATATATATAACGAATAAATTATAACGCTGTATCATCCCTGATGGTTATTGGTTTTTTTTTTTATAATATTTATCTTATATATAAAAATGAATCGCAAAATGTGGTGGTAAGCTCATAACTCAACAACGCCTGGACCAATTTGGCCAATTCTTTTTTGTTAATGTTTTTTGAAGTTCAAGGAGGGTTTTTACAATGAGGAAAATTCGAATAATTATCGGAAATACACTAAAAACAGACGTTTTATTTTCCATGCAAACGTTTTCTAACTAAAACGTACAGTCGAATTGAGCTTTATTGTTATTGTATAAAGTTCATATTGCAAGCACTCACTGTTGTCTAAGCAATGAAGGTGTGTTCCTAACATCAAAGAGTTAATTTGCGCTTTATTAACGCTACATATAGTTGAAACTCAATCATATCTATCAAAACAGTGTGCGTGCGTGCGTTGGAGCACAGAATACATCGTTGGAGGATTTAATGTCACGTTCCAAAATTGAATAGCCACGAAATGTAATAGGTCATTTAGACTTTTTTTTGCGATTTGGTTGACTATGCGACATTATCTATAAAATAATTAGGAACAAAAAACTGCCACTGTACAAATCTTTTTGACAGGACGAAGTCTGTCGGGTCCGCTAGTAGTAAATATTTCTTTCCTATGGGAAAATTCGATGGATCAATTTAAAAAATTCTTTTACAATAACAAGCTTTCACTATCCACGATTAACATACGTTATAATAAAATTGTTACCGCGGGAAAATATCTGTTTTGCCAAGTGCAATATCATACATATTATACATATTATCATAAATAAATATTTTTCTTTATTATATTGGAGTTGATTGAATGAAAGGTAAAATACGGTTTACGGTTTATAACGTATTAAAAAAACTAATTATTAGATCTCGTTCAAACCAATTTTCGGAGGAAGTTTGCATGGTACTTAATGTACTTCATATATTATTTTTACATTTATCATTCCCTTATTTTAGAAGTTACGGTTGGAAACACATATTTTTCTATTTTGGAAGCGTCTCTCGCGGAAACTATTCAATTTAGAAAAAAAATATTTTAGAAACCTCAATATCATTTTTAAAGACCTATCCATAGATATCCCACACGTATAGGTTTGATGAAAAAAAATGAGTTTCAGCTCTAAGTATAAGAAACCCGGTCTGTTGTTTGCTGCTGTAAAGTAAAGTAAAGTAAACGTTTATTGTCGTTGATTGAGTGAGCATACATGTTGAGTTGTTATTACATACATTAGTATCATCAATCAGCCTTTTTTGAGGCATACAATAATAAGAGTAAACTTAGAAGCTATTATAGTTTTATCATACATTTACAACTACTTACATACTATTACATTTTACCGTAATAACAATTTTACAGTTCGAGCGCAATTATACAATATTTACTTAATGTACAGACACAGATTCGATTTAATTCATGGTAATTCATTTATTTTTATAATCAAAAAACTCCTTAATCGTATAGAAAGATTTTCCAATTAGCCATATTTTTAGTTTAGTTTTAAATAATCCTATAGGCAATTCTCTTAATGCTTGAGGTATTCCATTGTAAACTTTAATACACATAAACATACTGTTCCTATGGAAAAGGGTCGTCCTACAACTTGTTTAGTCTGTTGCAGCATAAGCTGAGGGCAGGTCTTAATTGGCGATTTGCTGCGTTGTTATTAATTTTATTGTTCTTATTGTATTGTGCTTGTGGTCAATAAATTGTAGTAGATATGGAGAATCAATAATAATATTTGAAACTAGAAACCATATAAACTATGATCCATATTTGGTAAATGAGGTTGTAATATGAATAAGTAACAAGACTCTGTTTGTAAACACACGACACCTGATACCTACCTACTCAACCTGACGTCATCCTAGATTTAGTTTTATAATAATAATAATTAGTATATAAAGAGTTCAATATTTAAAATAAACTCAGTATGTAACCAGCCTCAAGTGTGTTTAATTCCTAATGTCCGTCCCGTTACTACAAAATGTTTTCTATTTCTATTTCAAACCCCAAAAAATTATTGTTATTTTTATTCTAAAATCTTAATGCGGTTCGCCGAATACTATATCTACTTACCAAGTTTCCAAAATATAGCTCTTATTATATATAAGCTTTATAATAATTTTTCTTTCCTAAACAGATTTTAAAAACTCTTTCCGTATCACACGCTTTCATTATCCGTGATTAACAATTTTTTCAACACACTTCCTCATAAAGTGGCTCTAATCCCATGGCAATTAGGCACATAATGACACCTATAATCAAACTGTGACTTTGAGTGAGTTAGTAATAGTTTTTTTAATATTATTGGTTGAGTTACCAAAAAAAAGAAACCTCATTTTTTAGTCTATGGCCGATGCGCGCGCATAGGAAAACTGATTAATTTTTCCCGCCATTACGATATTTATTAGTCTATGGCCGATGCGTGCGCATAGGAACACTGATTAATTTTTCCCGCCATTACGAAACATTTTTCACAACTCGTCTCGTGTTCTCTTTTGAAGTTATTTAGTTAGTTATTAATTAAGATGTCTGTAAATACAATTTATGAAGAAAACGTTTTTTTATTTAAGTATTATTTTATTCAGAAGTGTGTTGAAAAACGTTGTATGATACACGTGTGTATTGATGATTACCGTCCTCGGCTCTTTAAGACCCTCGTAATCACCGACATTACACACTTGTACCATAATGTACTATTTTTCACGGGACAATATCTATTTCTCGCCCAAGCCAAAAAAGTGATCTACCTACTGAAGCATTTGTTTGAATCTAACCTGTTACATCACTCACCTTTATTTCAGTTGAAAGCAGGGGTTGTGACTAATAAATAATGTCTTACGTCAGACTAATACCAGTGATGTCATAGCCAAATCCATTCTAATACCGACAAAACAGATTACAACACTACACACTTCAAAATAGAGTTCAAAGTCTAATAGTTGCGATATTGATTGTAACGTCTTTATGCGTGAGGTTCAGTTCGCTCTACCCAATAAATCTGGGTTCCGTAATTATGACAAAAAGTAAGTGAAGGGAAACTGGGGCGTTCTCCAATGTTTGCAGAAGTTGAATACGTTTCGTGCGTAGTTGATATCGTATTGATGATCAGAAAGTATTTCGCTCTTTATTATCTTGGTGATAAGAAACCGGAACCAGAATTTATTGTATCTTGATGTATCAGTGATTCTCAGAGCTCAAATGTCATATTTCAGCTCTGAGAATCACTGATATACATAAACATAAGTATGGATATGATTAGACATGCAACGGATTTCCGTTTCTGTTAGCGCAAGTGCGGAAGTTCCGCGGGCTTTTCAACATCCGTTTCTGCTTCTGTTTCCGCAACTTTTATAATGGAGACTTAAACAGAAGTTTACAACCGATGGCTGAGAGTTGTGCATGCGCGTGAATTAAGTTTGTGAAACCAACTTTATTACTTAAAAAAATAATCTATACTAATATTTTAAAGAAGTAAAGTTTGTGTGTCTGTATATTTGTATATTTGTTAAATTGTAAGGGGTAATCTCAGGATCTACTGAACCGATTTTAAAAATTCTTTCAGCAATAGAAGGCCACGTTATTGAGTGTCATAGGTTATATAAAAAACCGAAAAATAAAAAGGTTTTTACGTGGTAGTCCGTTTTGCAAAGTGAATCGGAGAAAAAAACAGGCAGCGGACGGCGCGCGATGGCTTCGGGTTTAATTCGGATCGCGTTCGTGCTCGCTTCGGGGATTATTAATATTATGCCCAACGAAAGTGGGCACGGGTCAGCTAGTTTATTTTATAATTTTGGACAGAGTTTCCACTTATGTCTAACTAATACTATCTTCTTATCTTAATTACAACTAGTATTTATATAAAATTAAAATGCAATTATGCTATTTCTGAATGACGTGTGACCCAGATGAGGCTGCTGATGTAGCATCGGCAGAAGTGCTTACAAATGATATTCGGCAGGGGTGGTCTATCTTAACTCGTGCCAATCATTGGACAGATTGTTAGGTGCAAAAGCTGACCCGCGCCCACTTCGTTGGGCATAATATTAATAATCCCGAAGCGAGCACGAAAGCGAACTGAATTAAACCCGAAGCCATCGCGCGCCGTCCGCTGATGATGATGATAATGATGATGATGATGATGATGATGATGACACTCCGCAATAATGTGGCTTTCTATTGGTGAAAGAATTTTTAAAATTGATGATGATGATGATGACACTCAGATTTAAACTATCCTATCTCTCAAGTTGGATCGAACTGCACATGGTGTGCGAATTTTATTATAATCGGTTAAGTAGTTTAGGAGTTCATTGAGCACAAACATTGTGACATGAGATTTATATATATTAGATTATATATTATAAGTTGCTATTACTAAATTTTGAATATTAATAAAATGTACAGTTGCAAAGTTGCAATATTGTTTTCTATAATACGTTTCTAATATATCTATTTCTAATCTTGATTTGGTGTATTTGATGAGAAAATATGTCGAGGTCTGCGTGTCCTGATAATCTTTTGTAAGTATCTGGTAAGTTTTTTAACTGGGTTCCAAAAAGAATAGACAAAAAGTAGTTACCCAGTTGTTGAGGAGTCCAGACCTTATCACCACTTTCAATCATGAGAAATAAAGGCCAGTCTTGTCGTTTGTAGGAAAGGTAATAGGAAAAATGGTATACTGATCAGTTGCTGAGTACGGAACACAGATTACATTTACGGCTCGAACATCTGTTCCAGCTCGCTTTGATGAATTGGTGTGAGTAAGCGATAGTTTTAAATTTTGGATAAGACGCTATCGTTACCCTCAATAATTCCTGTAGAGTGACACATTGAGGTGATGTGGACACTGTTATAATTGGTGTTCCGTTTGTCTGTCTATTTCTGATCATCATTAAAAATGCCGTCGTGTTTGGATCTGAATGTTGGGCAACTATGTAAACTGTCGAAGGAAAGATGCGTGACGGAATAAGAATGTTAGACTAAATTTATGGCGTGACATTTATCATCATCACCAGCCTGACCACTGATAGTGGAATATATTATTTTATAAAATATATGATTAAAAGAGTTTTACTAGAAACCTCTTCAAACCCTTTTTTTCTCGAGGTGGAATACTTTACCATACCTGCCGATGGCTAGTTATGAAGCGTGTGTGGGGCTCTCCCTACTAAACTACCCCGATGTCCAGAAAGACAATCCAGAGACGCAACCCAATTTCTCCGGATCGCCTTAGGATGACCCGACCAGCTACAGGCAGGCCTAAACGCCTATAGATCCCCCTCATATTCTGGACATAGCAATAATCCCTAGATTTTGGGGGTTGAATTTGCGTGCATCAATATTCTTCGTATTCTTCGTAAGTGTCGGTATTTGGACATCTGTATTTTCAAAAAATGAATATAATATCGTAAATATGCAATTCTACTTCTCATACTTGAGGTTATACCGTGATGATAGATTGCGGATTTGACTACTGTCTCTTTTCTGTTTGTGGCATTATCCAATAGATGGCAGCACAGTGAGCTACGTGGCGGAACACAGTTGCACATTTGATTTTAAAAGGTGTAATGATTAGATATGACTTGGTCAGCAAAATTATTCAGTCAGACGGGAAGTGCTTTAAATAACCCGTTATTTCTAGAAGCTGTTTGATATTGTTCACAACATATTATATACTAGCTTTTGCCCGCGACTTCGTTCGCGTGGACTTCAGGTTCGTCCCGTCTAGTCTAGTAATAAGTAAGAAATACGGTAACTAAGCACTGCGGAGCCCTAATCATAGGCCTATAGGTAGCTACTGCAGTATGCTCCTATAAACTACATTTAACGATCTTTTTCCTTTTGTGGGTTATTCCTAAGGGATAAACATATACCATCACGGACTTTTTTGTAGACCTTTTTAAGTTGTACAATACTGTAGTAAATTGTTTTGATCTATCTTGTAGGATTCAGTCAGCGTTTGCAATGTAAGCGCAAAAAATGTGTTTTTTTACGACCTCACATGAGAAACCTAAAAAATTGTAGCCTATGTGTTATTCTGATGTATAAGCTATATTGTGGTAAAGTTTCATTCAAATCCATTTAGTAGTTTTTACGTGAAAGAGTAACAAACATCCATACATCCATACTTACAAACTTTCGCCTTTAGTAGGATTAATACTTTAAAAGCAACACATACATAAATACATACATACAATTTATAAACACATTCTTCATTATACCAATTTTAGACAGGTTTCGAAAATTGTCTTCGAACTAGTTTTCTGAATGTAGCTTTAGATCTAGCTAATCTTAATCTAGTAGGTAGATTATTTCACAAGAAAGAGATGGAAAGAGTAAATGAGTCTGAGACAAACCCAGATAGATGTGATGGAACTTCGAGAGTAATTCAGGCAGCGGAATATAAGTTAGTCCTATGGTCATCACCGCCCATCTGAAACGTTTTCTTTACATAATTGTTCAATTTTTTCCCCCTCAGGAGATAGAGGCTGAGAATCCTCACGAGGAGCACGAAACGTACCCAGGATACCGCCGGAACGGCAAGTGTCAAGGAGGTTATGTTGGACTCCACACGACCGGAGCGGTCCGATCGACCTACCGACTAAACTCAGTCCAGCTTTAGCCATAAGGGCTTGAATGGATAGTTGTTCAATTCTTGAACTGCGAAAAGTGACAAAATTTCATTCAAAACCAACGTTAGAGATGTTAATAGTAGAATCTCCTTGTTAGCGACAAGTCCACTGTTATCCTAGTAAATAAGAAGTGGGATAGAGTGTTGTGGAAGCGGCTTTCTTGGGTCCTGATAGTTTGTTCACGGCAAACATGATGTAGTCATAATTGTCTTGGATCTTCTGTCAGGATCAGAGAAGACTGCATCAAAACTCTGTAAAAACATATATGTAAATAGATAAGTAACAATAGTTAATGTAAATTAGATGTAATACTTATTCATAAACATCTTTAATTTTATATTACATGTTGTATTGTATAATGTTTAAATAAATGCCTAACTCCAGTAGCGGTAGTGCGCGAACAGTTAAAATAAATATCGTTGCGATTACCTTCGAGTTAGTGCTGATAAGACTTTGACCTAGGGATATTCATTTAATATCAATATGTCGAATTATTCGATAGTTGCCATACGATATATCGAAATAAAACGATATTTTGAATATAATTTTTCGATATATCGATATATTTATGAAAATATTGAATCGATTAAATAAGCTAAAGCTGACTCATAATGACAACGGAACCGAAGTATATTATGACATTACTCAATGATTTGAGTTTTGAATCAATGTCATTAACCGGTAGTGACATCTGTGTGCGGGCACAGACAGAGCCGTGCATATGCATTCCATAGAGCAGATAGACGATCAACATTTTTTTTTTATCTATTCTTAATATAGATTAAGTATTTTTATATGAATATTCTTAATATTGGCTACATTTATCGTCCGTGTACATAATCTGTGGGTGTGTGGATTCACACCGACAACTCGTAAGTCATAAGTTCCTTTGACCATCTTCCAGCTCCATCGTCAGACCCTATGGTTACCTTATTACACTAATTATAATTATCTTACTCTGGTCTTTGATTATGCTTTTGATAAGAAAAGGACAATATAAAATTTTTGTGAAAAATATTCGACATTAAAAAATATCGATATTTTCAAACGATATATCGAAAGGTATCGATATCACGTTTCGATATTTTATACCGATAAAATGTATCGATATATTTTTTGAGTGGACACCCCTACTTTGACCACAACCGCACGATCGCTACTGTAATTTCTTGAAACACAGCATATTTTTTTTTCGATTCTTTTTGGTTTTCTGCGGAAAACTCTTTGGTCCGCACTCTTTTTTATTTGTGTTAGTCTTTTTACATTTCCTTATTATTTATTTAGACACAATTACAGTTCACAAACCAAGATTAATACATAATATTAACTAAATTATATAAACGTAAGCTTGGAACCAATTACAATTGTGTACATTATTAAATTTAAAAGTTAGAACCTAGATTGCAATTATGTACTTTTTTATTGAATATTATTATTATAGGTACCAATATTATTTATGGTTGGTATTTATTTAATGGCTGGTTCATTATTTGTTTAGCATAAATATCTCTCAAAAACGCCGTCAAAGACTGGTGGAATATATCCACTTCATTGTGGATTGTATTGTAATTCCTGCACACCCGATACAATGGATCGTTGTAAGAAACATTATATGTCAATAGTGGCACGTGAAACAATTTTTGATTTCGATGTCTACCAAACGTAAGCTTAATCTGATGTAATAATTCACTTGTATCTCACAATGAATTTACAACTTTGAATAGTACCGCATAACTGTGCAAATATCTTCTATTTTCCAAAGAGTCCATTTTGAAGTGTTCTAGTCTTTTTTCATAAGTTTGAAGCTTCCTTCTCAAACCCACTTTTGTACTCAAATGCCTTACAAATCGCCTTACAGACTCAATCCTATTTCTGTGTTGATCATAGTAAGGAGACCAAACAACTGAGCAATATTCCAGTACACTGCATATTAATGCCTTATATATTATTATTATTATTGTAGCTTACATCACGTGTCTTTGAAGACACGATCCTTTATAAGGCGTGCGCGGGGATACAGATCCAACGCGTAGAGGCCATTTAAGCGAAATTTAATGAAAGTGTGCGTGGAGTGTACCAACTGGGTTTAATCTCTATCTGCACCATGAAAAATGCAGCCAAAAACTATACCCAGTTAGATGCACAGAAACTATTGTCATTGTGGTCAAAACGTTTGTGGCCTATTGCATTTCGATTTAGGTGGTAATGAAAGCCGGGCTATGGAAGAGACTCCGGTCACCTGCCTTCTCAAAGCCTGCTAATTGATTTAAATATGGCAGGTGGTGACTCGCCGCTCACTAAATGGGCACCCCAAAAAGCAGACCAATATTGGTGCGAAGAGAGCAACATTGGTGTGAACGGCTAAGGGTGTAGAGAGGTGTGTCTGCGACAGCGCTCGAGACCTCGGCGCTCGGCGTTATGACATTATTACACTTCCACCCTTCGAGCATTTGCTCTTGCGACTCCACTCTGTCCAGCTGGTTAGGGTAAGACGGAGGCGGGTGGCGTACGCCCCCCTGAAGCACATCGGTACCCTCGGTGACGCAACTCACCGCCAGCACGCCACAAACTGCCCTGAGGGAGACTGACTGCACTGATGAGGTATTTATGGCAGTTAAGGGGCACTAAATGCCCCACCAGCGGGCGATGGGGTCGTCACTTCCCTACGCGCTTATTTATTATTATTATTATTTTTATATATTATTTATTCGACAAGTAACATATCATTTGTCGATCAGGAGAAAGGTGTTGTTCTCCGTTTCGTGGGGACAGATGGTCTTGTCCCCCACAGTCGTAGCCCCATCTATATCTATGTTCTAACTATTCCTTAAAACACAGCATATTCGTTTTTACTATCTCTTTTCTTTGATGGATCGCTCCATCGCTTACACTCGTATTAATACAAATCATAGTTAAGTGAGTGTGTAAAAATCAATTTCTAACGGTGAGTCATCATAGCTTTACACTTTTATACACAAAGACAGTCGCTGCTCCAATTCCGAAGAGTTGAGTCACAAACATTACAGTTTATATTAGAATTATGGCATCAGAATGTTAGTCACTAGTTGTTTGCGAGGCTACAAGTAAATTTGTAATATTAAAAGTACATTTTCATTGGCTTCCCAATCGGTGATTGGAAGCTCCGGGGTTCGTTTCCATAAGGGGACAAAAGTATTGCTGTTCCGTCTGGTTTATGGTAGAGCTCCGAATCTGCTTTAAAGAAGCTGCTGTAAGAAGCCTTTGAGTTACAGTATGAGATAGTATGAACCGAGAGATACGTAAAAGGATTAAAATATATATATAAATCCGTAAACTTAAACAAACTATCAGGACTTAAGAAGAAAGTGAACTCGTCGCTAACAACGAGATTCCGAACACCTCTGACGTTGGTTTTGAATGAAATTTTGTAACTGTTAGCGCCCTTTCCTTATCATTCACATTCATACATCTCGCTCATACTTACATAATTCAAAACTCATTTCATATCGCACCTCATCCGCTATTTTCGCCTGCCTGCCAAATACGCTGTCAAATATAAAAAGAATATAGCTGTCATTCAATAAAATTATAAAACCGCTGAAGTAACATTAATCATCGCCGCAATTAAATATAATTAAAAGAAGAAGATACGTGGACAAATATTTAAATAATTCAAGGAATAATTGAACCAGCGCATCCTACAGTTACAATAAGGTAAGGCAGGCACATTAAATTCATAAGGTCCTTCGTCCATACCGCAACATTTCTGGTCCTTCGAGCCGGATAATTTATGTAATTTAGGTAATTTATAAGGGCGGTGCGGTAGGAGAATGATACGCGACAAATGTATGATATACGGTGCGATGTTGCGAAATAGGAAAAATCCGGCTCGAAATGACCAGAAATTGTTGCGGTATGGACGAAGGACCTTATGAATTTAATGTGCCTGCCTTACCTTATTGTAACTGTAGGATGCGCTGGTTTCAATTATTCCTTGAATTATTTAAATATTTGTCCACGTATCTTCTTCTTTTAATTATATTTAATTGCGGCGATGATTAATTTTACTTCAGCGGTTTTATAATTTTATTGAATGACAGCTAGGTATATTCTTTTTATATTTGACAGCGTATTTGGCAGGCAGGCGAAAATAGCGGATGAGGTGCGATATGAAATGAGTTTTGAATTATGTAAGTATGAGCGAGATGTATGAATGTGAATGATAAGGAAAGGGCGCTAACAGTAACTTTTTGTAAAGAAAACTTGAACAATTATGTAAAGGTGGTCGGTGGTGACCATAGGCCTAAAACTTTTTGTAAAACTTATATAGTCGTGATCAGCTCGTCAAGGAGAACAATACTATCGAAAATTTATTTAATTTACACAATTTACCTTGTACTTTGAGTACGTTTGACAACGATCTCACCTGATGTTAAGATGTTGCCTAAGGTGGAACACGCAAACTCAAATAGTGTCTATTTACTCTTCCCTTGAAAATCCTTATATTATAAGTATCGGAGAACAAAGACGCAGGTAGGGAATCCCATGCCTTGGCGGTTCGCATAATGAAGGACGAAGTGAAACGAGAGGTACGAAGAGGTGTCGTCGTCCGAAGGTGGAAGGGTGCAGGCGGAATCAATTCATGTAATTATGGATTTTAGTTATGGCATCCCTATTCATGGGTGCTTTGGGGTATGATGGGATGTTTATAAAACAACATCTATTTATAATTGCCATAAGCGTTCATAAATAATTACTCAAGCTTCACGCCTCTGGGTGTGCTCCACACGAAGCCCACTCTAATTACTTCGAAAATGATCTACAAATATCTGAAAATCGTTAACATAATAAATGTACGCACGTAACCTTTTGCACCGCGCGGTTATTAGTCGAGATGATGGATGGTCGAGGTGCGCCATCAGACTTAGTTCGACAATTCGCATGTTAGATGTCGCGTTTTTAATGTATTGTCTTGTTTGGGATGCTATAGAACGGTTATTACCTTCTGTGATGGATTGTAAATGGAGTCGACTTCCCTTTCTGTAGAATTCCCGGGAGCGGATGTAATCACCAAAATAAATTATATACAATTACTTCCAAAAATCAATGACCACAAAAATCATTTTTCACATACCAAAGTGTTAATTTGATTTTTTATTTTCGCTATCGAAAAGGTTTCTTTTCGCAATTAATAGTTTTATCTGAAAAGGGGAGGCTGAGAATCCTTATTGATACTGCTACAACTAAGTGCTACGATGATTATGTCGGAATGACTTACCGACTAAACTCAGCCATAGCCTTGGCCATAACGGCCTTAGGTTTGGATGGAAGAATGACCGCACTTTCAGGCGAGAAGAAGCTTGAAAAAGGCGCGGTATACCAAAGCGGCTCCAGCCTGAATGGATGGGGCTATACTTTTTGCAAGCTAGTTAGATTTTTTTTTTACAAATATTCCTTACACTTTCACCAATCAGCCTAGACCAAAGTAAGCTCTGTAAATCTTGTGCTATTGGATCAAGGATAACGGATAGACATACAAATAATATACACATATAAATATTTTTCATTCAAATATATATTAACAACCATGATTAAGGACACAAACATCTGTACCCATCGGGATTCGAACCCGGGCCCTCAGAGATGGTAACCGGTGTACAAACCGCTTGACTACGGAAGTCGTCAAATTTAAATAAAACTTTGATAAATTACTTTTGGTTGCCATGTTTCGGAGTTAAAAATAGTTCCATTTTAAATTACACGACAGATATGACTTTACAAACTAATTTATTTGGCCCTTAAAACACTACACATGGCTTTTCATCATAACTTTTGCCAGCCGCTGCTCACTTGTATTTATATTACCAGTACAGCAATTTCGATTTATCACGAAAAAGGTTGTGAAAATAATGCTCATATTTTCAAGCATGTTTAAGAAAAGAATTTGCTATTATAACCACATGAGTAAAGAAACGGGACAGAGACAAAGCTTCATACGAATGCGCTTTGATAGGTACATCAGTACAAGTGCAAGGCGTGTGTGTGCGTGACCACTGGCCGCTTGTCACGTATGAACCGAAACCGCTTCAAACTAGATCAGCCAGTGGTTCTGCGCATCCGACCTCGACTCGGCCCAGCACACGCTGGCGGAGTGTCCCGCGTGGGCCTCCGAGCGCCGAGTCTTGGTCGCAGAGATCGGGCGAGATCTGTCTCCGCCGGCATTGATTGCGGCAATGCTGGCGGACGAGGGAGGTGGCCGCCGAGATGGCCGATCCCGGCGACGCCGCGCTCGGTAGCACAGCTGCGGCGCCGCCGTGGGTCGTGCCCGCGGATACGGCGCCGGCGTCGGTAGTGGAGATCGGGGGAAGCATTATAGCCTCCCCCGAGGAGGGCTCCCCTGTATAGGCGGGGGAGCGGAGGCTGGGGGTTCCCGGAAGTAGCTTGGCGTGCCCGGGGGCTCCCTACATGCCTGAGGAAGGCTATCCCTGAGGTTTTTAGTGGGTAGGCCTCCCCCTTCTGGGAGGAGAGTCCCACATAACCGCCGGCTCGCCACAGCCGGGGTATGCAATGTAATGCATTTTCCTCAGGGGAAAAAAATAAAAGGCCTAATCTTATCAAGCACTTAAGATTCAAAGACATTGAAATATTTCAAATGAAATCATAACACTTCTAGAATCAAATAGTATTGCCTCTTTGCATCTCAGAATGTTTATTTTTATAGAAAAAAGTATTGATTTATTTTTTCCTATGAAAATAAAGTACCTGAAGACGAAATCCTTTTATTAGTTGGTCTATACCAGTAATGCAATATGCCAGTAAAATCTAATCATAATGTGCATTCTATGAAAGTGCAGAGTCATTCAAAGGGTAATTGATAGGGTAAATGGTCGGTGTTTCTGCGTGATCGAATCCGCAGAAGAAACAAGGTCACCAAAATATTGCTCTTGGAACTGACGGTGGTTCTTGTGTAGTCCTTGTGGGTTGCCGGAGTCTAATACCAATCGATAGTCCCTGTGACCTCCGGCGAAATAAGGACATGGAACACGGCGGAGTTTTCAGTAGATGCCCTACATACCCCCTTCCTCCCTTCCCCTAGAGGCCGGGGACCAACATCTTCCCTCGAACTAGGCATTTCCTCCACCTCAAAAAAAAAAGGTATCCTTGTGGGAGGCCTATGCTTTTCTACTGAAATAATGGTGTATTAAAATATTTCTAAACCAAAACCATGGTATTACTTGCTCTAGATTAAATCACTGATAATAGTAGTTGCGCAATCGCAGTTTCAGTAGCGTATCGACGCCCGATTGGTCGCCATCTGGCGCCGAAATTAGACGCTCCCATAACCTCCGTACTAGAACATCAAAATTTATTAAATGTTCGTTTTCCATTTCTACTCTACAAAGAAACTACCGACTTTACCTAGCACACGACGAGCAATGTACGTTGAGTGAAGATGAAAAAACCGAAATACAGATGAACACCTCAGGTTAACGATCACAAGTGCTCAAGATTCTACTAGAAACAGATGTAGTTAATGCATCTTATTTAGTGGTAATAAGCGTTAAAATTGCACGACACGGCTCTAATGAGCCCAACAATGAACCCTTTCATTGCGCTCGGCTGTTTCGTAATAATACGAACAGTAATGTCTTCACTTTGTACTCTTGGCTTTTTATGGCGTTCTGATTTCGTGATAATTATCAGCTTTAATGGGTTATTACTGATTTGTTGGATACGGGTTATTTTGAATCGGTATTGATCATGCCGCCTTGTGTGAAATTTTGATTCAAGAAATGCTTTTGTTGTACTCTTTCAAGTATTCTATTTTATTAGAAAACCTATAGTATATTTTATCATACGTACATACATTATTTTTACTAAGAAATCCACATTAAAACATCAGGTTAGAATGCAGAATATATTCTGCATGTTATTTCTGACATTGCTTGTAAGGCTTACCTTAAGTACCTAAAAATATTAATAAAATACGCAATTTTCTTTTTAAGACTTTTAATATTTTCATATATGTATCTTTTTATTTATTACTCCGTGGACTCAGCATCCTTTTAAACTTTAAACTTAATATTTAATCACATTTAAATAAATAGAAATATACATATATAATTAATTATGAGAAAAAAATAACAATATGTCTATTAATAGACATGATGTTAAAAGGAATGATAATGAGTTATGACGACCTCTATAGTCGAATGGTTAGTACACTGGTTTCAAGGTGTCACCATCATTGTGGTCCCGGGTTCGAGTCCCGGTGGAGGCAGACGTTGTGATGAATGCGAGCATTTGTACTTTAGTCGTGGTCGTTAATATATATTTCTATCAAAAATATTCAAAATCAAAATCAAAATAATCTTCAACATAGACATTTACAGGCACTTATTGACGTCAACAAACAAAACAAAAAAAACAAAGCTTAAAAAAAAACAAAAACCTTGTCCGTACGTACGAATAAGGAAAAAAAATTCGGAATTGGGAGAGCCTTCTCGAGAAGAACAGGCAAGAAACTCTGAAGGTCTATTTTTTATCTCCTCTTTACAATGTTAATAATTATAATAAAGGCGTAGGGAAGTGACGACCCCATCGCCCGCTGGTGGGGCATTTAATGCCCCTTGACTGCCATAAATGCCCCATCAGTCTCCCTCAGGGCAGCTTGTGGCGAGCTGTCGGTGAGTTGCGTCACCGAGGGTACCGATGTGCTTCAGGGGGGCGTAAGCCACCCGCCTCTGTCTTGCCTTAACCAGCCGGACAGAGTGGAGTCGCAAGAGCAAATGCTCGAAGGGTGGAAGTGTAATAATGTCATAACGCCGACGGCGTCTCGATCGCTGTCGCAGACACACCTCTCTACACCCTTAGCCGTTCACACCAATGTTGCTCTCTTCGCACCAATATTGGTCTGCTTTTTTGGGGGGCCCATTTAGTGAGCGGCGAGTCACCACCTGTCATATTTAAATCAATTAGGAGGCTTTGAGAAGACAGGTGACCGGAGTCTCTTCCATAGCCCGGTTTTCATTACCACCTAAATCGAAATGCAATAGGCCACAAACGTTTTGACCACTAATGACAATAGTTTCTGTGCATCTAACTGGGTATAGTCTTTGGCTGCATTTTTCATGGTGCAGATAGAGATTAGACCCAGTTGGTGACACCACGCACACTTTCATTAAATTTCGCTTAAATGGCCTCTACGCGTTGGATCTGTATCCCCGCGCAAGCCTTATAAAGGACCGTGTCTTATAAAGATACGTGAATTAAGCTACATAATAATATAATATAAAAATACAATATAGTATAAGATACGATAAGATTTATACATGTATGTATATCCGTCACCCTAGATCCCATAACACAAGCCTTGCAGAGCTTACTTTGTGCTAGGCTAATTGGTGTAAGTGTAAACAAATATAAAAAAATGAAAAAAATGCAATGTTATTTTGATTCTTGAGCGCCATTTGTCTGTTATAGATTATAGATTCCAATTCCTTTGTTACTAGATAGACTTCACGCATTTATGAGTTGTTTTATAGTGTCACTAGCGACCCGCCCCGGCTTATACACGACGTTGACAGCTTTTTTTATCATTATATCATTAGACATTACAAACATGTTTTGCGACATCACATTAGAAACCTGTAAATTTATCAGTGTTTCTCTACTATATTATGCTTGTATTATACATATAAACCTTCCTTAAGAATCACTCTATCTATTAAAAAAACCGCATCAAAATCCGTTGCGTAATTTTAAAGATCGAAGCATACATAGGGACAAACAGACGGCGGATAGCGACTTTGTTTTATACTATGCAGTGATTCTCCCTTAGCTATACTAGAGTACTGCTGCCATCTTTGGGACGGTTCTGCCCGCTATCAGTTGGCTGCCTTGGACTCAGTAGAAAGGCGAGCTAGAAAACTTATCGATGACGAAATACTTATAAACTCACGTCTTCAGAGTCTAGAACACCGTCGAAGAGTTGCTTGCCTTTCGGTTTTCTATAGGTTGCATTTCGGAGAGTGTGCGTTGGAATTACATGAATTAATTCCACCCGCTCCTTTCCACCACCAGTCAACCAGACGTAGGCTTAACTACCATCCTTACGTGGTGGGCTATCCTCTTACACGTACAAAACGGTTCCAGTCTTCGTTTTTAATACGAACAGCTAAGATGTGGAACTCTTTGCCGACGTCTGTGTTCCCGGAACAATATAATCTTACGGTCTTCAAGTCACGAGTGAATAGGCATTTGCTAGGTAAGCGTGTTCCATCCTAGTCCTCATCGTCACTTACCATCAGGTGTGATTGTGGACAAACGCAAACCTATTTTAATTAAAAAAAAAAAAGCTTCCCGCAAAAGTAAGCGAAGAACTTCGTATAATCTCGATATACGCATTATAGCATGAATAACGTTGTCATAAACAATTTTTTTTGGTGTCAGCCTCTCAGTACAATCACTTCGTGTTAGTTTACCTAAACCTTAGATATCGTCAAAAGTCTGGAGTTTCGTCCTGGGTAAAGGCACAAACAGCGTTTCCGGGTCAACCTTTAGGATACTGCTTCTAATATTACGGTTTACGTCAGGGACTTCGGCACTTTTCTGGACTTATGTACCTTACCGCTTTACGTATACTCGGAAACGGAAACGGGCGTTCTTTAACCATAGTTAAAGTAGCTGCATAGCTGTATTGTATTTCAAATCGGTGGTCTTTGCCGATTGATAAAATTTGTCGTATTATTCACTAAATCCTTCTTGGCCTTGTCAGGCTACTTGTCATGATTATGGATCAAATCAAAACCTATGGAGTCTATACTAAGTAGGCTCTTAGATTCTTTTCCCCCGTATGTAAGCACTGAGGCAGTGTTTCTTTCTTTCATTCCAAGACGTTCCAAGGCAAATTTTGTATTGCTTTTTAAGATTGCTAGAAGCTTCGTAGACTGTCCTGATCTCTAATGCCTCCTCTACAGGTCGGCAGATGCTTCCGCAGACATCGGTAGATGCATTCGGAGATAGATCACCACGAGCCGTCCACATGTCTGTTGGTCACTCAGTCTGTGTTGGTTATCGACAGACGCAACATATACGCACGGTAAATGGATATTGAGATCGTAGCTGCCGCAGCTATTTAATTTTGTTTTTGTGGTGCTTATTTTTTGGATTTCACAGTCAGTTCTCTGCTTGATACAGCTCCAGGAATTTAAATGTTTCGTCAGTGCTCATGTTAGACATTTTAACAAGTAAGTAAAAGAAGAAGAATGAAAAAGAAACTGCAAGAAGCACGCGTACACTCACATTCGCTTCCCAATGAACACTGATGCGTCGCCAGACGTGTGCCAGACCGCCCGCGCGCGACGAGGGCGGTCTGAAACTGAAATTCTTTGATCTGTGCTACAAAAACCGACAACAATCGGATTAGTATCGGACGCATCGGCCGACGTCAAATACCTTTATTATTATTATTTTTTTTTTGTTCCCCTGAGGAAAATGCATTAAATTGCATACCTCGGCTGTGGCGAGCCGGCGGTTATGTGGGGCTCTCCTCCCCAGAAGGGGGAGGCCTACCCACTAAAAACCTCAGGGATGGCCTTCCTCAGGCATGTAGGGAGCCCCCGGGAACATCAAGCCACTTCCGGGAACCCCCAGCCTCCGCTCCCCTGCCTAGAGGGGAGCCCTCCTCGGGGGATGTCAAATACCTACCATAGACGAGCAAATCACCCCCTCTACACGTCGGCGGACGCATCCACCGATGGCATCTGCAGATCGATCTGTCTCCGTGTAGAGGAGGCATATAATAAAATTAAAGAACATGCTGACGTAACAAATTTGGCACTTTCGCATCCTACATAATAGCACCATCATATATAGAAAATATATCTTTTTAATGGAAAGTGACTATATGAATTATCAATATTGAAGTCATTTTCCAAATTGACGACTCTGTATCTATATAATACAGGGAAAAAAAACAGCCCTTGCTGAGTTTCTTGCCGGTTCTTCTCAGTACAAGGTCTCCCGCCGTAGATTTGCGAACCGATGGCGTAGTTTTTCGACATTCGCAAGTGCTTGTAACAGCCCAGACTGAATAAATGATTTTGAATTTGAATTTGAATTCATTATAAGTTGCTGATAGCAACTTATAATGAAATTTCACTACTGCTCTTTTCTGTTTGTGACATTATCCAATAGATGGCAGCACAGTGAGCCATGTGGCGACCACTTGATCAGCGATATTATTCAGTCAGTCGGGAAGAGTGCAAGTCATAAAAGTCACGCTAGTATTCCATTACTTTAAATAAATAAATAGAAATAACTTTATTACGACGCCATTTGTTTAAAGTTTTGTAGTAGATATATAAAAACAAAATTTTCTTAACTTCCGGCATTTCACGTCCACAAAATGACTGATTAAGTATCCATCGATGTGAATAAGTGAAATCATTTGTCAGGGCAACTTTCGGATCGCAAGTTAGCCCCTGTCGGATTAATACCGAGGGGTAGACTGTAATCACTCACAAAGTTTGCGAAAGGATAATCTTCTAATAAAGATTGGTGATTTGGACAAAGAAGAGTACTTTGCGGTCAGCTGGCTACTTCGCTAATCCCGCTGATGTTGTGTTATGCTGTGCTGGATTCGTGTTTAACATTTGTCGATAATTTTTTCTTTGCGATGGTCAATTTTTGTTAGACTGTAGTAACGGCACGAAAAGTGTCTTATTTCTAATCCTGCGCTGGATTCGCTGATCGTGTTTAAGATTTGTCGATGATATTTTCTTTGTAATGGAGCATTTTTACTAGAATGTAAATGTAGAAACATAGCATAATACTGTCTTATTTTCTAGAAACATGTTTTGCAAATTATCATTAAGATTAATAAACAATTGTTATTCATCTAAGCACAGATGGTAGATTTTTTCCTACTTACTTGACACTTATCGCCATTTTTGTACAATTCACACAATTCCTACTGATAAATGCAAAAGCTTGTAAGTAGGGATGGAATTCACGTAAAAATTACTAAATGGATTTTATTGTAACTTTGCAATAATATATGTATATGTAGCTTATACATCAGAATACTCGAGTGATTAAAATTTATTGTCCAAATAATAATATATATTAATAATAAATCTGTAGAGAGGTCAATTCTGTACATGAAATATATTTCCAAAATAACTATCAGGGGGTGATTAGTAGAGATCGGATAATCGGATGCATATTTACCTAAAGTTAATTTTTGGCTCACAAATTATGGAAGCGGCTTTTTAAAATACATTTTGTTAAATAAAAATCCCGGGAAAATACGGGTCTGCAAATTTAACGCAGTGATATAGTTTGAAAATTACTAAATTAGCACGTGGTATTTATTTTCAAAAGACCGAGACTCCGGGTTCATTTATACAACTATGCATACGTATTTACATGAAGTTTAGTTTCAGTTCCCCGTGCGATTTATGAATGTACGATTTATTACATGAAGAGTGTTATACGAAAGTAGTGAGCTAGTTTGACTAAAACAATAATCAATTAAATAATTGAATAAAAAAACAGAAATGGTGAATAATTTAATTTAACAAAACAATAAAAAGCCGTTTCCATACTTTGTCTTAAACTAACTTTAGGTAAATATGCATCCGATTATCCGATCTCTAGTGATTAGTGATTGATGCTGATGCCAAAAATTCAATCAGTAAAATTTTTGTCTGTTTGTCTCCTTAAAATAACAAAAAAATATCCCACGACAGCGATAAAGAGAACATTTAACGTGATTTCTGTGTAGCTTTAACCATTAAAGTTGCACACGCGACGGAAACTTAAAAAATAGAGTAACTTCTACCGTTTTCCCAACATTTCCGTTCACTGCTTTGCTTCTATTGATTGTAGCTTGATGAAAAGTATACCATAACCAGCTCAGGAGTATGAAAAATAATTGTACCAAGTTTCGTTAAAATCCGTCTAGTAGTTTCTTTTCTATAACGGTTATATAGACAGACAAAAATTTTACTGATTGCAGTTTTAGCGCCAGTATCGATCCATAATCACCCCCCTAATAGTTATTTTGGAAATATATTTCACTTACAGAATTGACCTGCTTACAGATTTAATATATGTATAGATTATGTCAAGTACCAAAATAGATATACGTATACATCTAAGCTGTGTGTGCTACAGACGTGAAGGTAAACTAAATCCGGTCATAACAATCAATACAGAGTACATAACTATCGCAGAGACAAATGACCTGCCCGTGTTTCCTCCTACTTGTTTCGTAGGCCTGTCAAAAGTTCTGCCGATATCGATAAATCCTTTAAATAACAAAGAAACTAACAGTAGTTCAAATTAAAAATTTATTCTTCAAATACGATTTTACAATCACTTTTGAATGTCAAAGATGCTACGCCATTGGTGCACAAGTCTACTTGTACTTGTACTGGAAAGAACCAGCAAGAAAACCAGCAAGAGCAATTTTATTTTCTCCCTGTATCATTACAGAGTCGTCAGTTGGAAGCCGGCTTCAGATACACAGTATGAACCCAACCTCCGATACAAGTTAAAACAACTAACAAATATATATTTCCGTCACAAGAGTCACATCGCATTAAACAAATCTGATATGTATATGTCCGGTACAAAACAAAAATATTATTTATTATAGAATCATTAAAATTATATATCGCAAAATTTATATCCAAGTATCAATCATTCAGGAAATGAAATATCGTAAAAATTACATACAGTTGTTTAGTGACTCTTTTATTAGACCGGAAATTGGAGCAACTAAGAGGAAATCGCTACCGGAACTGATTTGGGAAACGATAATGAAAATCAAAATTTTATCCAGCATGTTCTAAATCAATAATAGCATTTTCAGGGAAACTTTGAATGCATTTGATCACTGTCTAAACTTGACGATATTTAACACAACAGGTTTTTTATTTTTTATCTCGTTCCACACTAAGATTTTTATCCTGCGTCGTGGATGCAATTACAAACATGAATCTCATGCACAGATTCCTAAGCCGAAACAAATTTTTATAGTCTATGTATGTTTCAGGTAATACATGAAAGGTGAATTTAAGAAATTAAGAGCTTATATGGTACGAGTAGTTTTTCTTTGAACTACCTTCGAATACTTATCTATCATTGTGGCAAGCCCAAAAAAAAAGATACCTCATCTTTTAGTCTATGGCCGATGCGCGCGCATAGGAAAACTGATTAATTTTTCCCACCATTACGAAATTTATTAGTCTATGGCCGATGCGCGCGAATAGGAAAACTGATTAATTTTTCCCGCCATTACGAAACATTTTTCACAACTCGTCTCGTTTTCTCTTTTGAAGTTATTTAGTTAGTTATTAATTAAGATGTCTGCAAATACAATTTATGAAGAAATTGGTTTTTTATTTAAGTATTATTTTATTCAGAAGTGTGTTGAAAAACGTTGTATGATACACGTGTGTATTAATGATTACCGTCCTCGGCTCCTTAAGACCCTCGTCTGACGGCTCGGGCCTCAATGCGCCTCAGCGGTAATCACCAACATTACACACTTGTACCATAATGTACTATACCTTCATAGTATTCGTATAGTACTGGTTTCATATTGTTTATTTATTGTTAAAGAATTTTATATTAATTATTTGAAGATCATTTAAAAATTTATATTATTATGTATTTGCATGCTATCATTTATGGCTGAATAGGCGGGTAAACATTAACAATAAATACGTATGCATAGTTGTATAAATGAACCCGGAGTCTCGGTCTTTTGAAAAAAAATACCACTCGCTAATTTAGTAATTTTCAAACAATATCACTACGTTAAATTTGCAGTCCCGTATTTTCCCGGGATTTTTATTTAACAAAATGTATTTTAAAAAGCCGCTTCCATAATTTGTGAGCCAGAAATTAACTTTAGGTAAATACGCATCCGATTATCCGATCTCTAGTGATAATGTAGCTTTCTAATGAAAAAAGAATTATTAAAATCGGTCCAGTACTTTTTGAGTTTATTCGTCACATACAAAAATACAAATCTGTCCTCTTTATAATATTAGTGTAATATACAAACAAACGATCTGATTTTAAATATATCATATCTGTTTCGTGCGGGAACTGAATCCGCGTCCCGTCGTCTATTAACATATTTAACTACCAGCAATTATTTTTGATTTTGTAAAATTCTTAGACGGTCCTTTGCCCGGCGTGAATGAGGTGAGAAATTGTTACACCAGCTATGAGGTGGGTATGATATACCCAAAATTTTGATGTAAATTTTTTGATACTATGATTGTGTAATTAGAATTAATGCTTAAGATATATTAATAATAGTAACTATTCAACAAGATGAGTAAATAAAATATCAACATTAAGTTAAGCAGCATTATTTTTTATTGAAATAACAAAATATCTAAATTATTTTCGAAAAATACAAATTTAGGCAATTAATTTCTTTTGCCATAAAAATCTAACAAAATTCCAACTTTGGTAAATCAATATAACAATAGTGTCTTCTAATTATTATAAATAAAAAAGGAACTGAAAAGTCTAGTGAGATCATGTAATAGAGCACCAAAATTACACCTACAAATCAACACAATTCCGTACCCCAGCCGCGGGTACGCATGTGTATTTGCCGTCGCCGCCGGTGCAACATTAAACTCGATACCGTACCTCACCCCTTGCATCTTTACCTCCAGCTACTGAAACAACAGGACTTGCATGGCAACAATAACATTAAAATATCTGCGTTTAGAAATTTTTCGGGTATGACATACCCAACCTCACTCACGCCGGGTTAATAAAAATGATAACTCATATTTGTGATATCGATAGCGCGTAGTCGCCAAACATCACTACCATACACCCTCGCTATGGTGATTTCGTTCCCTAAGTAGATGCCCTTACCTATAGTGGAAGGACAATAACTCAGGGCGACCGAATTCCAGAAAAACAAAGGTGTTCTCTCGCAGATAACAATGGATATCTGATAATGTGGCGGCCTCGGAACTGAATTCGCTGGACGGGAAACCGTTCCGTTCGCGTGTATTTCTATCAAGAATACAGTAATAATATAATTAACTTACTAATTAACAAATTATTTTTCGTAATAATAGTGATTCTGGACTGATTAAAAATGTAATATAATCAAAAAATATTAATTTACTAGCTGTCTGCCCGCGGCTTCGTCCGCGTGGATTTCGGGATTGGGTCTATAGAGGGTTAAGGGTCATGCTTTTGCCCACGGCTACATATGCGCGGAAGTCGGTTTATGGCGCGAAGGTTTTATCGCGCTTCCCGTGGTACTATCCGTTTTTCCGAGATAAAAAATACCGCAAAACCTTGCTCAAGAATCACACTATGTATTGATGAAAACAGCACGAAAACTGTGCAGTAGTTTTTGAGCGAAGCCTTTATTCATCCCGTGGGATCTGTCGATCTTTCCGGGACAAAAAGTAGCCTATTATTTAATCCGGACTTTTATCTTTACGTCTGCAAAATTTCAAAGCAATCGGTTTAGTAGTTATGGCGTAAAGGGGAACAAACAAACAAACTCACTTTCCGATTTATAATATTAGTAAGTATTCCACGCGGACGACGTCGAAGAAGACGAAGTACAGCTTTATTATTAATATAATTGTCTGTTGGATACTGCCAATGAAATAATTGAAATTTTTGGTCTTAAGTGGCAAGAAATTTGGACAAATATGTACCTACATTGCCATTTTAGGAAAAATAATAATTAATTTTATGTTTGTGTATATTGATAATTCAGAGTATTAATCGAAGTATTTATCACTATTAGGCAGCTGACATATCGAAAGAAGACGAGGTCCAGAGTAACCTTGGCCTGACCTTAATCAGGTCAAAAGTACGAGCGTGCATGAAAGTATTAGGTAATGCAAGTCGAGGAAGCTAGGAAGTATTTTTGGATGGTAGCAAGTGGAAATTTATGACCTCTGCCTACCCCCATGGGAAAGTGGTGTGAGCATGTATTAGATAACTGTGATAATTTTCTGTAAATAACCAAAAATAAAAATATTAATAACGACAATTCATTTTTTCTAGATACAGACGAACTTGACTCATACGTTCTTATCATTATCATTTAAAATCATTATCATTTAAAATCATTAGCATTTAAAATCATTATCATTTAAAATCATTATCATAATCATTATCATTTTCTTATCATTTAAATAATATCATTTGAAAAATAAGCGTAATGACATGAGTACAAAGATCCGTGTAATAAGATTAATGTTTGTTTCCGCCTGCTTATTTACCTTACGTTTTTCTGTTTCTTCTGTGTGAGTGTTATTTTTTTATAGTAAAAAGTACAACTCTTCATGATCTTGTAAATATCGTGCGGTCACTTTGCAGGTTTAAGTGAAAGGTGCTCAGACAATCTGACAACCCTCCTACATTCTTATTACTAGACTGTACGACCCAAGAGAGAGGTTAGGCGTGGGTGAAGTCGAAAATTCGCAATAACCCAGCGCTTTTTTTTATACTACAACGGTAGCAAAAAGGCTTACGGCCTGCCTGATGGTAAGCAGTCACCGTCGCCTATGGACGCTTGCAACACTAGGGGCATCACAAACGCTTTGCCGGCCTTTTTAAAAACCTATTTACTCCCTTTTTGAAGAACCCCATACTGTAATCCCCCGGGAAAGCCTCAGCAGGGAGCTCGTTCCACAATCGGAGCGCGCTCTTGGTAAGGCTGTGTTAAACGCATATTTCTTGCTTTTAGCTTTAAAATTGCAAGGACTTTTATATAATCTCTTTTGCGAGGATATTTAATGTCTGATATTCTATGTAGGTACTATCTTGTAACTGGATCAGCCGGCTAGGGTGTAGAAGCCTCAGAATATTAATATATTGTGCAGCAGGTTGTGAAATCACAAGAATGGATCATTGCAAGATAAGAGAATTCTCTAGAACAGGAGTTCCCAACCAGGGGGGCATGCCCCCCTTGGGGGGCGTAGTGGAATACCAGGGGGGGCGTAATCGAGTACTTAAGCGCTCTAGCAAAGACTGAACACAGAATCGACATACTGGTACAGAAGATGCAAGCTCAAGTATCTCATTAGTATTTAATAATTAAAATAAAACTAGGATATTTACCTAAAGTGAAAGTAATTAATGGTTTTCAAGCGTCGATACATCCTCGTATATCTTCTCTTATTCCTAAAACATAAATATCTACAAATATCTGTATTTTAATTTTAATTCAAAGAAATAATTCAGTTGTAAAAAAAATATGTGTTTTTAATGTTTTTAAACTTAAGGGGGCATGAGAATATTATTTTTGAATTGGGGAGGCTCAGTGAAATAAAGGTTGGGAAACCCTGCTCTAGAATCTCAATAGACCGATCCGATTGACACACTGAGAAGAATCTCTTACAAACGTTTTAAACGTTAATTAATTCAACCAATCCCCACGCAATTATTAAATTATATAATTGATACTTTATTAGAATTTAAATGACAAAAACAATTCTAGACTTTCATAGTTACATAGGTACAGATTATAAAAATAAGTCTTATATAAGATTGGCATGCACACACATATGAACTCAAATCGGAATATTTGTTAATGTAGGCTAATAGGAGAAATGGATGTATAGGAAATATAGCTGTAACCAAGCTTAAAACTTTTTAGTCTGTACAAGGTTTGTGAAAGACTTCCGCGGAATATCGCTATATCTAACTTATAACCTTATTCCGCCTTGTCATTACCTATCAGATAAGGTAAAGGCCATCGATAAAAATTAAACAAATACAAGTGAATTCTCCCTGAGGACTTGGCTGATTACTGTTTATTAGCATTTAACTAGTAAAGTTTTTGCAATCCACATTAGTATTTTTTCTAATGAGTTTTTATACTAATGAATTTATATATATAATCCAATATATAATTTTCTAATGAGAAACTATTTTCAGCTGTGACTGAAGATGATATAATGTCATCTGGTAAGTCTACTGTCATTTATATTCCCCGAAAAACGACGTCCCGTCGTCAGCTGTTGTTGAGACTTTCTCTTTGCCCTGTTCCCAATTTTATTTGTGGTCAGCGTAATAAGTTATCCTATTCCATTCCCCCTGTATCACTTGCTTTTTCACACTCATTCCCTTCTTCAACGTATCATCATACACAGAGTCCATCCATCTCTCCCTTCTTCCTCTCCCTATACGCTCATCCACTTTCATCTCCATAACTTTCTTAGTAACATGATCATTTTCTCTTCTCAACACGTGACCATATATATATCACATAATACAAATAATTGTAAATATATTTTTAAAATTACAATAAAACAGCACGCCTAAATTGACGTTCTAGGTATTTTCATGTCCACGACAAAACTTTTGATATTTGATATCATATTTTTTTAATATTAATTGCCATTAAGAGGTTAGGCGTTACTAAATCGGTGATAATGTACAATAGTACACTATAACAAGATAAAACAAAACTATTCAAGATAACTTTTTAATCATCGATATGAAGACGTAAACACCTGTAAACAGTCCAGCATTATCAGTAACGATAATTCAAGCTGCCTCAAAGTTGATATATGCTGATAAAAAACGAACAACACCGCCTATAAATTAAAAAAAAATATTTACTAGTCGATCATTAAACAATGAATTTACGAGTATCACATTATTAAATCACACAGCTCAAATAACAAAACACACTTGAAATATAATTATAACAATTAATTAATAACTAAAGATGATAAACCAATTATCTCATTTGTTTATTTTGAAACAATGATTTAAATATTCCTAATCCAGGCACATTAGCTTTATTATACCAATCGTACTGCTGCATTGTATTAAACCACTCTTGTAGTCTTGGGAAGTCATCTATAGGAACCAAAAACTCGATCGACGAAACTGAAGCTACCAATGCTATGTCTGCCAGCGTTAGATGTTCTGTTGCCATGAACTTGTTTCGTTCTAGGTACTTTTCCAACATGTTGTACATGTCTCTTACACTTTCCTGTTGCTGTGGCGTTGGCACTTCCTTCTTCTCCATCAAAGCAGTTATAAGCATCTCCCTTATTTTCGGAAAGAAATTTGCAGCGTCCAGATACAGCCGTTGATCCACAGTCGCTCTTATTTCGAAGTCAACAGGGTACAAAATGGATTTCTTATCTGCACCATATTTGGACACAATATACGTATTGATCGCATGGCTATCTGCTAGACTGAAGTTACCATCTTCAATGAATGGAATTGAATGCATAGGGTTTTTTTCGATGTACTCAGGTTGTTTGGTTCCGCCCGTTATCGGGTTCGTTTCTACTGTCTCCACTTTAAGACCAAGTATTTCGATGACCATCAGTGTAGATCTGCACGGCGGACTGCCATCGATTTTGTAAAGAACAATAGGAGCCATTTTGGTAGCACCACGAATAGGTAACTGTACGAATCATTTGATAATGAAGTTATATACGCGGTTGATAACACCGTAATCTTACGGTACTATTTCATTAGTTATCTTCAAATTTATCAATCTATATGAAACGTTTTGTAATGTCTTAATCATTTTGTTATATATTGAGCGATTGGTGAACTTTGGCTATAAATAAAATGGAACAGTTTCCTTGAACATTTGTTATCCCATATGTAGATTTTATTAATTATTTTTTTTGTAGTACTAATCAACGTGGTAATATTCCATTTCTGGGTCGAATCACATATTCTCGAATAGTAACTGTAGACAATGTTTCTCTAACAAACAGGGGAGAATCTGATGGACATCATTGGATCTATTTCGAATCGTTGTAACGTGAACTTCAATCCTTTAACTGACATTGATTTTGTAACCAGAGCGGCACCGCGAAAAAGTGATTCTAAAATAATAAAACCTATTATTGTTGTATTTCTATCCCGTTGGAAAAAAGATGAATTCTTAGCACAGGCCAAAAAATTGAAGCTCAATTCAACTGACCTTGGTTTTACTGGTACATCCAGCCCTTTGTTCATAAATGATCATCTTACTAGCGCTAATAAATTGTTGTTGTTTGAGGCAAAGAAACTAGCAAAGGAAAAGAACTATTTGTATGTTTGGGTAAAGCATTGTACAATTATGGTTCGTCGCGGGGATACTAGTCCTGTTATACATGTATTAAATACGAATGATTTAAAAAAAATACTTTAAGCACTATACTTATAGGCACTTATGCGAGTACACTTATAGTGTTCTTCTATCTTAGATTTAATATATGTAAGACTAGGATACTCTATGTTAGGCTTAGTTTAAACTGTAACAATAATTTGTTACAGCTTAATACTGAGAAATGCAATGTAATATCTTTTACACGAAAAACCAAGCCAGTAAATTTTTCATATAAGATAAATAATGTCATGATAGCTAGGGTTAGTGTGGTGAAAGATTTGGGTGTTCATCTTGATTGTAAACTATCCTATTCGATGAATTATGATAATATTGTTGCAAAGGCATTTCGCATTGGAAGGGACTTCAAAAATATTTCCACACTGATAATTCTATATAATTCATTTGTCCGCTCCATATTAGAGTATGCATCTACAGTGTGGAACGCCCAATATAAAAAATATATTAATCAAATTGAGCGAATCCAGAATAAGTTTGTGAAGTACCTTGCCTTCAGGTGCCATAAACTACGGAACGATTGTACGCTTCCCACTTTGATCTCGTTGGAAAATCGACGTACGGAAAGGGATTTGTTGTTTTTGTTTAAATTGCTTAACAATTATTTAGATTCTCCTTATTTATTAAGTAATATTTCATTCAGATGTCCTCGATTGTGCTCCAGAAATATGTCGTCATTGTTTGTACCCCCACTTAGAAGAACAAAATATTGTAGGAATACTATTCTGCATCGATCGTGTTCTTCTTATAATAAAAATTTGTGACTTTCGATATTTTTGGACAAACTATCGCAAAGTTTAGAAATAGTGTTCGTGCACACCGTACGTCTTGAATATCCGTATCCCTAAGTTGCTAAGTATACATAGGTAATTACAACATAATATTCTAATAATATTGTAACTATAGATTTCTAAATTATGTCCCTACTGAAATGCTTGTGAGAATGATTTATAATGTTACTAGCTGTTGCCCGCGACTTCGTCTGCGTAAATTTCGAGTTGAGAGATTTTCGCCTTATGTCGAAACACATTCCTTTATTAGGCTTTATTTGAAAAAACTACAATAGCGCGTTGTAGAAATTGATTAAATGAAACAGCGCCATCTAGTGATTTATGAAAAAATTATTTGAAAAAACTACAATAGCGCGTTGTAGAAATTGATTAAATGAAACAGCGCCATCTAGTGCTTTATGAAAAAACTAACATGCGTAATAAAACTGATTTACACTTAAATATTTTTTCTGTTCTATTATATGTATAGATTAAGCGTGAAGAGGTAATAAACAAACAAACTTTCGCATTTATCATATTATTTTGTTATGTATGTATTGTATCATGATGATGAAATGTCTTTAGATTTTAAATTTCCCATGTAACTTATGTAAGAATGGTGTACATTATAATTCGCAATATTATCATGCCTTGAGTTCATTAAAATGACGATAACTTTTTTTTAATGAACCGATTTTTATGAAACAAAATTTAGATATTATTCTGAGTTAAAACAAAGCAAACAGTGAAAGTTTCAAGCAAATCGGTTCAGTACTTTCGGAGATAAACGTGAACAAACATACAGACAGACAGACAGACAGACAAAAAAATCCAAAAAATTTTTTTTGCTTTCTAATAATCTATTTAAGTATCTCTATCCATTTCAGTCAAAAATACTAAATGTACAGACAAAATATTTTTACTGTCTTATTATATGTATAGAGTATTGTTTATTTTATTCACAATAGGTTGTTCTGCGATCTACTTATTTTGTATGTATGCTCTATCAATTAAGTGGAAACTTCACTGGTAATTGATGTATGTTTTTATGTACTTTAGTTGTAAGTAAAATGTAAACTGTTTGTTTCCGTAATAAATAAATGCTAGTAAAATATAAACGTAAACTTTTCACTTGTTAATTTCTAGAACACTCCACCCATTCACAGCATTCGTACACAACACTCAATTAAAACTATGTGTATTAACCCTTACCCACTCCCAGCGTTAGTTTCTAAATAGAAAATGCGAGAGCACAGAGAGGTCCGCTTCTAATTATATTTGTAGATTTATTTCGGCTGGCCCGTTTGTCAATGTTCACGGTTAAATTAATTAAGGGAGGGTCATGGGTTCGAATCCCGTGAATTTGAGTGGTCATTTGGGACGGAGCAATTAGGGTAAAATATTGGTCAACGATTGAACGCCTATTATTTATGGGATTCTTTTCGGGATGTTTTCGATGGGATGGCGAATCGGTCAGTCTGATGACCTACTTCTCGATTACCACGAGGTATAAATGTACAAACATCAGAAAACAATGTAAGATAAATTTCGTTTAGGGCGGAATTCAAATTCACTTCTTCTATTAGCCTAGACGACGCCTTAACCGATTCGGCTATCGATTTGTGAATGAAACCTAGACGGGTGCCATTTAATAGATAAATTTTCCTAATATTCAATCAATACCAAATAAATATTCAGATCTCCATTGTTATTGAGTATAATGATTGATTATACTCGTAATCGAATTGGATAAGTTGGTTCGCGGTTATGAAACACGGGATCGTGTTCATTGGATAGAATTAATTGATCAATTCATGTAACAAATATATGGTAGTACAAAGACAATAATAACGCCTTAAGATAACGATTATAAACTAAATTAAATTACGGTAATTAATTTGGTTATAACTAGAGATCGGATAATCGGATGCATATTTACCTAAAGTTAGTTTAAGACAAAGTATGGAAACGGCTTTTTATTGTTTTGTTAAATAAATTTTTTCACCATTTGTGTTTTTTTATTCAATTATTTAATTGATTATTGTTTTAGTCACACTAGCTCACTACTTTCGTATAACACTCTTCATGTAATAAATCGTACATTCATAAATCGCACGGGGAACTGAAACTAGACTTCATGTAAATACGTATGCATAGTTGTATAAATGAACCCGGAGTCTCGGTCTTTTGAAAATAAATACCACGTGCTAATTTAGTAATTTTCAAACAATATCACTACGTTAAATTTGCAGTCCCGTATTTTCCCGGGATTTTTATTTAACAAAATGTATTTTAAAAAGCCGCTTCCATAATTTGTGAGCCAAAAATTAACTTTAGGTAAATATGCATCCAAGGAGGAGGTCACCTACCGATTGACTCAGATACTCACCGGGCACGGCTGCTTCGGTGAGTATCTGTGTCGAATAGCACGGGAGGGATCGACACATTGTCACCACTGCGCATCCGACCTCGACTCGGCCCAGCACACGCTGGCGGAGTGCCCCGCGTGGGCCTCCGAGCGCCGAGTCTTGGTCGCAGAGATCGGGCGAGATCTGTCTCCGCCGGCATTGATTGCGGCAATGCTGGCGGACGAGGGAGGTTGGAGGGCTGTGGCCTCCTTCTGTGAAGCAGTAATGCTCCAGAAGGAGGCCGCCGAGCGGGGTCGGGAGATGGCCGATCCCGCTCGAAGGAGGCGGCGCCGGGCTCGGTAGCACAGCTGTGCGGCGCCGCCGCGGGTCGCCGGCGGGCGCGAGGAAGTCGCGACCGCTACGGCGACCCGGGACGGACCACGCCCCTTCCGTGGCCGGGGGGCGTCGTCGGTGGAGGGGACCGGGGGAGGTGGTAGCTTCCCCCGAGGAGGGCTCCCCTTTAGAGAGGGGAGCGGAGGCTGGGGGTTCCCGGAAGTGGCCTTTGTGTTCCCGGGGGCTCCCTACATGCCTGAGGAAGGCCATCCCTGAGGTTTTTAGTGGGTAGGCCTCCCCCTTCTGGGGAGGAGAGCCCCACATAACCCCGGCTCGCCACAGCCGGGGTATGCAATTTAATGCATTTTCCTCAGGGGAACAAAAAAAAAAAAAAAGGTAAATATGCATCCGATTATCCGATCTCAAGTTATAACATAGACTTTTAGGTGGGATTTGGATGTAGTATAAGCTTAAGTCTACAAAATACTACGATACCAAACAAAAGGTATTTAAATAGAAGAAAGGAAATAATTTAAAAAAAAAAGTTTTATAGTAACAAGATGACAATACTTAAGTATTTTGTATCTTATATATATTTTTCAGATATCCTAGATAAATTACATCTCTGCTAACTATTAATATATGTGAATTAATAGTCGCATTACTCAAGAGTACGAGGGCTGCCTTGTAAGTCGTGTCGTTTGCCAACCTCCTGCAAACATGAAAAAAATATTGCTTTTTCATCTTTTTGAATGTAGAATTCGAAAACAAAAAAGTTTTTAGATCGTTTAGTTTTATTGTATCGTCTATTCAAAGGTGGCGAAAGTCGGTTGTAAAATGGAAATGTCTAAGGAAACTTTCCGTGCGACAATTTTCTACAACTTTCAAAGAATATTATCACGATGTCAGTGCTTTGAGGAGATCACTTCTGTGTTTAGTGATGCAGCACCATATCTTAGGACCAGAGATGTGAATTATTTGAAATGCATATATTTCAAATGCAAATACAAAATGCAAAATACCCATTTTTATTTTATATTTGAAATACTTTCTTCATTGAAAAGAGGAGATAAAAAATAGACCTTCAGAGTTTCTTGCCTGTTCTTCTCGAGAAGGCTCTCCCAATTTCCGAACAGGTGTCGAGTCAATATATTTTTTCTTTTTTTTTCCTTATTCGTACGTACGGACAAGGTTTTTGTTTTTTTTTTATTATTTAAGCTTTTTTTTTGTTTTGTTTGTTGACGTCAATAAGTGCCTGTAAAGGTCTATGTTGAATAAATATTATTTTGATTTTGATTTCTAAATGTATTTTGTATTTTATTTGAAATACTCTATATAAATATTTAGTATTTATAAAATACAAAATAGTTTCGTTGCATTTTTAATTAATTTTTACAATTTTTCATTCTTAAATCCATGATTTTCTTATTTATGAACGCACTGATCGTGATCGTAGCGTTGTCATTGTCATTTGTCAACTAGAACAATAATGCCAACATTTAGGCCCCATAGGCGGAACATGAAAGATGAACTGTTTGAACAAATACTAGTTTTAAAATCAGTTCAATAAATAAAAGTGGTTATGCTTAACAATGTATTTTATTTTCAAAACCTATTTTAAAAATACGTATTTTACATTTTGTATTTAAATACTTTTATTCAAAACTATTTTGTATTTCTATTTGAAATAGTGCTAGCAACTATGCATTTGCATTTTGTATTTAAATACTTTTACTAAACTATTTTTGACATCTCTGCTTAGGACTATAGAACGCTGGGTTTTGGAATTTCAACGTGGGCAGTCTAGCCTTAGTGATAAGACACGTGAAGGACGTCCAAAAACCGCCATAACGTAAGAGAATATCCAATCTGTGCGGCAGCTAATCCTTGAAGATCGTCATGTGACATACCATAAAATACTCGTAGAGGAATCCGTGGGTATTTCAGGGACCACTGTCCAAATAATCCTACACGAAGAACTTGGCGTAAGAATGTAGAGCTTCCGTTAGATACCTCATTTGCTAAGTGACGGCCAAAAAGGAGCTTGTTAGTTTGTGTCGTAAAATTCTGCAGTGATTCAATCGAGGAGAGTCAAAGGTTATGTGCTTACGATACTAAGCAACAGTCGAGCCATGTTTACCGCTATCGTGGTATTAAAAAAATACTATTTTGATTTTGAAATATTCGATTCTTGTGGAAATTCTAGATTTGCTGAGAGTTGCAGTGCAAGTTCGCCTACAATATTATGCCACCTATTTTTAATAAAAAAAACTTCGATAAGGCTTTCCTCCCTTCATAGATTTTATACCAATTATAGATTTTCAGAACAAAAGGGTGCTCATAACAGGCGGTGAGCACCTGCATTCATAAAAATACTGCAAGAGGAGAACAGGCAAAAAGGCAATCGCCATCAATGGTAGCATAATCTGTGCATGATATATACCAAGATAAAATCGCAACTGTTATCTGAATAAAGTCGTTTCCATTCAAACGTTCAGTGAAAACTGTGGACGTCCATTTTTCGCTGGACCATCGGGATTGGTGTAAGTTATAGGAGTTTGAACGTTCAGGTATATATGGAATTCTATCTGCCATTTTAGCATATAAAATCTTTATTTATTGTAGTCTACCTTTCATTCTATACATGTATATAAAATGTCTTCTATCTATTTGTTTCGCCTTATCTCCGAAATGGCTGGACTGATTTTGGAGACGGGCCTTTTATTGGCAGGTAGCTGATCAGGAGTAAAAAAGGTTACTTTTATATTAAAAAAACAAAGTAATGTTGCAATGTCTAAGTACTGTCTCATGTACCGACTAAACTCAGCCTCCTGTGCCTAAGTTCTAAGAACCTTATAGACTAATCGTGAGGGGGCGATGCAGCGCAGACCCATATAAGGGGCCCAAAGCGCTTGAAGAGACGCGGGAAGCCAAAGTGGCGCCGGCCTTATCATGAGGGTTACCTAGTCATGATCTTCAGCGATGCTGAAGGCTGTCAAACTAAGGGATCATTGAGGGTTTTTTTTTGTTCGTATTTTTCCTCCATCTTGTCTATTTCTGTTGCAATGTTATTACAGATGCAGTATATTTACTTTGCTCTAAAATTACTGGTTAAAAATACATGTTTATAGACCTATACTATATTTTTTACCGTGGGAGAGCCATGCTTCGGCACGAATTGGGCCGGCTCGACCGGAGTGATACCACGGCCTCACAGAAAACCGGCGTGAAATAGCGCTTGCGCTGTGTTTCGCCGAGTGAGTGAGGGTACCGGAGGCCCAACCCCTCCTTCCCCCCTTATTCCCTTTTAAAAGGCCGGCAACGCATCTGTGACTCCTCTGGTGTTGCGGGTGTCCATGGGCAACGGTTATCGCTTACCATCAGGTGATCCGTTTGCTCGTTTGCTGCCCTATACTATATAAAAAAAAAAAAATATATACTGAACGACAGCTACTGCGTAAAAAAATTATGGTGTTTTAAAAAAATCGTAAATGTTTAATTAATTTATATTTATTTTAAGTTAAAAATGTATGAAAAATCCCAAAAATAAGCCACAAATATTGTCTAAATTGAATCTTAGACGAACAGTTCCCTCTTCCTTGTCTAACTTGCACCCCAAACAGAATGCACCATTAAGGGCGCGTATACATTCAAATGTGGATTTCGATGTAGCAGTTAAGGCTCGTTTGCGTATATAGCGACGTTGGCCGCTGTTCGCTGAAATAAAAGACGTGCGTTATCGTCAGCCGAATAACAGGGAGGAGCCTTAATCCGCTTTTTATAAAAGCATTTTAATTTTTTTTTCTATTATGCTGCAATTTTTTGCAGCACAGAACTTTTTTGCTTGTTTTACCACTTGTTGGGTTATTGTTATTATATGTATCTTAATATCACTTGTCTTTAAAAGACACGCTTCTTTATAAGGCGTACACTGGGATATAGATCCAACGCATAGAGGTCATCATATAAGCGAAAAATGAAAGTGTGCGTGGAGTGTACTAACTGGGTCTAATCTCTATCTGGGCAATGAGAAATGCAGCTTGGCATGCAATTGTCAATACATTTTGGTGGTAATGAGAACTGGGCTATGGAAGAGACTCTAGTGACCTGCTTTCTTAAAGACTCCTAACTGTTTTAAATATGGCAGATGATGACTCGCAGCCCACTAAATGGATCCCCCAAAAAAGCAGACCAATATTGGTGAGAACGGAGCAACATTAGTGCGATCGGCTAAGGGTGTAGAGAGCTGTGTTATTACACTTCCAACTTTTAGAGCATCTGCTCTTGCGACTCCTCTCTGTCCGGCCGGCTAAGGCGGGTGCCATACGCCCTGAAGCACATTCTGACTGACTGTACTGGCGGGGAATTTATGGCAGTTAAAATCTAAATCTCTAATCAAAAATCTCTAAATCAAAAGTGACTTAATAATAATTTATTAATGCATGAACCAATAACATATGAAATTAAATAAATGCAATAATAAACTAATGGTAAAAAGAACGAGTACTCAGCAAATCAGACAGCGTTACTCATTGCATATTACCTACTTGGGAACCTTTTTTTTTTCTTCCGGGAACCCCCAGCCTCCGCTCCCCCGTCGATACAGGGGAGCCCTCCTCGGGGTTGGCTACACTACTTCCCCCGGGCTCCTCCACCGACGACGCCCCCCAGCCACGGAAGGGGCGTGGTCCCTACCGGGTCGCCGTAGCGGTCGCGACTTCCTCGCGCCCGCCGGCGACCCGCGACGGCGCCGCAGCTGTGCTACCGAGCCCGGCGCCGCCTCCTTCTGGAGCATCACTGCTTCACAGAAGGAGGCCATAGCCCTCCAACTTGCTTGGGACCCTGGACTACCGAACCTCGGAAAATAATAAAGGCGTGTGTTAGTTAAAGAGATTCGGTGGCTCTCGATTTCGCACTGGTCGTTCGAATCGGGATGCTTTTTTATCGTGTTTCGAAATTCGTCTTAGAAGGGCGGGCGCTTTAGTTCGAAGCCGATAAGGTCCCAGAACTTCTGCCCGACCAAAGGATGTTGATGGTGTTTAGTTGGTAGGCTAGCCTTCTGCTAGAGTCCAATGCTTTTCCATCTCAGAGGAACCAGACGCCGGCTGGGGTTCCACCCTTATGTCATTGATATTCTTGCCAAGCGCACGAAGCGATCCGCTTCTTCATTCATTTGGCGAACGGCAAGAGAGTGGAACTCTCTGCCGTTCGCTCTAAGTTGTACTGTGTAGGGAACAAATCTGCCCGCAGATTTGTTCCCTACACAGTACAATTTAGAGCTATCCAAGAAAAGAGTGAATAGGCACCTACTATACCAGCATTCATAAAAAAAAATGTAACCACCCGCCGTTGACCGGGCGCGGGTGGTATGCGGTGTAAGATCGTTCGAGCGCCCGGAGGTGCCATTAAGACGACTACAATAGTAGCACACCCCTTATGAGGATTCATACCATCTCCGTGAGAAAAAAAGAAGACATTTATATGAGTATTAATAACATACAAGATGTACATCAATGATTTAAATTTTTTAATACTACTTAATCTTCTGTCTTTGTCAACAAATATATAACACATTTTCTTATGTGTTAATTTAATGTTAAAAATACAGCAGCATAGTACAGCACACAACAAACAATACAGTACAAATTACTAAAATTAAATTTATAAAGTCTAAAGTCTCGTCGCTTATATATAGATTATGTCACATTGTTTTAATTATTAATTCCCTAATTGGCTCTCCTCCTATTTTATCATCAGTCGGTGGATTAGATCGGGGGAGGTATTGTAGCCTCCCCTGAGGAGGGCTCCCCTGGCAGAGGAGCGAAGGCTGGGGGTTCCCGGAAGTTGCTTGGCGTTCCCGGGAGCTCCCTACATGCCTGAGGAAAGCCATCCCTGAGGTTTTTAGTGGGTAGGCCTCCCCCTTCTGGGGAGGAGAGCCCCACATAACCGCTGGCTCGTCACAGCCGGGGTATGCAATTTAATGCATTTCTCTCAGGGGAACAAAACAAAAATTAAAAAATTAAAAAAAAGGGCGCGTGACGGTTTTGCTAACATTTTCACACTGCAAGTGTTCACGAATAACACTTCCTTTTCCAAACCAATTGTCAAGATGTGTCGTCAATACAACGATGTCTGAAAGACTCGTCACGAGACAGTAGATATATTTGGACAAAGTATCACAAAATTCAATAAGAGAGCGATGAATGTATTATTTAAGATGTGATGTGATATATATATATATATATATATAATATATATATATATATAATATATATATATATATATTATATATATATATATACATGTTATATGTTTATGAGTTTTATTGCCGTATGTGTACCGCTCTAGTTATGTGCCGTTCACACATACTTTTGTACACACATACTTTTTTTTTTAACCTCAGGGATGGCCTTACTCAGGCATGTAGGGAGCCCGCGAGAACGCCAAGCGACTTTCGGGAACCCCCAGCCTCCGCTCCCCTGCCGATACAGGGGAGCCCTCCTCGGGGGAGGACAAGACCTCCCCCGATCTCCACCGACGACACCCCCCGGCCACGGAAGGTACACACATACCTAGGAATATACTCTATTGTAGCAGGTGTTATTTTGCGGAAGTCCATTGTATTACAAAGGATACAATTGCCCGCTCGGTGACTCACCAGCGGCACCTGGTGAGTCACCGAGCGGGCAACAAATCCTGAAGATGTCTCGCTGAGAGACGAAACACGTGTCGACCTTGTCTGCTTGTTGGACAAGTCATCATGAACTGCGCGGAATCAGCAAAAAACAATATCCTTTGTAATACCTAGGAATATAATCTGGTCTGCTATACTATATAACAAAAATGAGTCTATAATCGTTTGTATTCTGTTTTGTGTGTCAATTAAATTTCAGTTTCGGTTTCGGCTGAAATATTTGGTTTACCTGAAAAATCAGTTTCGGTCGACACTATCTGGAAGTTTACAAATCAAAATACACTTTTAGAAATACTAAATAACTACTGCATTAACACATACTGGCTATTATCGCGTTCAAATATTTGGAACTGCCCGTAAATCTTCAGAGATTCATGAAACGGTGGATCACATAGTTAGCGATACTTAACATGTGCACACACCCTATTTATCATTTTGCTCCAAGCTACATCCATAATATAAAGGCATATTTACACGACGGCTGTATCCTAACGAGCTATTATTTGGAAAGCAACGAGCTCCCATCCGATGTAATGGTGCCTCTTTATCATGGGCCTTTTAAAGTGAAATAATAAAAATGGTTGCGATCCAGATTTTGGAAGAGGCCTGTGTAATTTACATCACAATGAACAGGTGCCATGTTTAATCGTGTTGGTGGAAGTCAAATGGAAGGTCCCCGGACGTTGTTTCATTAGGTTTGTTGCTTTATTTTATTTTTTTATGTATTTATTTGTTTAGGTAACAAACAGTGTTTCAATTTCAATTTTTGTTGACAAATATATCCAAACCGACCTAAATTACCATAATTTGTATGATAACTATTATATATTTATTGAGCGATAATAAATATAAAAAAATAAAAAATAAAAATATCACCTTTATTTCCACATTGTACTGAACTTAGATTATTATACAGCACTGTACTTTAAAACACAATAAATTGTTGAACATTGAACCACAGTAACTCACAAAACTCTTCGAGAGATCTTTACTCGACTGTAGCTGCACGATGACTGCCTCAATAATGGAACACTGAGTCACACGGTTTAAAAACAACGTGGTTCCATAGATTATTTAACCTGTCAACTTTTTAAGGCGTTCTTACACGTAATGTTCGGACTTCGTTCGCGAATGGAAGCCTACGAGCGCTGACTAGCGTTCCGATCTCTCAGAGTGATTTATTGAAAGCTAACACTTGCAACACCAGGGGTGTCACTTGCGCGTTGCCGACCCTTCAAAAACCTATTTACTCCCCTTTTGTGAACCCCATACTGTAGCCCTGCGGGAAAACCTCGGCAGGGAGCTCATTCCACATTCGTTTACTATATCTATGCATGCTAATACTGCAACTAACAACGTTATCCACAAATTAAAAAAAAAAAAACAAAAATAGTGCGCTAGACTTGTCCTCGGTACCACACAATACACACAATACACACACACACACATACTTACACACACACACACATATATATATATATATATATATATTAATATATATATATATATATATATATATATATATATATATATATATATATATATATATATATATATATATATTATATATATATATATATACATATACACCATAAACAGAAACCATTTAAACAGTCCATATTGGCAGAGGACACGTAGACCGCGACATGTCCTGGGCGACCCCCCCAACCAATTAACGCAGGACCTTCAAGATCTGCAAGCGGCGGCGTCTGAGCCGTCGCCTCTTTTGTCTCCTCTTATTCGGCAGCCTTCTGCTCAGCCACGAGTAGATTCCCAGTCAATACAGGCCGGTCCCACTTTGGAGAACCGTGCCTCTTCTAGCGCTTATGCCCTCTCCATGAGGCAGCGCTAACCGTACCTCTCCTGAGGTGCGGCCCCCGTCAATAAAAACCAGTAGGGTCATTAGGACCAAAGGCTAGGCTGAGTTTAGTCGGTAGGTCTGGTGGGTCGAGCCGCCTCGATTCACCAGGAGTCCGACATAATCAACGCATCCCTGCTTACCTGTTGCGTTGGTATCCATGATGGATTCTCATCCTCCTCTCCTGAGGAAAAAAAAAGCAACCAATTCGTTTTATTTTTTATGTTAAGGCATAATTATTTTACTAGATTGTGCAAATAGTGACGGAATCATTTTAATAATATAAGTAAGCTATAATTATCCAGATAAAGATAAAAAACAAGACTTGTTTGTACTACAGTTTTCAAAAACAGTTGCTTGCCAATTTATTTTCGAATACAGCAAGGGGGTAACATAATATATCTGTATCTTTCTGAAGCTTATTATAAAAATTACAAAAACGCCGGAAGAAGGTATTTTAACATAATTTGTACGAAAGTACGGAACAAAAAAAGTATCTTTTGAACTCGAGGAAGCCCTACGCTCTCTGTTATTAATTCTTCGTAAAAGTTCGGCCGAGTCAATCTTGTTATTAATAATTTCGAACAAAAATACTCCATCCAGAAAACTGCGCCTGGAAGATATCGATGTAGTATAAAAGTGTAGGTAGATAAACAGGATCCTGGCGAAGGAGGGAATGTGAGGGTTCCGGGTGGCTTACTACCAATATATATTATTGTAGGAGATTGAGAAGATCCGAGCACGGCTGCTTCGGTGAGTATCTGTGTCGAATAGAACGGGAGGGATCGACACATTGTCACCACTGCGCATCCGACCTTGACTCGGCCCAGCACACGCTGGCGGAATGCCCCGCGTGGGCCTCCGAGCGCCGAGTCTTGGTCGCAGAGATCGGGCGAGATCTGTCTCCGCCGGCATTGATTGCGGCAATGCTGGCGGACGAGGGAGGTTGGAGGGCTGTGGCCTCCTTCTGTGAAGCAGTGATGCTCCAGAAGGAGGCCGCCGAGCGGGGTCGGGAGATGGCCGATCCCGCTCGAAGAAGGCGGCGCCGGGCTCGGTAGCACAGCTGCGGCGCCGCCGCATGCGGGATGGACCACGCCCCTTCCGTGGCCAGGGGGCGTCATCGGTGGAGGAGACCGGGGGAGGTAGTAGCCTCCCCCGAGGAGGGCTCCCCTCTAGGCAGGGGAGCGGAGGCTGGGGGTTCCCGGAGGTGGCTTGGTGTTCCCGGGGGCTCCCTACATGCCTGAGGAAGGCCATCCCTGAGGTTTTTAGTGGGTAGTCCTCCCCCTTCTGGGGAGGAGAGCCCCACATAACCGCCGGCTCGCCACAGCCGGGGTATGCAATTTAATGCATTTTCCTCAGGAGCGAAAAAAAATAAAAAGGAGATTGAGAAGATGGAGCAAGTAACAGAATTCCACACCATTCTCTTCTGCGATAATGCACTCTGAAAACATGTACAATGTAAGTGAGTCTTGAGTCTAAACTGTGATGCAAGGTGAAGATAGTGGTAGGAATCTGAACAAACCTGATATAAGAACTCGATAAATATACCAATCCACAACGATATTCAATACGAGTATTCTTCAATTATGAAATAATGATGTAGAAAAAAAAATCAATATGAATATTTATGAGTAAGTAATAAATGTTTATACTAGTAAATTAAAAATTACAATTAAAACTATAATTTAAACCTTAAAATAAATATCTTAAAATACTTCTAAATTATATATATATCTAAAATAAAACTAGAAACTATAAATAAAAAATGTCCTGCAATTCGGGGCCCATGGGAACAGTACCTAGGATGCTGGCAACATTACCTCTTTGGATCGCCAAACTAATCCGTTGACAGAGGTAACTGCCAGCCCTCTGATCACCGGAGGCTTCAATCAACAGTGCTGATAGATCATGTACTATTTTTTTTGCCTCCGGTCCCCACGGACCCATAGTTTCTACCGCAAACGGGGCAAATATGTAATTAGGACCTATATTACAGTATTTGCTCCGCTTACGGCCCTCTGCATGGATCGCAGCAGACCCCGCACTTAGGGATGTACTGCATACATGTGAGGGAGCCAGGGTGTCTGAACAGGTTGCATCCCAGATAAGAGGCCGCCCCAGCTTCCAAGGACGAAAATAATTATATATGAAATAAACCTGTTGTTTACTATTTTCGTTCATTTATTAATATTCTAACTCAGTAAATAAATATACAGCGTCTTTAAAATAAAATATAAATCCCAACTAATATTATAAATGCGAAAGTAACTTTGTTTGTCTGTCTGCCTGTTAAGCTTTCCCGCTTAAACCTCGCAACCGATTTTGATGAAATTTGGTACAGACAATCTTTAGACACTGAGACTGAACATAGGCTTCTTTTTATTATGAAAAAAAGGATGATGGGGTTGAAATAGAGGTTAAAAGTTTGTATGGGATTTCTTAATCTTAAAAGATAAAACCATGAAACTTTATATTTAAGCACTTGATAAGAAATCATTAAACAATTGTTCTAGCATTTTTGAAATTACGATCAGTTAGGGGGTGAAATAAGGGTTGAAAGTTAGTATGCAAGTTCGTCAAATATCACGTCATAAGTAACAAAAAATCGTTTGTTCTAGCATTTTGAAATTTTTACCAGTGTGGGGGTGAAATAGGGGTTGAGTTGAAGATAAGACCATGAATCTTGGTACCTTAGACCAGGGACCAGATAAGGGACTAGGATTGACAAAAACTAATTTCACGCGGGCGAAGCCGCAGGCGGAAGCTAGTAATAAATATTTCTTACACTAACACCAATTAGCCTACCCCAAAGTAAGCTTTGTAAGCCTTGTGTTATGGGATCTAGGGTAACAGATGGACATACATTCGTCTATACTTATATTAAATCTGTAGAGAGGTCAATTCTGTACATGAAATATATTTCCAAAATAACTATTAGGGGGTGATTAGGGATCGATACTGATGCCAAAAATAGCATGAGTAAAATTTTTGTCTGGCTGTCTGTCTGTCTGTCTGTTGGTATGACCGTCATAGAAAAAAAACTACTCGACGGATATTACTGAAACATGGTACAATTATTTTTTATACTCCTGAGCTAGTTATAGTATACTTTTCATCACACTACAATCAATAGGAGCAGAGCAGTGTAGGGAATGTTGGGAAAATGGGAGAAGTTACTCCATTTTTTAAGCTTCCGTCGCATATGCAACATTAATGGTTAAAGCTACACAGAAATCATGTATGACCGAAATGTTTTCCTTAAAATTATATAAAAAATATCCCACGACAGCATATGCCTATCTTTTATGGTTGACTCACAATAACAAGCTTTCTGATTATATTTGTCTACTCTTACGTTTATAACACTCTCAGTCATTAATAATGTTACCTAAATTTACGATTCCACGCAGACAAAGTCGTGGGCACAGCTAGTATATAAATATATACTAATAACGTTGACTAAGGTACAAATGCATTCACCACACAAACAGCTGCCCCCACTGGGATTTAAACCCGGGCGCTTAGAGATGGCGATACCTTGAAACCAGTGTACTTGCCACTCAACTACGGAGGTTACAAAGTCCTTATCTGTATATTACCGTTTACCATGAAATTATTTGCAACCTCTTCAGACAAACGCAGTCACAGCTAAGAAATACAGAAGTAAACGTTGAATAAATGAAATGTCACGAATATTGTCTGAAGAACATTGCGTTTCCTTAGAGACAATATTGGTAGATAAGGACACTGTCTGTATAAATTTTCTGACTGACGTCGATACGACCCACGTATTGTTAACATCAAGTTGTGTCACCAATGCTTCAGATCCTTTTAGAACTCGGTACTGTGAAGTTATCTGTGTCTCAAGCCAGGGGCCATCCGAAATTTTTAATAGTATAACTTGACATGACGAAACAGTTTTATTGTGTACTTCTAATTTTAATATATCATTTTTGACGATTATTAATTAATATATTATATCTTCTTCTTTCTCTTGACCTGTTTCCAATTTTCTTTGGGGTCGGCGCAATATGTCTTCTTCCAGTCTCCTCTAACTCACCATTTCAAAACTCACTCCCTCCCCCCACACGTTCTTCCACTTTCATGTCCATAACTTTCTTAGTAACATGATCCTTGCCTCTTCTTAACACGTGACCATACCGTGCGACCCTATGCACCATGACACCATGCTGGCAAGGCACGGCCGTGTGTGGGGCTCTCCAGTCATAGAGAACCAGCCTACCCACTAAAACCCCCCCTAGTTCTCTAGGCCCATACGGGGCACATGGCGGGGTGCGCTTTCATGATTCGACCGCCATGTATCCCGGGGCCGGCTCGACTAATAGCTGGTCGAGCCACCGCCAAAGGAGGGACTGTCCGAGAACCCCTGGACAGTCCCCACAGAGAGACTTCACCACGGCGTGCCCGCTTAGCCGGACGCGCATGCAGCGGCGCACGGTAGGGAAACTAGACGGGCAACACCACGCTAGCGTGTGCCCGCCTTTGCCTACCAATCTGTTTACGGCGGAGGGGAGTGGCCTCGACGTCTTCCTCCCACTCCCTATCCGCGGCCTCCTTCTGCGAGATTATGACGCTCTCGCAGAAGGAGGCGAAAGCCTCCCATTCCGCCTCGCCGCGGAGCATGGTCACGACCACGCTCGGCAGCGAGAGGTCGCTGCTTCCCAGCGAAGCTACGAATTCGCTGTGCTGTTGTTGCCACGCCGAGCACACTGACAGTGTGTGCTCGGACGTGTCGTCGGGAGCACGGCGTTATCTCCCGACGTGCGACCTTGTGCAGGTAGTGACCGATGCAACCATGCCCGGTCAGTACCTGCACCATGCGGAAAGAGAGGCTGCCCTACCGACGCCCAACCCACTCCTCCAACACCGGACGAATAGTTTCAATCGTCCGGTGGCCGGCAGCTTACGGCGGCATGCCTGAGCGCCAGGGTCGTCCTCCCTGGCTCGCTCCGCCGTCTCCTTCTGCGTCATCACCTCGACGCAGAAGGAGTTTACGACCGCCCACGTCCTCTCTCCCTCCAGCCGTCTAAGGCTGTCCACACCAATTGGTCTTGTGTTGCTAGCGTTCAGCGCTTCCCTCCGAACTTCACTAAATGTACCTGAAATAGACCAATCTATCCATTTCAATATTAGTTGGTTCTTTCCCTGTATGTGTACTATACTTAGAGCTGTATTACTGAACGAGACTCAAACTCAAATCTTTACTTAAGTACAGAGTTAGAAAGGGATGGCGTTGTGTGGGCTTAACACCACTGTCTCTTTCTAACTCCCCAAGCAATAATTTGAATTTAAGTTTGAATTTAGAATACGACTGTACAACTATGAGAATTTAAAGAGATTTATATTTCTATGAGAAATATAAATCTCTTTTCAGAGCAACACATCTATAGTTTTTATTTCCAATTAATAATAAAATTATTGAAATAAACACATTATATATATATGTTCCTTATCATTTATTAATTTGTCAATAATTGTTACACGAAGTTTTGTTTCATAAACATGTACATATAAAATTCAATTGTACATTCTATTATATGTAGATAAATAAGACATGCTTTATTATTAAAACCTCACTAAGCGTTAAAATTAACAACGATTGCTTACAATATGCATTTACTTATTCATCAAGCAAACTTAACATCTATATATATTTGTTTATAATATTACATTAAATAACATACATAATTAATAAAAAAAATGTCACATTAACATTTGCAGGTAACGTAGTTAATTATTATAATAACAAAAATACATTAAATATGGAATTACAAAGAAAAACAGAATAATATGAAGCAGTGTGAAAGTGTATGTATGTTTGTATGTGACTACTCAGATATACTATTTGAGAACCAGGGCAAAAACTTCAAAATACTGGTTTTTTTTTAATGTATTATGGACAGGCATTTGGCCTCGATCTCACCTGATGGTAAGTGACGATGAGGCCGAAGATGGTCCATGCTTGTCCAGATAGTGTCTATTCACTCTTGCCTTGAAAAGGCCCAGATTGTATTTATCAGGGAAAATATCCGGCGGGAGGGAATTCTACTCCTTTGCTGTGCGCATTATGACAGTAGAAGGGAAACGCTTAGTGCGAATAGGTGGTATATCAACAATATAAGGGTAGAAGCCCAACCGCCGTCTAGTTCCTCTGAGGTGGAATGGGGATGCTGGAATCAAAATGTGCAATTCCATTGCACACTCTCCGAAATGCATCCGATAAAAGATGGCTGAACAAACCCGTACGGTTTGGGGCCGATAAAATCAAAATCAGAAAGTGAATTAATAACAAAATGTATTAAAAATGAAACTGTCTCAATGCAGGAAAAAAACAGAATGAATTACAATTTGTCAAAAATTTTTACATAGAGTTATTAAATGACATTGATATTACCATATACTATTATAATACCTAATAAGGAGGTTAAACATCCAGCCCGCCATGGACAGATTGTCCATAACAATAATTCTATTAATTAACACATTTAATTAAACAATTAAATTAAATATTCAACGAACCTAAGATTACAAACTAAAATTCTTATTAAATAAATTTATTTTTTGCATATACATTAAACACTATTCAGTAACAGGTAATATACAAAGTTTTGATACAGGTCTTTTTATAATAACACCCTTGCATTTAAGACTAACAACACGAGTAATGTTGTCCAAACCCGGGTGTTTTTGAACTATAATACCATATAACCATCGTGCTGGAGGAAGACAATCTTCCTTTACCAACACTATGTCACCAATCTTAGGCTCTGGAGTATACTGAGACCATTTATATCTTTGCAGAAATTGCGACAAATACTCCTGTGACCATTTTCGCCAAAACACTTCAACCATTCTTTGAGTCAAGTGCCATCGTTTGAGATTACTTATTTTCGAATTTTCATAATTACCTTCTGGCACCAGCATTGGAGCTTCACCAATCAAAAAATGACCAGGTGTAAGTGGAGCTGGATCATTGGGATCATCATTTAGTCTTGAAAGTGGTCTTGAATTGAGACATGCCTCAACCTGGTAAAGTAAAGTGGACATTTCCTCAAAAGTCAGTGTTGAATTACCAATGACACGTCTTAAATGATGTTTAGTAGATTTTATTCCTGCTTCCCAAAGTCCACCGAAATTGGGAGCATGGGGTGGTATGAAATGCCCATGGGTTCCACTTGAAGCAAGCCAACTCGCTATTTCAACAGAGACTTGTGACTTTTCGTTATTTAAAATATTTTTTAGTTCGCGTGCTGCACCCACAAAATTCGTTCCATTATCACTAAACAAATCGGAACAATGACCACGTCGAGCCACAAACCTCTTAAACGCAGCTATGAATCCTTGAGATGTTAGATCACTGACGCATTCCAGATGTATAGCTCTGGTAGCCATACATATAAATAAACAGATATACCCTTTATAGGCATGGTGACCCCGACCTTTAGAAGATCGTATGTTTATCGGTCCAGCATAGTCAACACCACTTTGACTGAACGGTCGACTAGGCGTAACCCTTGCAGCTGGCAGCTGACCCATTAGTTGTTCTGAACTATATGATGAGAAGCGACGACATGTCACACATTTACGTATAAAAAACTTTACCTTATTTTTTATATTTAAAATCCAATATTTTGTCCGTATAAGAGCAATCATCAGTTGTGAACCACCATGAAGACATTTAGCATGAATTTCCTTTAAAATAAGATCAGAGAGGTATGATTTTCCTGAAATAATAATTGGATGCTTTTGAGCTTCACTTTTTAGATCTTTCAAGTCGTCCACCAACTCTTAAAACTCCTATTTCGTCCATGTATGGATTCAACTGGATAAGTTTGCTTTTATTTGATAATTTTTCTTTTTTATTTATTTTACATATGTCGTCTTTAAATTCTTCATATTGCCAATGTTTTATACATATTATAAGAGCGTCAGACAGCTCTTTGCTAGTCAACCAAGAACACACAGTTTTTGGGTGCTTATTCTTAGCGTTATTAGAAAATCGTTTCAACCAAGCTATTATTCGAAGCAACTTTGATAAAGACGAATTACTATTCCAAATCCAAGGACTGCTGACTTCTTTTGTGTTTAAATGACACAACCTTTTTGGAGATTTCTTTTCTAATGAGGTTTCAAAGAATTTTCGATCGTAGTTAATTTGTTGGCTTTGCAACCAAATAGGACCTTTCAGCCACAGTTCCAATTGTAAAAACTCAAAGACCTTAACTCCGCGGGACGCTGAATCAGCAGGATTGTCTTTGCTTATAACGTGTGACCATTGCTTCCTACTGAGAACATTTAAAATCTCCGATACCCTGTTCGCTATAAACGTCTTCCATTTACTAGGATGATCACTCAGCCAAGCTAGTACGATGGAAGAATCAGTCCAAGCATGAATATTTTCTTTTGGAATGCTCAAAACATCCGATACCTCTAACAAAAGCTTAGCAAGCAATGTAGCTCCACATAATTCTAACTTGGGAATTGAAATTTGTTTTATAGGTGAGACCTTTGTCTTTGATGCTATTAAATTTACATTCACGTTGTCATCATTATCTATAACACGTATGTAAACAACAGCTGCATATGCGTCAGTAGATGAATCACAAAACCCATGGAGTTCGATCAATTTACTATTATGTCTTGTATTGGTCCATCGAGGAATTTGAAACTTTGTAAGATCAGGCAAAGACTTACGATAATCAATCCATTCCCTTAAAAGCAATGAAGGCATTTCATCATCCCATGAGATCCCCGACATCCATAATTTTTGAATAAAGATCTTAGCAGTAATTATCACGGGTGCTATCCAACCTAAGGGATCAAATAACCTTGCTACATCTGCGATAACTTTTCTTTTAGTCACAGGTTCTTGTAGTGGCGGCAAAGTAACTGAGTATTCAAAAACATCAGATCGACGATTCCAAGTGATACCAAGAATTTTCATGACTTCATCTACTTTGAAATCTAACCTTCCTTCTTCCTTTTTCTTTTCCTTAGCAAATTGATCCAGCAATGGCTCACTATTGCTGGACCATTTTTGCAGTTCAAAACCTCCCCTACTGAGAATCTCAGTTATGTTTTTACAAAGGTTTATACCTTCTTCTACTGTTTCGCAGCCACTCAACAGGTCATCTATGTAGAAATCGTTTAAAATCTTTTCAGAAGCCTGAGCACTTACCTCAGCTTCATCGATTGCAACTTGCTGCAAGGTTTTTACAGCCAAGTAAGGAGCTGCTGCTGTTCCAAATGTTACTCTTAATAACCTTAAATGTTTTATTTCAGATTCAGGACTCTCCCGCCATAGCAGCCGTTGGTAATCTACGTCTTCTGGAGCGATAATTACTTGCCTGTACATTTTGACTATATCTGCAACAAAACATATTGGATATTGGCGCCATCGCATTATTAAATGACGTAAATCAGGTTGCAACTTAGGTCCTATCAACATCTCACTGTTTAATGACACGCCGTTGGATCCAATGCAAGAAGCATCAAAAACAACTCTTACTTTAGTTGTACTCCTTTCTTCTTTGACAACTGCATGGTGAGGGAGATATACTACATCAAATTTGAATATTTCATCATTTGGTACAGTTTCCATATGATTTAACTTTAAATACTCATTAATTACATCTGTATACTGACCTTTAAGATGTTCATTGCTGGATAATCTTCTTTCTAACATTTTAAATCTTCTTGTAGCAATGATCTTTGTGTTACCATTCTTACAGCTTGGTTCATCGGTGCGAAAAGGAATCTTAACTATATAACGGCCTGAAGCATCTCTTTTGGTTGTGAGAGCATAAAACTCTTCGCACTGTTTTTCTTCTTCTGTTAAGATGGACTTATGGATGTAAGAAGTATCAGATTCTATTTCCCAAAATCTTCTAAGAAGTTCATCTTCATTTGTAGATGAATGCATGCATACAATCTGGCGCTTTGAATTTTCCGCTTGCGACGTGCCAGATAAAATCCATCCCAACTTCGTGTTTTGGGCTATTGGTGACCCGACTGAACCTTTGATGAGACCCGATAACAAAATTTGAGCATACACTTCTGCACCTAATAAAAGGTCAACCTTTTGAGGTATGTTGAATTGAGGGTCGGCTAACTTCAACTGTTGAAGTTGTGGCAACGATTGAGCTATAATTTTCTCTTCGGGAAGAAAAGCTGTTAGCTTACTTAGCACATGTGCCTTTACGCTTAAAGTAAAGGTTGGATCATGGAGTGATTGAATATTCAAAAACACAACATACTTAGATGACAATGACTTGTCACACCCCAGCCCTGATATAAAACTCTTGCTTAATTGCTTCTTGAGCCCAAGAAGTTGAATTGCAGACTCCGTCACAAATGAAGCCTGTGAACCCTGGTCTAATAAAGACCTGAGAGTTATATCAGTGCCTGATCCCGATTGCACTCTTACCAATGCTGTTGCCAAAAGTACCTGGTTTTGCGTATTAGCAAAACATGTGATCAAAGGTGTACTTGATTGATTCTGTTTTGAATTATTTTGGTTCTGCATTGACGTTGTTGCTACTGCATCACTTTCCAATTGACTTGACTTATCAGTTGTAATTGAATTACTTTTTAAATGTAAAAGTGAATGATGACGCTTTTGACATATGCGACACCTTGTTGTATAACGACATGAAATTACCGAGTGATTGGGTCCTAAACAATTAAAACACAACTTCTGGGTTTGTACAAAATTACGTCGTGCTTCACATTCTTCCTTGGCAAACTTTTTGCAATTTGCTAGTTTGTGGTTATCTTGACAAAAAACACACGGTGCAACAATGACATGAAAGGAATTACTGTTATTAAATTGACTGACCTTCGGTTGACTGACATGGCGTACAATATTTTTAGAAACGCTTGAACTTAAATACTCTAGTGACCTAAATCGAAATTCCAAAAATTCTAAAAATTGCAACAAAGTCGGAAGTTCTTCACGAAAACTACATATTTTTTCCTCCCAGTGCTTTCTAGATTCTGAATCTAATTTTGAACTTAAAATATAAATTATAAGTAAATCCCAATTTTTAACATCAATACCCAAATCCTTAAGACCATTGAGCGTTTCATTTGTTGTGTCAAATAATTCTTTTATTGCTTTAGATGATTCAAAATTTACCGACTTTTGTTCCATAAATCTTTTTAAAATACAATTCGCAATATATCGTCGATTATTATAACGATTATTTAATTGTTTCCAACAACTAGAAAAATTCTCACTAGTAATTGGAATGTGCCGCAACAGCTGTTCGGCCTCACCGGTAAGATGACTTTTCAAATAATGAAGTTTTTGCACATCATCCAAAATTGTATTTTTAATAACTAGGGAATCGAACAAATCACGGAATGTTGACCATTCTGTGTATTTGCCGGAAAAAATCGGTATGGTGATCTTTGGTAATTTAACCCCACAAGATCGATCATTTACTGGAGCACATGACACTATATTAGAAACTTCATTTCTTTTAAAAAGTTTTGAAATGGATTCCTTTAAGTTTGACTTGTAGTCTATGTATAGCTCTTCGGTTGAATCAAATAAATCATTCGTGTTATATTCCGATTTCAAGAAAACTTCATCGGGAATAACAGTGAGAATCTTATCATGATTGTCTTTGAAACATGCCCAATATTGTTCCAAAGATTCTAACCGAGTTTCTAAATAAGATTCTGTGATTCTATCCTTAGGTGTCTTTTTAAAGTTTACTTGAGCTTTATTAATTTTTTCATAAAGGTTAAATTGAATTTTCAACAAAGGTTCCATGTTTCAAAATTTAAACGTAAATCTTTTTAAAAGAATGACAAAGTTTGAACTTAGTACAATTATATCAACGTTATGTCAAATGTCAAAGAAAATAATAAACAATGTCACACAATTAAAATTCAAACTAAAATGAGAAAAATATGGATGAAACTAAATAAAATAACGTAGTTCATGCACACCGTAGATTTTCACTGCACACCAGCAAAATTGTATTGAAAAAAATCACTCACTCAGCAATCCGCAGTAGTATACCTCAAACTCGTCCAGTCGATCTTTCCGCTGATAATGATCCGTAAATAAATTCGATATTTCTCATAATTTGTCCACAACACAGCGCCTAGCGCTATATTCAACAGTAAAGCGGCAGCTTCAACTGAATTCCTCGTCTTCGATATTACTTGTAGAAGCCAATATTAGCTTATTACGAGTTTCGATTTGATGTCGTTGGTTTTGAATAATTTTATCAAAATCCAGCTGTGAAGGACCATGAACAAACCCGTACGGTTTGGGGCCGATAAAATCAAAATCAGAAAGTGAATTAATAACAAAATGTATTAAAAATGAAACTGTCTCAATGCAGGAAAAAAACAGAATGAATTACAATTTGTCAAAAATTTTTACATAGAGTTATTAAATGACATTGATATTACCATATACTATTATAATACCTAATAAGGAGGTTAAACAATGGCCTACCTTGCGTCGGTGATCGAGGCTCTGCAGCTTAGTCTCTATTAGACGCGAGTCACCAATGAGCTTAAAAAAATATCGAATTTAATACCAAGAAAATATTAAACATAGCCAAACATCTCGTCAGAATGTTACACGTTACGTTTAGATCACGCAAGATGGAAACTTCGTTAAAAATTTAAAAAGCGAACGTGACATCACACGAACTCGGATCGAAAACAGGTGAAACACAAATAGCAACGACGGAAAGTTGTCGAAAGAAAAATACTTGGCCGGGGGGGAAACGAACTAAGCTCCAAGTGTGTTGCCAATGTTAGCAATTACCGCACAAAAAACGGATGACGACGAAAGTTACGATTCGCGTGTAGGCAAGCAAGTACAGTGGACGCCACGTCGAACTTCACACTTGCGCTAACAAATCCGTCAGTATTACATGAGAGGTAAGAGTCTACGCAACAAAGTGTAGGCCTCTCTCCGTCGCTATGTTGACGATTTAATTTTGACAGCGCTGTGACTTCACAAAATAGCCGTGATTACGACATAACTTTCTTAATTTGTACAGTGGGACGCGGGAAATATCGGCTGGTAAATATTATCGAAAATAAAAAAAAACAATTCAATTATGACTAATATCGTTCTTTACCAGCGAAATAATAAATGTACCCGGCGGCAATTCAATTGGTTACAAAAAATAACACGGGAGCCCCATACATGGCCACGGATCGCACGACGCCCTCGTACAGGCTAGGTTCTAATAACCATATAGGCAAATCGTGAAACACTAAAATCAAAAATTTACGAACTTATATACTAAAGATGGACACTTTTTTTTTCCACGGGGAATGGTAGTGATCCTCATAGATCCTCATAGATCCTCATAGGGGGCGCGCCACCACAGTGGTCGCTATGACAACCCCCTGGTGCTTGGACGACCTCGCACCGGATACCACCAACCGGTCTACGGCGGATTATTTTGGACTCTAGCAGAAGGCCAGCCTACCAACTAAACACTACCTACAGCCTTTGGTCGGGCAGAAGGCCTGGGACCCTATCGGCTTGAACTAACGCTCAAAGATGGACACAAATGAAACTGCGTTTTAACTTTTTCACTAGCGCCATCTCTTGATGAGTAGATTACTTACAACTACGTTATAACGATTATGGACCCTCTACTCTAGAATATGGTAGAGCGATAGTCATAGATTGTTAAGTGAATAACATAGACGGTAGAGCAACTAACGTAGATGGCAGTGCACTCTCATGGTTAGAGATCGTTGTTTTTATTCAACTAAGGTGTAGAGTGTTTTTAATTAAATGTTACATTTTCAGATATATACTTTTGCAGTCCGACTGTGCTTATAATGTTTGATGTGATGGAAAATTTTTCGAGAAGTTTATGATTTGTGAATGTTTCAGGCAAATTATGACAGAAAAAATCGTTTCGTTTCAACCGCGCACTCTATTCGTAAACTTCCTGACTTTCAACTCATCGTTGAAAAGTTCCCTTTGAACGCACAATTTCGCTGGCAATCGTTCAGCGTTTGTCAGCTTAGTTTTTTCAATGCTCGTTATTACGTTGCTGTTTTTCATGAACTTTATTTGCAATAATCCTTTTTCTTCTAAAAAATTAATACGTTATGTGTTGTGGTTTCTGGTGGCAAATGAATTTCAAACGAGAAGACCTTTTTATGTCAGTGTTTTTACTTGTTACGAAGTCGTACGAGGGTGGATTGAAAAGTACTCAGCCTAACCAAGAAAATAAACACATACTAAATCAGTTATATTTTTATTTTTCTACATAATCACCATCAAGTTCAATACACTTTTGCCACCTCCCCTTCCAAGCATTTAGACCGTTGAAAAAAAATGATTCTTCCTTAGAGTCAAAATACGCGTCTACAGCTGCTTTGACCTCGTCGTTTGTCGAAAATCTTTGACCTCCCAAGTGCTTTTTTAGGTTAGGGAACAGAAAGAAGTTTGATGGTGCCAGATCAGGTGAATACGGCGGATGCGGTAACAGTTCAAAGCCACAGTTGTGAATTTCAGCCATTGAAATTATGTCCGATTACTTTGTTAATAAATTTATAAAATCACAACTAATTATCGCACACGTTTCGAACTTCACACAATGAACTAGTCTGAATTGAACTAAATAATGTGGGTAGATTTGATTTTTAGAATTGAATGGATCTGTGTTAGGCCGAGTACTTTTCAATCCACCCTCGTATAAGTGAGCGTGCAATAGCCAGCAATGGTTTAAAATAGAGACTTGAAATTTTAATCTAAAGAATTTAAGTTTACTGTTGTCCAGACACAGAGCTATGTGGGTAGACTATAAAAGAGGGACTTAACGGTGACTGACAAGAAGAACAGTCGCCATTGTGTCTCGGCAGTGCGAGACTGATCATTAAGATCTCACACAAATCGATATGATTTATCGGATTCATAAATAGAAAAAAAAATACTTTTTGATATAGTTTCAAACTTCCTAACAATCACTAAGTTTTCATACAACTTTCATCCTCTATTTCAAACCATTTCTCTTTAAAAAGTAGCGTATTTCCTTTATTAAGCTTTACATTACCTGTATACTTAATTTCATTTACATAGAATAGTCAAAGCGCGACAGACCGACAGAGTTGCTATCTCGTTTATAATATTAGTAAAAGTTATTTACCCGTATACAAAAAAGTAAAGATTTAGTTAAAATCCTATAAAATAACGGTTGTCTTGGCCGTTATCTTAAAGAATTTCAGTCACAGTCAGAGGCAATATTGATTTTGGTAAATTGTAGTTATATTGCGACAAACCCTCAGCTCTATCACGCAACCATATCACAGACGAAACAAGCGTACGGTGATTTCGATCACTATTGTCCCAAGTTCCGAGGAGTCAGCTAAACTAATAACATTACAGGTACGTTGCAGAACACGGCAAGGAGCACACGCTCCAACTTGTGCCTCCAAGTTGGGATTGCTTCAACTTTTCATAGCCACCCAAATTATAGGATGTAGCGATTTTAATTATGTAGTAATGAAACACAGCCCATTTATCTTTAAACTACGTCTGAACTGTTACTTTCTTTACTCAAATTAATCGTTATAAAATAGACCAACCTTTACATTCAAGCCGTTGGGCCCATACGACCAAGGGTAAGGCTGAGTGTAGTCGGTAGGTCACGTGGTTAGACCGTTCTGGCCGCGTGGAATCCAACATAACTTCCGTGACACTTGTCGTTACGGGGATATCCTGGGCACGTTTCGTGCACGTTCTGGGCACGTTTCGTTTTCTCTCCTGAGAGAAAAGAAACAAAATTAGACTAACCTGTGAATCCAACATGACTTGGCAACGTTTGCGAAATTACATGACACATTGTTGTCCCATTCACCGAAAGCCTCAAAATGAAACAAATTCGTAAGTGTGAGTGATGATATACGTAAACGAAATATGGTCTTTAACTATAAGCCTTATTCAGAGGCTCAAGGTTATTTAAATAGGAATGTAAAGGGCTATATTTCTCTGGAATATTGAAACAGAATTTAATAAAACACAGAAGAACAAAGAGCATCTACACATCCCAAAGAATTGCTAACTTTAATTGGTAGTGATTGGTGACCATTGGAGCGGAAAGGTCCTCGTGTGGTTCCCACAAGGTATATAGGTATATGGTCCAACCATTTGGTGAAGACCACCGGACCAATGTTTAAGACAGTGAAGGGGAAAAAGAAGATCAACATATATTAAGTAGCAGGTGTTTCTCAGATGAAATAACTATGATAATAAATTTGTTCCCGTCTGTCTGTCTGTACACGTGAGATTTCTATGTTTGTGACTGCACCGATGACACAAGATCAAATCCTGGTGTAGGTAAAAAAAGTGTGATAAGCTCGGACGGTAAAAGTTGCTTGGACCCGATGTGATCTGAATTAGAGTGCCACCAAACTTGGCTCCTGACCAACCTCAGTACAGTGCCGTCGACGTATTCGTCGTATTGCCCCCTTTAATACTGTGGATGATATAAAGAATTTGCTTCTCCTATATTCGGTATTTCACTTCTGAATGCTGCTGCAGCGGGGCATAGCCATGGAGAAAATTACTTAAGGTGTTCTCCAAACCCCCGTAATAATTAATTCTTGTATCTTACATTCGGACGTTAATCGCAGATTGACGATGATCATATGGAATACAAAGGTCCACTTCCTCGTTTCGGCAAAGCTAACGAGTGCCTTATATACTTATGGGATACCTACGTAGATGTAAGTTTTACCAGAGGAGAGGGCTCCACATTGAACATTGGGGCCCATCCATCCATAGCCCATCTGTGGATAAATTCGTCTTTCCATGAAGGTAGTTTCATCTTCATATTCCACGAAATTATTAGCGAATGAAAAACATCATACAGAAAGTATGCAACAGAAAGAGACAGCATTGCGCTAGGTAAACATTGCATGGGAACAAATAACAATGTCTTTCCTCTCTCGCTTTTGCTATAAGATTAAATGAAATCACACCAATTGCCCGAATTTAGTTTCGACACGTTAATACTATATCTATCTCTGGTTTATATATAACAGAGGTTCCCAAACATTGTGTCGTAGACCCTTTGCCATGTTTTTCGGTTCTCGGTAGACTCTCTACTTGCCTGATATTGAATGCCTACATCCTACAACTTACAAAATATCGTGGACCTCTGTTTTCATTTCACAGACCCCCAAATTTTTGTTTCGCTGACGTAGACCCCTTGCAGGTTGTTATAGACCCCTAGGGGTCAGGGGTAGGGGACTTTAGAAATCACCGATATATATCATTAGGTCTTAATAAAAGAAATTAACACCCAATTTCGAAATCGCTACCGCTTATAACACAGACCGTTAATTAGCCAACATATTATTTAAGATAATAGGAAAATTGTTGAACTAATAACGCAGTCGGAACACGTCTCGCGGCGGCGTAATTAAACTTGACAATGACATGCCCGATGTCTGAAGATTCAACGATTTTGCATACGCCATACTGTTTAAACTTATACTGTGGTACCATATTGTCATTTAACTAAGAAATGCGATTGAAACAATGATTGCGATTTTTTTTTTAATTGTGACATTTTAATTCTTTTAGACTTAATAACTTTTAAGTAATGTTTTGAGGAGAACAAAATATATGAAGATTATGTTGTTTGTATATAGGTAGGGTCATTAGGACTAGCGATATGGCGAGTCGCTGTTTTGGTGGATCGAGTCGATTCGAGTCAGTTTATACGGTATTCGAATCAGGACACGATTCCCTGATTCGAGCCCAGTACTCGGATTCTATGTTTGGTATTCGAATATTTTTAGACTCGAGTCTGATTCCTAGACTCGAGTCTAGAAATTCGAGTCTGGAAATTTTAGTCCAGTCCAGAACTAGAGACCGATTTTAGAACAAAATCAAAACAAAAGTTTGATAGGGTCTGGCATAGAGGTCTTCTGGCGAAGCTACCATCCTATGGAATCCCCGAGGGACTCTGCAAATGGATAGCCAGCTTCCTGGATGGTAGGAGCATTAAAGTCGTCGTTGATGGCTGCTGCTCGAAAACCATGCCCATAAATGCTGGCGTTCCACAAGGTTCGATGCTCTCCCGACACTGTTCATTCTGCACATCAACGATATGTTGTCCATTGAGAACATACATTGTTATGCAGATGACTGCACGGGTGATGTGCGGTATACCAACCACCAGAACGTCCCCCGGATGTCGCTACATGAAAGACGGTTGCAACTTGTGTCTGAAGTCGAGGACTCTCTAGGGCGAGTCTCGGAATGCGGTGCAAAGAACTTAGTAGAACCCCACGAAGACACAAGTGTGCGCGTTCACTGCGAAGAAAGACCCATTTATCGTAGTGCCTCAGTTTCAGGGAGTCGCTTTTCGTATGTCCGAGTCTATTGGGATTCTAGGTGTGGAAATTTCAGCCACAGTGCAGTTCGGGAGTCATTTGGAGGACAAAGCCAAACTGGCAAGTAAAAAATTGGGTGTTCTCAACAGAGCGAAGCGGTACATCACGCCCAGTCAGCGTCTGATGCTTTATAAAGCTTAAATACGGCCGCATATGGAGTACTGCTCACAACTCTGGGCTGGAGCGGATCTAATAATTCACGTTTTTTCACTTTTTTTACTACCTTCAGCAATTTTTTTTATCACGCGTTATCCGTTATTGCCTCGTCGCCATTTGTTATACTTTCAATGTGTAATAAAAGTATTATATTAATTAAATACTCTTTATTTCATACCACACTTATTGACTATAAAACTCGGTAGAAGGAGGAAGAAGGAAAGGGGAAAAATGGTGTTGCTATTAATAAATAATTATATAAAGACAAGGTACAACATAATCAATCATTCATCATTTCAACGAGCAGACGGTCACTGCTGGACATAGGTCGTCCCCAAGGATCTCCATACTGGTCGATCTTGCGCTTCTAGCGTCCAGAACCTTACTGCGATCTTTATCAAATCGTCTGCCCATTTTATGGGAGCTCTACCCACGCTGCAATGTGCAGTACATGCCTGCCACTTGAAGACCTTTCCGCTCCAGCGGCCGTCAGTCTTGCGAGAAATGTGTCCTGCCCATTTCATAATAGGGTAGACGACTACAACTGATTATGGCCGTTTTTATACTATAATTATCTGATTTGAGCAATTTATATCTCGTGAAAGTATGTCAATATAGTAATTTCAGTTTAATTATTAATTTATATTGTTTTTAGATTTCTAAGAAATGAGCAATTATTATTTACTTAATTCTAATGAAACGAACACATTTCTAACATTCTCACATTAAATGTAACATTTTTTTATACAGAAAGTATATCTATAAACGTACAAATAACAAAGGTATTTTAAAATTTGTTTATACGCTCATACAAATAGGCGAGTTTACTGAGTTATGACGTCACGATTGCAGTGTTTTTAGTGTGGAGCGTATTTAGTGACCCGCAACAGCGCCGCAGACATGTCGATGTATCTTCAAAAGTAATAGGTGCAGGTGTACTGTTGGTTCTACAATATTTTTCACTTAAAAGAGAACTCTTATTATATATTGTATTTAAAAAATTGTCGTCTACCCTTTCATAATTTTTCTTGCTATATCTGTGACCTTGAGTCTTCTACGGATTTCATCAATTCTGAAACGATCTCCATTGCCCATTTGGGTGAGTCGTAGCCTCCTTACAAGGCCCATTGCGAGTGGTCAGTTTTCGGTTTCATATGTTATCACTGGCAAAAATATTGTTCATACACCACCCCTAACAGTTTGAGTTACTGCCTTCACAAAAATATAACAGTGCAAACAATAGAACTATTGAGATGTCCATAATGCAGAGATGCATTAGATCCGCTTGACCGCAACGAGACAGCGCGACTAAAATAGTTATCATCCCTTGGCGGTGTTTGGAGGACCATGAGTAATGGGGACAAGTAATTTTGGACGTCAAACGGACGTTACGCGTGACTGACTCTCGTAGATGTCAGGGTGCATCGCAGTAACATGAGCGTGTATTTGTACAGAATACACATATAATACTGTCTCATTCTCATGTAATGAAATGAAATGAAATACTGTAACTGTTCGGAGTAAAAAAATTATAATATGTCATTACATTAGTGGGGATCCCAATGTCCTTCCTAGTGGCAGTTATTTAACAAGAAGAACGTTTATTTTCGGCGCTAGGCGGTACTACCTGTAATCTGCTGTATGTACACAGGGATGTGATGTACCATCAAATCAAATCAAAATAATCTTTATTCAACATAGACCTCAACAACATAGACCTTCAACATAGAAAAAAACAAAAAAAAAAAGCTTAAAAAAAAACAAAACCCTAGTCCGTACGTACGAATAAGGAGAAAAGAAATATTGACTCGACACCTGTTCGGAAATTGGGAGAGCCTTCTCGAGAAGAACAGCCAAGAAACTCTGAAGGTCTATTTTTTATCTCCTCTTTTCAATGTTAATAATTATAATAATAATACAATATAATATAAGATACAATCATACCTAATACGATTACAGTCGTATGTATCTTTACATACACATATAAAAATAATACAATATTATAAATAATGTTGTTACCAAACATGGCTCTATGAATAGTGTCCCTATTCCCAAATACTGTGATCATTTAGATAGTCACTTACTTTATAATAACCTTTACTCACGAATCTTTTTGATATGGATTTTAAATTTATATAAAGGCAAATCAATGACATCCTTATCCTTAGTAATATTATAAAGCGGAAAGTGAGTTTGTTTGTTTGTTTGTTCCGCTTTCACGCCGTAACTACTGAACCGATTGCTTTGAAATTTTGCAGACGTAAAGATAAATGTCCGGATTAAATAATAGGGTATTGTTAATCCCGGAAAAATCGACAGATCCTACGGGATGTGCAATAAAGGCTTCGCTCAAAAACTACTGCACAGATTTTCAAGCGGTTCTCATCAAATGGATAGAGTGATTCTTGAGCAAGGTTTTGCGTTTATCTTGGAAAAAACGGATAGTCCTACGGGAAGGGCAGTAAAACCTTCGCGCCATAAACCGACTTCCGCGCATATGTAGCCGTCGTGGGCAAAAGCTATGACCCGAAATCCACGCGGGCGAAGCCGCGGGCAGAATGCTAGTAGATAATAAATGCGATAATGGTAAATTGTGTATATTATAGTATTTTCTTGTTTCTTGTCTGATATGTTGACAAACAAGCAAGCTGATGGTGATAACAGTTGCTGCATATAGGGCCTATAAGTTCACATGATAGCTTTCACGCAAGCGCTGTTAGTATGTAATGTCCCCTCTGTGGGGTACTTTAATCATACTTTGCTTCTACTCAGCCACGTAATGTGAAACAAAGATGGGGTACGATAGCGTTTGGCTATTTCATCTCTTTCCCACGCAATTTCATCTCTTTCCCACGCAATTTCACATCGCAAATGAAGTAAAAATAACGCGAATGAAAGCTATTAAATTTCTTTAACCATATAAATTGCAATAAATAAAATGAAAATGTGGTTCGGCCGCAAAAAATAATCAATAAAAATAATCAAACACCGATTCCAATCAAATACAATATACAATCTGGTGCCCGCGACTTCGTCTGCGTAGGATCAGTATTTCGAGTAGCTTATATTAGCGCAATGGCGGATTCAGTTTTGGCACCAGGGGTCATATAATGGTGGTCAAGTCAAAAACTTATAATTTAATTTTGATAACAATAGATACAAATAAAAAGTAGGTATTTTATTAATGTACTGTACTTAAAAATATTTATTCTTTATTGTACACTTGAAAAACTTAACACATAATAACTGCTATATACACTTGAGGCTTTCATCGCATTACTATAATGCACGCGGTGCTTATAATTCTAGTCAATTAGATTTAGATCTGATGTGGTCGAAACTTTGGGGCCCATTTGTATTCGCGAAACGCTGAGCAAGAACCGATTCAAAGAAATTATGAAATATATACGTTTTGATATGCGCTCTACAAGATCTTCGCGACTTGCAACGGTTAAATTTGCATTAGCGTCGGCAATCCATACTAATATTATAAATGCGAAAGTAACTCTGTCTGTCTGTCTGTCTGTTCCGCTTTCACGCCAAAACTACTGAACCGATTTAAATGAAATTTGGTACACAGATAGTCTAGAGTCTGAGAAAGGACATAGGCTACTTTTTCATGCAAAAAAGGTTGTAACAGGTTGAAAGGAGGGATAATAGGTTGTATGGAAATTTTGTTAAAACTACTGAACCGATCTAAATGAAATTTGGTACACAGATAGTCTAGAGCCCGAGGAAGGACACAAGCTACACTTTTTTATACAAAATAGGTTGTAAAAGGTTGAAAGAAGGGATGCTAGGTTGTATGGAAATATTGTTAAAACTACTGAACCGAATTAAATTTGGTACACAGATAGTCTAGAGGCTGAGACAGGACAGAGGCTACCTTTTAAAGCAGAAAAGGGCTGTAAAGGGTTGAAAGGAGGGGGTGGAAGGTTGTATGGCAGTATTATAAAAACCACTGAACCGATTTAAATAAAATTTTTATACACAGATAGACTAGAGTTGGTACGTTGGTCGGACGGACTACGATTGGTATATACGGGGTAACCACCCCGTATATACCAATCGTAAAACCCAAGGACCCAAAGAAGGAAGTAAGATAATTTTACCGACGGAAAACATATCTTTCCTGTGGGAAATTCGAATATAACGCGGGTGAAGCCGCGGGCGGAAAGCTAGTTTGGAATAAATTTATTGAAAATTATATTTTGTGTTATATACCGGGTGAAAACTTGACTGGCGATGAACAGTTATTTGCGTCAAAAAGGCGATGTCCCTTTATGCAATATATAGCAAACAAACCTGACAAGTTCGGCATAAAGTTTTGGCTTTTGGTTGATGTCGAAACTAAATATCTATGCAATGGATTTCCATATTACCGCGATCAAGATCGTACAAATGAGTCATTACCAGAACACGTGATCTTGAAGCTTCTACAACCCTACATGAAGAAAGGCCGCAATAGCAGCATGTAAGAAACACCAGGTCAAAGATATCTAAATTTTCATATGCCTTACGCGAAATAAAGAAAACTACAGACATATCAACAGCCCTTACTACTTATTACGCGTATGCACACTCGTGCTTAAGTTATGGCATTATCCTTTGGGGAAATAGCACCGAAGCACCTACAATCTTTACCCTTCAAAAGAAACTCATTAGAATCATATACAATTTGGAAGAAACAGACTCCTGTAAACCATACTTTCAAAACCACGGTATTCTAACATTGTCAAGCATATACATTCTAGAAATTTGTAAATTCGTCAGGAATCACCCAGAATATTTCTATAAAAGAGAAAACATACAAACTAGGTATACTTTAAGACATAAAAACAGATTAAACCTACCAACTTCACAGCTAAAAATGCACTCAACAAGCCCTTTGGTGACATCCATCAAAGTATATAACAAGCTACCACAATCAATTAGAAAAGAAGAAAAATATAACATATTTATTAAAAAACTTAAAACCTTTCTAATACAAAAAAGCTACTATAGTTTAAAAGAATATGTGGATAAAATACTATAATTCGAGTACCTACATACAAAGAATATTATATTATATATGTGTTTTAAATTTCAACGTGTAAAATGCCAAATATTTCTATCCTTAAAACCAACATCGTCCTCTCTTCTAAATAGGTATGAACTGTTTTACTATGCTGTGCCCGACAGGGTCCTCAATTGTTACCTACATAATTTTAAGTTTTTACCACCTATACAAAACATTGTGGAATGCAATAAACTATTGAGTATTGAGTATCACTACAGACAATTTTTTTACCACTAAAAAACTAGCAGATAAAATGAAAGTCGAACAAACAAGCATAGTTGGTACAATGAGACGTGCAAGAAGGAAAATACCTACGGTGTGCAAAACCATTCGTAACCCTCGTTATGATTCCTTTATTTTGAAGACAGATACCAATACTACACTAACTATTAATCAGGGAAAACCTAGAAAAAATGTTATGATTCTCAGCACTTTACATCCGACTGTTCAAATTGGTGCAGGGTAAAAGAAAATTCCCGAAACTGGAATTTAAAATGCATCAAAATTTGGTGTCGATATTTTGGACCAAATGGCACGGAAATATTCCGTGAGAGCTGGTACTCGTAGTTGATCCATGCACATATTTCATAATATTTTAGATATAGCTGTTATCAACTCATGGGTTATTTACAGAAAAATTACTCTAAATAATAATTCTCGACACAGTTTCATACTCCAGCTAGTTTCTGAGTTACGAGCCGAACATCTAAAAAATCGCCCAGGCCCAGCTCGTCTAATGATTGATCCTGAAAATGTAAGCATAGAAGTAGAAGACACGGGTCGAATAAAAGACTTGTCAAATGAATATAAAATGTAACAGAAATAAAACGTCTTACTTTTGTGACACATGCAAGAAATCAGTTTGTGGAAAATGTATAAAACATATTAAAAAAAAACATAATTTGTACAGAATGTGTCTCTGATTAAAATAAACAATTAAAAGCTTATAAATTATAACTGTGTTTTCTTTTTAGTACACCTAACAATAATTAGACATTCACGTCAATTTATATCCTAACGTCAATATGACGATCTTGGTCTTTCTAGGTAGGATACGAATGCCGGTCTTTCTAGTGTTAACTAATAAATACTAACAAAAATTACTTTATTTCACTATAGCGTTCTGCCCGCGGCTTCGCCTGCGTGGATTTTGGGATTGGGTCTATAGAGGGTTAAGAATCATAGTTTTTGTCGGCTGCACATGCGTGGAAGTCGGTTTATGGTGCGAAGGTTTTATTGCGCTTCCCGTGGGACTATCCATTTTTCCGAGATAAAGCCCATATCGGGGGCGCGTAGTGGGGTGCGCTTTCGCGATTCTACCTCCACATCTTAAATAGTCCTACAAAAAAAACCGCCACAGTTTATAGCTATATCTTAAGTGTTTAAGCTATTACACCCTAAGTAGTGAACCAATCCCAAGTCGCGGGCACAAGATAGTCTTAAATAAATAATCCTTAGTAATAATAAATCGGAAAGTGAGTTTGTTTGTTTGTTCCGCTTTCACGCCGTAACTACTAAACCGACTGCTTTGAAATTATGCAGACGTAAAGATAAATGTCCGGATTAAATAAAAGGCTACATTTTATCCCGGAATATCGACAGATCCCACGGGATGCGCAATAAAGGCTTCGCTCAAAAACTACTGCACAGATTTGCATGCAGTTTTCATCAATAGATAGAGTGATTCTTGAGCAAGGTTTTGCGGTATTTTTTATCTCGGAAAAAACGGATAGTCCTACGGGAAGCGCGATAAAACATTCGTGCCATAAACCGACTTCCGTGCATATGTAGTCATGGGCAAAAGCTATGACCCTTAACCCTCTATAGATCCAATCTCAAAATCCACGCGGTTTAAAATAGCTAGTCTAAAATTTTTAAAAATAATTTGCTGTTTGTCGAGCGGTTCTTACACATGTTTCTAATGCATTATCTATTCCTATACATTCAAAACAGCAAACAAACACATAAATACTAGAGCTGTAAAGCTTCTTATAAACATGAAAACTTTAAAGCATTCGAGACCCACTATGCAGATGTCTGACTCGAAATAAAAGTAGGAGGACCCTTCTACGGCCACTTACAAAAATTGTTCACTCACTCAGGACAAGGACCTGTCCTTAGACTGTTGCGAGGCAAATCTCGCATGTTTCCATTTCGTCTTTGCCACTGTGTCTCTTGTAACACTACTGACAAATGCAGCGATGTGCACGATACAGTAAGAAGATGTCGCAGACGGTTTATCCCCATCTATTGTTAGACTTTGCCTCAGGCTATGCGCTAACGACCACCTCTTCTTTGTACTTTGGCCGAGTGCGACACATTAATACCTGCATGTTTGTGTATTATGCTTCAGATGTCTTCTTGGAAGTGCCTTTGTTAGCGAAGTGGTGTTCGAATCCGGAGATGCAGTGAAATGCGCGTAATCTAGTTCTTGTTCACGGAATTCTCAAGCGATTTCCTATTAACAATATAAGTGCAAAGGGAATTTTCTCTCTGTGTTTTTGATCCAGTACGGATTTTGATGCATTATCTTTTTTTCAAGATAGAGAATCCTACTACTATTATAAAGGCGAAAGTTTGTAAGTATGGATGTATGGATGTTTGTTACTCTTTCACGTAAAAACTACTGAATGGATTTGAATGAAACTTTACCACAATATAGCTTATACATCAGAATAACACATAGGCTACAATTTTTGAGGTTTCTAATGTGAGGTTGTAAAAAAACACATTTTTTGAATCCTACAAGATAGATCAAAACAATTTACTACAGTATTGTACAACTTAAAAAGGTCAACAAAAAAGTCCGTGATGGTATATGTTTATCTCTTAGGAATAACCCAAAATAACCATTTTTTATCCTTTACTTTGTACGAGAAATAATGGCTTATTTACGAAGCGATTTTAAGCAATACAGTATTAATCCTTATCCAATTAAGTATCTTAAATACATTGTGCATTTAATAAAGATCAATATGGCTTTTTACAGCATGTAAATTAAATAAATATTTTCGAAGATATCACAGATGTAAAATGCAGAGTTAAATGTAATTTATAGGAGCATACTGCAGTAGCTACATATAGACCTATGATTAGGGCTCTGCAGTGCTTAGTTACCGTATTTCTTACTTATTACTAGACTAGACGGGACGAACCTGAAGTCCACGCGAACGAAGTCGCGGGCAAAAGCTAGTAATATTAATAAGGGTAAGAATTGTTCTAATTATACATTGGCTTAAAATCAAAATTTATTCTTTATATAGGATTAATATTATCACTTTTGCACGCTTCGCCATTGGTTCACAAGTCTACGGCAGGAGACTTTGTACTGGAAAGAACTAGCAAATGCTATTTTTTTTCCCTGTATTTTTACAAAATCGTCAATTGGAAGCTGACCCTTTTTTTTTTTTGCTTCCCTGAGGAAAATGCATTAAATTGCATACCCCGGCTGTGGCAAGCCGGCGGTTATGTGGGGCTCTCCTCTCCAGAAGGGGGAGGCCTACCCACTAAAAACCTCAGGGATGGCCTTCCTCAGGCATGTAGCGAGCCCCCGGGAACATAGAACCACTTCCGAAAACCCCCAGCCTCCGCTCCCCTATCTAGAGCCCTATCTAGAGCCCTCCTCGGGGGAGGCTACTGCCTCCCCCAGTCTCCTCCACCGACGACGCCCCCCGGCCACGGAAGGGGCGTGGTCCATCCCGGGGCGCCGTAGCAGTCTCGACTTCCTCGCGCATGCCGGCGACCCGCGGCGGCGCCGCAGCTGTGCTACCGAGCCCGGCGCCGCCTTCTTCGAGCGGGATCGGCCATCTCCCGACCCCGCTCGGCGGCCTCCTTCTGGAGCATCACTGCTTCACAGAAGGAGGCCACAGCCCTCCAACCTCCCTGGAAGCTGACCCTAGATAAATAGTCTGAACCCAACTTCCTTTATAAGCTTAAATAAGTTTACATTATATCATTAAAAGCTGTAGTTTCATTGTGTAATTTACTATAGTCAGAATATGTGGCAATGTAACTATTAGATAAAATGAAATCTAGCATTGTTAACATTTAATTAATCCTTAACAGTAGTAGTAATCATGAACAATCAATAATTTCAGATCACCTTCCACTTACTTGGCTCTGTAGGAAGAATATGTTTAACAAAAATATGTTGTTAAAAGTACTGCTTTGTTAATTGAATGTGAAGTCTTGAAGTTGTCTTGAGTCTGAGAAAAGATATAAGCTACTTGTTAACAAGAAAAACTGGTACGAATTTTTTGAAGCTGAGAGATTGAAACTTATTTTTAGGTAGGTATTTTAACTTTTGATTCGATATAAATAAATAGAACAGAATTTGTCGAAAATGTTATCCTAAAAGGATAAAAATAGGGGGTGTAAGTTCTTGTTTGAATAGCCTCTTTTTGCAGGAAAGTTGATGTAGAGTTAGTTTTAGATTTGGTAAAGGACTTAGCGTTATTTTTACCATTAGGATTTTTTCTTTAATTATTTACAATATCAGCTGACTGGGTTTTAATGTAATTTAGTATGACGTTTGTAACGTCTATACTATTAGAACATTCTGGAAATTTCTCGGAACTTGCAATTATATGTAAAGTTTTAATTTTCTAACATCTATATTATTAGAATGTTCTAGAATTTTCTCAGGTCTTGCAATTATAAGTAAACTGTTATTGTTATTACTGTATGTGCTTTGGCGCCCAACTCTATAAGAACCTACCTCAAAATTCTAAATTAAACTTGCACAAGTTGGTATTCATTGGCAATTATATTTGGCTTTATACTTTTTCTCTTTTTGCTTTTACTTTTCTTTTATTTTAACGTAGTTTTATCATTACGTTATTATGATGGCACGGCCTATTAATTTTATTTTACTTAATAAGGCGGAACTTATTTATGAAGTTCAATTCGTTTTGAAATTCCTGCAGATAATGTTATTGAACTTAGACGGCAGATTATTCCACTGTCGGAAAAATTTTCGGCTTCCGATATTTTAGATTCTACTTCTACTTCTTAAGCTACAAACAACCTTCTATACTACCTTAAGCTCTCTGTGAAGATAAAAGTCTTCAACTCTAAAAGTACTGTGAAAACTCGGCTGCATACTACATCAAACGAACCACGTACTATTGCTGCCACATCGAGCCTCTTACGTTCTCTGCCTGCCTGCCTGCTACTGCATCCCTGCCTGTCGGCTGCGGAATACTGGCCAGCCTGCTGCTGCATACCTATCAGCCTGCTGCAAAATACCTACCAGCCTGCCGTTGAATACCTGCCAGCTCGCCGCTGAACACCTGCCAACCTGTTGCTGTGTGTCTACCAGCCTGCTGCGGAATACCTGCCAGCCTGCCGCTGAATACCTGCCTGCCTGCTGCTGTATACTGCCAGCCTACCGATACTTGGTCTACCTAGATCCTGGTACCGCCTTCCTTTCTTTCTCCTTCTCTACCATTTTATTATTGTTATTTTGTAATTTTAATTTATTTCATAAGTTTGAGCCGTGCTGTCTTAATAATTATTTTAATATATTAGTCTCTTGTTTTTTATCTTTTTCTTATTATCCTTAACCTATTTTGCTCCGTAGCCTTCCGCTACGTGACACGTTGTTGGTTAGAGACCGGAACATAAGAATATTTTTACTGCGGGAAAATATATCTATCTATTCTTTTGGATATATCCGGGTGAAGAATTAGTAATATATAAAAATAAATAAAACATATTAATTACAATAATCTTCAAATAGTATAAACAAAAATAGTCTCCAATACATTACGTAGGAGCATAGCGAGATAAAAATGGGGGACGCATTAAAGCCGTGGCCGCTCCAGTGATTGATTTTCGGAGGGGCGACGGCGTTCACCAAACGCCTTATAGAGACAAATAACTTTTATCGGGAAAATAATATGATTCGGGCAACACTGGCTAAATTGTAGCAACATCTATGTGGTCTGAGGACGTTATCTCGTAGAGATTTTGTCTCATTATATGGAGAACTATTCCCGTATATTTTATAGTTGTCTTATATGTTGTTCTGATATATAAGCTACTAGCGGACCCGACAGACTTCGTCCTGTCAAAAAGATTTGTACAGTGGCAGTTTTTTGTTCCTAATTATTTTATAGATAACTAGCTTTCTGCCCGCGGCTTCGCCCGCGTGGATTTCGGGATTGGGTGTATAGAGGGTTAAGGGTCATAGCTTTTGCCCACGGCTACATATACGCGGAAGTCGTTTATGGTGCGAAGATTTTATCGCGCTTCCCGTGGACTATCCGTTTTTCCGAGATAAAAAATGCCGCAAAACCTCAAGAATCACTCTATCTATTGATGAAAACCGCATAAAAATCTGTGCAGTAGTTTTTGAGCGAAGCCTTTATTGCGCATCCCGTGGGATCTGTCAATTTTTCCGGGATAAAAAGTAGCCTATGTTACTCGGGGAGAATGTAGCTTTCCAAAGGTGAAAGAATTTTTGAAATCGGTCCAGTAGTTTAAGCGTGAAGAGGTAACAAACAAACAAACAAACAAACAAATAAACAAACAAACAAACAAACACACTTTCGCATTTATAATATTAGTTGGGATGTCGCATAGCCAACCAAATCGCAAAAAAAGTCTAAATGACCATTACATTTTGTGGCTATTCAATTTCTGAACGTGACATTAAATCCTCCAACGATGTATTCTGTGCTCCAACGCACGCACGCACACTGTTTTGATAGATATGATTGAATTTCAACTATGTGTAGCGTTAATAAAGCGCAAATTGACTCTTTGATGTTAGGAACACACCTTCATTGCTTAGACAACAGTGAGTGCTTGCAATATGAACTTTATACAATAACAGTGGTCACCCGTGGTGTACCACAGGGATCAATTTTGGGACCAATCCTTTTTGCATTGTACACTGCAGATCTAGCCAAATGTATTAGTAATTTAAATTCCACATTTATGCTGATGACCTACAAATTTATTACCCTTTCAATCCGAAGGACACTTGTAGTGCGGTAAGTAGTATCAATGATGACTTACAGCGTATTAGTAAATGGGCTGGGCGTAATGCGCTGGTTCTAAACCCGCATAAATCACAGTTCCTAGTAATGGGTTCCAGTAGTCAAATTAGTAGAGTTAATGCATTGAATCCTCAAGTTAAAATTGGAGAGGCTGTTATCAAGCAAGTAACTGAAGCCCGAAATCTGGGAGTCCTTATGGATTGCCATTTAAAGTTCCACAGCCACTTTCAAATGATTGCAAGAAACTGCTTTTACAGACTCAAAGTCCTATATCGGGTGAGAAATCATATAGATACTGACCTCAGAGTTAAGCTCTGTGAGTCCTTGATACTATCGAAGCTCAATTATGCGGATACAGTCATGGGTGAATGTATTTATGGGTACACTGCTAGGATCATTCAGCGTGTTCAAAATTCCTGTGCCCGGTTCTGTTTTTCAGTTTCACCAAGAGCCCATGTAACTCCATTTCTCAACCGGGAAAATCTCTTGAATATGAAGTCAAGGCGGTCACTACATTTTGCGTGTCTTCTTTTTGGAATTGTGCAAGGGAAATCACCATCCTATCTCTATGAAAAACTGTCCTTTTCTCGACGCCCAGTTAGGCTTGCTCCAGTGATGATTTGCCCTCGTTACAGCACTGCAGCATTTCGCGGCAGCTTTCGTTATGCTGCCACCAAGTGCTGGAATAATATACCCCCGCCTATCAGACAATGTGCAAGTGTAGGGGCTTTTCACAATAAATATAAAATGTATTTATTGGATAAACAAAAATTGGGTTCGTAATTTTCTTATCCGCCTGATTTACTGAGCTCGCCATGTCGTCATGTGGTCAACTGTCAAATATTTGTACTGTGTGTATGTTTGTTCATATTTATGTGTCTGCCTGTGTGTGTATATGTAAAAGCTTTGTGTCAGTTTTATATAAATTAATAAAATTTAATTACCTTTTATGATAAATTGTTGGCACCATAGTTTGTAAGTCTTTTTTTTTTTGTATAATGTAGTTTTATATATAGTATTTAGTTTTATGTTTAATATAAGTAAGTAGACTAAGTAATTGCTGTGCCATAGCAGTTCCTCTGGAGGGATATCTACGGAAGACCAGCGTCAGGGGGTCTATGCGACTCCCTGACATCATGCTGAGTAGATATCCTTTTCCGTGTCACATTTAATTTAACTTGTTTTTTTTTTCCTGTTGTATATAAATGTTAAAATGTGTCACAGCGGGAATAAATAAATAAATAAATAACAATTAAGCTCAATTCGACTGTACGTTTTAGTTAGAAAACGTTTGCATGGGAAAACAAAAGGGCTGTTTTTAGGGTATTTCCGATAATTATTCGAATTTTCCTTATTGTAAAAACCCTCCTTGAACTTCAACGAAGATTACCAAAAAAAAAAATTGGCCAAATTGGTCCAGGCGTTGTTGAGTTATGAGCTTACCAACACCTTTTGCGATTAATTTTCATATATAAGATATAATTGTAAAATTTCATAAAATAAATTCAATAGTTTGTAAGTGAAGATGTTAGAAACATACATCCATACAAATTTCGCTTTTAGAATGTTAGTAACATAAAGATGGATTATTAATTTTCAATATTTTCATATGTTTATGTCACAGCCAATTGGTTAAAATAGTTGTTCAATCAAACAGCCCTTTGACTGTACAACGCCATTCAACCATACGTCTAGCTTATTAATTGAATATTTGAGTTTCTCAAGACGTTCAACACTACAGCTGATTCAAAAGACGCCGTCCAATTTAATTAGTTCAGCGCTCACCACCGCAGCGCTAGGTGCGTTTTGTTTTCAATATGGCGTCAACTAGCCGTGGTTTGTGATTATTTCAAGTAATTTTTCGGAAAGTAAGTAGTAAATATACGTTACACGTGTTATTAAAGATACAGAAAAACAAATATTCGAGGAGAAATTACGGGATTATGAAATGATTCTTGCTTCGTAAATTTTCGAGTTTGTAATTTTTTGCTAGGTGCAATAAATAATATTATGATTAATAATTTGTTTATCATTTTTACTTATTTCATCAAACTTTTTGTCACCTCTTAAACTTAATTCAAGATTAACCTCCCAAGAAATTACAAAAAGTCTTCCTATTAATTTAGTTAATTTGCCATTTCACCAGTTGGCTAAGCGTCGTCTAGCTGTAATGTTGAACGTTGCAATCAACAAGTCGGCTAAACGACGTATAGCTGTGTGATTGAATGACGTTGTTCAGTCAAAGGGCTAGCTGTCTGATTGAACGGCTATTTTAACGAGTTGGGTGCGACACATATATATTTAGTTAGTATACGCTCTTAAAAATATGCAGTCGCCATAAAAAATTAAATATGTGTTTATGACAAAATTTTAAGGAATCACTTAAGATAAATCTTATGGGATTACCCGAAGTAGTTGCGATTCTCGATCGGGTCTTATTAGAATTCAGTGGTCTTATTCGTCACGACATTAACTCAGATTATTATATGCGCGTTCGACGCATGATCGTTGTTTTTGCGTATTCTTACTATAAACGTGGTTCTGTTACCGTTTACCGAAAGGCGAATCTCCATGTATTCATTAAAATAGATATTTTAAAAAAAACTGGTATTTTCGTTCGTAAATAAATATTTCTTATACTTACGCTAATTAGCCTAGCCCAAACTATAGCTATATAAGGCTTGTGTTATGGGATCTAGGGTAACGGATATACATACATATATTATACATATACAAATATTTTTTATGGAAATTTGTCAAGAAGAACAACGTATCCGAGTTTCAGCTGATTCTGCCGTAAACCAGGCTTTTTCACCCAAAACTGCAGAGTCCCCTAGCGGCGATATTTGTCGTTAACTTTTTCTAAAACTTATTCGTGATCAGCTCGTCAAGGAGAACAATACTATCGATCGCCGCTCACCAAACTGCCGTATAAACTGTGCCATGTACTTTATGGTTTTCGGAGTTTTTTCTTTACTCGTGCTACATAACATTGCTTCTTGCCAAATATCATGATTCTAGGTCAACGGAAAGTACCCTTACCGTGGGAGAGCCATGCTTCGGCACGAATTGGGCCGGCTCGACCGGAGTGATACCACGGCCTCACAGAAAACCGGCGTAAAATAGCGCTTGCGCTGTGTTTCGCCTAGTGAGTGAGGGTACCGGAGGCCCAACCCCCCTTATTCCCCTCTATTCCCCTTATTCCCCCTATTCCCTTTTAAAGGCCGGCAACGCATCTGTGACTCCTCTGGTGTTGCGGGTGTCCATGGGCAACGGTTATCGCTTACCATCAGGTGATCCGTTTGCTCGTTTGCTGCCCTATGCTATAAAAAAAAAAAAAAAAAAAAACCCTATAGGCTTTGATTTCCTTGCAAATGTCAAAATAAACCGGTCATATCTTTTTATTGCGTTGATTTAGAAATTTGATTTTTTCACTGCTTTGAGAGATAGGAGACCTGGAGACCTATTTTTGAATTACGAATGCGATTTCGAATTCACCGCAAATTAAATAGTCAGCGGTGACTTTGAGGTCACGGATCAGACCTAAACATCAATTTTTGAAAGTCGATCGTAGAGCTGCCAACATAGATAAAGTACACACATAAATGTAAGAGTTCGGTTCCACGCAGAATGTACCGCTGCCGGTTATTGCCGGCTTAACCATTATGGTTATATATATATATATATATATATATTATATATATATATATATATATATTATATATATATATATATATATATATATAATATATATATATAATATATATATATATATATATATATATATATATATAATATATATATATATATATATTATATATATATATTTATATATGTATAAGCTACATTCATATATATATATATACACTGAAAAATCAAACAAAACACAGATTACATTTCCACAAGTATGACTTGATTACGAGTGGGTGAGGGCACTCGTAATGAAATCAACCTGTGACTAAGGTAGTCACATCAGTGTTCAAAAATAAGAATTATTGAAAATCGGTGATTATTAGTCACATCGGTGATTTCGAAGTCGCATTCGTAATTCAAAAATAGGTCTCCTGAGTATGTGATATTAGTTTCAGCTTGATATCACGACGCGTTTCTGAGAAAAAGGGTCTTGACAGACGGACAACAAAGTGATCGTATAATGTTCCGTTTTTACCTTTGGAGGTACGGAACCCTAAAAATAGTACACACGGCAAGTAAAAGGAATATGTGAAAATATCACGTACGTATTCTTCAGGATGGCGGTACCTCGTCTCTTGCTCGTACCCTCGGGATCTTTGACGGCGGGCCCTGTTTCTTTCAGGTAACGAGTTTTGTACGCAACACACACACTGCCCAATCTATGACGTGTCGCTACGCTGACATAACTATTTGAAATTACTGGGACATCATTTCTGAATAGTATTAACCCGGCGTGAGTGAGGTTGGGTATGTCATACCCGAAAAGTTTCTAAACGCAGATATTTTAATGTTACTGTTGCCATGCAAGTCCTATTGTTTCAGTAGCTGGAGGTAAAGATGCAAGGGGTGAGGTACAGTATCGAGTTTAGTGTTGCACCGGCGGCGACGGCAAATACACATGCGCACCCGCGGCTGGGGTATGGAATTGTGTTGATTTGTAGGTGTAATTTTGGTGCTCTATTACATGATCTCACAAGACTTTTCAGTTCCTTTTTTATTTATAATAATTAGAAGACACTATTGTTATATTAAATTACCAAAGTTGGAATTTTGTTAGATTTTTGTGGCAAAAGAAATTAATAGCCTGAATTTGTATTTTTCGAAAATAATTTAGATATTGTGTTATTTCAATAAAAAATAATGCTGCTTAACTTAATGTTGATATTTTATTTACTCATCTTGTTGAATAGTTACTATTATTAATATATCTTAAGCATTAATTCTAATTACACAATCATAGTATCAAAAATTTTACATCAAAATTTTGGGTATATCATACCCACCTCATAGCTGGTGTAACAATTTCTCACCTCATTCACGTCGGGTTAATAAGTAATTAGCGAGTAGCACCATTTTTTTTTGCGCAGCAGAAGTTCAACAAGGTGTCTATTATTTCCGCTAGGCGCCGCCACCGTGCATCGGTTGTACATCCATAGGGATATAATAAAAAGATTTGTTATATACAGATTTGTTACATACATAATAATAGATTTATATTGCATTCTCATAAGTAGGTGTAACTAAATACAGTGTAAACTCCATATAGCGAATTTCTATTTAATGAAAATCTCTTTAACACGTAGTATTGGCTAAGATTTGTTTGTAATACATTGTTATCCTTTTGTTGAAACTTCATAGCGTTGCAACCACTCTGAATATTTCACTGACCTTCAAGTACACCTATATCCCAACTAATATTATAAATGCGAAAGTGTGTTTGTTTGTTTGTTTGTTTATTTGTTTGTTTGTTTGTTTGTTTGTTACCTCTTCACGCTTAAACTACTGGACCGATTTCAAAAATTCTTTCACCTTTGGAAAGCTACATTCTCCCGAGTAACATAGGCTACTTTTTATCCCGGAAAAATCGACAGATCCCACGGGATGCGCAATAAAGGCTTCGCTCAAAAACTACTGCACAGATTTTTATGCGGTTTTCATCAATAGATAGAGTGATTCTTGAGGAGTTTTTGCGGCATTTTTATCTCGGAAAAACGGATAGTCCCACGGGAAGCGCGATAAAATCTTCGCACCATAAACCGACTTCCGCGTATATGTAGCCGTGGGCAAAAGCTATGACCCTTAACCCTCTATACACCCAATCCCGAAATCCACGCGGGCGAAGCCGCGGGTAGAAAGCTAGTTTATAATAAATCTGTAGCGGGGTCCATTTTTTACATGAAATATTTTTCCAAAATAACTATCAGGGGGTGATTAGGATCGACACTGATGTCAAAAATGCAATCAGTAAATTTTTATCTGTCTGTCAGTATAATCGTTATAGAAACAAAATCTACTCGACGGATTTTAATTAAACTTAGTACAGTTAAATTGACTCGACACCTGTTCGGAAATCGGGAGAGCCTTCTCGAGAAGAACAGGCAAGAAACTCTGAAGGTCTATTTTTTATCTCCTCTTTTTAATGTTAATAATTATAATATATAATATAAAAATACAATATAGTATAAGATACAATCATACCTAATACGATTACAGTCGCATGTATGTTTAATAATATTTAATAATATTCTTACTCACCAACTAGTTATAAAGAAAACACAATAATACAAAATAACAAAATTACTGATTTAATTATCAACTTTAACACTATAAAGGTATATTTAAAACTTTAAACTATAAAGGTATATTTAAAACTTTAACACTATAAATGTATATTTTTTATAACAACTAAATTAAAAATTAAAATAGCCAATTAAAATAAATAACTTTATTAGGTACTTAAAATAACAAATTTTAATGAGTAGACCCAAGGGCAGGTTGGTTCTGGTGCTGTTTGATCAATCTCGGCAAGGATATTTAGCAACAATGGTTGATCAGGGTCTTGAAATAAAATTATAATTAAATGGTAATTCTAAAATCTAAAACATGAATTCTTAAGCTAGATTCCCATCCCCCGGTGGTTAGTACTGAATACCTTCCTTGAGACTGGGTCCAGACACTCGATTTTAACTCTTCTTTTAATAAATTGCAATTATTCTTCTTCAGGTTTATATAATTTTCTTCAAGGATATTGTAATTTATATAGGTATGTTTTTCTTACATAAGTTTGTAGGGCCGGGCTTTCAGGTATAAATATCCCGGTACCTTTTTGCCCTGTTACATATCATAAAATGCTACATTATCATAGTCATGGACTCACTGTGGGTGGTCTATGCGGTTCAGAAGGAACCCATATACATTATTGTTCTTCATACAATTAAATCTGACAACTAGGTTACAAAGAAAAATATCAAACATGATCTATTGAACATTCATCAAATTATGGTACATTTACATTTTAAAAGAACAAGAATTTACATTATTTATATTATTATGATTAAATACAAACACCAATTACCTCAAATACATGAGATTTGCAACTGAACAACTAATTTCAGCATGATTTGGTATGGGTGGTTAAGCCTACCCGCTCAAAACAAATATCAATAATTATTTGTGAAAATCATTACTATTGGGAACAAATTGAAATTAAAGAGATTAAAGAATTAAAGAGATAAATGCAACTATTACTGACCTTTTTATCGGGCTTTCAATATGTAAATATTTTAGTTTATTATTTTTTCCTAAGTGCCGGTGGCAACTAGGTTAATTATGTTGGTTCCAAGAGATATGGATAATTTTATGGGAAATAAAATACTCCTGAAATTTGTGATCCTCACACCACTTTCAGTAACTTTTATACGATTTTTATATCACGAAATATGCGTGAGATTTTTACAATAGATCGATTCCCAATTCCCAGATTTCAGATCTCCAAGTCACAGATTAGTATACCGTTACAGATTGCTTACCACCGATGAGGCAAAGACTATATAGACGATGTATAGTACCTATGTGATGTTTGTTGTTAAATGGAACTAGGATGGTGTGGAAACTATGTCGATCCGCCACAAATAAAGGAAAGGAAGAATTGATCTTCCTAAATTTAAGTTTAATTCTAAATGATATTTTTGTAACCGGCAGTGCAAATAGTTTGTTGTTAATTAGTATCCGGTATATAATCTGTGGGCAGTTAATAATCTACGACACTGTTTTTAATCTATGAATTCCGGAGTGATGTTTCAGTATTATTGATAAAGAACCTATCTTTGTAGACGACGCTTGGCTAGATTTGATTGCCTAATTTGCGCTATAGATAATGGTGTTAGGATCATGATAAGCGGCCCACACTATAGAACTGTCAATGTCAAAGTAACAATTCGACGTAAACATAACCAATGCAAGGTACAATTGTAAATGTGAATTTAATCAATATGAATAAAAAAAAAAAAGTGTCTTTAATAGTACTTAAAATCAGTGAAAAAAAAGTGTTACAGTATCCCCCCAACCACGATAGAATTCGCGTAGAGAATTCGTCTGTCGCCCTCGACAGTCTTACAACAATTTCATAAGCATTTTGAAACTTGGCTAAAAGAGATGATACTGAAAAATAATACATATTTACTATTTGAAACAATCAACCAAGAACATTGCGATAATGTCCTACACAACACCACCTATACCCTAATGCATGCATGCCCTCTAAACTATTACTGTGTATGCAAAAAAAATAAACAACAACAAAATAAACACAAGTCGTAAGGTGCACCTCCTTACTAAGGATAACTAAATAAAACCTATTAAGAAACCATACCATGGTCATTCATAGCAAGTAAGTTTAAAAAAACACATAAAACTAAATATGTGGCTGTATAAGCCCGAATCCTTTGGTTTATACCCATAACCAAAAAAGTAAAAAAAATAAAAAGAAAATTATGTATTTAGGGCTTTGGGAACCAGCACCCAAGAGCCTAAAAGGTAAATAAAAAAATAAAAAACTATAACCTACGCTTTTAGGTATTGAAACCTTTTATTTGTGTTGCATGTACATGAGCCCCCATCGACAATTTTGCGCCACCAATTTACCATACATTTCTAGATGTTTTTTTTTTTTTTTTCTATGAATATAGCAAAGGCTTATTTTGAGAGTTGCAAACCGCTCCGTCGAGAGTTTCAACCTTATTTCACTGTAAAGGAAAATTTGTTAAACACATAATATACTGATCAAAGACACGTTTAATTTTGTGTTTTTGATCTAAATGCATTGTCACAACAGACCAACAATACAGTTTAAGGGAAATGGTGTTACCAGAAAAGAAAATAAGTAACAATGTCAAATTAGTGAACAACAAAATCGGAGGAGGAACATGTACATGCAACAGCAATGGCACCTAAAAAAAAGTTATTAAATAGTGCCTATCCTACACTCGACTTCTACGAGACGCCAGGAAGAATGGCGGGGTCGGTATTCGTAAACCGCCTGACCCACGGCAAGTTATTTGATAATTTTATCAAAAAATAGGTATATGTGTTATTTGAAAAAAAAAAAAATAAAGTAAATACATTTAATCGCCAGAGGTGTCTAAATTTTTGAAGTCTTTTATGTGCCATTTGCCTATATATTTTCCGTTTTCGTCTTCGAGCTCATAGACTAGACGGGAAAGTTTACGTATTATTTTGCAACGTTCATATTTAGGAGCAAGTTTTGCTGAAAAATATTTGTCAGCAGAACTCTGCTTATACGTTCGCCTCCACACATAATCACCAACGTTAAAAGATATATCCCTACGCTTGTTATTGTAGTATCTTATGTTTCTCTCGTGAGCCTTCCGCAAAGATTCCCTGACCCGAACAAAAATATCTGCCAAATGACCAAGGTTCGAAGCATATGCATCGCGAGGTACTATAATCAAATCTTGGATGTCCTCAAAATCCCTATAAATGTTGCCATCCGCAACCGCTTCTCTCCCGTGTACTAACATGAACGGAGTGTAAGATGTGGATTCGTTCACCGCGGTGTTAATGGCGAATTGGATTTTATGGATATTGACATCCCACGTCCTATGATCGTCTTCCACGAATGAGGAAACAGCTGTAATTATCGTTCGATTATATCTTTCGACGGTATTAACTTGTGGACAGTAAACGGGGCCCATGTGTACCTGCGGGATATTGTACTTTTCGTAAAGCGCCTGAACTTCGCGGCTTATAAATTGTGGACCATTGTCAGATATGACCGTTTGTGGAATCCCGTGTACAAGGAACACATGATCCTCAAGTCTTTGGACTATTACTTTACCCGTGGCACGACGCAATGGAAACAATAAACAATATTTAGTAAAGCAACACAAACCACTAGTAAATATGTATTTTGCTGACGAGACATGGGCAGTGGACCAACTAAATCAATGCTGATGCACTGGAATGGTCGACAGCAAACTTTGGGTTCTCCCATAAAGCCTGGCGGCGCTAGTGAGCTGTGCTTATATGAGTTACATGTATTACAATTTTTAATAAAATCCACAGTATCTTTATACATACCGGGCCAAAAATATCTTAATTTTAATCTTTTATAAGTTTTGGTAGCACCTAAATGTGCCGCTACAGGTAAAGAATGGTTATTTTTAATAATATCCTCCCTATGCTCAATAGGAACAACTTCTTTCCACTGGTAGTCACCACAGAGTTTATTACTGTTTTTAGTAAATCTATAAAGCCTACCATCTATAATTTGGAAATTTGGACACGCTCTTGGTCGTTCAGTACAACGTTTGATTATGTTATTGTACCACGCATCGTCAGATGCATTAGTGTTTACGGCTGCTACTGGTACAGAACGGGACAGTGCATCCGGTACAACATTCTGCGATCCGCTACGGTGCTCAATAACAAAATTATATGCAGACAATCTACAACCCCAACGTGCTAGTCTACCTGTTGGGTTTTTTAATTTTAAGAACCATTTTAAACTTGCGTGGTCAGTTATAACACGAAACGGCCGACCACCTTCTCAACAACATGAACCACTGCTAAAGCCTCACGTTCTGTGGCGGAATAATTACGTTCTGCTGGTGTTAATGAACGGCTACAGTAAGCGACGGGATGTTCTTCTCCGTCTATCTCTTGCGTTAGAGTGCCACCAATGCCAAAATCCGAGGCATCACAGTGAACAGCAAAGTCCTTAGAAAAATCTGGACATGCTAGAACGGGAGACGTAGATAGCGCAATTTTAAGGTCATTAAATGCTTGATCTGCTTCTGCTGTCCATTTAAAAGGGGCCGCGCCTTTCCGTGTAGATGTAAGAGCATTAAGAGCGCTTGCCGTGTTACTAAAATTTTTTATAAAACGCCTGTAATATGATGCTGTTCCTAAGAAACGTTTCACATCTTTTCTACAAGTAGGAGTGGGAAAGTCTACTATGGCCTTGACCTTGTCTGGATCCGTGCGTAGCCCACATTCATCAACTACATGGCCTAAGAATTTAAGTTGTCTCCTAAAGAACTGACATTTTCCCATGTTTATTGTTAAATTTGCGAAACTAAGTTTTTCTTTCACCTTGAGTAGAAGCCGTAGGTGGTCATGGAAAGCATCAGGACCTGGTGGTGTAATTAGAATCAGGTCATCAATATAGGAAAACACTCTACCCTCAAATTCAGGTCCAAAGAGTCTATCCATCAATCTCTGTTGGGTAGCTGGAGCTGAAGTGAGTCCAAAACACATTACTTTGAAGTGAAATAGCCCTCTACATGGTATAGTGAACGCAGTTTTCTCTCTAGATTCCAACGAGTCTAGAGGAACCTGATAATAAGAGGACTTAAGATCGATGGAAGATAAATATTTTGCATTTCTCAACTGATCTAGGATCTGACTAATGTACGGCATTGGGTAGGCGTCATGTTTTGATACTGAGTTAAGTTTACGGCTATCTAGACAGAAGCGTGAGGTACCATCTGATTTAACAGCTAAGGTGACGGGATTATTCCATGGGCTACTACTGGGTTCTACAACGTCATCCTTGAGCATCTGATCTAGGTGTTTATTTAACTCTGCTAGCTTAGCGGGAGAGACAACATAGTATCGCTGTTTAATCGGTTGGTGGTCACCGGTATCAATCGCGTGGCTAACTAAATGAGTCCTACCTAGACCTACTTTCTCTGCCGATATCTCTTCGAACTGGCGTATTACGTCATCAGCTTGAGCCCGCTCATGATAAGATAAACTTTCAAAATCGTGAACCACACGGTTCGCCGTGATAATAGAATTTACTTGACTATCCTTATGTAAATGTTCATTGCCCTGCAATAATGATAAAACATCAGGTGCAATGTTAAAATTTTTCCAAAAATTTAGTCCAAATAGTAACTCTGTGGCAACCCCAGGAACGACAAAAAATTTAATTACTCTAATTTTATTATTTAATGACACTGGCAATAAAAGATAACCTATGACCTCTGACGTAGAATCATTTGCTGTTCTTATATATTCTAAATCCTTAGATTTATGTATTGTGGCAAAATTTTTAAAATAATTAAATGCTTGCCCGCCCACAATGGAAATCTGGGAACCTGAATCTAGCAAACCTCTAAATTCTATACCATAAATTGTAACATTTAAATAAGCGCGGGTATCATTCGTATAAATTGAGTGAACCGGTGTTATATGTGAAACGCATAAAGTTTTGTTATTTAAAGGGACGTTAATGATTTTAGATCTTGACTGTTTATTATCAAGTCCATTATTAATACTATGTTTGTACTTGTTATTATATACCCTGCTCTGACCCCGGTTCACTGTTTGGAGTTTTTTGAAAAATTTGAATTTGAGACATGTTTTGAAGATGCACATTTTGGGCAGTTATTAGCATTGAACCCCTTCTCTCCACAGCGATAACAGATAAGTAGCCACGGTGCTTTGCAACCCTTCAGGCTATGACCATTAACTCTACAACGGACACAGAAAAGGCTATTTGTAGATTGAATAGCAGATACTAAAGGTAATAATTATTTGTGAAAATCATTACTATTGGGAACAAATTGAAATTAAAGAGATTAAAGAATTAAAGAGATAAATGCAACTATTACTGACCTTTTTATCGGGCTTTCAATATGTAAATATTTTAGTTTATTATTTTTTCCTAAGTGCCGGTGGCAACTAGGTTAATTATGTTGGTTCCAAGAGATATGGATAATTTTATGGGAAATAAAATACTCCTGAAATTTGTGATCCTCACACCACTTTCAGTAACTTTTATACGATTTTTATATCACGAAATATGCGTGAGATTTTTACAATAGATCGATTCCAATTCCCAGATTTCAGATCTCCAAGTCACAGATTAGTATACCGTTACAGATTGCTTACCACCGATGAGGCAAAGACTATATAGACGATGTATAGTACCTATGTGATGTTTGTTGTTAAATGGAACTAGGATGGTGTGGAAACTATGTCGATCCGCCACAAATAAAGGAAGGAAGAATTGATCTTCCTAAATTTAAGTTTAATTCTAAATGATATTTTTGTAACCGGCAGTGCAAATAGTTTGTTGTTAATTAGTATCCGGTATATAATCTGTGGGCAGTTAATAATCTACGACACTGTTTTTAATCTATGAATTCCGGAGTGATGTTTCAGTATTATTAATAAAGAACCTATCTTTGTAGACGACGCTTGGCTAGATTTGATTGCCTAATTTGCGCTATAGATAATGGTGTTAGGATCATGATAAGCGGCCCACACTATAGAACTGTCAATGTCAAAGCAACAATTCGACGAAAACATAACCAATGCAAGATACAATTGTAAATGTGAATTTAATCAATATGAATAAAAAAAAAAGTGTCTTTAATAGTACTTAAAATCAGTGAAAAAAAAGTGTTACACATACACATATAAAAATAATACCTACAATATTATAAATAATGTTGTTACCAAACATGGCTCTATGAATAGTGTCCCTATTCCAAATAGTGTGATCATTTAGATAGTCACCTACTTTATAATAACCTTTACTCATGAGTGTCTTTTTGATATGGATTTTAAATTTATATAAAGGCAAATCAATGACACCTTGCGGAAGTTTGTTAAACATAGATATACATTTCCCCAAGAACGAACAGCTAGTTTTATGGAGTCTGAACATTGGAACGGCAAGTTTATTTTTGTTTCTAGTATTCTCATTATACCTCCTCATTTATGTAACCTCCTCCGCCCCTGCATATTCAGTAAGCTTGCATCCTTTAGGTAGGGTGTAATCTGGGAGCATGGAGGTACCCGGAAGCAATAACGGCCACAAGCGTTCTGTACTCGTTGAATTAGTTTCCTTGTCCGACCAGTAATGCAGCCATCATAATCAACATCACAGTAATTTAATCTCGACAATATCAGTGACTCACAAAGGTGGATGCGCAATTGCATACTCAGGTAATCACGAATACTATACAGAATTTTAAGGCGGTAGAAGCAGCCACTCACCACTCTCACAATGTGGCTCTCGAAACCAAGTTGGCCATCCATGAGTAGACCGAGATTAACTGCCTCTTCAACCCGTCTATTGGTTTGCCCGCGATAGATACATTCTTCGTCTGTAGTTCATTCAAAGTAATTTGAATCTGATGTTTTGATTCCAGCACTAGGTATTTAGATTTGCTAGGATTTAGGACCAAACAGTTCTTCTCCGACAATACAGAGATATTAAATGTAGAAATATAGTTAGTAATATATGTATGTAGTTATAATACAAGTACAAAACACAAATATATATAGAATAGGATAGTCTGAAATATCTATAAATTATTATTATTGTTATTTAAGTTATTAGTAATATCAATCAATACATAGTATAAAACAAAGTCGCTTTCGCTGTATGTCCGTATGTATGCTTAGATCTTTAAAACTACGCAACGGATTTTGACGCGGTTTTTTTTAATAGATAGAGTGATTCTTAAGGAAGGTTTGTATGTATAATAAATGCATAATATAGTAGAGAAACACTGATAAATTTAAAGGTTTCTAATGTGATGTCGTAAACAAGCACGTTTTTTTGCGCTTATATTGCAAACGCTGGCTGAACCCTACGAGATAGACCAAAATAATGTACTACAGTATTGTACAACTTACAAAAATCCACAAAAAAGTCCGCGATGGTATATGTCTATCTCTTAGGGATAACCCACCATAACCATTTTTTCACTGCACCCGTGCGAAGCCGGGGCGGGTCGCTAGTAGTTAATAAACAGTGTTATAGAGCGTTTTAATTAATCGCCAACAAACTGTCTACAGTTTGGCGATACTATCGTAAAATTTAAAAAATGATAAAAAATAAATAATAGTAAGAATAAAATAATGCACTACAGTATTGTCCACCTTAAAAAGTTCAACAAAAAGTTGTGTGTAAGGACATTTTGTAGTAGGAATATTTACATAAGCATTGCAACCGTGCGAAGCCGGGGCGGGTCGCTAGTAACGTAATAAAATATCCGGTTCCTTCAATTTCAACATATCAAGTTTACACTGTAATCCCTATTACATAAATAAGAATTAATATTATTTAACAAGACAAGAAAAGCTCTCATCAAAATTATACTAATGTTATTTAGCGTTCCATCTGCTATAAAAGTCTGGCAACATTATTGTACGATATCGTTAGAAACAAATTCTATTTATCCCCTTACATACACACGACACATTCCTATTATGCAAATGTATGTCCGTGTTAATATTCCTGGATAAAGCACTGGATCGTATGACACGTAGCTTTTAAGCTGTCTTGATACGAACACAAGACAAATTGCGGGTGAGCCATCTTGAATTAGCGTGCAATAATGCATTGTGTTCTTATTTTCGATTTGCTTTCTCTGCATTTATGTGATGGGATGTTAGTTATTTAGTCGAATTTAAAAAAAGCAAATAAATTAAAAAAAGCATTCTTCAAACCCAAAATATTTATGAGACTTAGATAGATAAAGACGTTCCTTTAAGGGGATAGTTTAAAAATTAGAGAGGACATTTGATCATTTTTAACACGGGACAAAGTCTTCACCCTACGGGAAAATACGACATAAAAAAACAGACTTGCAAAATATCGAAACGTTACAAAAGTTCTTATCACTGTCCATAGATGGCGTTAGTTGTCGTATCAGGCACAACCAGTAAAACATATTGAATATGGTTTTGTTTTAATGTTATAAGCAAGAGATTAACTAAATTACAGATGACAGTGATGTTCCTCGCCTTCATTTCACCTACTGGTAAGTGATAATAGGTTGAAGGTTTTTAGGAATTGGTTTGACTTTTAATTGTCAATTAGTGTGTCAACTTTGGTAATAACTTAGGGAAGTAGAACGGTGGTAGTTGACCAGGCAGGATTAAACTCCACCATTGACTAAAAGGCTTAGAATTTTGTTGTCTGTTTTTGTTGCCGAGGTAAATTTAAATCAAGATGTCATTGAGAATTTTGTGCTGGGTCGAGATAAAATTAATTTTTTATGAGATGTATTTGTATTGTGAAGTATATTTAAATATTATATGGAATTTAGTAATTTATATTGCAATAAAATAGATGAATGGAGGATATAAAAAGAATTAAATAACTTAAAATTTCCCCTTACAATAAAAAAGACACCAATGTATTTGCAATTGATTTACACAATTAATACGTAAATGAATCGAGAGATGGCGCTGCCTGTTCGGATTTAACTGTCATACAAATTAGAATATAAACTTTTTTTTCACCGCCCCCGTTCTGGAGGGCGGGAGCGTTAGTTCAAGCCGATAGGCCCAGGCCTTCCGCCCGACCAAAGGCTGTAGGTAGTGTTTAGTTGGTAGGCTGGCCTTCTGCTAGAGTCCAACATAACCATCCGCCGTAGACCGGTTACGGGTGGTGCGAGGTCGTCACCAGGGGGTTGTCATAGCGACCACTGTGGTGGCGCGCCCCCTATGAGGATTCACTACCATCCCCCGTGGGAAAAAAAAAAACTTTTTTTGTCAAAACTTTGTAATAAAACACACACATTGGATGTTGAAAACGTTTACTGGAAGTTGGGTCAGCTCGCTAACAACTCTCCCTGGACTCTATAGGATAGCAATCTGGAAAGTTGGTTGACACACACACTCATATGCACATCCTATTATGACCTGCACAATTCCACCATCAGAAGACACGCCTTGTTTAGGATTTTCATCGCTATATGGTTGACCGCCCATTCGCACCAAATGGTTCACTTCCTTATTTATAATGCGAACTGCAAAACTGTGGAACGATCTTCTTGCGTCCTTGTTTCTGACTAAGTATAATTTGTACTTATTTTATTGTCAGAGCGAAAAATTCTCCTGTAACAAACCGTCTCTCTGGTGGTAGGGCTCTGAATAAAAAATAATTAAATAAAACATATATAAGCATTTAAAACTATTTAACTTTGGAACGTATTGGATGTGTTCTGTGCTCTAACGCACACACGCACACTGTTCTGATAGATATGATTGAATTTCAACTTTATATAGCGTTCATAAAGCGCAAATTGACTCTTTGATGTTAGGACATAGAACACCTAAATTGCTTAGACAACTTAGAGTGCTTACAATATTGCTTTATACAATAATAATAAAGCTCGAATTGGCTGTACGTTTTAGTAAGACACGTTTGTATAGGAAAAAAGGGCTGTTTAAGAGTTTTTCCGATTCAAATTTTCTCTCCGTAAAAACCATCCTTGAACTTCAATGAACATTTAAAAAAAGAATTGACCAAATTGGTCCAGGCGTTATTGAGTTATGCGCTTACCAACACATTTTGCGATTCATTTTTATTTATATACTAGCGGACCCGACAGACTTCGTCCTGTCAAAAAGATTTGTACAGTGGCAGTTTTTTGTTCCTAATTATTTTATAGATAATGTATTATTTTCAAAAAATTATAAAATAGTGCAATAGAATTTAATTAAGTAACCACGTTTCCGAACACACTTAATTAAGTAACCACGTTTCCGAACAAACTTAATTAAGTAACCACGTTTCCGAACAAACGATGCTCTTTTAATATAGTCTATGGCTGTGAATGATGTTGACATTCGTATAAAAAACAAATTACATTCGTAACGCGCGTTTTTTAAAATATGCAAAATTAAATGTATACTTTTCAATATTTCTGAGAGATTTTCTTAATATTTTTTTCCGTAAGAACCATCCTTGGACTTCCACAAACATTTAAAAAAAAGAATTATCGAAATCGGTTCAGCCGTTCACACGTGATGCCGTGACAACGCGAAACGGGTTTCATTTTTATATATATAGATTTCATTTCATTTTTATTTATACAATTATATTGTATATACACAATACTATATAATTGTGATTAATACAATTCCGTTGTATATAATAAAGTAATCGATAAAATGCAATCTTTTCAAAGAAACATTGATCGTCATCGATCGTTCTCTCAACTTTAAATTTGTTGATTAAAGTTATGATCAATATTGTGTTCATTTGTCGAATCCATTGAATTTCGCTTTGTAGTCAAATCGGAAATTACTGGACAAGAAATCCATTTACATAATTCCGCATGCGAATCGGTGACGCATCTGCAAATCAAGATATAATTCCCATGTTGCAGGTGCACTGAATGTGTCCTATTTAATTATATCCCTATTTGTACTTAATGACCGTCCCTCACAATGGTAGGTATCAGACATGTATTATCTTCTTGTACTTATTATATATTATTATATATATTTTTTTTATATATCAAACTTTTTACGCATAACTACTAATGAAATTAAAAAAATAATACTTAAATATAGTTTTACTAGTTAGTCCCCGCGATAACCTGGCCTTAGGCGTCGCCGTGGATCGCTAGCAGGCGCGAAGAAGCTCGCGCCCGTGGAGGCGGGGGGTGACGTCGTAGGAGGTTGGAGGGGGGAGGTGGCAAAATCACTCCTCCCCGAGAAGGGCTCCCCTAGCGCACCCAGGGGAGCGAAGGATCCCCGGGTCCTCAAATACGACACCCATTCCTGAGGGCCCCCTACAACGCCTGAGGTCGACCATCGCTGAGGCTTTTAGTGGGTAGCCCCACATAGATATCTTTGGCGGTGGCTTGACCAGCTTGGTCGAGCCGGCCCCGGGACACATGTCGGTCGAATCGCGGAAGCGCACCCCGCCATGAGCCCCGTATGGGCCTAGAAAACTCAGGGGGTTTTAGTGGGTAGGCCGGTCCTCTATGACAGGAGAGCCCCATACACGGCCTCGCCTTGCCAGCGCGGTGTCATGTGCATAAGGTCGCATTTCGACCCCTCAAACAAAAAAAATGGTGGCCATATACTTTTGAGCGGTTATGTATATAGATGATGTAAAAGATACAAATAAATGATCCAGTTCTGACATCATGATGATAAAACTCTGAACCTTGTACATATAAAATTCCCAACATAATTATGTTGCCAACATGTCGGCACTGCATTTGATTTGTTGTTACACGAAATATTCTGTATTCCCTCTTCGAGATGCAAACTGGCTTCGCGGCGTTTTTCCCCGTTCTTAATGTTTATAATGCATGAAATGGAATATATGGAACAAGCAGGCGATATTAATGTAGTCATTTCCCTCTGCTTTCTCCAGTGACGTTGTAATTTAAGAGGGTAGATTTGTAGAGTTTGTTTGCTGTTAAGTTTGTTACCGTTGTACATAAAGTAGTATGTAAGATGCACTTAGTACTAATATTTATATGCAACACATTTATCAAGATATCCTCACTGATATAAACTTGACGACTAACACGTTTGGCTACTACGCATCGGGTCGCGGTTTCGATTGCCGCACAGAACAGACATTTTGTATGACCCACAAAAAAATGTTCTTGTCTGGAATTATTTCTCTTTTATTGTATTTGTAATTAAAAAATATATTATATAGCTAGACTAATTGGAGACTAGTTGCATATTACTATATGCAACTCGTATCCAATTAGTCTACTACGTCAACTTTTAACTTTAACTTTAGATAAATAATTATCTAGTAAAGGGGTGCTCTAGAATAACTATTACATACTTTTGTGAGATTTTATTGTTTGTAATAGAAATTTCGCTGTCAAATTACGCCCTGTCCCAACTTCTCATCATGGTAAGCTCAAAGTTTTTGTTTATAAGCAAGGTTAGAAGCTTAAGAAGACGCTTTACGATTCGCTTCATCCTACTTACTCTGAACCTTACAAAGTTCTTCCCAGGAGGGATAAGATTTTTAAGATCTTCATTAACAAAGAGGTAATCAGTGTCTCTTGCAATGAGAATCACGAACCAAAAGTTGAAAAAAATATTACCACCCGTTTCGACGAATTAAACGAATAAACAGTCTCTAGAAGGGGGTAATGTAGATATCTGTCCTATATTTCATTACATGACTACACACTATCGTGGCTTCGTGAGCAGGAACGCAATATTCTTTCGGAAATTTATTTTAGGTGAATTGTCACTTGGCCTCGAGTCGGGGCTCGCCCCATTGTGACCGATTTCTTTCTTCCGATATTAATTCTTTGATTTTACACAATCGGGCCCTCGTTCTTGGCGCTCTTTAATTGTGTACGACTTATTCGAGCGATTGTTAGTTCCGCCTTTTGGCGTTCGAGCAGTAATCGATTGTCGAGAGCGATTATGTTGTTGTGGGTAGAATTAAAAATTAATTGTCGTTTGGGAGCTTGCCTGTTTTCGACACGTGTTTTGGGGCTGAAATTGGTTTATATTATATTTTTCGTTTTTCCCTTGCCAACAATGGTTCGTTAACTGAAATTTATAAATAGATGAATAATATATAAATATTTCGTACACCAATTACCCTTTTTTTTGCGGGGGGAAAATGCTTCTTATGCACCTTGTCACCGCGCTGGCTAGGCGCGGCCGTGTGTGGGGCTAATAATAGGCCACCAAGTAAAATATATTTTGTAAAAGTGTGTGTAAATGAAACTTCTTCATAAATACTTCAACTGTTTATTAGCATTTTTTTTGACATAACAATAATACATTTTTTATTTGACTCATCACAATGAAACCTTATGTTTTTATATGCATTGTTTATAACTTATACAAAATGCAGGTGGCCAAATACTTTTGAGCGGTAGTGTACATTCCGAGTGTGTCTTAACTCTTGAGTTTCTCCAAAGGGTTATCTCATTTGCTCTCGAATTTGTTCATGAATGTTGACGTTTTAAATATTGTATATGTATATAATACAAATGTATATGTATAGTATAAGTATGTAATACAAAACTGTTTTATCCTGAAAAAAAAAATTACCGTGGGAGAGGCATGCTTCGGCACGAATTGGGCCGGCTCGACCGGAGTGATACCATGGCCTCACAGAAAACCGGCGTAAAATAGCGCTTGCGCTGTGTTTCGCAGAGTGAGTGAGGGTACCGAAGGCCCAACCCCCCTTATTCCCCTTTATTCCCCTTATTCCTTTTTAAAAGGCCGGTAACGCATCTGTGACTCCTCTGGTGTTGCGGGTGTCCATGGGCAACGATTATGACCATCAGATGATCCGTTTGCTCGTATGCAGCCTTAACTTAAAAAAAAAAAGTTCACCATATTCTCGCCAATATAACTTCAAATTCGTTATCTTCCATCATAGCAGCAACTAAAATAGAACAGTTTCATTAATTTATTATCAAAACAGACCAACGCAAAAGGGCGTATTTTAGGTTCAATCTAAATTAGGCTGTATTTAACCCTTAACGCTTCTGTATAAGGACTGTCTTCCAGCAATTCGAAACGCTTCCGTGTAATTAAGTTACTGAAAGCTCAAGTTAGTTACACCGAGCTTACTCAGAGATAAAGGCAAAACAGAGCTTAGTCATCACAATCGTTACTATCATAAATGCGAAAGTAACTATTACTGTTTGTTTGTCGCGCTGCCACAACAAAAGTACTGAATTAAATGAAATTTAAAACAGAGGTAGTCGTTTTTGTGTCGTAGACCCTATGCCATGTTTTACGGTTTTGGGTAGACCCCCCTTTTTTTTTTTTGTTTCCCTGAGGAAAATGCATTAAATTGCATACCCCGGCTGTGGCGAGCCGGCGGTTATGTGGGGCTCTCCTCCCCGGAAGGGGGAGGCCTACCCACTAAAAACCTCAGGGATGACCTTCCTCAGGCATGAAGGGAGCCGCCGGGAACTTACCAAGCTACTTCCGGGAACCCCCAGCCTTCGCCCCCCCGTCGATACAGCCCTCCTCGGGGGTGGCTACACTACCTCCCCCGGTCTCCTCCACCGACGACGCCCCCCGGCCACGGAAGGGGCGTGGTCCATCCCGGGTCGCCGTAGCGGTCGCGACTTCCTCGCGCCCGCCGGCGACCCGCGGCGACCCCCTACTTATCTGATATTGAATGCCTACATCCTACAACATTTTATAGGGGGTTTCTACGGGTCAAGACTACTTTGGGTTCACTGGTCTAGAGCTTGTGAAAGAACGTAGGCTATATTTTAATGCGAAAAAGGGTTTTATTTGAAGTATCGTCACTTGGAAGCTTATACAAAATAGATACAATGATTTAATAAATGCCTAATTAGGACACGACCTCGGCATAAGCAGCAACAGACTGATCTGTGGCAGCGCTCGTATTCTGGTCGGGCCTAAGTGGGGTGAAAACACAAATGACACAAATTTAATTAAATCAACAAGACAAATTAAATTTACAACAAATTACTATATAGGTATACAAAAAAGAAATTATAATAAAAATTAAACTACAGGTACATTATCTTATTGACTCTTTGCCTAACAAAAAAAAATACAATTTAATAATAGTTAACTGTGTTTTAGTGACATTAGTACATATAGTGTAAATATATAGATGACTAGCTTTCCGCCCGCGGCTTCGCCCGCGTTATATTCGAATTTCCCACAGGAAGGATATGTTTTAACAATACTGCCATACAACCTTTCACCCCCTCCTTTCAACCTTTTACAACCCTTTTCTGCTTTAAAAGGTAGCCTCTGTCCTTTCTCAGCTTCTAGACTATCTGTGTACCAAATTTCATTTAAATCGGTTCAGTAGTTTTAATAATATTTCCATACAACCAATAATCCCTCCTTTCAACCTTTTACAACCCTTTACAACCTTTTTTGCATGAAAAATGCATCTAATTTATTATTTTTAGATATAGTTTGTTTTAGTTTTACACCGTTAGTTTGTACTTTGCATATATGTTTAATGTAGTATATAAGTGATTGCTGGTATGTTTAATCTAACCTTTTTGTGTACATATGTTTTGGGTTACGGTCTAGTTCAGATAGATAATTTCATTTTTGTATGTTATATTGATTGTAACCTGTTTTATGTACCTAATAAAATAAAATAAAAATAAAAAAAGTAGCCTATGTCCTTTCTCAGGCTCCAGACTATCTGTGTACCAAATTTCATTTAAATCGGTTCAGTAGTTTTGGTGTGAAAGCGGAACAGACAGACAGACAGACAGAGTTACTTTCGCATTTATAATATTAGTATGTATGTATGTATAGTATGGCACAAAACAATGAGCTTTTCCACAAATACTATTTTCACAGTACTTTTGATTAAAATTTCACCGTCTTCAATTTTCACAGATGACACTCCAGTTTTATTTATTTGAGTTCATTAAAATGACGATAACTTTTTTTTTAATGAACCGATTTTGATGAAACAAAGTTTAGATATTATTCTGAGTTAAAACAAAGCAAATAGTGAAAGTTTCAAGCAAATCGGTTCAGTACTTTCGGAGATAAACGTGAACATACATACAACAGACAAAAAATTTTTACGGTCTTATTATATGTATAGATAAGTGTATTAAAATAAGGAAATATAATATTAATTATATACATACATAATCTAACAAAATGTGAGATTAAACTCAGCTCCGTGACTTTTGCACTTTAAGGAGGAACTTTTTGAAGTTGAGCTTTAAATTTACTTTATTCAAGAACAGGTTATGGACCCAGATTTTGATTTGATTTTGGTTAAGTGTTAGAAATATTTATTTATATAAACTTTTCTCTAAAAGTAGATGATACTGTTTAAATGGTCAAGTGATATTTGCGAGTATGTGTGTGTATATAAATATATGTACATATGTCTGTATGTATATGTATATATATATATTTATAACTTATATATTAGATTTTTGATATTCAAAATGTATTTAATAGTAGTATATCTGTTCAATTTATGACAGTTGCGTAACATGTATTCATATTAGTTGTTTAGTTTTTATTTCATTTTATTCTTTACATTGAGTTATTAATCGTTTGGCAGTTTGATACCTTTTTTAGGCCTCAGGGTTACAGCAGAATATCAGTGATTTGCTCGTCTGTATGGGCAAATCGTATGCTGAGCTGTTTACCTATTTGCACCGCTATAACACATATCCAGAGTACTGACACAGTGCAAATATAAACAATTCCTTTGTTTTGTACATGATTGTTGCCATTATATATTTTCATGTTTTATTTATTTTTTTTCTTCTGTTTCTGCTTTTAATTTTGTGTTTGTATACTGTGTTTCAACTGTTAATTATGTGCAAATAAAAAATTTATCTATCTATCTATCTAATGGTCGCAAAAAAAGTTAACGACTCATTTTCCCGCTATTGGGCTCTAAAGTCTGTATTAGAAAATCGTGGTTTTCGGCAAAATCAGCCGATTTTTGGATATGTTGTTCTTCTGGTCGAGCTGAACAAAAAATGTAATGGTCTCAAAAAAAGTTAACCACTCATTTTCCCGCTAGGGGGCTATGAAGTTTCGGTAAAAAAGTTTGATTTCCGAGTTGTTTAAAAAAATAATACACAAATCTGAGGTATTGTAATATAATTTACGTATTTTTAAAATAGTACAAGCCCAAGTATATAGCGTGAGATTAAATAACAATGTTTAATTACATTTTTTGCTCAAATCGACCAGGAGAACAATATATCCAAAATTTTGATCTGGCTCCCGAAAACCTCTTGGCCATATAAACAGTAGGTATCATCTACATTCTGTATCTATTGCTGAAAGTGTTATAATCTGTACTTTAATAGACCGAAACAAACAAACAACAGAAGCGGATTATTTTTATACTATGTAAAGATTAGCCGAATCTCTAATATAAGGTGATCAGATCAGTCCGCAAATGCTTAAAATACTACGTAACATATTTATAACTAGCTTCCGCCCGCGGCTTCGCCCGAGTTAAATTAGTTTTTGTCAATCCTGGTCCCTTATGTCTAAGGTAGCAAGATTCATGGTTTTATCATCAGTTCAACCCCTATTTCACCCCAACACTGGTAAAAATTTCAAAATGCTAGAACAAACGATTTTTCGTTTCTTATGACGTGATATTTGACGAACTTGCATACTAACTTTCAACCCTTTTTCACCCCCTAGCTGCTCGAAATTTCAAAAATGCTAGTACAAATGTTTAATGATTTCTTATCAAGTGCTTAAATATAAAGTTTCGTGGTTTTATCTTTTAAAATTAAGAAATCCGATACAAACTTTCAACCTCTATTTGAACCCCTTCATCCCTTTTTTTTGAAATAAAAAGTAAACTGTCTCAGGGTCTAAAGATTGTCTGTACCAAATTTCATCAAAATCGGTTGCGAGGTTTAAGCGGGAGAGCGTAACAGACAGACAGACAAAGTTACTTTCGCATTTATAATATTAGTTGGGATGAAACAAAACTGAGCTGAAAAAAGTCATATATAATTAAGCTTAGTTACTCGACTCAGAATTGAACCGCATCATCAATATTATTTTTAAAAAACCATAAGATTTTCCACTTATTGCCGCCCGTTGTATTATGGAGTGCAGTAAAAAATACAAGAGGAGCTTTTTACATTGTTATAGCTTTTAAACTCTGTTCCTAAAAGGCTTTTTGACTAACAAGCAGTGAAATTAATTGCTGAAACAAAAATCTGTCGGTTTTTCCGGGATAAAAAGTAGCCTATGTTACTCTTCATCCCTTCAACTATCTCCACGTAAAAATCACGTCAATTCGTCGCTCCGATTTGCCGTGAAAGACGGACAAACAGACAGACACACACAATATTAGTTAAGAGGATATGTTACTCAATGATAATGTAGCTTTCTAATGAAAAAGAATTATTTAAATCGGTCCAGTACTTTCTGAGTTTATTCGTTACATACAGAAATACAAATCTTTCCTCTTTATAATATAAGTCTAGATAAATATTATTATCGTTTGTCTCAGATAACCGTATAAACACTCCACAAAAAATGTTTAACTTTGGCATTGTAACTATGACCTTTTGCCTAAGTTGATCTTGCATAAAAGAAGTTGACAGATGCCGTGACGTCAGCATTGCTCCAGGACGTAACGTCAAAATCAGCTGTGCCCATGTGCGTACAGCGCTAATACAAAACAGCCATTCATACAATTTTTAATGGCCGCCAGTCAGCTGACGTACAGGTTTCATGAAATTTGTGAATGCCATTCGTCCAGTGGGTGGGAGATGTTATGGATGGGAACAATATATCGATAATTTCATTCTTACTAATATTATAAATCGGAAAGTGAGTTTGTTTGTTTGTTCCGCTTTCACGCCGTGACTACTGAACTGATTGCTTTGAAATTTTGCAGAAGTAAAGATAAAAGTCCGGATTAAATAATAGGCTACTTTTTACCCCGGAAAACTTGTCAGATCCCACGGGATGCGCAATAAAGGCTTCCTCAAAAACTACTGCACAGTTTTCATGCGGTTTTCATCAATAGATAGAGTGATTCTTGAGCAAGGTTTTGCGGTTTTTTTTTTCGGAAAAACGGATAGTCCCACGGGAAGCGCGATAAAATCTTCGCGCCATAAACGCATATGTAGCCCTGGGCAAAAACTATGACCCTTAACCCTCTATAGACCCAATCCCGAAATCCACGCGAGCGAAGCCGCGGGCAGAAAGCTAGTAATTGTATAAAAATTTTCAAACGTTGTGTTTTTGTGCGTTCATTTTAGTAATTTAAAAAGTCTTTTGCCATATTATGATGAAAACGATGTATGTATGTATTAATAGAGAAGGCTGCATGTAATTTCCTCGTTTTAACAGCCTTTAAAATTGATAAAAGCTTTTTGTCTGTTTATGCATTGAAAAATATCGACAAATTCAAAAACTTTTACAAGTTTATATATATCGCACTAGCGCATCGAAATTGTGGTGTTTAAATTCGGTCAATTGGTGTAATTTCATTTAGTGAACTAATACTAGCTAACGTAATGCTATCTCTTTCGTTCACTAATAATCTCATGAAACATTTAAAGATAAGTATGGACATGCGAAAATACCCTTTCATCCAATCGGCAGAGCCCTTATGGCCAAGGCTGAGCTTAGTCCGTAGGTCGTCCCCATCAAGGCGCCTCGATCGGTTTTGGGTGCGACGTAATCGCCATGGCATTTGTTTGCGGTGGTATCCAGGAAAAAAAACATGCAAAGCGAGGTCAATTTTCATACATCACACAGAGGATATGCGTCATCTATAATAAAACATTATTGCTAAAAGGGTTTATTATTCACATTATATATGTATGATTGGAGTTAGTAATTAACTGAGCAATAAAAAGTGACTTTACTAGGATCAATTATTATTTTATTGTCTTATATATTATGGCTTCACATAGTCGTAGTTATACACAGGTATCTTGTAAAGTTTTATAAGCGAATATATAAATACATATATGTTGCACATTTTTTTTACACCTGTATATATACAGATATATAGGAGATATGTCTGAAAACATGTATCCACAATTTTGAATAGTTTCCGAAACTTGCCATGTTTTTCGGTTTTAGGTAGACCCCTACTTACCTGGTATTGATTGCCTACATCGTAGAATTTACAACAATTTATTAACATATATAGTATTTTTTTTTACTTCATAGGCACTTTTATTAATAATGTATATGCCTTTATATTAGACGATAGTATAATTCAAATAAATAAGTACTATCAATGTTTCTTGAGATTAATTATCGCAGACCCCCATTTTCATTTTATGGACCCCAAATATGTCTTTCGCTAACATAGTCCCCTTGCAGGTTGACATAGATCCCTTTTTTTTGTTCCCCTGAGGAAAATGCATTCAGTTGCATATCCCGGCTGTGGCAAGCCGGCGGTTATGTGGGGCTCTTCTCCCCAGAAGGGGGAGGCCTACCCACTAAAAATCTTAGGCATGTAGGGAGCCCCCGGGAACACCAAGCGACATCCGGGAACCCCCAGCCTCCGCTCCCCTGCCGATACAGGGGAGGCCTCCTCGGGGAAGGCTACAATACGTCCCCCGTCTCCACCACCGACGACGCCCACCGACCACGGAAGGGGCGTGGTCCCTCCCGGGTCGCCGTATCCGCCGGCGCGATTTCTTCGCGCCTGCCGGCGACCCGCGGTGACATAGAACCCTAGGGGCCACTTCGGGAATCACTGGTTTAGAAGTTCATAGCTTGTAAACTAATTGACGGAGTTGTCTCATTTTAGGTAGGTAGTGTAGTAGTTTGTAGTTCTGGCAATCGTCATACAAGCGTTGTAAAGCGTTGTTTTGTTTTGTCAGATGACTGCCAAAGTTTTTTTAACCAAACCAGATAGTCAAAGTTTTGTTCTTAATTGTACCTTGTTACTCGAGTAAACATGGTTGGCGGAAGGATTAAATTCGATGAAAGAAATTCAGTTATACAATGGTATTTTAGCACGAAAACATTAATGAGGTCCAACGCCAAGTGCGTAATGAATATCTAACAGAGCCACCGACATAATGTAATAATAATAATAATAATAATATTTATTTACCAAAAAACATTTCTAAATTTGATTACCCATAGTCCCCAAACTAGGTAATCCTGTCTCTTGGGGACCATAGTCGACGATTATCATGTTTTTACGATTCGTCGCATTCTAGACAAATTTGTAGCTGAAGGCTGTAACGAACATGCTCCCCAGACGTAACTTCTCTGGATTTTTTCCTATAGAAAACACTAACGTCGGACGAAAGGACGTGGTTTATCGATTAAAGCCACATTAGATGAACTTCGAGAACCCATCGTACATTCATGTGCAAACATTCAACTGAACACGTTACAGTCAGTTCATGACAATTTCGAACACCTACAGTGATATCTTTAAGTTGAACTTTCATTACACATGAGGCAACTGCGTCAATTAGTTTACAAGTACAACTTGTACATGTTTTTGGACCTTTCTTTATATACATGCTTTCACATGAATGTGAGTCACAGAAATATAATAATACACAATAAAATATCGATATAAAAATGGCAGTCCCTATATTTTTAGGTATTGTATACGCATGGCGGATAGGGGCGACGCGGCTCCAAGGACGCATGAGTGAGTTTTGTCAAGAATTCCAAAGGTGTCACGGTGTAGTGGCTACGATTTGAATAGCCAATGTAAATAAATGCTAGAAATGGCCAATAAATTCCCAGTGCTTGTGTACATAACTAGTATTGTTATTATTTAAATTATTTAGGTAAACTATAAAACCGTATTTTGGCACTCAATTGGGTGATTAAGAATAATGTGACATAAAAGTTGCTAGAATAAATAATCGAGATAACATGGGAATACTGAAATAATTGGATATATTGTTTTTTGTTGTATCGACGACGAGTCAAGTGGTTGGTACACCGGTTTCAAGTCCCGGGTACAAGTCCCGGTGAGGAATATTTGCGTGATGAATGCGACCATTTGCACCTTAGTCATGGTTGTTATCGTCGGTGGTGGAGATCGGGGGAGGTATAGTAGCCTCCCCCGAGGAGGGCTCCCCTGTATCGGGAGGGGAGCGGAGGCTAGGGGTTCTCGGAAGTCGCTTGGTGTTCCCAGGGGCTCCCTACATGCCTTAAGAAGGCCATCCATGAGGTTTTTACTGGGTAGGCCTTCCTCTTCTGGGGAGGAGAGCCCCACATAACCGCCGGCTCGCCACAGCCGGGGTATGCAATTTAATGCATTTTCCTCAGGGGAACAAAAAAAAAAGTCATGGTTGATATAATATACTTCTATGAAAAACATTTATATATGTATAATATAATATGTCTATGCATGTAGTAGAAAGCTGTTATTTTAATATTACAAACAGACACTCCAATTTTATTAATTTGTATGTATAGATAGACTAGCTTTTGCCTGCGACTTCGTTCGCGTGGACTTCAGGTTCGTCCCGTCTAGTCTAGTAATAAGTAAGAAATACGGGAACTAAGTACTGCAGAGCCTTAATCATAGGACTATAGGTAGCTACTGCAGTATGCTCCTATAAACTACATTTAACGATCTTTTTCCTTTTGTGGGTTATTCCTAAGAGATAAACATATACCATCACGGACTTTTTTGTAGACCTTTTTAAGTTGTACAATACTGTAGTAAATTGTTTTGATCTATCTTGTAGAATTCAGTCAGCGTTTGCAATGTAAGCGCAAAAAATGTGTTTTTTTACGACCTCATAGAAACCTCAAAAATTGTAGCCTATGTGTTATTCTGATGTATAAGCTATTTGTGGTAAAGTTTCATTCAAATCCATACAGTAGTTTTTACGTGAAAGAGTAACAAACATCCATACTTACAAACTTTCGCCTTTATAATAGTAAAATAGTAATAGGATTAGAAGTTCGTTTAACAGTGATGTTTGCTTAAAAACATTTTATATGCTTCATATTTCTTAAGACTATGAAAGTTCATATTCGTATATTTTCAACCTAAGAATAGTCGCATGTAATTTTACAATTAATATTATTGAGTTATACACAACATTATTCTGTAATAATTAAATGACATTTTGATAATCATTGAATAAAAAATGTATTAAAAGTATTTTGACATAGAAACCACTGAACATAACAATAATTAATTAATATAATAAATATTTCTTACACTCACACCAATTAGCCTAGCCCAAAGTAAACTTTGTAAGACTATATAATGGGATCTGGAAGGTATAATGAGATACCATATAGATAGATAGATAATATAAATATTTTTGATTACATTTGCGACTAAGGCAGACATAATCATCTGTCCCGACCGAACTTGAACCCGAGACATAGATGGTCATACAACAACTCCAAAATTATAAAGCTTTTCTTTTAAATTGCAAGCAATAACAGTAACATAAATCGATGGAAACATGCGCACGCGCATTCCTTTCGCCCGCAGTTCCTCGCAGCACTTGTCGCCGCACCTGGCCCAGGTGCTCGATCAGCTGGTCCGCTCTATTGACAAATTAACGTTCAATGGAATCGGTTAGGCCAAACCTACTCAATGCGGAACGGTTATTGATCATTGAAGTGTTTTGGGCAAAGACGCGATGCGAGTTCCGTTTGACAACGTGTATTTAGTTACTCCTATATCTGATGAGCAAAATCTATACTAATATTATAAAGAAGTAAAGTTTGTGCGTTTGTATATTTGTAAATTGTAATTGGTAATCTCGGGATCTACTGAACGATTTTTAAAAATTCTTCAACCAATAGAAGCCACATTTTGCGGAGTGTCATCATCATCATCATCATCATCGTCATCGATTTAAAAATTCTTTCACCAATAGAAAGCCACATTATTGCTGAGTGTCATCATCATCATCATCATCATCAGCGGACGGCGCGCGATGGCTTCGGGTTTAATTCAGTTCGCTTTCGTGCTCGCTTCGGGGATTAATAATATTATGCCCAACGAAGTGGCGCGGGTCAGCTAGTGTAATATATTTTTTATAACTTTGGCCAGACTTACGCAGACAGTAAAAATTTTGCCAGACTTGTGATCAAGTAGTTATTTCAAATTTCGTTTACAAATCTCTCACTGCTAGTGCTGTTAGCTTCTAATTTATTATATACTAGCTGACCCGTGCCCACTTCGTTGGGCACAATTTATTTATTTATTTATTAAACACCTTATGTAAATGTGTACAAAGGCGGACTTAATGCCTATGGCATTTTCTAACAATCAACTTTAGGTGGTGCAGAAAGCAAAGTGGTAGATGTACCTATGACACAAATGAAAAATATACATGTATATATATATAATAATAAAAGTGATTATTTTAAATCCTAATACATAGATGTAATTAATAATAATCAGGGTGTCCACATTCTGGAAAGTCAGGGAAAGTCATGGAAAAGTCAGGGACGCTTGAGGTGGTCAGGGAAAGTCAGGGATATTGAGGACTACCTGGAGAGTCAGGAAAATTTAAGATATTTGTCAAAAAAAATTTCTTGAACTGTGAATTGAAATCCATGCAAAAATTTCCCAATGATTGTAAAATGAGGGATATATTTTATGCTCTGTTTGATTCTTAATCCAGACCATTAAAGCATTTTTTTTAGGTCTGGAGAAAACTACGTAGTTTTTTGCCATTACCTACTAAATTACTCCTTTCTTGTTTGAAATAAGTGAGGTTTACAATAAATAAAGAGTTTTACTTTGACAGGGTGAACTATCAGTCTATTGTGCACATGGACATGTATCTTCAAAATTGGAGTGAACTATGTTATAATTATAGGTATAACTAGTTTTGCTGGGGGTTCCTGGAAGTGGCCTTTGTGTTCCGGGGGCTCCCTACATGCCTGAGGAAGGCCATCCCTGAGTTTTTAGTGGGTAGGCCTCCCCCTTCTGGGGAGGACAGCCCCACATAACCCCGCTCGCCACAGCCGGGGTATGCAATTTAATACATTTTCCTCAGGGGAAAAAAAAAAAAAAAAAAAAAAAAAAAAAAAAAAAAAAAAAAAAAAAAAAAAAAAAAGGTTATAACTAGTTTACTCACTTTTAATATTACTTAATTCTTCGTATTTAGAAATCTTATATTTCTTCATACAAAAAGTGCTCATTACTGTTATCTACGAGGAATTATAGAAATTTTACAACACTAGAACTAAAATGAATGCCAAAAAATGTTCATTTAATAAATTGTGGCTAGATCCCAAAGTCAGTCCTGAATTTTTTGAATGGCTGAATGATGTTCCAAATGATCCAGGATTAGCATTCTGTAAGATATGCTGCAAGTCCATCAAATTAAGTAACATGGGTAAACATGCACTGGTTTCACATGCCAAAAGACCTACACACGTTAAAAATTATGAATTAAGAAAAATGCAACCAAACATTTCATTCTTTACAAAAAAGGTTGAATCTGATGAACCATCAACTTCGACAATTGCAAGCGCCACAGAGACTTCGTCCCTCAATATCGAAAGTTCTTATGACTCCCATAAAAGTAAAGTTACAAAAATGTGTATACCTACATACAAAGACGATGATGTGACATCAGCGGAAATACTTTGGGCATTAGAAATTGTTTTTAACAAAATGTCCCTTAATTCTAGTGATAGAACCAGCACTGCATTCAAAAGAATGTTTCCTGACAGCAAAATTGCCCTAAACTTCACATTGGGAAAAACAAAAGCGTCATATGTAATAAACTACGGAATAGCGCCTTATTTAAGAACATGTTTGCAAAAAAATTTTGAAGATTGTCTATTTTACGTAATTTCCTTTGATGAATCACTAAATAAAGTCTCCCAGAAATGTCAAATGGATATTGTTATAAGATTTTGAAACAAGACTACCGAAAGAGTTGAAACAAGGTATTGGACAAGTATTTTTCTAGGGAAGTCGACTGCAAATGATCTATTAAATGGATTTTTAAAGGCTTTGTTAAATCTAGACCATGACAAGTTTTTGCAGGTTGTACCATTATTCACTTATGGTATTTCTAGGCAGTGTAATAATTTGTAATTAAATAGTTGTAATTTTGAAAAGCAATAAATTGATTAAAGAAAATAAATAAATGGCCATATCCCATCCAGAGTTTTAGTTGATTTTGTTGTAAAAACATACACTCACACACGAAAAATTCCTAAGTGTCGGGACAACTAAAGCTTTATCCGGCCTTTTGGTTGGGCATAATCTATACTATCTATACCTACTAATATTTAAATGCGAAAGTAACTCGGTCTGTTTGTCCGGCTTTCACGCTAAAATTACTGATTATTACTGAACTGATTTTGATGAAATTTGGTACGCATATAGTTTGGATCCCGGGAACTCATTTAGGATACTTTTTACCGCGGTAAAATATCTCTTTCGCGTGGGAAAATGCGATAACAACATCCAAACCATTTCTGGTGTAATTTGATATGGGGAGGGTTTATAAGTCACGGGAAACGAAATAAGATAATTTTACTGAGGAAAAACATCGCGTTCGGAAAGCTAGTTTTCAAATAAAATTAATTATTGATTATGTATTCATTCATTAGAGTTTTACCACGATATTTCCTCAGTCCTATACTTATATGATACAAGATAGACTGTTGAATGTTCTAATATTATTTGGTTTTTAATTTGTTTTAGCAAAAAAAGTGTTTGATTTTTTTGTACAATTAAGTTTTACTTTTCAGTAACAAAAGTTCTCCTTTTTGATGAAAAAGTCATTTTATTTGCTGAAAAAGTCCCACGTCCCCACTTGGGGGCCTGCTATTGTTTTATTATTATTTTTTAATTGCCAACATTTCTCATTGTGGTATTAGAGCGAGTGAATGACTTATTTAAAAAAAATGTTTTAATTAGTTTGGTCAGGGAAATTTGAAAAAATGGTCAGGGAAATTTGAAAAAAATAGTCATGGATATTTGAAAAAATGGTCAGGGATAGTCATGGAAAGTCAGGGATTTTCTTTAACCAATAGCTGTGGACACCCTGATAATATAATATACTAATACATATGACGATATCATAAATAGATAAAATTTAATGATAATAAACCAAGAAATATACCACATCATAATAAACTCTTCTGATAAATATATTTCCGCAATTTATTTTCGAAACTCAATCTGCTGGTAGACTTTTTAATTTCAAGGGGCAAAGCATTCTATACTAGAATGGATTGAACTACAAAGGAAGCGTGAATTGTTTCGGAATGGTGAGACGGACATTTCAGAACCAAATTGGATGATGACTGGAGAGACCTATCATGAGAAGCACATAAGTATTGAACAGACACAATATTAATAATCTCCGAAGCGAGCACGAACGCGAACCGAATCGAACCCGAAGAGCATACTTATTTTCATAAAGATTCGTAATTTTTGGTAATATATGACTAATAAATATGACCTAATGATTTAAATTATTTTATTAATATTCTAAATTAAATTATCTATACTAATATAAAAAAAAATACTTTTTGTAACTTAAATATAAAAGTTAGACATATGCTATCGTTGACTTTTTGTAGGCATTTTCAAGCTCCACATCTTTTCCCTAGAACTCAAAAATATATCTTTCATAGTTAAGGCAGCGTTCGTAAGAAACGCTTTCATTCGACCGTTTTTTCTCCGATTCACTTTGCAAAACGGACTACCACGTAAAAGCCTTTTTATTTTTCCGTTTTTATATAACCTATGACACTCAGCAATAATGTGGCTTTCTATTGGTGAAAGAATTTTTAAAATCGGTTCAGTAGATCCCGAGATTACCCCTTACAATTTAACAAATATACAAACACACAAACTTTACTTCTTTATAATATTAGTTTATTCGGTCCTTTTATTCGGACAACAAATACTTAGAACATAATATTTTTTTTACACTACTATTCTACATAACTTTAATAAACTGATACACTCATCATCATCACAGCTCATATACGTCCCCACCGAGGGGCTCGAGCCTACCCTAACTACGTTAGGGCGATTAGGCCTTAGTCAATCAACCACGAATCAACCACGCTGGCCCAGTGCGGGTTGGTGACCGTAGGAGCGTCGGATAAATGTACATATGAAATTCGGAAAAAAAACACATTGGTAAACGTGGGGATTAGATCGCGGGCCTCCCGATTCTATGCGGCACAAAAACCAATGCCGAGACCACAGCGCCACCGACGCTCCTGAACTGATACACTATTTAACTATAATATACTCGACTAATAAAATTTCCGAACATTTCATGTTTCTTTTCTTGTTGCCAATTGGCACAGACCTCTTCCAAACTACTCCATTCTGATCTCATTCTGGCTATTCTACTCCATGTTTTTCCAGCAACCTGCTTTTTCTTTTTGGACGTGACTCTTAAAATAAAAATTTAAAGTTTTTTTTTTATTAAACACAAGCTTTTATTAAATGCACTAAAAAGAACAAAATAAACTTTTACATATAAAAGCTTGTCGTTAAAAGTATTCTATAAGTAAATCTCGCGACAAGCTTTTATATGTAAAAGTTTATTTTGTTCTTTTTAGCGCATTTAATAAAAGCTTGTTTTTAATTTTTTTTTTACTTTTATTTTATTTTCCGAATAAAAAACCAAGCTTAGCAAACCCTTTCATTTGATACCCATATTGTAGGGGTGCATTATAAATAATTGGTCCTCCATCTTGGGAAAGTCCGCCATATTGGATTAAGAGTGACGTCACATTATTTATCGAGGTGTTCTTTGCAAGCCCTTACATTTGGTATCCATACTGTAGGAGTGCATTAAAAATAATTGATCCCCCATCTTGGTGATGCCGCCATGTTGAATTTAGAATGACGTCACATACATAGACATGCATTGTCATTCGACTTACACGTGCATGTAAAATTTCAGCTCAATCGGAGAACGGGAAGTGGGTCAAATTAAGATTCCAAGATTTTCTTACATAGTTACAAGTGAAGCTAATATAAAAGCTTGTAAAAAGGTTAAAACAGGACAGGACAAGTGGAACAAAATAATATCACTGTAGGAAAAAGGAAAAGAGGAAGACAACAAAGATTATTATACATATAATAGTTGTTAAAGTGTTTATAGTTAATTAAAGCTAATTAATAGTATATATAATATAGTATACTAGCGACCCGCCCCGGCTTCGCACGGGTGCAGTGAAAAAATGGTTATGGTGGGTTATCCCTAAGAGATAGACATATACCATCGCGGACTTTTTTGTGGATTTTTGTAAGTTGTACAATACTGTAGTACATTATTTTGGTCTATCTCGTAGGGTTCAGCCAGCGTTTGCAATATAAGCGCAAAAAAACGTGCTTATTTACGACATCACATTAGAAACCTTTAAATTTATCAGTGTTTCTCTACTATATTATGCATTTATTATACATACAAACCTTCCTTAAGAATCACTCTATCTGTTAAAAAAAACCGCGTCAAAATCCGTTGCGTAGTTTTAAAGATCTAAGCATACATACGGACATACAGCGAAAGCGACTTTGTTTTATACTATGTATTGATTGATTATATATGGTATTTATTATATATTTGTAGTGTGTATTATGATGGACTTATTTATTGGTTTAACATTACTTTGTGTGTTAGTTTTAGTTTTTACTAATTAGTATTGAGATTTAGTGAGTTTCGGCTACGCTTGTAGCTCAACTCGTGCCGTCTCCGATCCTGTATCTGGCCCCACAGAATATCAGCGGTCGTGACGTAGATGTCAGCGCCATTGCTGGCGCAAGGATACTTTATACTAGCTGCTGATTAAATGCTGAAGGTCATTGATCGACGGTTACCATAGATATATAGAGTAAAATATAACTTGACAACTACCTGTCTAGATAAGACATGTCATTTGGCTAAAAGTATTAGTAATTATGTATGCTTTTTGTTGAATATATTAGCGTATAATAAAATAGATTACAGTTTTTTATGCGACAATTATCCTGTATTGTATGTTTTTTCAAAACGATGCATTTTATTGCATGCACTGCGCTGCCATTTTATAGTTTTTGACGTCTACGTTTTAATCATTTGACAGCAGTCGTTAATGGCATGTCAAGATAAAAGATACAAAGTTCTAAACCATTGCCTGGGTCATATTTGAGTCAATTTTAAGAGAAATTAAATATTAAATTTAAAGAACAACTTCTAAACGTCTATCATGGCTCAAACTACCCTACTAGGCCTATATCTGGATATATCTAGCAAGAAAATTACTGCAAATAGGTCCTCGACTAGTTGGGATCGGGAGATGGCCGATCCCGCTCGAAGGAGGCGGCCACGGGCCAGATAGCTTGACCTGAGGCGCCGCCGCGTTCGGAGCTCACCCTCGGATGGGCGGGGGTGAGGTCGTAGGAGGTTAGAGGGTCCCTCTCCAGGCTGCTAGGTCGCACCTCCCCGAGAAAAGCTCCCCTAGCGCACCCAGGGGAGTGAAGGCCGGGGGTCCTCAGATGCGACAGCGCCTGAGGACGGCCGTCGCTAAGGTTTTAAGTAGGTAGGTCTCCCCCTTCTGGGCAGGAGCGCCCCACATGACCGCCGGCTCTCTGCAGCCTCCTCATTTTCTTCAGCGGAACAAAAAAAAGGTCGTCGACTAGTTAAAATACACCGGGAAGCCAAGAGTCGACAACCTCTCATTTTCCTTGAGATCGTCTAATTTCTTCGTGATCTTGTAACAGGTGTTGAATGGTAACAATGAAGATCCAATAGTTATGGAGATAATTGAGGAACTATCTCCGACAATGGATGTCTTGCAGCGGCACTGATGATCGATGGTGAAGTCCATATATCCTGTAGCATCTTTGGCCAACTATCAGACTATCAAAAACTATACATAAGTTTTTTTACCACGGGGGATGGTAGTGAATAAGGGGTGCGCTACTATTGTAGTCGTCTTAATAACCCCTTGGTGCTCGGACGATCTTACACCGGATACCACCCGCGCCTGGTCTACGGTGGCTGATTATGCTGGACTCTAGCAGAAGGATAGCCTACCAACTAAAACTACCTACAACCTTTGGTCGGGCAGAAAGCCTGGGACCTTATCAGCTTTGAACTAAAGCGCCCGCCCTCCATAACAGTGGACACTTAAGCGTCTTTGTCCAATAGTTGACCAATCAAGCCAGAAACAACAACGTCATTCAGAACAAAATCTAATAAAATTGATGACGTGGTCCTCAGTGGAGCAGGGTCTAGAAATTATATTCATATTTTATACCACCATACATAGACTCCATCGTGAATTAGTAGACACGCGCTCAACTTTTTTTTCTCTCAGTACAAGGAGCACGAAACACGCCCAAGATGCCAACGCAACGGCAACTATCACAGTAAGACCTACCGAGTAAACTCAGCCTTAGCCTTGGCCATAAGGGCCCTACGGTTCGAATGGAACGCACGTTCAATTTGCGTCGACTCTCTTTGTTGACTCTACCCTAACGAGCGCGGAACGGCGTCGGCGCCACTAGCAGCTAATTCCTTCTGTTCGTGCGCCTTCCACAAATACACTCTCGGTAAAGCTGAATATAGCCATCTGTGGCTAAACGTAGGTCTCTCAAAAAAAACCATCGTCAATACAACATTGTAATAATAAAATAAGATATTAAAAAGAATACAAAAAAAAAGAAAGACAAATTGTTATTGCTTATCGCTGGAGTCTTTGCAAATCTGGGTAATTATTTGGAACGCGTCGATTGATCAGCAACTGTGATAGTATTAAATGACTTAATTAACAATAACAATGTTTATTAACAAAACACTGAATTACATTGCGCAATATATTTTAGAATTATATTACAGGATTTACGTTAGATAGTATCTAATGTAAAAATCCATTCTTCTCTTCGTTCAGTTCCACTAGTGTGGAACTACTCAGATAAGACAGTAAGCTGTATCTTGAGTCCCGCAAACTAAAAGCTGTTAGTCCATTGAACTAACAATTGGGCCGAGTTCACTTGGAATAGGATTTCGCAGAATATAAAATGTATTTAAAATCGGTTTCTAGCAATAAAATTGCTGATTTGCCTACAAAATTTCCTCTCTTACAAAATTTGCATTTTATTTTGTACTAAACTCTAATAAACTTAAAATATAGAGTGATTTAGTATATAGGCAAATAGGTGTGTCTAATCATTTCTTGGTCTTTAATTAGATCTGAACTTTGTATTAATTAACACTTATTTTAATATTTTGTTAGTGTATAACTTGTAGGCTGTCCTGAAAAATCAATAAATAAAATAACAATCGCTTTAAAAAACAATAAAACATCTGCCAATCTCGAAAATCTCTCCTATAATAACAATATAAATTCGAATAAATCCAAAACCATTTATACTCATTGTAGATTCCTAACAATGTGCGTAACGAACCCAAAATTATTACAATTTCAATTTGCAGGATATAATCTAACCAGCGCTTATCTGTGACGTGCCAACATCTGCTAGAGCCGGGTTCGATTCCCGTCAATGTGATGCGACACATGGCGCAACACAGCTGTCCAACGCTTTACTTTCTATTTATTAAATATAATTATGTAATTTTCGTGAAGTTCTTTTCGAACGTTCCGCAATTTCAATAGAAAAGGTGGAGAGTACGCAAATCTATACTTATAGTTATAATAAGACAGACTACAGATGTAGAGAGGTCAATTCTGTACATGAAATATATTTCCAAATCTATACTTATAGTTATAATAAGACAGACTACAGATGTAGAGAGGTCAATTCTGTACATGAAATATATTTCCAAATCTATACTTATAGTTATAATAAGACAGACTACAGATGTAGAGAGGTCAATTCTGTAAATGAAATATATTTCCAAATCTATACTTATAGTTATAATAAGACAGATTACAGATGTAGAGAGGTCAATTCTGTACATGAAATATATTTCCAAATCTATACTTATATTAATAATAAGACAGACTACAGATGTAGAGAGGTCAATTCTGTACATGAAATATATTTTCCAAATCTATACTTATAGTTATAATAAGACAGACTACAGATGTAGAGAGGTCAATTCTGTACATGAAAATATTTTCCAAATCTATACTTATATAATAATAAGACAGACTACAGATGTAGAGAGGTCATTTCTGTACATGAAATATATTTCCAAACCTATACTTATATATAATAAGACAGACTACAGATGTAGAGAGGTCAATTCTGTAAATGAAATATATTTCCAAATCTATACTTATATAATAATAAGACAGACTACAGATGTAGAGAGGTCAATTCTGTACATGAAATATATTTCCAAATCTATACTTATAGTTATAATAAGACAGACTACAGATGTAGAGAGGTCAATTCTGTACATGAAATATATTTCCAAATCTATACTTATATAATAATAAGACAGACTACAGATGTAGAGAGGTCAATTCTGCACATGAAATATATTTCCAAATTAACTATCAGGGGGTGATTAGGGATCGACACTGATGCCAAAAATGCAATCTGTAAAATTTTTGTCTGACTATAACTATTATAGAAACAAAAACTACTGGACGGATTTTAACAAAACTTGGTACAATTATTTTTCATACTCCTGAGCTGCTTATAGTATACTTTTTATCACGCTACAATCAATAGGAGCAGAGCAGTGAAGGGAAATGTTGGGAAAACGGAAGAAGTTGCTCCATTTTTTACGCTTCCGTCGCGTGTGCAACCTTAATGGTTAAAGCTACAGAGAAATCATGTATGACGGAAATGTTCTCCTTAAAATTATATAGTAGTAAAAAATATCCCACGACAGCAACTGTCTATCTTTTATGGTTGACTCACAATAACACGTGTAACTCCCAATAGCTTACCAGTTCCAAGCTTTCTGGTTATATTTGTCTACTCTTACGTTTATAACACTTTCAGTCATTAAAAATGCTACCTAAAATTACGATTCCATGCGGACGAAGTAGTGGGCATAGCTAGTTTATAATAATTATTGATGTTAAACATAATGTCCCTTTAGGTACCAGCCTACGAGTTAATACTAATATTTCAGTGAAGGGTACTCGTAGTAATTGGATAACATATTAATAGTTATTAGTACATTTAAAATGGAACTCTTTAGCCGTAGAATACAATTTGCTACAACTGACTGTCAATTGTTGTCACATTGTGGCGTCATTCATTCAATGTCCTAATTAATAATTCACAGTTATATAACGGTATTGAAGCAGACTTAAATATGAAGTCCTTTATTTTGATAAGGATTAATTCCAAAGTATGAATAAAAGAGCATTTAAATCTGGCATTAATATCTTTTTTTTAAATGACACTTATTGTGACAGTACTATAATAGTTAGACATATGCTGTCGCGATATTTTTTATAGATAATTATATGTTCTGCGAAGTCGTAGCGGTACGCATGCGATTTAGCGTTTTAGTATGAATTTAAAACTTTAATATAGCTTATGTTCATCGGAGATATTGTAGCTTCGTAACAGAGAAAGAATTTTTCAAATCGGTCAATTCTCTCTCTGTGATTTCGGAACCTATTCAATGAAAACAATTAAACAAGAAAAACAATCAAGGCTTTCCTTTTTATATAGAAGTGTAGATGGAACTCTACTACAACTGACTGTCAATTCTGTTTTATCTTCATTCTCATTTTAAAACATTTTCAAATTTAATAGTTATTACTACATTTAAAAATGAAATTCTTTAGCTATTTTATACAATTTACTACATCTGACTGTCAATTGTTTTCACATTGTGGCGTCATTTTAAAACAATATTTAATAGTCATTACTACATTTAATAATGGAATTCTTTAGCTGTCTTATACAATTTACTACATATGACTGTCAATTGTTTTTTTGTGACGTCATTTCAAAACAATATTTAAAAGACATTACTACATTTAAAAATGGAACTCTTTAGTCGTCTAATTAAATTTACTTTAGCTTACGTCAGATACAAAAAGTGGATCGGTTCTCTTGGAGCAATGCTAGACTTACCAGATACAAAAATGGGGCTTCGATTTCACGTAAGCTAGCTATAAGTGACGAGCCATGGATTTACAGCTACGATCCTAAAACAAAGCAGTATTCATTGATTTATTTATGTATTATATATGTACACACCACACATCCTCGGTTACTTATATTTTCTCATCTATACACACACACACACACATAGACACGCAAGATATAGAATTGATAGTCAATATTGTAAAAATTATGTTAATTAATTAATATCGTCAAACCTGGAAAATTTTGGAAGTCTTCTTCTCTAGTTACCATAACGTGCCTAGTTTACTTTGAGTTCAGTTGGTACCTGATTTAAAAGCCTATTCTTTTGCAGTTTTGAGACAATTGAGAAATGTGTTGGGCCATGTCACTCGGTGGTTGTTAATAGAACATTATTATTATTATTATGGAGAGTATTGGTCTGTCGAAATGAGCCGAAATCATCCAAAATGTTTTTTGAGAATTGAAATCAGTTCAATAGTTTTTGCGTGAAAGCGCGACATACAGACAGAATTGTTTTCGAATTTACAATAGAATTTAGTATAAATCCTTATTTAATAACTCAAATTGTTTTATTGGATTATATCTTTTTATCAGATTATTATATACCGCTAAAAAGTGTATACTCCCTCAAATACCTTGGCCATCTGGTGACCTCTGATCTGAAGGACTATACAGATATAGAGCGGAAACGTAGAGTTTTGTCTGTTAGATCGAACATGATAGCTCGCAGCTTTGCTCCATGCTCGGTTGATGTGAAAAACACTCTTTTCAGAGCGTATTACACCTTTTTTTATACGAGCGCCTTGTGGGCTAACTATACTCAAAAGCAGTACAGCGCTCTACGTATACAATATAACAATGCCTACAGGGTGTTGTTGCCTGCCTCGGTACTGCAGTGCGTCGGGAATGTTCACCGAGTCACGGAATGACTGCTTTTATGCGACGATGCGGAAACGGTGTGCATCCCTGGTGCGTTGGGTCCGCGTCAGCTCCAACACCATACTGTGAGCATGATGGCTGAGAGGTTCGACTGTTACTACATCAACCATTGTTGTATGCTTAATGACAGTAACGAGAAAATAAATTATAAATATATATTAAAAAAATAATATGATCTTTTGATTGAAATAAATAAATTAAATTAAACTAAAATATTATACTGTTAAGAATTACTTAAATGATAACAATGCCTGGGTTTAATTTTAATAACTCAATAGTTATGTTGCCAAATATTGTGACTATAATGAATAACATAATGAAACTAAAGTTTTAATTGATAATGTAAACTTCTTTAAATTTATAAAGCAACTAGCTTTCTGCCCGCGGCTTCGCCCGCGTGGATTTCGGGATTGGGTGTATAGAGGGTTAAGGGTCATAGCTTTTGCCCACGGCTACATATACGCGGAAGTCGGTTTATGGTGCGAAGATTTTATCGCGCTTCCCGTGGGACTATCCGTTTTTCCGAGATAAAAAAATGCCGCAAAACTCCTCAAGAATCACTCTATCTATTGATGAAAACCGCATAAAAATCTGTGCAGTAGTTTTTGAGCGAAGCCTTTATTGCGCATCCCGTGGGATCTGTCGATTTTTCCGGGATAAAAAGTAGCCTATGTTACTCGGGGAGAATGTAGCTTTCCAAAGGTGAAAGAATTTTTGAAATCGGTCCAGTAGTTTAAGCGTGAAGAGGTAACAAACAAACAAACAAACAAACAAATAAACAAACAAACAAACAAACACACTTTCGCATTTATAATATTAGTTGGGATTTGATCTCAGACTCTGCAAAAATACAGGAAGAGAAAAAACAGCCCATGAAGAATACATGTTTGATATTTGATTGTAATTTGACAATGTTGATAGAAGATTGCAGTAATTTATAAATACAGTTAACTGAAATAATAATAGTTAAACACGATTGCTTCAGAAACATTAAATACCACATGTAATAAACATGTTTTCGACGAATGAACTCCGAATGAACGGGCTCGTTGTCAAGAGACAGATGTCATAACGTAATTCCATTTGGCCTAGTAGTTGCGCCATTTTTTTCGCGTCTGCCGCCCGAGTCTGCTGTCGGGCGAAATGTTCTCATGTTTTTTTTTCAGTGACGAAAAGTTTTTGCTCGAGCGGCATGCTTGTCAAGTCTGCACATAGTCTTACTATATTTTGTGATAAGCTGGCGCCTGCGACTTCGACTGTACAACTAATATTTCGAGTATCTTATAATAGCGTGGCGTATATCTTTATAAAATGTACAGTATGTGTTATTCTGATGTATAACCTATATAATTATAAAGTGTCATTAAAGTCCATTCAGTATTTTTTTAGGTGAAAAAGTAACTGGATGGATTTCAATACTTCGCGCTTATACTCGTAATATTAGCAGGGATTTATGAGTTCCGTGCAATTTCGTATCCTTATGTTATCTTGGGATCAGGGTGGTTCTATTCGACACCCTTTGGAGTTCCGTCCACCATGGATATTTTTTATTTACTGTTTTTGGAGTTTGATGATGTGATGTTGCTGGTAATCTATCGGTCTTGGGTATCAGATCCTTGTTACCTTGGGTTCAGAGGGCTAAAGTATTGCTGTGATACAATAAGCGATTCATGCGTTCCTCTTCCCGAAAAACCCCTATTACCTATCCTGAAAAGTATGACTTTAAGTGCCAAGTTGGTGGGTCAAGCCATCAGATTTTATTTTGGCACCATATCCCACCATGAGGTTGGAAAGTATTTTAGTCTATATAAATGTCTTTTATAGGAATCAATACTTTATTTTTGAAAAAGAACTTCCTTTACCTAGGACTCGGCTGAAATAAAAAAAATAATAATTAGCTATACTTTTTAAAGCGTCATAATTTAAGTTCTGCTGTAATCGCTACATTACTAAAACAAAGTCGCTATCCGCTGTGTCTGTCCCTGTGTATGCTTAGATCTTTAAAACTACGCAGCGGTTGATGCGTTTTTTTTAATAGATAGAGTGATTCTTAGGGAAGGTTTATATGTATAATACGTGCATAATATAGTAGAGAAACTGATAAATTTAGAGGATTCTAATGTGATGTAGTATCTAAGAGGATCTAATGTGATGGATATTTCGTCCAACCTAAACTTCGGGGGATACATTGAGTCCTTGGCGAAAACTGCAGCTAAAAAGCTTGGCATTTTATCCAAAGTTAGGCGCTACTTCACTGCAGAACAGATGCTCAACCTATATCAAGCCCAAGTTCGTTCCTGCATGGAGTACTGCTGCCATCTTTGGGACGGTTCTGCCCGCTATCAGTTGGCTGCCTTGGACTCAGTAGAAAGGCGAGCTAGAAAACTTATCGACGACGAAATACTTATAAACTCACGTCTTCAGACTCTAGAACACCGTCGAAGAGTTGCTTGCCTTTCGGTTTTCTATAGGTTGAATTTCGGAGAGTGTGCGTTGGAATTACATGAATTAATTCCACCCGCTCCTTTCCACCACCAGTCAACCAGACGTAGGCTTAACTACCATCCTTACGTGGTGGACTATCCTCTTACACGTACAAAACGGTTCCAGTCTTCGTTTTTAATACGAACAGCTAAGATGTGGAACTCTTTGCCGACGTCTGTGTTCCCGGAACAATATAATCTTACGGTCTTCAAGTCACGAGTGAATAGGCATTTGCTAGGTAAGCGTGTTCCATCCTAGTCCTCATCGTCACTTACCATCAGGTGTGATTGTGGACAAACGCAAACCTATTTTAAATTAAAAAAAAAGTAGTAAATAAGCACTTACTTTCCTTGATTGACTACGCTGACGCAGTGTGGATTAATCTGTCTGAGGAACTACTTGATAGCAAGAGCGGCTGCAGAATGTAGCCATCAGGTTAGTTTTCAATCTCCATAAGTTTGGCCATATTTCTAAATATCGCTCTCAACTAAAATTCGTCAGCGCAGAGACTTACATGTTTTATCCCTACTTTACAATATTTTGTACCTTCGAACATCTCCATAATACTTTGAATCTTTGTTCTCTTTTCCATCCCATTCGTCATGTCGTGCTTTGCGTTATAATTTTAATCTGTTTCTTATATACCATCCCGAACTACCGATTTCTTTTCATACTCCTTGTCGGTTTATGCCGTCCAGTTATGGAACTCTCTGAGAGTATTACGAGAGCGCGAACGCTGGAGTCCTTAAAGAATCAAGTCCATGTTCACTTCCTGTCAGAGATTCCTTAACTTATACTAGTCATAGCCTATTGTCCTGTCCAATTACTGCACTCATTCTCTATTTAAATCTACTGTTAGTACATCCCTGGTTCAAGATTCCCTGGAAGAGTTTGCTGTTTAGCAATAAGGCCGAGTTGCTATTGTTTTGTTTTGCTTTTTGTCTATGTTCTTGATTTTGGTGTACAATGAAGAGTTATATTAATAAGGGACAGTCGACGTCCCAGCAAAGCTTACCTTTGAACCACCATTATTTCAAAGGATTTAATATCAGTTTTCGTGGTGCAAATGTAACGCACAACGTGGCGTCCACTGTATGCTGGAAAAAATCAGCAATATCATGCCTCGTGCGTAGAAACAATTCAATGAATTACCATAAGCCCATGAGCACCCATCCTAAAATGATTTAGCATAAGATAACTTCATTTTGAGGTCTATTAACCCCAGAGGTCATATTTCGGAGGTCGCTGACCCGTGCGTATACGCAGGATTGTCGATGCGTTACTTACGCGACCATTTTAATCGTGTTGATGCCAAAAACCATTTCAACCTTGCTCGCTTGTAATACAGTTGTAAATGCTTATTTTAAGGGGAACGATCTGATTGCATTTGATATAGTGAGATGTGCTGACTTGATTGTTTTATTCGTAGCTCAGTTTGTTAATTATACGTGATCGTAGACATAAAAATAAATAGACCAGTGTATGATAAAATGTCACAGTACTATAGGTCTTAGAAGAAGGGAGGATTGCCCGAGTATTCTCCGACAATCCCCCCTTTGGCATTGGCTCGACCAGTTCTAGGTCGAGTCGGCCCCGGAGCACATGGCGGTAGAATCGTGTAAGCGAACGCCGCCATGTGCCCTGCATGGGCCCAGAGAACACCGGGGGTTTTAGTGGGTAGGCTGGTCTTCCCAGACCGGAGTGCACCACACACGGCCGCACCTTTTCAAGTCTTTAAAAAACATTTACTACTCCTTAGCACAATCTATATTATGCTATTGTATTGAAGTGTGGGGTGGGGCCTGTAAGTCTCATATGATAAACTTAGAAAGAGCACAGAAAGCATTACTGAAAGTAATGACTTTTAAAATAATTAGATATCCTACTAGGAGTCTTTACGAAGAGTGTAAAGTTTTGACTGTCAGGCAACTATATATACTCAATGTAATAAGCAATAGTCGTGGTAGTTCTCTACTCGGCACCGTCACTGTAATGGGTAAAAGAAGGAGTAGAAATATTTGTGTGGTTCCCCTTGTACGGACTGCTTTCGCTAGGCATCAAAAGAAATGGCTCTCTTCTTTTCTCTATAATAAAATAAATAATAAAATAAAAATATGTTCATTATCACGTTATGAAGTAAAATCGAAGCTTAAATGCTACCTACTAGCGCTTAACTATGATGAGACTGAACGCCTTTTGATTGGTTAGGTGTACACTTACTCACACACTCATACCCAGACACACACACACACACACACCCTCACACACACACACACACCCACGCATGCACACATGCACTAGTTTATATTATTTTGTTATGATTGTGTTTATCTGTGTCTTTATAGAGGAGGACACTGCCTACCGAAATACAGACAATTAGTCTAGCTCGGTGGTCAGGGAATCCTTATGTATTGTTACAAATGTATATTGCAAATAAACTTATTTATTATTATTTATTTTTATTTTTTACCTTGTCAGCGCAGCGTCATGGTATAAAGAGCATTACCCCTCGGAAACAAAGGCCTTACAAGAAGACTCAAAATCACCAAAAGCACAATGAAGTGAGCTATGCTCAGAGTTCATCAGCGTGATTAAATCAAAAATGACGTAACTCACAGAAGAGCTAGTGTCACCAATATAGCTCCAAGAATTACAGACTTAAAGTTGTGAAGTAACCCTGGGCATGGTAAGTTTTACGTAGGACATATAGCTGTAGGTACGGAAAGATCCACCAATAGCCGGCATATACCAATAGACTTATTTCACGACCTCCGTAGCTAAGTGGCACACTAGTTTGAAGTTGTCGCCAGCTCTGAGATCCTGGGTTCGAGTACCGGTAGAAGCAGATGTTCTTGATGAATGTAGCATAGCTTAGATTATTAAATATATATTTTATCAAAAATATGTATATATGTATAAGATATATATGTATATCTACCCGTTACCATAGATACTATAACACAAGCTATAAAGTGCTTATTTTAGACTATGCCAATTGGAGTGTAAGAAATATGTAATTATACTATCGCTTGATTTGACACTTACTTTTCTGCTCGCTTGCATGAAAGGATTATTTTGTATGAGAGAAAGAAGATGAGCAATGGTTATAGTGCAACTGGGTTACTGCGACTGGCTGCTGAATGATATAAGAAGCCAGATAGGCGGCATTGGTAAACCACCCACAAAGTGGACTGACGTTCGGTGGCGATCGCAGAACGAACCGGGATGCTAGCAAGTCAGGACCCGTCGATGTGAAGATCCTTGAGGGAGCAGCAGCAGCAGTAGTCAGCAGTATGCATCTCCTTGAAATGATGATGATCAAGTAGAGTCAAATTGTAATATAGAGAGAATGAAATTACGTATTAAACATTCAATTTGTTTGTAAAAAACACATCGAATTTCAGATTTGTGTCACTCATCATGTCAGCAGTTTTGCTGTACGCCATTCAAGATTGATGCTGACTGAACAGAGCTCGTAGCCAAAGTAACATTGGCATCGCCATTTGCAAACAATGCCTTTAGTTGTCGAAACGTAAATGATACATCATTTTTGGGTCTAGAATATAGATTGCTTTAAAAAAAATAAAAAGCTTATTTTTTACTGCATTTATTTAAAATTGGCTTTTGAATTGAAACTGGTTCTAAACGTAAGGAATCTGTTATAAATGTTTATTTAATACAACGACGATCTATTGTTAATTCTTAACGTTTCTATCACAAATTTTTCAAAGCTACGTGCGTTAAAGAAATAATAACAGCTTCTACAACGCGAACCTTCGTGTAAATGAAGCTACTGGCGTTGTTTAATTAGTTTTATGTCTACATACATACATAATGCCACAAAACAGTTGTCGGAGTGTTTGTTTTTTTTCTTTACATTCATAGTTTTGTTGCTAAGCGTCGCGGACTGTTTGGTGCCTGGCTGTTGTTGCCAGCTGCAACACAGCCGATAATGACGTTTGACAAATAATTTTTTAGATACAGTCTTAGCAATCTAAGAAGTATAGGTTATCTGTTAAAAGATCATAGTTTTGACAGATAAATTTTGACAATAACACCTGTCAAAATTGACAATTCAGTGTTCACAATGCTTAGGGCTAATCTGCATCCTATGTGGGAGTAGGTTGTCGGGAGTGAACATCTACCAGATGTTGTCATTCTGTCTCCATCCAAGTCGTAGGTCCTTATGGCCAAGGGCCATCTCAATCGGTTTGCACTCAGATATGATCACCATGGCACTTAGTTGCGGTAGTATCTATGATGATTATCAGCCTCTCCAGAGGGAAAAGCCATCCATTCAACAGGACGTCAGAAATTCAGTGGGAAAGATGTGCCTATCACATAGAGATTCTTCTTGTCATTCTTGATAGAGTTCCCTGTTAGTGCCAATTTACGTGCACTCCACAATTAAGCTGGCTGTCACAGATTTCATACAGTAGCCAAGAGGACGTTGACCCTCTAGGCCTTCTGATTATGAGTCTGCATTATGAGTCGCTCCATTGAACGTTCGTTGCGGATGATGTACGCGCCGATTGCGCAATTAAAGAAAGCTTTGTTGCACATAAAGCTTTTAGTATGGATATAAGCTCGAAAGTTTGGATATCTTCGTTCGGTGCGCAATTCAGCTTAATCTCAGTTTGTGTAAGGCTGTAATATAATATTTTAATTATGTCAATAACACACACATATACAAACACGACGATGAGTAAAATTACTAATTAATTATTAGAATTAACTTTAATTTATTTTTCAACACACTTCCTCATAAAGTGGCTCTAATCCCATGGCAATTAGGCACATAATGACACCTATAATCAAACTGTGACTTTTTCATTACTTATTATTCACGAGTGAGTAATAGTTTTTTTTAATATTATTGGTTGAGTTACGCTTACATGTGAGCTAAAAAGCTATCCGCGAAAATCCCAAAAAAAAAGAAACCTCATATTTTAGTCTATGGCCGATGCGCGCGCATAGGAAAACTAATTAATTTTTCCCGCCATTACGAAATTTATTAGTCTATGGCCGATGCGCGCGCATAGGAAAACTGATTAATTTTTCCCGCCATTACGAAACATTTTTTACAACTCGTCTCGATTTCTCTTTTGAAGTTATTTAGTTAGTTATTATTTATGATGTCTGCAAATACAATTTATGAAAAAAAAATGTTAATTATAATTTTACTAACTGCACATTTACTAATTGTTTCTCTAAATAAACTTTTTATCTACTATGTAAAATGGTTTTTTATTTAAGTATTATTTTATTCAGAAGTGTGTTGAAAAACATTGTATGATACACGTGTGTATTGATGATTACCGTCCTCGGCTCCTTAATGCGCCTCAGCGGTAATCACCAACATTACACACTTGTACCATAATGTACTATTACAATGTTCTCTTTAAAATTATATTCTATTTATTGTTGCTTAGGTTGCAGACTCATTTACTTCTAATCTCACAGGAACTAACCGTACCTTCGCCTCCCGACCCCATCACCCTCGCAAACCAATCCTAACTAGCTAACAACCGCGTCACCCCTCACACCATACATCCGCGAATCTCACCTTTCATTGCATTCGGCGAGCGCGACGACCCGGGCCATACATACCCCGTCAAACATATACCCGATACTGTCACGTGCTGGGTAGATTATCACTACACGGCGATCTTGAGCGTCCGAGCCAGTAGACGCGCACTGTCTTTAATTCGACCCTAACGACCCTGAAATGGCGCCGGGGCTACTAGCAGTAAAGCCATCTGCTGCTTCAGCATAGGTCCCTCAAAAAACAAAAAAAGGAACTAAACGTACTAGAAATAACTATAGGCACAATAGACATTCCTTATATGAGTATGAACATACTACACATATTCATAGACTCTTGCCAGTTCTTTCCAAAACAAGATTCGTTGATTTGTGAACCAAGGATATCGATCATTCACTCTGAATATGACTATGCGAATATTCGTGCTTCGAGACAGATATATTTAAGGCGGAGTAGACACTGCTATAATCTTCTTAAAGTAAGATTTATATATTAAATTTTAGTATTTAAGTGCACAGTGTTTTGTCCAATATACGATACAGTGTGTGCGGTACCGTTTGGTAGACTTCAGTCTAAGTAAAAGCAGAAAACTAATGAACATTTGGGACCGTATTTGTATACAATTTCTGATGCACAGGAATGGTTTCAATGGAGTCTCTCACTAATGGCTGCGTCGAGATTTTCTTGTGAATTACGCTGTCAAGTTCTTAGTTTGTAAAATCTGTCGTCTCCTTACTTCGTTCCTGAACTTCTAAGACGAACGACAGCACTACTCTGATTAAATGTTGAAAAATGTAAAATAGAACTCTATTTTCTCTATTAAAATAAAGTTTGCAGAAAACAGTAAAAGCTAATTAGGTTGGCGCGTCCAAACGTCGATTTTTGTAGAATATTATGCATTTTCGGTTGTGAATAACTGCAATATTTTTAATATGATATATTATAGTGGTCTTTGTATATATGTTTATTTATGTATTATATATGAAATTCAAAACACAGCATTAAACTGAAAATTATGAAATTTTTAAAAGTGTCCGCAACTAAATTCATAATTCATCTGGCGCATTACATTTATGACCATATAAATCGTTGTAGCAAATATTACGGAGTCGTTGAAGTTTGCAAATAATTTGTATTGATCACTAACCAATTCGCATGCTTTTTATCATTTTGAGTAAAAAAAACATATAATCCTTGTTTGACCCTATTTCTGTTACGAATCTCTTTACTTTGCCCGATCGCGTAGTTTCCCTAAATAAATTCGATCAAGATGAAACACATCTAAATTCGTCGTTCGAACGGCTTCGTCTATCAAAGGGAAACCAATTGCGACATCAAAGTCATACATCACACACGTGGCGTAGCGGTGTTTTCTCTTAAGGCGAGAACGCGTCACAAAGGATTTGGTTTCTACGAGGCGGAAAATTTTAAAGGAGAATGCCCAAATTTGCCCCACTGGTCCCAAAGCTATAACAAAATGTAAATAAATATAAAAATATTATTACGAATTTTAGTGGCATTTATTTCGCTAATAGGCGTGCGAGAGTAAAACACAATAAAATAAAGTGTTTCTTAGAAACGGAAATGGCAATATGACATAAATACGAAACCGAGCAATATGGCCAAAAGTCAAAACTACGCATTAAATTAATTAAAATTCTATTATTAAACTGCACATAATGTAAGTTACTGAAAATCAATGAAAAGGCTAAAAATACTGTAAATCAAACTAAATAAACAACCTTTCTTATTTCATTAAGTATATTTAATAAACTTAGTTTTATATTGCACATGTGCTAGGTAAAAATAAATTCTCTTTTTTACACTATGGTGTAAGTTACTAAAAATACACGAAAATGCTAGGAATATACTGTGATTCCAACTAAGTATTAGCATTATACATACCTTTCTTTTTATCAAAAAATATTTTATGTCAAACAAAATGCATATCGTCGTCTTACAACTTTGCTAATAAATATTTGTAGGCGCTCATTTTATTTGTCTAATATCTTTATTTTCGCACGAAGTTTCGACTTATATCTGCTTCATTTAAAAATCTATGCTAATTACGCACACTTTAAAAAAATCTCATTAGTGGGCATGCATATGCATGTGACTGGGGCACAGCTCTTTATAATTTGGGCATTGTCCTTTACTTCGAAAGTTATTTCATTGTGACGGTACCTAATTGCAGTCAAATAAACTTACTAATCGGCATATTAATAAGCAATGACAATCTCTGTAGTCTGGTGGCTAATGGCCTTACAGAACGGCAGTTTTATAGCCGCGATTTATCTCGTAGGTTCACAGTTTTTTTAGAGGGGAAATACACCTTATTCTCCGTGACACCGCACTGGCTAGGCGCGGTCGTGTGTGGGGCTCTTCAGTCTGACAGGATCGGCCTACCCACTAAAACCCCCCTGAGTTCTCTAGGCCCATACGGGGCACATGGCGGGGTGCGCTTTCGCGATTCTACCGCCATATATTGTAGGTTCACCTGGAATTCTTGACAATTGAGAAACTAGAGTTCACAATATTTCAGGGTCGTGTTTTTTCATATTTTTCTAAACATAGTAATTTTATTGATGTTGGTAGCGAAGGGAGGCTTTTTTTTTTTTGTTTCCCTGAGGAAAATGCATTAAATTGCATACCCCGGCTGTGGTGAGCCGGCGGTTATGTGGGGCTCTCCTCCCCAGAAGGGGGAGGCCTACCCACTAAAAACCTCAGGGATGGCCTTCCTTAGGCATGTAGGGAGCCCCCGGGAACACCAAGCCACCTCCGGGAACCCCCAGCCTCCGCTCCCCCGCCTAGAGGGGAGCCCTCCTCGGGGGAGGCTACCACCTCCCCCGGTCTCCTCCACCGACGACGCCCCCCGGCCACGGAAGGGGCGTGGTCCATCCCGGGTCGCCGTAGCAGTCGCGACTTCCTCGCGCCCGCCGGCGACCCGCGGCGGCGCCGCAGCTGTGCTACCGAGCCCGGCGCCGCCTTCTTCGGGCGGGATCGGTCATCTCCCGACCCCGCTCGGCAGCCTCCTTCTGGAGCATCACTGCTTCACAGTCTATCGACTGTCCTATTCGACACAGATACTCACCGAAGCAGCCGTGCCCGGTGAGTATCTGAGTCAATCGGTAGGTGACCTCCTCCTTCCCGTGGAGCGAAGGGAGCCTAGAAGTCTGGATGGGCTCGCTCCGCCCAAACTAAATAGGAAAATTCTACCCTCATAAAGCCTGTAGTCAACATCTAGTAGCCCTGATCGCTAGACCACGCGCTTAATATAAATTACATAATTGTAAAAAACAGAACCCGTACTCATTGCCAGGATCGTAGCAAGTGGAGAGAGGTGGCCTCTGCCTACCCTATTGGGAACAAGGCGTGACATATATGTATGTATGTAGAACCCGTACTAGGTTTTGATTTTAACATTCTGTTTGAAGGTTTGAAAAAAAAATTCATTTCCGCTTATCCGTATTTTAAACAACGACTTTGAGTAAGACACCGCCTTTAAATATTCTTTTCATAATAGCCGTATAGAGATGGATGTGTCACGTTAAAATATGTACGGCCATAATTTTTAAATCACCCAATAAAATAGTCGTAACTCTAACACGTACTTTATAGAGACTATTTTCCATTACACTATATGCTAACTTGTTCTGAATTTGTCTTAGCAATCTCCTGTGTGTGGAGTTTCGGTGACATGTAAAATACGACCTTATGAATATCTATTTGTAAGAGTTGTGCGTATACAGAGGTGACGAGGTAAGAAAATATTCGGCTTACAACGTAGATGTCGAATGATAGCGCATGACGATATTGTAGGGTTGTCGACAGATATATTTGTTGTTATAAAGTGGTTCTATCCCACTTATGTTGTAATGTTATTTAATGTATTTTTCTACTGACCTATTCTGAAGCTACAGATTACCTATATTCAGCTCTACCTTGAGTGTAATTAAACAATTACTGGGCTATGATAGCCTCACTCCCACCTAGTTAGATCTATTTATATTTATTTATTTATTTAGGTACGTTAACGTCATAAGTGTCATTATTACACTATTACTTAACTAAAGTATATTATCTGATACATATGACAATTAAAAATGTACACGACATTGTCCAATAAGGTTGTTGTATGTAACATTTATATCAAAAGAGAAACAGAGTGAGAAAAACTCACATGAAATCAATAACCATTCCTTATTTAATTATATATTCTTATTATATAATTTATAAGAAACTAATGTGTAAAAAATTTATCCACATCGCAATTTTGACGACCTCCATCTTCTATCTTAGGGGCCGGGGTGGCTACCGTGAGGTGCCAACGCACTTCGACCCATTATGGGTCTTTTGTGCTACCCCATTAGTTCCTACTCCTTAATGTCGTTAGACAGTTACTTGACCACCGTCAGTCCAATCAATCGTGCTCAAGAGCCTTATTATGTCCCTTGATGGCATTACCCTAAAGTCGTTGGGTCTTGGGTATCCAATCCCTATCAACCTTTGCCTACTTCCGGCCAGAGCATCGCAGTTGCACAATAGATGTGTCATGCTCTCCTCCTCGGTCTTGCAGGCCCTGCATAGAGTGGTCTCAGTGAGGCCCATCTTGTGCAGCATAGTTCTAGTACCAAAGTGTCCTGTAAGGGCACCAAGCACCAGGCGGGTGTGGAGCCTACTTGAGCTCAGTATGAATCTCAGCCAGTTTTCTGAGCCCATAAAGAGCTTGGCGTGCGTCATTCCCTTTAGGTTATTCCATTCCTCTGTATGCCTCGCATGCGATTGCATTCTTATATCTGTTCCAATTGTCTTTGACGTGATGCCGACAAAGGGTTCAGGTCCCACCATGGGTGTTTCCGAACCCTTCCTTGCCAGGTAATCAGCCTTTTCGTTTCCAGGGAAACCGTTCCGGGACCGTGACGACCTCCATAGTCAAGTGGATAGTACACCGGTTTCAAGGTGTCGCCATCTTTGGGGTCCCGGGTTCGAATCCCGGTGGGGGCAGATGTTTGTGTGATCTGTGATGAGCATTTGTACCTTAGTCATGGTTGTTGATATATATTTCAATAAAAAATATTTATTTATGTGTAATATATGTATGTCTATCCGTTACCCTAGATCCCATAGCACAAGCCTTACAGAGCTTAGTTTGGGCTAGGCTAATTGGTGTAAGTGTAACAAATATTTATATTTTATATAATTTGACTGTTTATCGTTATAGCCTATACATACACGAACTATTGGGAAACTTAAGCCAAGTTGGTTCTACAATATTGTGTATAGAAAGTCCTCGTGATAGAATACCTTGACATCGACACGACGTTGTTCCTGTTTCTTCTTGGTTATCGTTGCTATACTGTCTCTTCTTTTCTCCACTAACGCCGCGGAATTTCCTGTTTGTTTCGCGCTTAAAACGGCACAACCAAAAGAAAGAGAGGCGACTTCCTCACAAGTTGTCCACAGTTCGTTGGCTAATTTGCATCGAATTCGATTTCGGTTATAGCAGAGGTTTCCAATCAGTGGACCATTTTTTTTTTGTTTCCCTGAGGAAAATGCATTAAATTGTATACCCTGTGGCGGCTGTGGCGGCTGTGGCGAGCCGGCGGTTATGTGGGGCTCTCCTCCCCAGAAGGGGGAGGCCTACCCACTAAAAACCTCAGGGATGGCCTTCCTCAGGCGTGTAGGGAGTCCCCGGGAACTTACCAAGCTACTTCCGGGAACCCCCAGCCTCCGCTCCCCCGTCGATATAGGGGAGCCCTCCTCGGGGGTGGCTACACTACCTCCCCCGGTCTCCTACACCGACGACTCCCCCCGGCCACGGATGGGGCGTGGTCCATCCCGGGTCGCCGTAGCGGTCGCGACTTCCTCGCGCCCGCCGGCGACCCGCGGACCAATCAGTGGACCATATTATAGAGTCTATACATACACACATATAAATATTATTTACATACAGTGAAAAAGAAAAAGGCACAAACATTGTAAGTTCATTTCAATGGTAGTATTTTTAACCTATAAAAAATGACTATTTTTCTATTACTGGCAGCCCTTAATCGCACATATTTTTCACCGCTGCGCAAGAGTTGGGATGACGCATCGCGTGAGTCAGCGCGGTTAAGCTTCCTACGGGACGAGGACGAGTGTAAGCGCGCATCGAAACAACGTGTGGCACCTGTTTGTTATTTTAGGATGGGATGCTTGTTACATCATCTTTAATCCTAATATTACAATGAATTTCGGAATCATAATGCAGAGGAGGTTCTTATTAAGCGACAGTATTTAAACTAGCTTCATGTACAGATTGACGACTAATAGTCGAGGCTTTGATGGCCCTCATTATCTTGTACTATTAATTGTGGTCCTCCAGGATATTTTAGATCAGTTCCACTTCGTGGTGCTGCGTAGAGATGTAGCTTCACTCTGCGTTCAGCAATGTTGTCCTTAATCTTTTTTGTCTATGATACTTTTTACAAAAATTAAATGAAGACATTTTCGTTTATTGGCATCAATAACAAAATGGAGTCGCTGTGAATATTTTCTATTGCAAAATCAAAATTATTTTTATGCACTTATTGTCATTAGAAAAATATATATTAAAAAAGAATATGACTCTACATTTGTTCGGGGATTGGGAGCTTTGAATATACAAGAAAGAATGTAAACCCATTTAAAAGATCTATAAAAGTGGCACCACTGATATTGGCTATTTGGTGTCGCATATACACAACTATAGGCGCTTACCAACATGCGCTCTTCTGGTCCTTTGCCTGTGCTGGCCGTTTGCCATTTTATAAAAAAAAGGTTTATAAAAAAAAGAAAGACATTAAATTTCTAAATAATTCTTGAGATGAATTTTCGACAAGAAATATGTACACTTTATTACATACTATAATCTAATTATATACATTTCTATTGAACAAACAACAAAAATTACCAAGTGTTACGCTTTTAATTTTGTCACATTAAGTAAGATCTCAATTTTTATAAAAGCTTTTGTAATTTTAATTGTAAATAGGTACAGTCATAATTGTGTTATATTTCCTTCTTTGTCTATGTAAAAATATTGTTTTATTTGAAAAATATGTGAGTTAACACTTTTCACATTTTAAACATGCCATTTGTCTCGCGTTTTGTAAATGGAAGCCATTTTGAAATCTATACTTATAATAAATCTGTAGAGAGGTCAATTCTGTACATGAAATATATTTCCAAAATAACTATCAGGGGGTGATTAGGGATCGATACTGATGCTAAAAATGCAATCAGTAAAATTTTTGTCTGTCTGTCTTTATAACCGTTATGGAAACAAAAACTACTGCACGGATTTTAACGAAACTTGGTACAATCGTTTTTCATACTCCTGAGCTGGTTATAGTATACTTTTCATCACGTTACAATCAATAGGAGCAGAGCAGTCAAGGGAAATTTTGGGAAAACGGGAGAACTCCCTTGTACAACCTTAATGGTTAAAGCTACACAGAAATCATGTATGACGCAAATGTTTTCCTTAAAATTATATAAAAATATCCCACGACACCATATGTCTATCTTTTATGGTTGACTCACAATAACACGTGTAACTTGCGATAGTTTAGCATTTTGCAGCTTTCCGATTATATTTGTCTATTCTTACGTTAATAACACTCTCATTCATCAATAATGCTACCTAAAATTACGATTCCACGTGGACGAAGTCGTGGGCATAGCTAGTCTATAACAACGAAGGAACTAGCTAGCCTTATTTTTTTTTTAATTTTATTGAGGTCAAATAAACAATTGTTCAATGAGGTAATTATAACAAATAAATGTAACTACATGTAACAATAAGACTTAATAATTGCGCAACCAACACCATTAACCCCAGATTTATAATATTATTAATTAGGAGAACACTAAAATAACCCTACAATGGATAAAGGGACACAGTGGTTCAAGAGGCAATGATGCAGCGGACGAACTGGCAAGGAAGGGGTCCGACATGGTGGAGTTCGGACCAGAACCGCTTATGCCTATCCCCTTCAGCCAGTTACGTGGCTGGTTACAAGAACACACACATAGGCAAGCCGAAAGCTGGTGGACCTCAGCGCCTGGCTGTAGGCAATCCAAAGAGGCTATGCCAAACCTGAGCAACAGACTAACAAAGCGTTTATTGCGACTGAACAAAAAGAACCTAAGAACAGTAGTAGGAACCATTACGGGTCACTGCTCGCTCAACAAATACTTATACACTCTAGGTATAACCGATAGCCCTCTGTGCAGGGCATGCATGAAGACGGAGGAAACGATTGCACATGTGCTACTGGAGTGCACAGGCGTCGCCCAAATCCGGAAAGAAACCGTGGGATCACCCAAAACAATCGAGGAAATCCTGAACAACATGGGGCTTCTGGAGGGAGGTGGGATGGCTGGAATGAGCAACCTCCACCTTGTACTCACGCACAATGGTCCATACAGGACTAAGTGCGGAAAACACACCCTCTGGATGTCAGAGAGTGACCTATGATGATGATGATAGGAGAACACTAGACACAACACATAATAATTATTAGAGTCGTACTCCCTTGCCAGATTCGACAAGAGACGACAAGAAATCCTTTAACCTGCGTTGTGTCTTACAAAGTAGTTATTTTATTTGAGAAAGAGTAAAAATAAATACTAGGCTAAAGCACGGACACGTTAAATTTCATGTTTCTCGGCTCAACTGCCGAGACTCACGTTGATGGATGATTCAACATCTCCATTTATATACAAATAGCGTATTGTGTTGCAGTTATCAACATACCACCTGTCAATGTGGCCATTCTTACTTAATTGGCTGGGAACCGCGCGGGTGCATGCACCTGTGCTGTCATTTGAAATTCTAAACTAGATGGTTCTAGCTAAACTGGCAGGTATTTGTTGGCCAATGTCTTCAGTAGTTAAGAGTTCTATTAGAAATTATATATTCGTATCTGAAAATAGATGACCTAATGTCGGTAATGTCAATTCAAATATTACAATATGATACAGTTAAAATTTGAAATTTGATTGACCACATTGAAGTTTTCGGAGTTTTTCGTGTTATAGTTTATAAAGTAGTAACGTGGCCTACAATCTGTGGAAGATTTCGGAATTGCAAAACTAATTTTAATGTACAAAAAATGTCTCAACAAATTTATTTTAAAACAAAGTTGATGATACTGTTTAAATGGCCAAGTGTTTTTCGGGACTCAGTTCAAAATTTTGGATTTATGTTGTTCTCCTTGACGAGCCGATTCAGAATATTGAATTCTTACAAAAAGTTAACGACGTATTTTCCCGCTAGGGGCTCTGAAGTCTGAATTAGAAAATCGTGATTTTCGGCAGAATCAGCTGATTTTTTGATATGTTGTTCTCCTTCACGAGCTCATTCAGACCTCAGAGCCCCCTAGCGGGAAAATACGTCATTAACTTTTTTTTGCGATCATTACATTTTTTGCTCAGCTTGATCAGGAGAACAACATCTCCAAAATTTAGACCAGGGTCCCGAAAACCACTTGGCCATTTAAACAGTATCATGTACTTTTTATACATTATAAAGTAAAAACAAATATATGTATTACGATAATATAATGTATTTTTAACATTTATTGCGTGCCCGATTTGATGAGGTGCGCCGGTAAGCGGTGGACTCTACAGCGCAGAACCGACCAGTGTGGAGATCCTTGGGGATGGATTATGTCCAGCAGTGGACATTTATTTCATTTAAAATAATAGATATATTGTTCGAGTGTAATTATATACATATCTATATTAAGATTCAATTTATTTTTAATATAGATATAAAAATACTGTATCAAATTACTTAACATTTATGTGTATTTTTATGTTCAATTCTAATTAGATTCTGATTCTGAGTAATTATTTACAGTTTTAGTCATCCAATAAACAGTCTGACATCATAGTTATGATTCCCCAGTTATGGTGGCCAAGTATATGTACGTCTATGCTCATTTATTGATAATAGACAAGGTCGATGCTCGAAGTCACCTAAAGTGAAAACCTGAATATGATGAATATAGAAGAGACTCCGGTCACTTGCCTTATGCCTATTCGTTTATGTTTTTTCTCCTCTTTTGGAAGGTTTACACCAAATACGCGGGCCAAAGTCATGCGTATAAGAAATCAAATGGAATAAGTCGAGGTGAGTATTGAGGAACTTAGAAACTTGCAATACGGCATGTATTGAGAATGACGGCTTTTAGAATCAAGGTAAGTGTATGGGCGAGTACATCTATTGTATCTAGGCTTTGTTTCAGTGACTCCGGTGAAGACAGAACTATGGGGACTATGTGAGCAATTTGAACTAATAACAACTAATAATTTATTAAATACTAGCGACCCGCCCCGGCTTCGCACGGGTGCAGTGAAAAAATGGTTATGGTGGGTTATCCCTAAGAGATAGACATATACCATCGCGGACTTTTTTGTGGATTTTTGTAAGTTGTACAATACTGTAGTACATTATTTTGGTCTATCTCGTAGGGTTCAGCCAGCGTTTGCAATATAAGCGCAAAAAAACGTGCTTATTTACGACATCACATTAGAAACCTTTTCATTTTTCAGTGTTTCTCTACTATATTATGCATTTATTATACATACAAACCTTCCTTAAGAATCACTCTATCTATTAAAAAAAAACCGCGTCAAAATCCGTTGCGTAGTTTTAAAGATCTAAGCATACATACGGACATACAGCGAAAGCGACTTTGTTTTATACTATGTATTGATACATTCTAAAGTACTATAAGAATTTACTCTACATTTAATTTTTTTGTTAAATTCTAATTAGATTCCGATCTTATGGCAACAGAAACAATTAGTTTCTATTATTAGACGGTCGTATTGTTGCCGCCAAAAATTTTTAGGCTTGTTAACGACATTTCACATTTAATTGCGTAATATTTCACGGGCACAATGGCGGCCTGTATGCCACGGGGGAAGACAATGCTCCTCAGACAATTGAAGATTTAGATGAGTTTGGCCCTATTAATAATTCTGGTGCAGTTTTAATTTCGCGATGGCCTATTGTCGATCGGCAGGATGAACTTTATAACAGGTCTGCAAATACTGATAGATTTTATTTAATTACAAACAGGCCTATGTCCAACAGTGGGCGTCTATTGCCTGAAATGAATGAATGAATGAATGATGAATGAATTACAAACATAAAGAGGATATTATTGCTTTTATAGTGTAGCTGAATTGCCTTTTCATAACTTGAAGGTACATGTTAAAATACGCTAATGAGGAAGGCTTGGTGTTGATTTGAATACATTTCATTCTAAAGTGTAAATATTTGTTTTCCCGTATAAATTGCAAACACATATGTACATTGTATGATAACGACATAATTTATTGTAAATATTGATATTACTTATGATAAAGCTGATAAATTTCTTGCGTCCATTCTTCTTATCAGCTAAAAATACGTCCTGAATGGGTGGTAGGAAAAAAAATTTGGACGATTCAAAAGAGCTTTCTATAAAGTCATATTTGAATAAAATAATTTTTGATTTTGATTTCGGTGTCAAAACTTTTATTTTATTAGATAATTATAACAGGTTGGAACTGGTCTTCTGTAACCGCTCTACGAGTGGTCTGTACTAACCTACCAACGAAACAGTATCTACAGCCTTTGGTCGGGCAGAAGGCTTGGGACCTTATCGACTTTCAACTGCAGCGCTCGCCTCTAGAGCGGGGGACGGTGCCAAATAATTCGCAAAAGCCTTGCCTGTTTGACGGTACAACAATCTTTGTTGCAGTTTCAAAAGTAAGAAAATCAGTATCATATAATCTTGTATTGGAACTTCACATCTTAAGACAGAAATTTACAACCCACATTGGGGTTCTTGCGTGAGTTGGAGATGTTTTGCGAGTCTCACGAAATCCAGATGTGCTAACGGCAACTGCAGTGAATTTTCATATGGTGTTCAGTTTGTTTGTTTGTCATCATATAGCAACAAAATAGTTAAACACTCAGTATTTTCAGTTGGTTCAGTATTTTCACATATAGCTGCCACTAACATATAGATCCGACAGCACAGGTGCGACAGATAGCCGACCAATAGATAGCTGTTGTGATGCAGCATCATAGCTGTGTCGTAGCCATTTTACAGCAAGCAATTAGTGTATACTATTTATTACACTTTTATACAAATTAAGCAACTTTATCACATCTATTTTACATTTTACACAGTTGGTGCAGCGGTGAATGGCTACTATGTCATTGATCGCGCATTCGATTCCTGTACCAGTTTGTATGCGACTCTATACACAGGATATAAAACCTAGTATGGAGCAACATTTAAAAAAACTTGCTTTCAGTGTATTCAGAATGTAGAGTTTTATAGCAATCCATGAGAACAACGCACGTGACAATATCTCAATCTCTACAACTGATTGATTGACTGGAAGAAAACACACATGAACCCTTGGCTATTCTTATCCCAATTCTTATAAATAAACAGGAAAATAAATACAATTAAATCCATAATGATATTGTGTTCGCGTAGACACAGAAACGTTGGGCGTCTTGGCTTTATTATTAATATTCCATCCAAGTACTCGAGCTTTTGTCGGAGCTTTCGCCACAAGTGTCTCACATAACGACACCGTGTAATGTAAACATTACGAATATAAATAATCTGTGCCGCTAACAAAAAAGCTAAGGGCTTCGACCCCATATATCATAGGAATAGGAAGATGGTGGCTCGAAACCAAAGATTTGTATTATCAGACTGTTGTTTATATTAAACTAGCGACCCGCCCCGGCTTCGCACGGGTGCAGTGAAAAAATGGTTATGGTGGGTTATCCCTAAGAGATAGACATATACCATCGCGGACTTTTTTGTGGATTTTTGGAAGTTGTACAATACTGTAGTACATTATTTTGGTCTATCTCGTAGGGTTCAGCCAGCGTTTGCAATATAAGCGCAAAAAAAGTGCTTATTTACGACATCACATTAGAAACCTTTAAATTTATCAGTGTTTCTCTACTATATTATGCATTTATTATACATACAAACCTTCCTTAAGAATCACTCTATCTATTAAAAAAAACCGCGTCAAAATCCGTTGCGTAGTTTTAAAGATCTAAGCATACATACGGACATACAGCGAAAGCGACTTTGTTTTATACTATGTATTGATGATATCAAAATTTGATATCAACATAATTATTTAAAAATAATGATAATACTGATGTAAATATACGAATATTGGTTTATGAAGTTTAAATAGGATTTTTTGTATGTTATGTATGTTAATTGTTGCAAATAATATGTATACAATTGATAATAAATAATAAAATACATAAATGATTCTTACACTTACACCGTATAAGCTTAGCCCAAAGTAAGCTCTGTAAAGCTTGTGTAACACAAGCCCGTTACTCCTATAACACAAGTTGTGTTATAGGAGTAACGGATAGATATACATATAATATATGTATAGAAATATATATTCACAACCATAACTAAGGTATAAATGCTCGTATTGATCACACAAACATCTGCCCCTAGCGGGATTAGAACCCGGGACCTCAAAGATAGCGACTCCTTGAAACCGGCGTACGTAACCATTCAACCACGGAGCTCGTGAAATTAAGATTATTTCAATTATGGGAAAACTGTGGAGAATTGTAGTTAATATTACTAAGCAAAAAAAAATTCTGCGGACTCTTTGGTCCGCACTCTTTTTTTTTATGTTAGTATTTATTATGTCCTTATTTATATCCTTGTACGTCTGTTAATACCGGAACTAGACGCATACATTGCTCTGCTGTTAGGATTTAATATTATTGTAACAAATTAAAGAGTGCTTCTATATATATAGCTTAATTTGTATATATTATTCCGAAAAAGATGCCTGCTTGTACCCGCAATTTTTATATTTATTTAATTGACTAATTATATATGTTTTGCTTACCAGACGGCACTTGCGCTGTTGCTTGTGTTGAATTTGTGTACTAATGTGCCCTACCGTATGTTTTATAAATATATACCACATACTATGATACTTGTAAGTGCAGTTAAGTGAACGCGTGGTCGTCCACTTTCTAATCCAGTCTTCAAGACACTATATGTTTGATGCTTGATAAAATCCGTAAGTATTATAGTTTTTTTAGTTCTCTGTCTTAGGGAAGGCAAAGGGATCTAAGCCCATACAGCCTTGCTGATATATTATGCTTCTTTTCGGGATAATTTCACGTTTTTAGATTTTTGTGACTGTAGATTTTATGAACTTGTACACATCCAAATACGTGTTTGAATTGCCTAAAAGAATTCTTAGGTCGCGCGGAATCAAAACGTCCTCTTTGTAAATACGTTTTAAGCTTTTCCACAATAAGTTACGTTTTTCTTCAAATGCAGTACATTTGTAGAATATGTGCTCAAGAGTTTGGTTATCAGACCGACAAAAATCACATAATGCAGAATAAACCATCTTGAGTCTGAAGAGATGTTGCTTGAAAGAACAATGGCCCATTCTAAGTCTGCATAATGTGTATCTTTTTTTTAAATTGCTCTTCTTTTTCCACGTTCCCAATGTTGTCAGAGGTCATAAATCCTAAACATATATTGCTTAATTTTACTAGCTCGAGTTTCAATTAATATTATATATTGGTTTTAACAATATATATGCAATTTTAATGTCTGATATTTACTAATAAATAATATTGTTCATAATAAAAATTAACTTTTTTCAAATATGACTTTATTGAATAGTCCAAATTATTTTTCCTGCCACCCAGTTTTTAGCAGATAAGAAGACTGGGCGCAAGAAACTTAACAGCTTTATCAAAGTAATAACAACATTTACAATAAATTATGTCGTTATCATACAATGTACATATGTGTTTACAATTTATACGGGAAAACAAATATTTACACTTTAGAATGTAAATGTCTTCAAATCAACACCCAGCCTTCCTCATTAGCGTCTTTTTAACATGTACCTTGAAGTTATGAAAAGGCAATTCAGCTACACTATGTGGAGTCTTGCCATAAAACTTTATACATTTGCCCACAAACGAACTTCTAGTTTTTTGTAGCCCGTACGTTGGAACCGTTGTATTTGTTACCAGCGATTAGTGTCATCACCCTGGAAGCATGTTTGACCTATTTTCGTAGCCACATGTCTCCCAGTACGTATGTGAAAGAAAAAGTTCCATAATAATCGTCGCAATGTATGGTCTGACGTTAATTTGTTTGTACTAAAATAGCGTGACTGTTTCAGTCGCTTATTATATCAATGTCCCAAATGAGACTTATTATTATTACCCTGTGTAAGAGTAATTAGTATGTTCTCTTTTTATAGAACTTCTCATGAAGCATGTTATTTTTTTTTTATATTATAGCAGGCAAACGAGCCAACGGGTCAGCTGATGGTAACTGATCACCGCCGCCCATAGCACAAACAACACCAGAGGTATCATCAGCGCGTTGCCGGCCTTTCATGAATGTATACGCTCTTTTTTTTGAAGCTTCCCATGTCGTAACTGTTCGGAAATACCGCGGCCGAAAGTTGGTTCCATAACTTTGTCGTTCGCGGGAAAAACGTACGCGAAAACCGCACTGTGGAGGACAGCCAACCATTAAGATGGTGGGGATGGAAAGCAAGTCCCCTCCGTGACGCACGATACAGGAAATCGGTCGGCGGCAGTATCCCAAACAACTCGTCAGAGCACTCCCCATGGTATATGCGGTAGAGAACACAAAGAGACGCGACATCTCTCCGCAGCGCCAATGAGTCCATACGACCACAGAGCGCCGGGTCGTCGACAATTCGAACCGCTCTTCGCTGGATACGGTCAAATGGAAGGAGCTGGTACTGAGGAGCTCCGGCCCAGAGGTGAGAGCAGTATTCCATATGTGGCCTGACCTGTGCCTTGTAAAGTTGTAGGCGGTGGGTCGGCGTGAAATACTGTCTCGCCCTGCTTAGCACTCCCAGCTTTTTTGAGGCTAATTTAGTCATGTTTCTTATGAAGTAGGCAGTTATCATAATTTTCCACTGAATGATTTAAATCAGTGATTGCCAAAGTGAACTATATCGGCGCCTAGGCGTCTATGACAACTTGCAAGGAGTCTACGTCAGCGAAATAAAAATTTGGGGTCCATGAAATGAAAACGGGGGTCGACGACAATGGATCCCAACATACACTGATAGTACCAATTTACTTATATTGTACTATCCTTTAATATAAAGACATAAAATTATGTATAAAAGTTCCTATGAAGTAAAAAAAATTGCCTTGTTCCCAATGGAGTAGGCAGAGACCACCTCTCTCCCTATAATACAACTATAGAAAACTAGCTTTCTGCCCGCGGCTTCGCCTGCGTGGATTTCGGGATTGGGTCTATAGAGGGTTAAGGGTCATAGCTTTTGCCCACGGCTACATATGCGCGGAAGTCGGTTTATGGCGCGAAAGGTTTTATCGCGCTTCCCGTGGGACTATCTGTTTTTTCAGATAAAAAATACCGCGAAACCTTGCTCAAGAATCACTCTATCTATTGATGAAAACCGCATGAAAATCTGTGCAGTAGTTTTTGAGCGAAGCCTTTATTGCGCATCCGCGGGATCTTCCGGGATAAAAAGTAGCCTATGTTACTCGGGGATAATGTAGCTTTCCAAAGGTGAAAGAATTTTTGAAATCGGTCCAATAGTTTCGGAGCCTATTCATTACAAACAAACAAACAAACAAATCTTTCCTCTTTATAATATTAGTATAGATATATCCTAAAGGACGGTACATAGTACCGTTGACATATGTCGAGCATGCCGCCGTCCCGGAGAGTCACTTAGGCATATTATCTCTAGTTTTCTCATCTTGCAAACGGCGAGTATTTGCATAGACACAACCTTTTTTTTGAGGGGAAATGCACCTTAAGCACCATGACACCGCACTGGCTAGGCGCGCCGTGTGTGGGACTCTCCGGTCAGACGGACCGGCCTACCCACTAAAACCCCCCAGTGTCCTCTAGGCCCGTATCGTGGGCTCGTGGAGGAATGCGCTTTCACGATTCTACCGCCACGACGCTCACGGGCCGGCTCGACCTGTTGATGGTATGGTCGAGCCTCCGCCAAGGGGGGGGGGGTTGTCCGAGAACACTAGGACACCCCCCAGGTAGCGAAGCACCAACTACCTACGGGACACAGGAGATCACTCTTCCATGACCTTCTGGGACAACGACGACGCCGGCGACAGTCGGACTGTTGACGGCGGTGGAACCTCCATTGCGGCGGCACGAGGTTGTGTCATCCGTTTCGGGATCAAGCGTCCCCGGACCGATGGGGGGTTGCAGTTAGCTCTCCCCATTCTATGGTTCGCGGGACGCCTGGCGTCCGTGCAGACGGCACACTTATGTACCGCCCCATTGTCGACCGCCTTGTGCCCCTCCTCGCCGCAACGGAAACATAGTCCGCTAGTCCGCTGCGGTCCTTAGCAGAGGGGCATCGCGGGGTGGGGTGACCCAAGCCCATGCACCTATAGCAGCGCATGGGCTTTACCTCTAGGGGTTGGATGGAGCCTCCACCTCCACCGGGACCGTCGCGAAGGCTACGCCTACTCCGCGGGCCCCGGTGTGTACCTTTCCAACCTTGATTTGGTGGATGGTACACCCCTCAGCTGGGGCCAGGGTCTCGCCCAACTCATCGGCGGTCACCGAGTCGTCAATCCCAACAACCCGGATGTCTATCGATTTAACGAACCTGGTTACCCGGGCCTCGTTCCCCAGCACCCGAGCTCCCGTGATTCCGGTACGGAATCGAGCTGGGCCGATCCCTAGGTCGCCGAGGCTCACCTGCGACTTCGCCTTGGCGATGACCTCAGCGTACGTGGCCCCTCTGGCCACTGCTTCTAGCTTTAGTGCCAAGACTACCGCTAAGGTTCGCGGAGCCTTGGTCACTTCCGTCCAGGGCAGGTCCTGGTCCTCAGCCAGCGCCACGGGCGAAACCGGCGCCGCCTGCTACTCACCTTAGCGGCCTTCTTGACCCTCGCCTCCTTCGGCAAGTTAGCCGGTGGGGCGAGAGTTGCACCAGTGTGGTGCGCTGCGGTAGACGCTCCTGGCAGAACAGGGGCGCCCTTGTTGGCCTTTAGTGCCGGCTGTCTGTTCGGGGCCGGTCCAATGCGACCGTCGACCTCGAGGCCTTCAAATCTGGCCGACACCATGGTGCCGACCATTTCCATCATCTCCTGTTGGAGCGCCCGAGTGACTCAAGGAACTCACCCCTTGTGAGTCCCTCGGCAAGCGCCTCGGTGGCCTGCTTCTGGGCCGACTTGGAGGGCGCTACCTGCACCCCCACATCGGCGAGAGTCGCTTTGACCCTGCATGGACACAACCTAGTAGCCAGAATCATCCATCAACAGCTTGCCCTTCAATACGGCCTTGTTGAGCATGAGGCACCGTACTATAAGTACGCACCAGCGCCAGTTCTTGAAAATGGCCGTGCGTTGCTCTATTGGGATCGCTCTATCATCACGGACAGGACTATTGCGTGCAATAAACCTGATATCGTGGTGGTCGACCGCTCCTAACGCCGTGCAATGCTCGTTAATATTACTATCCCTCATGATGAGAATCTCGTAAAAGCCGAGAAGGACAAAGCCAGTAAGTACCTTGACTTGGCATACGAGGTAACCGCCATGTGGGATGTTGATTCGACGATCATTGTTCCGATAGTTGTGTCTGCGAATGGCTTGATAGCGAAGAGTCTCGATCAACATCTTAAGAGGCTCTCGCTTGACGGATGGATCAAGGGCCGGATACAGAAGGCAGTGATTCTCGACACGGGTTGCTTGGGCCTTGCCTCGCTGCCGGCGGCATACTATGTTCTATTTTGTAAGTTGTAATATGTAGGAATTTAATATCAGACTTATCTGACCCCTTACTTATAGAGGGTCTACCCAAAATCGAAAAACATGGCAAAGGGTCTACGACACAGAAAAGTTTGGGAATCTCTGATCTAAATATATGTACTTCTCCCTTAACTTCCATTACAACTTTAATTCATTATTTGATTAAGGGTGTTTTTGTTCTGAGCTTTTTTCAAAATATCTCCTGTTTAGTCCAGACTAGTGACCTGCCCCGGCTTCGCACGAGTACAATGAAAAAATGGTTATGGTAGGTTTGCCCCTAAGAGATAGACATATACCATCGCGGAATTTTTGTTGAACTTTCTAAGGTGGACAATATTGTAGTACATTATTTTGATCAATCTTGTAGGGTTCAGCCAGCGTTTTTGCAATTTATGACATCACATTAGAAACCTCTAAATTTGTCAGTGTTTCTCTACTATATTATGCATGTATTATATATATAAACCTCTCTTAAGAATCGCTCTATCTATTTAAGAAAACCGCATCTAAATCAGTTTAGCGCGACTTTGTTTTAATAATGTAATGATTAAGTTAAGTGCTACCACTGCGTAACTCGAGAATGATAAACTTTTCAGGGTTATAAAAAACAATTCCTTTTCTATAAGATACGTTAGGAATGTGATTAGAACCATAAAAACGGAGATTGTAAAAAAAAAAGATTTTCCTGACCTTTGACCTCGAATAACTTACGACGCAGACAAGAGATAATATGAGACTTTTAAGACAACTTTTAGAACGCCAAAATAAAGCTGTATACGAGTTTCCAGCTTATTATCTCAAATTCTGAGGTTGACCCCTTTTTTCCTCAAGTGACTGGACTATTAAATACTTATAAATAGACAAGTGAATGTCACAAAAACATATAATAAACATCCCTACGTTGTTACCAACTTAGATATATATTATTCCTCCGGAAAAGTCCACATTATGAGTTACGCAATATTAGAACTGAAGTTGTAATATATGTTTCTTTATGTCCCTAAATGATATCAAATTACACCTTTCTTATCTTGATATCGTATATCAGTTAAGACCTGACGACCTTAAAAAGGAGTTTTGAGGAAAATTAGAGGACAATTTACTTTAGACTGTTTCACTGTAAACAATAAATTTCCTAACAATGTCCTTTACGCCAAGCGAAGCCAGCAGGTCAAACTAGTTATAAATCCACATCATTATCTAATCATCAAGGTAATTTGGAAGTGGTAACTTACTTCTAATGTACCGAAAACTATTTCCTTCGCGAACGAGGGCGCACTGTGATGTAGTATTTTCAATCTGTGTTCAAATTTGGTGATGCCATTCTATACATTTCCTTTGCTTTTATTTAAATTCCTTTTCGCTTTTTTTATTTATAATTTATGTACATACATATTTTTATTTACAACTAGCGGACCCGATAGACTTCGTCCTGTCAAAAAAATTTGTAAAGTGGCAGTTTTTTGTTGCTACTTATTTTATAGATAATATCGTATAGCCAACTAAATTGCAAAATAGGTCCAAATGAACTATTATTACATTTTGTGACTATTCAATTTAGGAACGTGACATTAAATCCTCCAACGATGTATTCTGTGCTCCAACGCACACACGCACACTGTTTTGATAGATATGATTGAATTTCAACTTTAGACAGCGTTGATAAAGCGCAAATTCTTTGATGTTAGGAATACACCTACATTGTTTAGATAACAGTGAGTACTTGTAATATCAACATTATACAGTAACAATAAAGCTCAAATTAACTGTACGTTTTAGTTTGTATGGGAAAAAAGGGCAGGCCCCTTTTTTGTAGGGTTTTTCCAATAATAAATTAAACCCAAGTATTATCATTTAAATAATTATTAACAGTATAATAACCTTTTATCATAGTATTTTTGACATAGGATTTAAATATGTAAAAAAGTTAATTGGTAACACTTTGTGAATTGGTTGTCTACATACATCTTTTAATTTTTAACAGGTGCAGTTTTCCCTCACCGTAGCAGAGTCAGATAAACGTACATATTGTAGAAGATACGAAAAAAATATGCCTACGGCGGCTATAAAAGCGAGTGCAAACTATTGACCCGGGCATTGCTGTCCAACATTTTGCGTGTTATCGCTGACGAAAACAGATGGCGCTACATGTGCTATGTAGCGTTCGAGCGACAGCGGCCGAATTTATCCGAGCGCACTCTAGCTCAGAGGCTTCGTGGCGACTTCACTTCTCATTTACTTAGACGAGGAGTTAACATCATTAATAAAATACAAGTTATACAAAATAAATTCTGCCGCGTCGCAACTAACTCTCCATATTATGTTCGTAATGCCGATCCCCATAGGGACCTCGATTTAACGACCATTCAACAGCACTTCTGAACCTGCTCCGAACGCTTCTTCAAAGCCGCAGAGCAACACGCGAACCCTCTTATTAGGAAGGCAGTGGATTACACCCCAGCCCCTCCATCTCGTCACCTTCAACGTAGACCTTCTCACGTCCTCATCGATCAAGATAATCAGTTAACGCGGGACCTTCTGTCCTTGCAGGCAGCATCTGCGCTGGCGGCGGCATCTGCGCCGCCAAATCCTCCATGATCCCTTAGTTCGGCAGCCATCAGCATCGCCAAGACTAGGTTCCCTCATGATAAGGCCGACGTCACTTTGACTTCCCGCGCCTCTTCTAGCGCTTTTGGGCCCCCTTTATGGGCCTGCGCTGCATCGCCCCTCTCCTCAGGGGCGGTTGCCCTCACGATTTGCCTATATGGTTTTAGAACCTAGGCCAGGCTGAGTTTAGTCGGTAGGTCACGTGGCTGGACCGTTCCGGTCGCGTGGAGTCCGACATAACCTCCGTGACACTTGCCGTTGCGGGGGTATCCTGGGTACGTTTCGTGCTCCTTATGAGGATTCCCAGCCTTCCTCTCCTGAGGAAAAAAAAAAGACGAGGAGTGAACACATGTTTTTCAAATTACCCTTTATAGCTTTCTATAAAATATTAGTTGAGCTTCTTTTGCATAAATTAAGTCAGAGCCTTAAGCATCTAGTGTTTTGTAAAAAGTTACGTCATTCTCTTAATAATAGCGTGAATCTTCTTACAATATGAAATTCGATAAACATAAATTAAAGTAATTTCCTTTATACACCAATTTCCAAACCACAACGTCGCTTAATTTGAACAACGAGGAAACCTGAAGCACGACAAAGCTTAAATTTAAAATACACTCGCAAAGCACGCGAAGTATGCGCACAACGGTATAAGCGAATCAACAAGCTTTGTGGAGGATTGTAAGCTTAACGTTACGTTGATGCTACTGCTTACGTTGCTGGAAACGAGTAGTTCTGTCACAAGCAGCTTCGCTTATCTGACTTAAGCTACGCTTAACTGCTTTATAATTCGTGCAGCTGATACTAAACAAACTGGGTGTTATACGCTCTTGTTACACGATACGCTTATCTAATTTAAGGTGCGCTTATTTAGTTTACCTGTTTTATATAATACAGCTCTTAGATTATTATTAACCTGATAGCTGATGAGGATAAACCTGAAGAAAACGAGTATCACCAGTGGGCGTACTCTTAAAAACGATATTCGATATATCGTGGACTTCGTCGTGTCGTATCCTACTCTTAGATACTATCGTTTAAAACATTTCAACGGACGATCGAACGAGATATTAATTTTGAGATAAGAAAGCCTCAAATGACAACGAAGAATTGAATTTGACGGACGAAAATTCGCAAAATAAACGTCAAATTTACGATAATTACAACGACACCTCAAACCGTATCGTATTACTTTTCGCAAATTTGACGTAAATTTTGCGAATGTTCGTCTGTCAAACTCGCCTAGACAGCGCGGTGACACGGACGGTGCATAAGGTGCATTTCCCGGTTCGGTCTTCCTTGTCCCGTCAAGTCATAGGATCATTAGGACAAACGGCTCAGGTTGAGTTTAATGGTAGGTCTTTCGGGTCGAGCCATCTCAATCAGTCAGGAGTCCGACATAATCATCCTGGCACTTGTTGCATCATGAGGATTCTCAGCCACTCCTCTCCAGAGGGAGGAAAAAGAAAAAGAAGGAATTGATATCGAAGCTACAAGAGTGAACTTCGAAGTGATTAAGTAGTGTTGGATAGTATAATTTATGGTAGAAACCGCATTTTGTTTACTGTGAAGAATCACAACTCCTAACAATAACTTAACTTCAGAGTAATTTTGCTTATAACAAAACTTTTTATTGGTTTCATTATGAAGCATTACAGCATAAAACTCAACCGTACTTAATAAAGTGAGGTTAGAAACAACATAAAACAATCTAATTTGCATAACAATGATGAAAGGTCACAAATCACACCTATCGTGACTAATCTTAGCCCTTGATAAATAGCGACTAATTTAAGTATTACTCGTAGCGAATGTATTATCGCTTGGGTCGCTATATACTGCTTTTTCTATGACAAAAATTATTGAGTTGGTGATAAATACAAACTGACAGATATAGTGTAACGTTGACAACATAACTTTGTTAAAATCATTAAAAATCTTCAAATTCATGAAGGGTTTTGGACTTATGGAGGATTTATAAACGGAGGTAGAATTCAATAGATCTAGTTAGGTCGATGTCAGAAAAAGCTATTATATCCCAAACTCCTTCTTTAAATTAATAATATTACATTCTTATGAAACTCACTGTAATTTTCCGCGCTATATATCAATTTAAACCAAGGGAATGTGTTCATAAGAACCATAACGAATTTGATAAACACTCAAAATCATAAATGAAAAACGAGAAATAAAAATAAGCTTGCCATTCTTTTTCGTTCCTCATCTAAATGATCACACTATATGGAACTAGAAACAGAATTCATTAAACCACGTTCGTCAACCACATGATTTATTTATTTTACAGTATTTTTTATTTGTGTGTAGTTTGTATGAAGTTGAAATAAAATAGATCTTCAGAGTTTCTTGCGAACTGGTGTAGTTAATTTTTGTTCTCGTTATAGACGAACAGACGGTTTTTAATCTCATATTTAAATTTAATTTAATTTAAGGTCAATAAGCGCCTCATAAAGCTTTGAATAAAATGATAAACGTACAGGCTGCATAACACTAGAGGCTCTTTTATGGGGAAATGCATAGACTTTATAATACAACAAAGTTCCAAAAAGTGTCAACGATTTGTTTTTTTACCAAATTTAAATAATTTGTCAAAAACACGAAAAAAGGGGTCGTCCATTAATCACGTGATCTTTTTTTAGCATTTTTTAAGCCCCCCTCCCCCTTGGTGATACGTAGTGAGGTTTAAGACTAACCCCCCCCCCCCCCAACATCACGTATATTTATATTTTTTTTATTCTGAATGATAAAAGACGGGGAGCCGGTAACACTGGAAGTCCCGTCATAGCGAATCAAAAAATATTTATTTAAACAAATAGTACATAAGTATAGGAATAAATTAAGCTCGGTATATATATTGTATATGTTTTACCGTCATCGTCATCGTGGCAAATCAAGATATAACACTATACGCCGCGCTGCTCATCACTTTTTAAAATCGCGCGCTTGACGAAAAAATAAATACACGTGATATCTTACTACATCCCCCCCTCCCCCCTTTCAAGCCTCACGTGATTAACAGACAACCCCAAAGGTAAATAATACTGTTAAGGATTACATATATATATATTGGTTAACTCAATAGTTACATTGACAAATATTTTGACTATAGTAAATAACATGAAACGATAGCCTTTATAGATAAAATGTGAATTCAGACTTTTTATCTATGGCCAGCTTTTAATTGACGTCTGTAAAAATACAGTCAAAATAAAATATAGCCTTTGCTGGTTTTCTTACTAGTTTTTTCCAGTACAAGGTCTCCCGCCGTAGACCATATTATGTAATGGAAAGTGACTTCATGAATTATCAATATTGAAGTCATTTTCCAAATTGACGACTCTGTATCTATTTAATACAGGGGAAAAAAAACAGCCCTTGCTGAGTTTCTTGCCGGTTCTTCTCAGTACAAGGTCTCCCGCCGTAGATTTGCGAACCGATGGCGTAGCTTTTCGACATTCACAAGTGCTTGTAACAGCCCAGACTGAATAAATGATTTTGAATTTGAATTGAGACCAATGGCGTAGCATCTTTGATTTGCAAAAGTGATTGTAAAAATCCTACTTGAAGAATAAAGTTTCGATTTGATTTGTTTTTTGTCGTAAAAGTACATAAATCCAATCGCTTTCACGTGTTTTGCAGACATAGTGACACAAAATGGTTTTTTTTATAGGATAGAGCAGCAAACGAGCAAACCAATCGCCTGCTGGTAAGCGATAACCGTTGCCCATAGACACCTGCAACACTAGAGGAGTCACAGATGCGTTGCCGGCCTTTTAAATGGGAAAATGCTCTTTTTTTGAAGGTTTCGATATCGCATCAGTTCGGAAATACTGCAGGCGACAATTCATTCCACAGTTTAATAGTGCCTGGCAGAAAATTCCTGGAAAAAAGTGTAAAAAATAAAGATAAAAATAATATAGAAATAAAGTGTCTTAAGATGTTGATGAACGGTAAACATTGCTTTTTCTAGTCGGATACATATCGTAGAAAACACCGCATCTGGGTTCATTCCAAAGTGTGCACCACGTGGTAGAAAAGAAGAAATCAAAGTTCCTCAGAGCAGTCTCCGTCAAAGAGAGATCACGGAAGAAACCAGTTCTCCAGTAACTTCGTTGCTCCGTTCGGACTCTGATACTGTCACCAACACATAACTGCAGAATCAAATGTGTCTAGCTGATATTTCAGAGCATCCTACCTGTCCTAAAATCAAGTTATATCTTTATTGAAGTAACAATTAATAGTTATAAAGTATCTATAATACAAGTACACTTGATGTATTGTCGACGATAGCATTACAGCATATCAATACATAGTATAAAACAAAGTCGCTTTCGCTGTATGTCCGTATGTATGCTTAGATCTTTAAAACTACGCAACGGATTTTGACGCGGTTTTTTTTAATAGATAGAGTGATTCTTAGGGAAGGTTTGTATGTATAATAAATGCATAATATAGTAGAGAACACTGATAAATTTAAAGGTTTCTAATGTGATGTCGTAAATAAGCACGTTTTTTGCGCTTATATTGCAAACGCTGGCTGAACCCTACGAGATAGACCAAAATAATGTACTACAGTATTGTACAACTTACAAAAATCCACAAAAAAGTCCGCGATGGTATATGTCTATCTCTTAGGGATAACCCACCATAACCATTTTTTCACTGCACCCGTGCGAAGCCGGGGCGGGTCGCTAGTCATAATCATAAATAATTTGTAATTATCTTGTATACATGAGCATTAATAATTCTGGCATGTACTATAGCGTGCAACTTATCTTTAAATTCCTAGAGGAATGACACAAATTCACTGTCGCTTTGCGTTTAGTCATTGCCGTTAAAAATTAATCCTAGGGTGGTCGCGCATACAAAAGTTATGTGGATGAAATATTGTTTGTTTTCTTCTTTGCGTTATTATTTTCCACATTTTACCTATTTCTAACATTTAGCTTTGTGCAAATTTTACGAAGAGATATGGAAAAATGACTTGCGATTCTGATTACATCCATTATAGGGCGCTGTAGTCTCGGCACTGGTCTACGAATGGAATGATTCGCGAAGCTCGAGGTCGATCCTGCCAGGTATCATTATAGATAGATAGAAAGATAAAATTTCAATTAGAAAACATCTTCATCACACATAAATAAAGAGCACACACCAAGAGCTGTGTGTGCTACAGAATTGTAAAAGGGTCGTAGCTCAGTGATTGGAATTACTCATAAAAGGATCTGAGCAAAGCTGGTACTCTAACTGGTATTCTGCTACAACCTAACCTAAATAAAATACAAATTGAAATCATATAGGAGTATAAGAAAAAATATACATAAATAATATTCAAAATACTGGGTGTCGTATATCTATCTGGAGGCACGGCAGTGCCCCTGCCAAGTCGAGCAAAAAAGTGGCACGGCCGTACCATCCTTTTCTCGAAGCAATTCGGGCCATTTTCGACCCCTTGTAACTTCGTTGTGGATAAAACTAGAAGACTGAATTTTCAGTAACCATGCAGGCATTGTAAAGACATGGTATATTTCAAATTTTATTCAATTTGAACCAGTAGTTTAAGAATTATAACGGGTCAAATTTCTTAATTTTGTCACTCACTGACTCACCGATCATCAAAATCGTAAGGCACTTCTAGCAGACCTAGAAGCTTCAAATTTGGAATATAAGTAATGTTAGGTGTATGAATCAAGGGAAAACCAAAAAAAAAAACAATGAAAAATGTAGACTGTCTACAAAATACAAAAAGGAGTGAGATCCCATCAAAAACAACACTTGTCAAAAAAACCAACTCAGTTGTTCTACGGTAAAAAGTTGTGAGATCCATGTCTCAAGTCGTTTATGCCTATTATGTTGTTTTTGAAGAAGAAATAATTTAAAGTGTTTTGTGAATGAAAATTTAGATGATAAAATATGTTTTGTCGTTTTTTGTATTTCATATGTACATTTATCTGACGCTCCTACGATGAAGCTTCCGAAGAAATTGAACTGTATTAATAGTCAACCCGTCCGCGTTGGGAAAGCAGAGATTGCCTAAGTCCTAACCGTAGATCGCCCAAGTGTTATGTGCCAACCATTACACGCCATTTCTAATAGATCATTAGTATCAAGTAATTAGTAATTGTCGTTAAAATAATTAGCATTGTTTACACAGTATTACTCTTAAGTATCGTAAATCCTTAAGTATCATGTTTGTACTTTCCATACCCCTCAGGTCTCCACCCTCGCTGTTCTAAATATATACCCCAATCCTGCTCAACACTCTTAGTACATGATAGGGATATATATGCGTGGTGATGATTCCGATTATTTATTTCTTTCACACAAATTCGGAACAAGACTCATGATTAGAGATCGGATAATCGGATGCATATTTACCTAAAGTTAGTTTAAGACAAAATATGGAAACGGCTTTTTATTGTTTTGTTAAATAAAAATCCCGGGATTGCGGAATTGGATAGCCGGATGTTTATTTATTTACCTAATTTAGTTTTTGACAAAGTATGGAACTGTCTTTTTATTTTATTTCCATAAATAAAAATCCCGGAATTCCGGTACTGTAGAACATTTTGGTAATGCAAAACTAGTCGGTAATATGAGCTTAAAAACGACGTTACATGAAGGTTAGTTTCAGTTCCCCGTGTGATTATAGTTTTAGTCAAACTAGCTCACTACTTTCGTATAACACTCTTCATTTAATAAATCGTACATTCATAAATCGCACGGGGAACTGAAACTAAACTTCATGTAAATACGTATGCATAGTTGTATAAATGAACCCGGAGTCTCGGTCTTTTGAAAATAAATACCACGTGCTAATTTAGTAATTTTCAAACAATATCACTACGTTAAATTTGCAGTCCCGTATTTTCCCGGGATTTTTATTTAACAAAATGTATTTTAAAAAGCTGCTTCCATAATTTGTGAGCCAAAAATTAACTTTAGGTAAATATGCATCCGATTATCCGATCTCTACTCATGATATCGGAATGTTTGTAAATCACAAATTATTTTGTTTGATTAAAGTTTAATTTTATTTACAGGTCATGCTTTGTCATTTTCATAATTGCTAAGTAAATAGTATGGATTATATATTTTTTTATGTTAAAGACTAACACACATACAAGATAACAAGTTGATAAAAATGTGGTAAAAATAACGTCAAGTGTTAATTGAATTTGATGATTATTGTTAAATTACTCGAAGCCAATTGAATAAGCGAATAGTAAAAACAATCGAATGACAAAATGTCATGGCTTCTTTAGTTTCGCATTCGCCGCGCTTAATGGCTGAGACGTGATAGGTGACGCTTGCGCACCCGCCATGATCGATTTCTATGCGCAAAATTAGCATAACGCGAAATTTTGGAAATAAACAAAATAAATAAATAAACATTTCTTATTACCTTATATCTCAAAAAAAAAATAAAAAAATGACAAAATGTTTTACCGTCATCGCCGATATTAACAGCACGCATACCGAGATATTTATAAAAATTACATAAAAATAAAAAAAATTAGTTCCCGGCATGATGGAGAAATTTTAGCCCTTATCACACACTTCAAATAGGTATGCCAGACCCTTCCGGCAAAAATAAGTGGTTTGCGTGATTTTTTTCTAAAAGCCAATAAAATTTACTATCGAATACTTTAAAAAAATTAATATCCACGATGACGGTAAAACATTTTTTCATTTTTTAAATATTTTTTTTAACCTTGTTTCGGCAATAGGATTCCACGCATACCGAGTTTAATTTATTCCTATACTTATGTACTATTTATTTATTATATATTTTTTGATTTTAAATATTTTTATATTTTTTGACTAGCTTTCTGCCCGCGGCTTTGCCCGCGTGGATTTCGGGATTGGGTCTATAGAGGGTTAAGGGTCATAGCTTTTGCCCACGGCTACATATGCGCGGAAGTCGATTTATGGCGCGAAGGTTTTATCGCGCTTCCCGTGGAACGGTCCGTTTTTCCGAGATAAAAATTACCGCAAAACCTTGCTCATGAATCACTCTATCTATTGATGAGAACCGCATGAAAATCTGTGCAGTAGTTTTTGAGCGAAGCTTTTATTGCGCATCCCGTAGGAGCTGTTGATTTTTCCGAGGATAAAAAGTAGCCTATGTTACTCTCCATCCCTTCAACTTTCGTTTCGCCGTGAAAGACGGACAAACAGACAGACACACTTTCCCATTTATAATATTAGTATGGATTCGCTATGACGGAACTTTCAGTGTTACGCGCTCCCCGCCTATAAGCTCTATTATATATATTTATATTATAGATATTATATATATTTATATAGACTTATATATTAACAACCATCATTAGGGTACAAATGCTCGCATTTATCACAGAAATATCTGCTCCCACCTGTAAATGGCTAATAGGTTAGCCAGATGGTGGCCATGATCACAGCGCGTTCCCACCGAGGGTCTGTCCACCAGGGCAACCCTCTCCTCCTTGCACTTCCTATTTTCCGGATGTGTTTGTCATATGCCTTCTTAATTACGTCCGGGTATATTTGCTACCTTCCAGTTCTTCTACTGTTCTAATTTTTCCGTTCTTCTGGGGTGACTTTCTCCTCTTTCCAGTTCTAGGAGAGTTCCTCTCGGAACCCATCCCATCCTGCCTTCTTGGTGTTATACTTTCTGGTTGTACTCCGGACGTCCTTCCTTTTGGATTTCTGCATTATTATTTCGAAGATTGCCCTGTGGTCGGATACCGTAAGATCTGCACTCAGTCTCCAGTTCTGGATTTTGTCTAATATCCCGTCGGCGCAGGCGGTTATGTCCACGTAGCTGGTATACCTCTTCCTCCTCTATAGTAGTCGAAGGTGGGCTCGGTTCCCCGATTCAGTATGTGTAGTGCCATTTGGTCCGGTCCTTACTTTGTTGGGACTAAGCCTGGACTAGTGCGGATTAGTTAACTACACACACTTTTGAATTTTTGAGGGTGTCTCTTGAAATACACGTTGGTACATGACACAACGTTTTACGTCCCCCTGAGGGACTCCTCTGTCCCAACTATATTAGGGCGACTAGGCTTAAGTTAACCACGCTGGCCCAGTTGTGGCTTGGTTGACCGCATACACTCTTCAATTTCTTGGCAGCTGTATGCATTTATGATATGCATTAATGTATGCTCATGATGGTTTCGTTCACCACAGGAGTGTAAAATAAATGTATGTATGAAAATCGAATGGCAGAACCGATCTCATGACTCCGAAACTTGAGATTCATACATACACCGAGAGATCACAGCGCCACCGACGACATTCTAATTCTTAGATTTAACAATAAATAAATTTTAATTAACTACTAGCGGACCCGACAGACTTTGTCCTGTCAAAAAGATTTGATTATTTATTAAAGTATTACATTTTGTGACTATTCAATTTGGAACGTGACATTAAATGCTCCAACGATGTAATCTGTGCTCCAACGCACACACGCACACTGGTTTGATAGATATGATTTAATTTCAACTTTATATAGCGTTAATAAAGCGCAATTCGACTCTTTGATGTTAGGAACACACCTACATTGCTTAGACAACAGTGAGTGCTTGCAATATGAAATTTATAAAGCTAAATTTGACTGTATGTTTTAGTTAAAAATCTTTTGTATAGGAAAAAGGGTTGTTTTTAGTAGTTTTCCGATAATTATTAGAATTTTTCTCCTTCCTTGAACTTTGTGCCGGTCATGAGAACGTGCACGTATTGAGGTTAAACATTCCTTGATTTAATCATCTCAAGGGTGCTGAGTAAGCTAGAAATATTCACGTATCATATTAGTATATAAGCCTTAGTTTTAGTTAAATAAGTGAGTTATTATAATGGAGACCATAATTGACGATATCAGACTATAACCTGAGTCTCATTATGTCCATTGCCTAAACCCTGGCAAAAACTTCAACGAATATTAAAAAAAAAGAATTGGCCAAATTGAGCTGAGTGAGGCGTTGTTGAGTTATGCGCTTACGGACACATTTTGCAATTTATTTTTATATATGAGATATATATATCTAGATTTAGAAAAACCTTAAACCTAGTATGGGGAAACTTAAGTTATCGGTGGTTAGGGCTACAAAGAGAGGAATCTCCGGACAATACGTGCCGTATCCAGAAGCACCGCTTTCTCTATCTGGTCCTTGATCCATCTGTCATGCGAGTGCCATTTATTTAGTGCCATGTAGATTGAATAATTAATTAATGTTAGCTGGTTTGTTATTTGCTTTTTTCTGTTGATTTATTATTATTGTTTCTTTTTTATTGTTTTCTTATCGATGCTACAGATTAGTCTGTTGCAGCTTATGTTGAGATTGGGTCCTAATTGGCCAATTGTTGGATGTATTTGTTCTTTTTTGCGATTATGATTAATAAAAGTTTTCTATCCGTTTCTATCTTTGAATGAGTTGTAGTGTTAAGAAATTACATTCAATATGAGATATTTGAAAATTTCTAAATTTACTATATTTTATCTATTTAAATAAAAACAGCAATCTGCATCTGTTTTACCAAATGACATGCAAGCGCTTAGATTTAATACTTGCATCGTTCCGATTCTTAAATAACAGTATATAATAAGGAACATTACGTGGGAATCGTTCGCCTGTTTTATGGGTGTGTGTGTGCTTAGGTAATGGATACAATCAGCTAATGGGATAGTCCCGAATTCGATTTCCGCCGGCGACGAATTCGTCATGTATTAGTCTCGCTTCGGAAGTTCCGAATATGGCTGTTATCAAAACTAGTCATTCAGAAATGTTATACTAGTGGAAAATTAACGGCAACATTTTTATTTTGTGCTGTTTATGGCTACCACTTGAGGACCTTTCCCCTTTCCTCTTACTATTTAAAGACATTTTATTAACAGATTAACTTTTACGTCAATTTCAAAGAATATTAACGGTGAATTCATCTACCTCAAATTCAATTATTTAATGCCTACTTTTTATCAAAAAGCTTAGTCACATGCCGCAGTTATAATATAAATTTAAGTTCTTGTCTTGCAAATAAAAACGAATAAATAAGTTTAAAGCGTTTACAAAAATGTTGCATCTTACGTACTTAGCAGACATAAGTCGATCAAAGCAATTGACACCTTTCGAATAGATAGGATGAGAAATATGTTTCAGTATTCAGTTTAAAAACTGAATGATCAAGGCCCAGTTAATCTAATTAAATAATGTGATACTGAATACGACCTGTTTACAATTTTGCATCTAGCATTTGACAAAAGAATAAATGTATTTAGAAGATATAAGTCGACAAATCCAATTGACATTTTTTGAATAGATAAAATGAGAAATATGTTTTAGTATTCAGTTTAAAAACCAAATAATCAAGGGCCCAGTTAATCTAATTAAATAATGTAATACTAAACACGACCTATTTAAAATTTTACATCTTGCATTTGACAAAAGAATAAATGTATTTAGAAGACATAAGTAAACTACAGCAACTGACACATATCGAATAGATGGTATGAAATATATATTTTAGTATTCAGTTATAAATACCGTACAATCTAGGGCCGAAATCGTCTAATTATAATATACTAGCTTTCTGCCCGCGCCTTCGCCCGCGTGGATTTCGGGATTGGGTCTATAGAGGGTTAAGGGTCATAGCTTTTGCCTACGGCTACATATGCGCGGAAGTCGGTTTATGGCGCGAAGGTTTTATCGCGCTTCCCGTGGGACTATCCGTAAAACCGCATGAAAATCTGTGGGATCTATCGATTTTTCCGGGATAAAAAGTAGCCTATTACTTAATCCGGACTTTTATCTTTACGTCTGCAAAATTTCAAAGCAATCGGTTCAATAGTTACGGCGTGAAAGCGGAACAAACAAACAAATAAACAAACTCCCTTTCCGATTTATACAAACGTTTCAAATTAACTTATGACTATTGATAAGCATTATTACCTTTGGGGAATTTATATATATACATATAACTAACGAAGATTTAAGTTTCGGCCGGTTAAACTATTTCCCCGAAACAAACATAACCGTAAGTCTTCTTGGGTTGTGGTTAACCGATGTCCTTAAATATCACTGTCGCTGTATCCGCTATTCACAAGAATCGTATGACTGTCCTTTCTTAGCGGCAAAACTTTAGGTTAATTATAGAAGCTTTGCATGAATTTAATACCAAAACATGAACATTTGAAGTTAACAAGAATTATTTTTTATTTTATTTGACGTTTGTGTAATAAAGTTGACATTGAATTTTGTTTGATGATTACAATTAAATATGGCTGTTTTTATACTATAAGTAACTAATTTAAGCAATTTATATCTCATGAAGTATGTCAATATAGAAATTTCAGTTTAATTTTATATTAAAATAGTTTTTAGATTTCAAAAAAAATGTCTATTATTTTTTACGTAATTCTAATGAACGATCACATTTCTAGCATTCATTAAACGCAACATTTCTTTATAAGTATAGTATACCTATAAACGTACAAATAACAAAGTTACTTTAAATTTTTTTTATACGCGCATACAAATTAGGCAAGTTTACTCAATTATGTCGTCACGATTGCAGTGTTTTTAGGATGGAGCGTTTTTGAGCGACACGCGACAGCGCCGCAAACATATCGATGTATCTTTAAAAGTAATAAGCGCTGATGTACTGTTGGTTCTACAAAATTTCTCAGTTAAGAGAGTACTCTTATTATATATAAATTTCGTCGAAAAAAAAATCGTCTACCCAATTGTTAATACAATAATGAACTCTCATGAATTAAAAAAAACAACAAATTTTAATGTGTTCTAACATTAATATAACATGTTTTCTGGCATATAAAGAATTTATTTATTACTAACTTTTAAGGGAAAGTAGAATCTTAAAAAATATCATCCCAGCTCACATACGTAAGCACCGAGATTGGATGACTACATGCATCTTTGAGTTTAATAAGTAAATAAGAATAAAAAAATATCTAATTGAAAATGAAAATAATTTTATGCCGACTAATTATAGGTACATAACAAGATAACATAACGTAATTCTTTATTGTACATCAATGAACATAGACAAAAAAAGAAAACAAGGCGGCCTTTTTACTAAAAAGCAATCTCTTCCAGGCAACCTTGGACCAGGGAAGTACTAAAAGGAGATTTAAATAGAGGATGGGTGCAGTAATTGGACAGGACAATAGGCTATAACTAGTTTAAGTTAAGAAATCTTTGACAGGAAATGAACACGGACTTGAATCTTAAAGGACTCCAGCGTTCGCGCTCTCCTAATACTCTCCGGGAGAGAGTTCCATAATCGGGCGGCATAAGACGAAAAAGAGTTAAAACAATGATAATTTTTATTAGTGACTGTTTAAATTCATCTCACATTTAAATGTAAGCTAACCTCTCTTTCTTTCTGTACATATATTGTAGTATATGTGTTTGCAGGATGTCACGTGAACAACGTAGTACCTACGTAAACATGTGGCCAGCAAATAAATAAATAAAACTTAAAACCGTAATAATGAACCTCGATTTGATAGATGTAATATTCGATTGAATGCTCGGTATCGAAAACCATAAAAATATTCCAACGCTTACACCAATTAGCCTAGCCCAAAGTAAGCTCTGTAAGGCTCGTGTGGTAATGGGATCTAGGGTAACAGATAGACATACATATAAATAAACTAGCTGTTGCCCGCGACTTCGTCTGCGTAAATTTCGAGTTGAATGTTATTGATACACAAATCATATTAATATACGATTTTAGCGATTAAAATATTTTTGGTATAAAAGCAATTCCTTGAGGTAAAGTAAACTCAAAGAATTTCTTTATATACCACATTATTCGTTTTTCCTTCAGGGGCTAAAAAAAACAAATGCTCTGCACTGCTGACTCGTGAGCAAGCCACGTAAAGTTGGCCGGGAAAAACAGTTACATCTCAAATCCACTCCAGCAGCTTTTAAAGTTTGACCTGCGACTTATGGATGGTCATAGCGAAGCAAACTGCTACAGGAAATTGAGTGCGTTTGAATTTCAAACGGAAAATTTTGGGAATGAGTGGTATACGTGGTATATACACTGTTTCCCCTGAACCACACCCTGTAAGAATCTCAGCCTGAATAATGTGCCTATGTAATGCTGATATTTTTAGCCGAGTACCGTTATATAGTTTAACGGTAATTTTTTTTTAATGAACCGATTTTGATGGAAACCAAAGTTTAGATATTATTCTGAGTTAAAACAAAGCAAATAGTGAAAGTTTCAAGCAAATCGGTTCAGTACTTTCGGAGATTAAACGTGAACAAACGTACAGACAGACACAGACAGACAAAAAATTCCAAAAAATTTTTTTTGCTTTCTAATAATCTATTTAAGTGCCCCTCTATCCATTTCAGTCAAAAATACTAAATGTACAGACAAAAATATTTTTACTGTCTTATTATATGTATAGATTTGGTAGAAATATGTGTAGCTAAAAAAAACACCCTTTTAAAATTGATTAAAATGTTATTATTTACATCACATTAGAAACCTCAAAAATAACAATATTTTACCACTATTTGATTGACGTTATTATACTCGTATGTATAAACCTTCCTCTTCATCACTCGTATCTATTTAAAAGAACCGCATCGAAATCTGTAATTTTAAAGATTTAAGCATACATAGAGATATATGGACTTTGTTTTATACTATGTAGTAATATTACTATATATATTATATTACATATTATATTACTAAAATTACTATTAAAAATAGGAGTTGGTGATAGAAGCTTAAACATTTTGGGTTGTATGCATTTTAATGCAATACATATCGCACTAATAATACAATAGTGTATCAACTCAAAACGTCGTACTTGACATAATACTATAAACACACGCAAAATTTGATCCTCACGCGTGATCAAGACCATCGTTCGATTAGTGCAAAAACAGAATAAGGATAAATTAAAAAACTTATGTGAGTAATAAGTTTTTTGTTGATTCTTGAAAAATGTTCGATTTTGAGTTGATACACTATTGTATTTATTAGTGCGATATATTAAAAAATAATGACAAAAATATATTTTAATAGCTTTAATACGTTAATTATTTATAAGTGCGTATAATAGCTTCATGAAAATCCTAGGAATCAGCTGTTTCTCACGAAGTTTAAACAAGTTTATGTTCATTTCTCGTGTTTACCCCACGACCAAGATAACAGCGGACCGGTGCCCCAGCCGGTCGATCAGCTGATCGGGGCACAGCTGCGTCTGTGTGAGTTGACAGCAAAAAATCAACCGGTCTTAGCAAGCATCCGTTGGGGCATAGAGCAAGGGGTGTAGATACTACCCAAACAATATTTAATATATTTTGTACATAGAAAAATAATAGGGTAGACGACTACAACTGATATGGCTGTTTTTATACTATAATTATCTGATTTGAACAATTTATGTCTCATGAAAGTATGTCAATATAGAAATTTCAGTTTAATTATTAATTTATATTGTTTTTAGATTTCTAAAAAATGAGCAATTATTATTTACGTAATTCTAATGAAACGAACACATTTCTAGCATTCTCACATTAAATGTAACAATTTTTATATAGAAAGTATACCTATAAACGTACAAATAATAAAGTTATTTTAAAATTTGTTTATACGCTCATACAAATTAGGCGAGTTTACATAGTTATGACGTCACAATTGCAGTGTTTTTAGTATGGAGCGTTTTTGAGTGACTCGCGACAGCGCCGCAAACATGGCGATGTACCTTTAAAAGTAATAGGTGCAGGTGTACTGTTGGTTCTACAATATTTCTCACTTAAAAGAGTACTCTTTTTATATATAGAATTTAAAAAATTGTCGTCTACCCAATTGTCTAATAGGTACGCGCTCAACTTGCGTCGACTCTCTTTGATCCGACCTTAACGAGCCAAGAACGGCGCCGGCGCAGCTAGCAGGCAAAGCGTAGTTCCTTCTGTTTATCTTCAATCAAGCATCTTCCACAAATACACTCTCGGTAAAGCTAAATATAGCCAATTGAAAAACTATATTATTATTGCTATATATTTTGTATTTATTTATTTATGTGCACACAAATGTTAAAGAAATGAAATTATATGCAAGAAAGCATAATTAGGCATTAAGTCGGTCCGCGGGTACGGCGACCCGGGAGGGACCACGCCCCTTCCGTGGCCGGGGGGCGTCGTCGGTGGTGGAGATCGGGGGAGGTAGTGTAGCCTCCCCGAGGAGGGCTCCCCTGTATCGGCGGGGGAGCGGAGGCTTGGGGGTTCCCGGAAGTAGCTTGGTGTTCCCGGGGGCTTCCTACATGCCTGAGGAAGGCCATCCCTGAGGTTTTTAGTGGGTAGGCCTCACAGGAGAGCCCCACATAACCGCCGGCTCGCCACAGCCGGGGTATGCAACTTAATGCATTTTCCTCAGGGGGAACAAAAAAAAAGGCATTAAGTCGGTAATCTTATCTCTTTAACTAACGAAATTAAAATTTTATTATCAGACTAACTTTTAACTTGGCATCATAATTTATGCGAAGGACTGGATTCGTTAGAGCATAATGACATTTAACTTTATTTTATGTAATGTATTTTCTTTTATTTATTATAGTTGTATTTATTTAAGGGCGATGATTTTATATCGCCCCGATTGATCGATAAAGGTAATCAATCGTGGTCAGTATATATTGATCGATTTGTTAAACAAATATACAAAGATTGATTGAAATTGAGTTAGGTATATGACGTTAAATGTGTTTCATAGATACTATACATCGAAGGGCCTAACCTATGTTAGGCCTAATAGGCCTTAGTCAACCAGGCTGGTCCAGTGCGGTTTGGTTGACTTCTGGTACATACATCATTGAATTTCTTCGCTGATATACGCAGGCTGCTTCGGCATATTACACACACACTCTCGGTTAGATATACTGTCTTATATCACACACACACACATAGGAACGTGGAACGGAATAAAAACGATATAAATTAAGAGTGTAATAAAAATATATAAGTGACAAAAACAAAAAAAAAAAGAAAAAAATAAAATGTGTTTCTCGATTAGAGTATCGATTAGAGGAAATACTGATATTTATTGGTAACTAGTAAAGCAATTTAGAAAGTGAAGGTAAAATTGTACGATAAATTCATATATTTTTAAAAAATCTGTCACAGTTCACCGTCACTTTATACACGTAAATCCTCAAGTACTTATTATTCACCTCATAAACACCACCGAATTACACGTCAAAACAAAGGTAATTGTTTATAGAAAATACTGCTGCAAGAAATATGCTGATTAACGACTTTTTAAACTGTTGTTTTATTTAAACCCCGGAGCACAAGAAAACACGTCAGATCACAAACAACTCTTCAACACAAACAACTATTTCTTACACTTACACCAATTAGCCTAGCTCAAAGTAAGTTCTGTAAGGCTCGTGTTATAGGATCTAGGGAAACGGATAGACGTACTTATATAATTATTTGAAAGTAATACATATATATTAACAACCATGACTAAGGTAATGCTCGCATTCATTACACAAACATCTGTCCCCACCGGGACTCGAACCCGGGACCGACGGTCGTTCGAATAGAACAAGTGTTTTTTTTTTCCTTAGTAGAGGAGGCTGAGAATCCTCATGGATACCAACGCAACAGGCAAGCAGGGATGCGTTGATTATGTCGGACTCTTGGATGCTGTCGAGGTGGCTCGACCACACAGACCTACCGACTAAGCCTAGCCTAGGCCCTAATGGCCCTACGGCTTGAATGGAATGGTTGGCGCACCCTCAGGAGAGGCACGTCGGCGCTGCCCTCCGAAGAGGGAATTGCGCGAAAGAAGGCTCGGTACGCCAAAGTGGGTCCGGCCTTGAAGTGATGGGGCCTACTCGTACATGTGCAGCAAGTTGCGATGTATGGACTAACTAAGGGATGGCGGCGCAGATGCCGCCTCTCGCAAGGCTTGAAGAGCAAGCGTCAATGAGTCGGGAGGGTCAGAAAGGACGTGTCTGGGTCGACGATATTCTGTGTTACGCGGATTGACTGGGTTTTAGATATTTAACTTCAATGTTTAACTAACATGCCATCTTTTAGTATATTACTAAAATTAATGTTATTTAGAATAAAAAAAAAATTAGGCATCAAAACCTTAAAATCTCCTGTGAGTTAATCTTTGGCCATTTTTTAGGTTAACGTGTAACCCACGTCGTTCGCCCAAATCAGCCCGTGGTGATTTCCCCCCGGACAGGACCTACCTGTATCGGGCTTTAGTTCCCTTTCAATAAGACGGGATCAGTTTCAAATTCATGATGTACTAAAGAAATAATACATGATTGATGGTAGCTCTGAGGTGTTTGTCAAATGGTTACGAAAATACACATTCTGTTTGATGTGTCGACATAGGAAATTGGCTGGCAGTTTGGTTCTTTACTTGTGCATAGAGGTTTCTCTTTTTTACAATATGGGTCACATAAGCAACGACAATGTATAATTCAGTAATTCGAAAATTCAACTAACTTAACTCTACTTAAATCTATACTAAACTACTAAACTACTACTATTTGACGATCTCCGTAGTCGGTTCAATGATGTCGCCATCTCTGAGGTCCCGGGTTCGAATCCCGGTGGGGGCACATGTTTGTATGTTGAATGCGAGCATTTGTACCTTAATCATGATTATTACTATACATTTCTATCAAATATATTTATATATATGTATGTTCATCCGTTGCCCTAGATCCCATAACACAAGCCTTACAGCTTTGCTCTGTAAGCTCTGAACTTTAGACTGGGCTAATTCTTATTGGGAAATATTTTTAGTTATGATGTTATAAAGCGGTTTGTTTGTCTGTACACACGATAATCTCAGAAACTACCGGTTCGAATTAAAACCATTTTTGTGTTCGATAGTCCATTTATTGAGGAAGGCTATAATATCACGCTGCGACTAATAGAAGTGGAGCATCAATGGAAAATATTGCAAAAACGAGAAAAAATATCGCTATTTGAGAGCTTTCGTCACGTGCGCTGCGTAAACGTAGATACTGTGTAAGATTTGTTTCTCTTTAAAAGTTCTTGAAAAAAGTCCGCGACATCCTACCTTTAAAGATTAGTCAATCTCTTTTCATTCCCTTTTGATATTGATTCACGTTTTTATGATAATCAAATTCGCCCAATATGCACTGGATTTTTTATCAACACGATATTAATCCTTATCTAAATAAGCATGTTATTAATCACGAGTACTTAATTGTGAGTTAAATTGTCCTTTAACAAAATTCTACATCCAAGGGGGTGAAACCTTTCACAGACACAAGGACACAGCTCTTTTTTTTATCTCTAATAATTATAGTAAAATTAAAAACTAAACTATAAATAAAATATTTGAAATAAATCGCTACCGTCAGGCAACGTCCCCATAAGACTAAGCAGCATTTGCCACGTTGTATGGCGATGCTGATTCGCTGCGCTAGATATGATCCAGCTTTCTGGTCACATGTAGCCTGGATCAATCTATAGCTGCACTCTTTAAAAACTCTGTGGGCACTTTCCCCCCAGGGCCCCAGAGTTTCCACCCCAAAAGGGCTCAAACATGCAACCACTATTTATGTTTGCATACTTGCGCCGTTTGAGGAGTTCAGCCGAGTTAGCAGCAGACCCAGCCCTAACTGCGGTGCCACGAAGATGGGACTGCGCTCTTTTTATTATATACATATAGTATTAGTACAGATTGTGTGAATTGTCCAAAATATTACGATATGTGTTAAGTAAGTAGCAAAAGGTGTGTGTGTGTAAAAAGTGTAAGGAATACATAAAAGCAAAGGACATTGTTCAATTTTGGCCTAAGAACCGATGTGAATATAAATTATACTATAATTTTTATTTATTTTTATATTATTTGAAACATATTTTAGTATTCCACGGACACTTCAAATAAATAAATTCCAAATAAAAAAGTTGGGTCACAATTATTGATGCCGTATAAATGTTTTCCGTCAGCCAGTGCTGCCAGTTTCGGAAGTTTTAGAATACGGATCGAATTGAAAACCTCCTTCTTTTTGAAGTCGGTTATTAAAATTACTTGATAACACTTTATTCATTTTAAATACTTAAATTGACTAGCTAGAAAAAAACTAGTATTATATATTTTTTAAGCGAAATCGCGAATTTTTAGCTTGGCATTCAAGTAGGTATTATAGTTTTCGTAATTGGCAGCACTGGTGTACTTCATACCTTATCTGTGTCCGTTTCATTTAATTTTTGATAGCTTTTGCGACTATAGTTTCTTTTGTGATTTTCTATGCGTTTCATGGTTTTATTCTAACAACTTTGGCTTGATTACGGACTCCGATTACATTGCGTAGGTACTTGGTAGACTCGGATGTGTGTATAGGACTGGATTTTTGTAAAATGATAATTGTCAAAAGAGTTATCTTAAACTTGACTAGGTACTATCTCTTTTCCTAGTATCTAGTAGAGTAGTCCTTTCCTAGTTCTAGAAGAGAACATATATAGCTGTGCATAGTATTGTTAATATTACTTGATATTACTACTCTGAATATTTCACGCAAGGTGGTTATTTTTATTTATAACCTCAAAATATTAACTTTTTTCGTAATTATTTTAGTTTCCTGAAGTGTCCGTTCGTGAAAACTTATTTCATAGGATTCCATATAATTTTAAGAGTTTATATAAGTCACTTTCGATTCGAACGGTTCTTAGGCAGAACATGTATGGAGCCGAACAATGTCCTTTCCATGTATCAAATAATATCTTTCATAAGCTCGGATAGGATTTATCCATGGACATATTGATTGTATATCGAATATCGGATCGGCCGGATATCGAACCGTAGACATTTCCATCTTCGACTCTGTAGGACAAATATTGATCATCACTCCCCAGTATACAGATGCTTCTCGTACTACAATGAGATTCAATCAAAGGTAGACATTTTCTCATGTTCTCTAGCCTCAGTGAAATTTGCCGTTTTTAGAGCCCTCGATGAATTAGACACATAAGCGTGTCAAAACTTCGTGTATGCCGGGTTCACTAATATTAGAAAGTACGCCGTGCGTGTCTTTATTTGTTTTGTAGTTATAATTAGTAATAGATAAGAGGAAGCCTGAAAGTAGCGCCAGTGGTAGAAAAAGTGAGAGGAAGTAGATTAGCATGGTTTGGACATGTGATGCGGAGGGATGAAAGTCATGTCACAAAGCGAATGTTGAATATGAAAGTGGAGGGATACACGGGCAGAGGAAGGCCGAATAAAAGATGGATCGATTGTGTGAAGAATGATATAAGAATGAAAGGAGTAAGCATGGAAATGACGGCTGATAGAGAGGAATGGAAGGAAAAGATCTACTGCGCCGACCCCAGATAATGGGAAATGGGCAAGAGGATGATGAGTTATAATTAGTAATAATCTTGTGCATGTTTCAAGCTGTGAACCAAATAAACAAAAAAGAAAATAGGAGTAAAATCAGTGTGCGTTCGAAAGGCAAAACGACTTCTCACGATCACCGAACATTGAAACGTACCAACGCACTACAATTTTAATACAAAAAATAATGGGGGAGCAGTAATTGCAAATTACAAGACCTATTCGCATAGTCTGGTAATAGCTGGAGCTGCAGCGGATAAAAAAGCGTTGGCTCCCCGTCACATATCACTCAGATCAATTTAAATCGAATGCACCTTGCCTCCCGTAGCTTTCGAAAAAGGACGACGCAAAATACGCATTATGCGTCCCTCTCGCACCTGCCGTTGCAGGCGTAATAAATTCTCTGTCTCCCTTACACCACCCTACGTCTCGTGTTCTTTTTTCAGTACCCTCATTACGTTACGAGCCGTCAACATCCGACGACCACAAACGTGTAAATACGCCAGGATGGTGTGAGTGTGCGTCTATGTATGAGTAGTCAGCTGAGTTTAAAGCACTTTAGAAATATTCGTACAGTATCTTAGTTTGGTATGGAAACGATATGTGATGTAGCTTTATTTCTAAGTTATATAAAGTTATGGAATAGTAGATTGTTAACCGAGGGTGGAAAGAATCAATTCCCGAGGTATTTAGACGGCTATAGTCCGAGTAGGAATTGATTCTTTTACCCGTGTTAAACACTCTGCTTTTCACTTCGAATATATGAGGAAAATAAAAAAAATTGTCGTTTATTTAATCTATTTATTGATAATATATGATAATATTAGTAGTACTTACCTATTTTTGGATAACACAATTTGCCTCGTCTTTAATTGAATCTGGTGTCAATATTTCGGAATCGCTTGAACTCATTTTTAAAATTAAAATCTTTACTAGTTTAAGAGATTATTAAATTTTTTTCAAATTCCGTCACAGATACATATAATAAATTCATATCTCGCCAATAATATGTCGACTGTTTAAATATGGAACCCACAGCGTATTGTTTGTTGCGGCTTCCGCTCGAAGTAGTTTGCGCTAAGATCACACTGACTGTTTAGAAACTCACATGGCCTCAGCACTTTTTTTTACAGTTCACAGCTGACAGTTCGTAGCTGACATTCGTAGTTCTATTTTTAAAGTTCATTCCGGCCCTTGGGTGGGAAGTAAATTGTATGAGTTTTTCCCTCCCTATGTCGGGAAGCAGCATTTTCCACCCAATAATCAGATCAAAACAACATAACTTTCCGAGTATGAGAAATGAAAAGTCTTTTATTCATGTTGTTCTCAATCATTATTTCTATTGCCTATAATTCGAATAAATCTAATTTTCAACTTTACCCCTGTGATCTGCAGATATATCTTAATTTGTCTCTAGCAGCTATTCGGCAGTAGTGATTGGACGAAGTCATTTGGAATAATAATAAAAAGCCTTAAATAAGTTTCATACGTCTTAAAAATGCATACTTTCATCCCTTCTTTTTGTTGTGCAAATGCATTGCGCATACTCGGGATAGCCGCCGGGTTATGTCGGACTCTCTGCAGACTTGGGGGCCGAGGAAAACCACACATTGCCCCTTGCAAACGCATTGGTAATACCAAACAAGATCACGGGGTGTCTCTCACCCCAGAGTGGGAGACGATCCAGCGCATCCAGGGGATCGGCAACTGGCGGCAATCCGTGCAATGTAGGACCCCGCCTTCAACTTTCATCCCCTATTTTAACCGCTCTCAACTTCTACAGCCCTTTTTTTGCATCACAAAGTAGCCTATGCCATTTATTAACTATAATAAATTCAATAAAACAGTGATCTACATAATGTGAATATAGAGAAACAAAAATAAACTTGCCGTTCCAATGTTCAGACTCCATAAAACTAGCTGTTCGTTCTTGGGGAAATGTATATCTATGTTTAACAAGCTTCCGCAAAGTGTCATTGATTGCCTTTAATAAATTTAAAATCCATATCAAAAATACACTCATGAGTAAAGTTATTATAAAGTAAGTGACTATCTAAATGATCACAGTATTTGGGAATAGGGACACTATTCATAGAGCCTTGTTTGGTAACAACATTATTTATAATATTCTATTATTTTATATGTGTATGTAAACATACATACGACTCTAATCGTATTAGGTATGATTGTATCTTATATACTATATTGTATTTTTATAATATATTATATAATTATTAACATTGAAAAGAGGAGATACAAAATAGACCTTCAGAGTTTCTTGCCTGTTCTTCTCGAGAAGGCTCTCCCAATTTCCGAACAGGTGTCGAGTCAATATATTTTTTCTTTTTTTTTTCCTTATTCGTACGTACGGACAAGGTTTTTGTTTATGTTTTTTTTTATTTAAGCTTTTTTTTTTGTTTTGTTTGTTGACGTCAATAAGTGCCTGTAAAGGTCTATGTTGAATAAATATTATTTTGATTTGATTTGATTTGATTTGATTTTGATTTATTAGGATCTAGTACCATATGTGAAGTAAATTTCATTTAAATTACTTTAGTAGCTTTAACGTGAAAACACAACGGATAGTTGCTTTCATATTGGTATTTTAATAATAATTATATACTGCCTTTGGAGCTTTGGTACTGATAACCAGATTTTGCTATGTCATGTAGAAAGCAACACGTGACGCTCGCATGTGTGCACGCCCCGTACACGATACGGAAGGGACTTATAGATGATATAGAATATTATGGAATTAGTGATAAGGAAACCATTATAATATCGTATTCAGATACATCAGACGCTGTTACCGTGTACACCTTGATTAGGAGCGAGCAAACATTTTAAGTCATGTTAGAAATGAAATTGTTGGCATCCCAAATTAGGTTGTGTTCCTTTTTCGCTTCGTCTTTTAACGGTATTACTCTGGCAAAATTGACTTCGGGTCTTCAGTGATTTCTTAAAAGAATGATTATGTATTTATTAACTTGCTTTGTATACTGTCTAGTTTCTCTCAGCGTGTAGTAATGGCTGCCACGTGTCAGTTGTTCATTTCAAATAAACTGACAATAGACCGCTGGTTAAGATGAAAAGGAGATGTCCTCTTATTACAAGGAGGTTGGTTTTTTGTGATCAGCGTTAACTAACAAACACCAAACTACATTAAATTGAAAGCAGAAAAAATATGAAGTATGAAACAAATAAAAGAAATATTTTTACCACTCCCAATTATTTTTAAATAAATAAAACATGTTTTTAAGAAATATTTCATTATGGCAACACCTTAATGATGTTTTTATTATCTGTGACTATCGGTATCTTACTCTATGTTTGATATTTTCCGTTGAATTATGACATTGACAGCAGGTGCCTGACTTGTCAGTTGATTTTTTATTAATATTTTTTTCTGGCTCTAGATAACATACATTAAGTAACATAGCAGTCCCTATATTTTGTTAGTTAAAAACTTCTCAAAATTAGAAATATTCGGTTCATTAAAGCAATTATGTATGTATTTAGATTTTTAAAAGGCTTGTTGATAATTTTTTTTAAGCAATGTGTAATTATTGCATTAAAGATATTTAATTTTTTATTATACTAGAATACGAATTATTAAAAATCGGGGGTCTTGAAAATAACATGACTTACGGCGATTACTTTCTTTTAGAGCCTTCTATCCAAATATATCAAATTTACCCGAGTTAGTTACTATAAACCAATATGGGACATCTCCTTTGTAAGACATATCGAGCAAATTACTGTGAACAAATAAATGTTGAGTACGTTTTATTTTAAAATTGAAATGATAGAAGAAAAAAGTTGTTTCTTTATTTGTATTTTGTTATATCTTCACACGTGTGGGTAACAGAAAATAAGTAAATAAAACAGGAAAAGGATAGCTAAACAGGAAGAGTAAGGAATGATTAAAAAATAATAAAAATTTGTTTATTTCTTGCGATTATAACCCATGTTAACATACGGAGCGAATGTTTTACAAATTAATACAACAACGGTACTATGCCTAAAAATAATTATTATTAATAACAAGATATTTGTCAATAATACATAAAGAGTTCGGATATATGTTAAATAAATACAGGCATCATAGCGTCACCTAAACGGACTGTTAAAACATATTTAATTTTATGGTATTTATCACCTTCTCTTGGGCACACATAAAGAAATATTGAGATATAATTAAATGATGCAATAATATTTTTTTATTTATTTAAATCTACATGTAAGTAATGTAAAGCTAGTAAAGTTTTAAAATGTTTGCATCTATTGTTTTTTTCAAATCAAATCAAATTTATTTGCCTGAAATGTGGTTATCACAAGATCACAATTAATATAATGTTTTATTCACATACATTTCGCTGTTTTATTCAGCGAGAAAATATTATTTTAGTTGAAAACTAAAATACAATAATGAACTTACTAACTATGAAGAGATTATTAAGTTATTATTATGTCACAAAAAAAATGAAATTATTAATATATTAAAATTATAATTGTAAATCTGCCATTCTCAAACATTACATTATCAATTTCATTGTATTTTACAGAATTTGTACACTTTCAACTTGCGTCATTTGCGATATTTACATATTATTCATGTTAATCGGTAATGTCCAATTTTTTTAATGTACAACAAATACAATTCTGTCTAAAACAATATTGATTTTTAATATGTCAGACTACCAATGTTTTCGTTAACGGAATAAATATAATTGTGTAATAACCAATTTCTAAATTTATGTTAAAATAATTTTGTGGGAAGTTAACAGATTTCTATAAGTATTTTAGTATTGTATATTTTAATAGACATGTCTATGTCTCAGTCTGTTCTGTTTTATTTTTATCTCAAATAAGCAGAAAAGCTATATATATATTATATATATATATATATATATATATATATATATATATATATATATATATATGTATGTATGTTTGTGTTTATTTATGCTTTTAAATAAAATATAATTAACATTGACACAATACATGGTTTGCAACGATCCCATTTCAGCACACGACCCTCTTATCATCGACGGACAACAAGTCACTAAGTGTGACGAATATAAATACTTGGGCTCAATGTTGCACTCTTCTGGAAATGTAGATGTAAACATTCAACATCGTATAGCAGCTGCCTGGCTTAAATGGCGAGAAGTGGCTGGCGTAACCTGTGATAGACGAATGCCTGTGAAACTCAAAGGCTTAGTCTATAGGAGCATGATCAGACCGGTCCTCACATATGGCAGCGAAACTTGGGCAGTAACACAGCGCCAAACAATGCCATACAAGTCGCTGAAATGAAAATGCTTCGGTGGATGTGCGGAGTGACGAGACTCGATAGAATTCGCAATGAGTACGTCCGCGGCAGTCTCGGTGTACGCGACATCGCCGACAAGCTGCAAGAGAGCAGACTACGTTGGTTTGGGCACGTGAAAAGAAGGCCTCCTGATTACGTGGGCAATGGTCTTACCCCTGGGATTTCCAATCTGGAAATCCCAGGGGTAAGACCAGAGGGTGACCAAGACTAGATGGACAGATGTTGTGAGGAAAGACCTGCAATCCTGCAATGTCTCCGAGGAAGACACGTCCGATAGAGCGAAGTGAGAGTGAGTGAGCGAAGGAGAAAAACCAGAAAGGCAGACCCCACCATCAGATGGGAATAATAAATGCCACGGAGAGAGAGATAACTAACATTGAGAAAAAAGTGTTCTTTATTGAAATTAATGCAATAGAATTCATGTAAAAATTTTACACAAAACTATAAATTATAAATTTATGTACTTACTGTTATCTTTGTTTACATATATGAATAGATAAGTATTTATACACATAAACTATTTACAAAGCAGTAATAATATATTTATTTAGATCATTTTATACGCATTTCAGTCACAAAGACCTTTTTTGATATTCCAATTAATTCAATTAAGCCCTGTGATATTATTGAAGACGTTGTGAGTCAATCAAGTGAGGTTATAAAACTGTGGAACGCCAGTAACCTTATATAAAAAACCACCTTCACAAGTTGTCCTTGGAGTCATATGGGATGCGCCGGAGTAACAGCTGATGGTACCTGACACCCACTCACACAAGGCTCAGCTAGGGCTGTCAATACAGGGTAAATAAAAAAGTACTAGTTTATTTCAATAATAATTTACTTTGAAATCTTGTACGAGCGTATAAGATATCACATTTTTTTGTAACTGGATTACTTTGACTTGGATGGTAAGATGGAAATTAAAGTGGGGAATGCTCTGAAAAGACAGAGCCTTACACCTGTAAAAATATTTTTTTCTCAAACATGCTTGGAAATTTGAGCATTATTTTGACAACCTTCTTCGAGATAAATTGAAATTGCTGTACTGGCCAAATACATGCGAGCAACGGCCGGCAAAAAATGTATGAAAATCCATATCTGTCGTGTTTTAGCGGCCAAATAAATATACATGTAAATTCATATCTATCGTGTATTTTACAAATGGAACGATTTGTTTTTATTTAAATATCGAACTGGCTTGCAAAAAAAACTGTTTTTCAAATGCTTGGTACTACTTAGTTTTAATTTCCGCACATTATTTGAGAAAAATATTATAAAAGCCTTGGCCACAACTAGGCAATTCCTCTATTACTGGCCGCTGCAGTAATGTACTATTACCACCTTTGCCCCGTAAAGCTGATGTATTTCCACCGGTTTTAAATAGTTAATTTATGGACTATCCATACAAATTCCATAACAGTATTATTTGCCATTTCGCGCTGTTGCTATTCAAATTTCGAACTAATCGCCGCGTGGCGCCAGTCAGTAGTAAAATGGCGGGATAGCAGCAGTGTGTATTCACAAATTGAGTTTATTTAAATATTTTTTTGACGTGAAACGTCTTTAAAATCGCGCCGAAACATACGGGTACCAGGTTTAAAAAGTGGACCGTAACGAAAAGGTCTATATCATCGTACCTTAATAACATTGTTGTGACATTGAGTTTTTTTTTAAATACTTAAAACACCGTCAATTTGTTTTTATTTCAATATTTTACTTTAAAGGCGACTTTTTTCCGTTTGATGAGCGGAGCACTAATATCGTAATGTACTTTAACGCAATAATAATATATCTTATAGAGAATGCATAAGAGACTTCTATCTACTGCCCAGAATTCTGAATTGAATTGAGTCTGTAATTTCAGGATTTATTACAACATCTCTCTTTCATCATCACAACAACATCTTTCTCAGCACAAGGCTGTGTATATTAAGTCGAATATTGTATATCGTATCGTATTTTGCATACGGTTATGTCACTTACTTAACTCGGGGTTATGAGAACCTTTTATAAATAATCGTAGTCGCTATCAAAACTGAATTTCGATTCCAGAGCTAATAATTGAGTACATTGATCGAAATATTATTCTAAATTATCAAATAAGAGTTTACATTAGACTGTCATACAAAGCGGATTACGTGATTAGTATTTGGAGTAAATTATATTAGCTAGGCATATATCTTCTTGTAATGTATGTATTATTCTGATGTCCTTACTAATATTATAAATCTGAAAGTGTGTTTGTTTGTTTGTTCCGCTTTCACGCCGTAACTACTGAACCGATTGCTTTGAAATTCCGGAAAGTCCGGATTAAATAATAGGGTACTTTTTATCGCGGGAAAATCGACAGATCTCACGGATGCGCAATAAAGGCTTCGCTCAAAAACTACTGCACAGGTTTTCATGCGGTTTTCATCAATAGATAGAGTGATTCTTGAGTAAGGTTTTGCGGTATTTTTTATCTCAGAAAAACGGATAGTCCCACGGGAAGCGCGATAAAACCTTCGCGCCATAAACCGACTTCTGCGCATTTGTAGCCGTGGGCAAAAGCTATGACCCTTAACCCTCTATAGACCCAATCCCGAAATCCACGCGGGCGAAGCCGTGGGCAGAAAGCTAGTAAGCTATATTATTGTAAAGGTACATTAAAATCAATTCAGCAGTTTTAACGTGAAAGAGTAACAAGCATCCATACATATAAACTGCCGCGTATTTTCAGTAGGTTTCTCAATGTAAATAGAACTGTGTAGCTCTATTCAGTTAGTCCATACAACCCATCAGATTATATTGAAGAATTTACAGAAATTCGCCAACCCTACAGTTACGTTTATAAAAAACATGAATACCCGTGTTCTCTGGCTGTGTGCGTTGTATGCGCAAGCGCAAGGCGAGACAGAGATAGCACTAGAGTTACAGATGACGAAATGCCAAAGCGAACTTTGTTTACATTACGTATTCTAACGATCCTGTTACAAGAGATTTTTAGTTAAATATTACCTGTTTGCTACATATTTTTGAAATAGCTCGTGCTGCGACTTTGTCTGTGCTGGATTATCTTCTATTATCTTTATAAATTGTAGTCAATGTGTTATTCTATATTATCTATTTAGTTATTTATTTATTTAAGCTTTATGTACAATGGTGGACTTAATGCTTTAGGCATTTTCTACCAGTCAACCTTTAGGTCACGCAGAGATATAAAGGGTTACATGTACAAGCGATATTAAAAACAGATGTTAATATATACACCGAAGATACTATATAAAAGATATATAAAATTTATGAAAACCTTAGGCCATACATAAAACATATATAATACATTACTACATAATAGCCTAATATCATATTTTATAACCTAAGACTTCCCTCAAAGAAAGTAGTTTTTTCCGTGACAGATTAGCAAACAACATCCAGCCCAACTAATATTATAAATGCGAAAGTAACTCTGTCTGTCTGTCTATGCTACGCTTGTCTACGCTTTCCCGCTTAAGCCTCGCACCCGATTTTGATGAAATTTGGTACAGATAATCTTTAGACCCTGAGACAGAACATAGGCTACTTTTAATTTGGAAAAAAAGGGATGCAGGGGTTGAAATAGAGGTTGAAAGTTTGTTTGGGATTTCTTAATTTTAAAAGATAATACTTATATTACCATGAAACTTTATATATAAGCACTTGATAAGAAATCATTAAATTTTGTTCTAGCATTTTTGAAATTTCGACCAGCTATGAGGTGAAATAAGGGTTGAAAGTTAGTATGGAAGTTCGTCAAATATCACGTCATAAGAAACAAAAAATTGTTTGTTCTAGCATTTTAAAATTTTTACCAGTGTGGGGGTGAAATAGGGGTTGAATTGAAGATAAGACCATGAATCTTGGTACCTTAGACATAAGGGACCAGGATTGACAAAAACTAATTTCACGCGGTCGAAGCCGCGGGCGGAAGCTAGTGTTTATGTAATTTCGCGGTAATAATATTAGTAGGAATTATTAGGGATAAGTTAAGAAAAATTTGATAAATGTTTTATTATCAAATACAGATAATGAAACATTTATCTATAGTTCAATCACGTTGCCTTCACAATTTTTTTTATTTTTTTTATTTCATAAGGTGGCAGACGAGCAAATGGCCCACCTGATGGTAAGTGGTAACCATCGCTCATGGACATCTGCAGTGCCAGGGGCACAGCTGAGCCGCTGCCTACCTGGAGAGAATACTCTTTTTAAGCCTCGTTTGAAGTTAGACATATCGTAGCGCTGAGGAAGCATCGCAGCAGGGAGCTCATTCCAGAGTTTGCATGTACGCGGAAGGAATGAACGCTGAAATCGAACTGTACTAGACAAGATCGGTTCCAGGTGATATGGATGAACTCTACTGCGGTGGCGGGTGGTTTATGTAAATCAGTTGATTAATGCATAATTAAAGCAGTAACGATACCAAAACGATATTGCTTAAAAAAACTATCAATAAAGTAGCCCACTATTCAATTCAGAAAATGTCACTTCCATTAAATATTGAGAAATATCAAAGTTATACGTAATATAACAATTCAGAAGATCAAAGTTAAAATGTTCGCAATCAATAACCTTCAGGCGCACAAATTAAATTCTCAAGGGATCACTCTATTCTGTAAAAACATATTATGGAGCTGTCGAGCTCTTCAAGAACGTGATTGTGTGATATTGGCCAAAATTAATCACGCCACAGGCTTTCGTGGGGACGGGACAGACGCAGATGTCAATGATGCCGATGTGGACTTTTATCAAATACCGAAGAATGACTCGGCAATTATTCTTGTAAGTTTTGACAGATAGTTAGCAGGAGTCAATGTTGTACACATGCGTCTGGCATAAATTTATTGTGATGCACGAAATAAAAATAACTATCTTAAAAAATGTCCTTAACGAAGCCCGACATATGAAGATTTTTTTTCCCGCAGGAGAGAGAGGTTGTGGGAATCCTCTCACGAGAAGCAGGAAACGTACCCAGAATACCCCCGCAACGGTAAGTGACACGGAGGTTTGTTGGACTCCACACGACCGGATCGGTCCGATCGCGTGACCTACCAACTAAACTCAGCCCCACCTTGGCCATAAGGCCCTATGGCTTGAATGGAGAGAGGTTTGCCGCACCCTCAGAGAGGGTAAACGGTCAGCGCTGCCCTCCGAAGAGCACATATACGCGAAGGAAGGTGCGGTACACCCAAATGGCTCCGGCCTATATGAATTGATGGGGACATATGAAGATTAAATCTCAAATATTTATTACCAGCTGATGCCCGCTACACTTCGCTTTGCAAGACCCTTGTCATTATATTTTAGACAATCTATGCAATATATAATATATAATAAAATATAAATATTTCTTACACTTACACCAATTAGCCTAGCCCAAACTAAGCTCTGTAAGGCTTGTGCTATGGGATCTAGGGTAACGGATAGACATACATATATTATAACACATATAAATAATTTTTATTGAAATATATATCAACAACCATGACTAAGGTACAAATGCTCGCGTTCATCACACAAACATCTGCCCCCACCGGGATTCGAACCCGGAACCTCAGAGATGGCGACACCTTGAAACCGATGTACGATCCACTCGACTATGGAGGTCGTCATATCTTTATTAATTCCAGCCTATATGTTATTCTGATGTATCAGCTATATTATTGTAAAGTTTCATTTAACCCGGCGTGAGTGTGGTTGGGTATGTCATACCGAAAAGTTTCTAAACGCAGATATTTTAATGTTACTGTTGCCATGCAAGTCCTGGTGTTTCACTAGCTGGAGGTAAAGATGCAAGGGTGAGGTACAGTATCGAGTTTAGTGTTGCACCGGCGGCGACGGCAAATACACATGCGTACCCGCGGCTGGGGTACGGAATTGTGTTGATTTGTAGGTGTAATTTGGTGCTCTATTACATGATCTCACAAGACGTTTCAGTTCCTTTTTTTTTATAATAATTAGAAGACACTATTGTTATATTAATTTACCAAAGTTGGAATTTTGTTTGATTTATGGCAAAAGAAATGAATTGCCTAAATTTGTATTTTTCGAAAATAATTTAGATATTTTGTTATTTCAATAAAAAAATAATGCTGCTTAACTTAATGTTCGCAGCATTATTAAGTTCGCAGCTTATTATTAATATATCTTAAGCTATAATGCTAATTACACAATCATAGTATCAACAATTTTACATCAAAATTTTGGGTATATCATACCACCTCATACCTGGTGTAACAATTTCTCACCTCATTCACGCCGGGTTAAATCCATGCAGTAGTTTTTACGTGAAAGAATAATAAACATCTTTCCATACTTACAATATGTATCAGACTAACTTCAAATGTAGCTATTATTCCCACATTAATTAAGTTTATAAATATAGACAAGACGTCGCTTGCTTGCGCGCGGGCACCCCGCGGTGGGGTGGTCATCCCGGCTATGTTTGACAATTGGTGAAAAAAGTCTTATTTTTTGTCAAAAAGTAGTAAATACACTACGGAAGTCATGGCGTTTGTGGTCGCATGTGTGCCATCATGTGTGAAATCTGCCCCCAAATCGAAAAAAAATTGGCTGTCTGTCAATAATAGTAAATTAAAAATTGTCTCCATTTATGTCGCAAGAAACTAAAAAACGGTTGTAAGCACACTAAGAAGCTCACGGTGACTGACGCCGCTTGAGTGCCGCGAGGTGCACGCACCTCGCGGTGGTGTGGTCTAACCGCGCTTTACAAAAATGGCTGTTAGTTAAAAATTGGGGAAAAATTGTCTTCACGTATGGCACATGAAACTACAAAACCGTGTATGGTTGCAAGAACACCAAGAAGCTCACAGTGAGTCTGGTCGCGTAAGTGCCGCGAGGTGCACGTACCTCGCGGTGGTCTGGCCTGCCCCACATGGCTGTCAGTTAAAAATTGGGGATAAATTGTCTTCACTTATGTCACATGAAACTACAAAACCGTGTATGGTTGCAAGAATACCAAGAAGCTCTCAGTGAGTCTGGTCGCGTAAGTGCCGCGAGGTGCACGCACCTCGCGGTGGTCTGGTCTGCCCCACATGGCTGTCAGTTAAAAATTGGGGATAAAAACACTAAGAAGCTCACGAAGAGTCTGGAAACGCTTCTCGTCTATTGATATGTTTGCAATGATTATTGAAAATTTATTTTCTGATCAGTTTACTAACTTGTCACATATTTGCTTGGACATTAAAATACTAGCGGCCAATCCCAGTTTCGCACGGGCATTAAACAAACATTTTAAAAGTTATAATTTTTCACACACACACTCATACACACACTCTCCCATAAATACTATGGATTCCAAACTTTTTTAAAAATTAATATAACCTATGTTTACCGGCGATAGTGCAGCTTCCCAACAGTGTAAGAATTTTTCAAATCTGTTTAGTAGTTTCGGAGGCTATTCAATGCAAACAAATAAACAAAAAAGCAATCAAATCCATTCCTCTTTGTATAGAAGTAGTACTCGGAATAGGTAGTTTAATTTTATGTACTTGCAGAAAGAAAGTCAATGTAAGCGTAACATGGATAAACCTTCTTTTTTTTTGAGGGGGCGAAATGCGACCTTATGCACCATGACACCGCGCTGGTAAGGCGCGGCCGTGTGTGGGGCTCTCCGGTCATAGAGGACCGGCCTACCCACTAAAACCCCCCCGAGTTCTCTAGGCTAGTTCATACGAGGCACATAGCGGGGTGCGCTTTCGCGATTCGACCACCATGTGTCCCGGGAACATGGATAAACTTAAAATTTTCTGTTTTTATTCGCTATTGGTTTCTTTACGCTTTTATTGTAACATTTTATGTTTACAACTTATTATTACAACAATAAGCTAAAAGATGAAATACTATTTTGAAAGTTCAATATAATATTTTTACAATCTCTGAAAATAGTAAGTTCCCAGGCATATCCATACTATTGATGTCACAAAATCGCAAGTACATACATAAAATTAAACTACCTAAGTATTCCGGGGACTATATAGAAGTGTAGATAATAAACATGGTAATTATGTTCAAACGAAATAAACACCAGAATGTCATCATTCATAAATTCTGAAAAAATGGCTACGTAATAATCGCTTAAGCAAGATATATTTGGATCGTTTACGAGGCCGTGATATTTCCAACCGTAACTCCTTCTTATATATTCATCAAATTAATTCCAATATAACAGTATTCACAGCTCCACGCTTACACAAATATATCTCGAGAGCACCGAATATATCTCGGTAACAACTTATTTGAGTCATGAAGTCATAACACTAATATACTGTATGTTGTTGAATCCTATCACTTAAACATTGTTTATTGGATCCATTAGATTTGAAATGTTTGTGCTTGTTTTTAAACGTTACATTAAATACTTCTTTTCATTTGATTTCAGTGCAGTATACTTCAAAGAAGATATTTGTGGGACAAAATAGTTAACAGTTAGGGACAAATATTCATATGTTTATCAACAAATAATAAATACACTATCCAATTTAAAAGGTGCAGAACATATATATAAATTAAATCTTTAAATTTGCTGCCTTTTCTACTGTTTGCTGCTTAAATTGCTGCTGAAAGGCTTTTGCAATAATTTAACTTTGGCTATTATTTAATGCAAATTTCTTCCATCCATCTTCTTATCTTTATGCTAACTATTTATTTATTTCTTTATGACACAAGTTACAGTTAAAAATACAAGAAAATAATATAGATACACGATTAAACTAATCTGACTATAACATACATAAATGCGTCTTGCATACACAATTTGAGTAACATACAAAATTCAATAAAGTTATAAAACCAAAAAATGTAATAAAAAACGAATTATAATAATCCCCAAACTAATATTATAAACGCAATTTTTTTTAAGTATGGGTGAATGTTTGTTACTCTTTCATGTAAAAACTAATGAATGAATTTTAATGAAACTGCACAAAAATACAGGTTATACATCAGAATAGGCTACATTTATAAAGATATACGCTACGCAAATATAAGCTACTCGAAAACCTGAGCAGAGAGCAAGTAAGGCATAAAGATGAGTTTATGTGTAGTTTAAAGACTATTTTGGGCAATATGCAAAAAATATGTATTATACACGATTTTTTTTTTGTTTTTTTTGTTCCCCTGAGGAAAATGCATTAAATTGCATACCCCGGCTGTGGCGAGCCGGCGGTTATGTGGGGCTCTCCTCCCCAGAAGGGGGAGGCCTACCCACTAAAAACCTCAGGGATGGCCTTTCTCAGGCATGTAGGGAGCCCCCGGGAACATCAAGCCACTTCCGGGAACCCCCAGCCTCCGCTCCCCTGCCTAGAGGGGAACCCTCCTCGGGGGAGGCTACACTACCTGCCCCGGTCTCTTCACCGACGACGCCCCCCGGCCACGGAAGGGGCGTGGTCCACCCCGGGTCGCCGTAGCAGTCGCGACTTCCTCGCGCCCGCCGGCGACCCGCGGCGGCGCCGCAGCTGTGCTACCGAGCCCGGCGCCGCCTCCTTCGAGCGGGATCGCCATCTCCCGACCCCGCTCGGCGGCCTCCTTCTGGAGCATCACTGCTTCACAGAAGGAGGCCACAGCCCTCCAACCTCCCTCGTCCGCCCGCATTGATACACGAATTATATTTTTAAATGTTGTTAAATGGGATTATAAAACGATGTTTTATTACTTAAAATCTGCGAGGAGGACAAGCAAGGGTTACGAGTTCTGTGACGTGAATTGAAGAGTAATGATAGAGAATCTATTAGTCCAGTTACTTTAAGGTTTCGAGAGCGTTGGGTGCTCTCCGTCCTCTATCTCGAAATGTTGTGGCAATTTTTTTTACCTTCAACTTTCATAATAGGTGTTGAAGTACCAACTATAGAAACGGAGATAATTGCGAAAAACCGACTTTCGTGACCTTTGACTTCGAATAACTTACGATGCAGACACCAGATAATATGAGACATTGGAGGCAACTTTTAGAACGCCAAAATAAAGCTGTATACGAGTTTCCAGCTTATTATCTCAATTTCCGAGGTTGACCCCTTTTTTTCTAAAGCGACTGGACTACATGGTCATTGTGTAACCATGAATTTGTAAGTACTAGCACGCCGAAACAATCTCGCCTCTTGTCATAGAATTAAGCTTCCGCGATAGACTCTGACGATTTTATTTCGTATGTAAGTCGGGGCTGATATGCATCACTGCGACCTATTAAGATCTATTGTGACCAGCCTCCTATGTAGGTTCTATGTAGGCCCTACAGTAGCTCCCTTAACTGGGCACTGACCAAGAAAGATAGGATGTTCCCAGTTCGGATTGTTTTTATTTCATCTGGGTCAAGGATGTGTTTCCCCAGTTGTCTGTTTCTTTTGTGAATCAGCGGCTCACAGTAGCACAAGAGGTGTATTGGTGTTTCACGCTCTTGTTCGCAGACTCTGCATGTGTCAGAGTCCTTTAGACTCTGACGATATGCGAAACTTCTAAGAAATCCCTTCTGCACATATTCCAAAGACTCGTGAAAAGGTGACCAAATAACTGCTCTGTCCTCATATTACTGCGAACTAAAGTGAAGCTGCGAAGTCTGTGAAGATGTGAAAGCTTTTGTCATGTGCGGAGCAAACCCGAGCCGAGTTGCTTTTGTGCGTATGTTACTGCACACTAGGTAAAAGATCCATATCAAAACTGATACTTATCCAAGTGACTAAATAACTACAACTTGCGATAAAGAACTACAATATTTAAGAATAAATATAACGTCTATTTACAAGTGTCTCAGGACAAAAGTCATTGTTTCGTGTGTCTTGCGTGTAGTCATATGGAACTGAAACCGGGCCATTTTTCCCTTTGGAGAGGAGAAGCCAAGCATCGCAACCAAGTGCCACGCTTATTGATTATTATTATGTTCAACTCCAGACCGATAGAGATCTGAATAACAATATGGCTTGACGTGATAACGAAGACTGCTTAGGAGAAGTCGCGGTCAGCACTTCCCTATAATGAGAGCATGCGCTAGAACAAGCGAATACACAGCTAAATGGTTCCGCACTATAATCATAGGGGCTTTCTCGTGTCTAAGCGAAAGGTTGCCGAGAAAGCGAGGGATGCATTGAAGAAAGGTCTTAAGGGTCTTGCGGTATTTAATTAAGGATGTGTCGTGGTCTGCTAAGTCTTTGTCGATTATGATTGACCTGGCAACTCACAATGGGTCTTGGAAAAGGCTCAAAGTCACGCAAAGAGCATTGGAGAGGCCTATACTATCTATATATGTATATCTGCGTGATTATTTTAATAAATTTAACTACTGAATAGTCAAATCTCTTTTCCAACATGCATTAATTGTCTTCTATATAATAATAACCCTGATATGAATATCATTTTAGATATATTCTCTGATATTATTTCATAAATAATCCTAAAATCCATCTTAAGTCACTAATTTCTATAACCAAATCCTGTTACTTTCTCCTTTACCCGCTTTTCTTTAATTGAATTACATAGATTACCTAACTAAAATAAAGTATCACCACTTTAACACTGGCTAAATGTTCTAAGCAGAGCCATGAAACATAGAAAAAAAAACTGTCAGTTTGCAGATACATACATACATACATACACTCACGCCTTTTTCCCACGGGGTAGGCAGAGATTACGTCCTTCCACTTGCTACGGTCCTTACATATCTCTTTCGCTTCATCTACTTTCAAACATTCCTCATACATGCTCGACGATTGCGGGTACTTCTGACCTGGCCTTTTTTGAGGACACTTTCGATTGCAGTTGAAGAAAAAAAAGTTTGAAAAAAAAAACAGTTTGCAGAATTGCATCAAAATATTTTCATCAGTTTATTTACCTTACGATATACACGTGGCCACGAACACGAGGTGGAAGCGATAAGATTCTATTGTATGGAACTATAATTCGTGTAAATAAAAAATATTCGACGTCTTTACAGGTAACATTTTTTGTAAGGGATTTTGGGAACAGGTCTTTCTGCTTATCGGACAAAAGATTCTGTAGACGATTTTCAACTTAATCTTTATAAAGAAAGGAGTCAATATAATGGTGGTAATAGAAATGAATAGACGTTACGATGAATTCATGTAAGTATTAACAAACAAGAAGATTATAAAAGTACGCAAGGTCGAGTGAAAAAAAGTGGTACACATATGTTTAACTACCAAAATGATTTGCTACTAAATTACAACTTAGTAAAAATTTTGAGAACGCAGCTGGACATTCCTATTTCATCTACTACAGAGTACCAGTTAAATATGTTTAACTAGCCGGTGCTCGCGACTTCGTCTGCGCAGGATTAGTATTTCTAGAAGTTTGTATTTTTGGCAGCGCACCTCAGACTAGCTCGCATATGCTAGATTTTTCCCTACTCACTTGACACTTATAATTATATTTTAAACAATTCACACAATATCTTTATAAATTATAGCCTATATGTTATTGTGATGTATAAACTATATTTTTATAAAGTTTCATTAAAATCCATTTAGTAGTTTTTATGTGAAAAACTAACAAACATGTATAAATATTTACAAATATTAGTATTATGTATCGTTTTTATTTTGTATATCTGTAAGTTCTTTGTATTCTGTAGATGCTTTGGTATATTCTTAGTCTACGGAATGTACCGTCCAATAATATTATCATGACAATATTTTAAAAAGTAGGTCAATCTATTAGCGGTTAAGAACAGATTTTTAAATTTTTAAATTTAATTAAATTATTTTAATAATTTATTTATTTATCTTTCACAATCTACATGTAACAGCTTATAAACAATGCTTAAGTTTTTATTTAGATTGTGAGAGACTGGTGCCTGAACTAAGCAGAAGCTTGTATCTCAGTCACCAGTACTCTCCTCTTCGTAAGGTGACCGTAACATGTTAGCAAAGTATGTTTCTGCTTATAAAATAAATATATGTAGGAAAATACTATACCACTTATGATTAAATGATGACTCAACAATGAGCAGCTTTTATATTTAACTATAGAAAGTGCTTAATTCAGATCCAACACATTCGTAGTTAAGAACAGTTAAAACGGTGTTCCCAACGAGACAGCAAAATACAACTCACATAAACTATACATATGCAACCCCTAGATTAAAAACTTTCTTCTATCATTAAACACTATAGAATAACTTTATTTATCCATGCCAAATAATTACATTAAATACAAATACACAATTGCAAATTGAAGCAGTGATTAAGTGGAAATTAACAAGAAGTTAGAGGAAAATCAAGTTTGATATTTACTTAGCTGACTTTAGACTATCCACTACAAAAATGTTTTACGATTTCGAATTAGTGGTTCTTGTTAGAGATTTCGACCAAACAAACAAACAAACAAGCTCTAAGATTTTTTAATACTACTATTTTTCGAAATATATAGCACTTTCTAATAGGAAGGAAGTATTTTCCTGTGACGAAATTATCATATGCACAGCCATTTTGACGTGACAATGAAACACGTGAAAATGCTCGTCTATTTTCTGTTAAATAAGAAATCCTCGAGCGCTTCGAAGAACTTCGAAGATTTGCTTTGGCTTCAGCATTGTTTCATGATATTACTCGACACTGCCGCACAGTTCATCATTTGCAAGCCAAATAATCTAGCATGGTTCCTGTTCACCGATAAATTTTGCTACTGGAACGTTTTACTTGTTAACTTTCCGAGTGATGTGATAGGTCCAACTTCAGACGAGGATTATGGAGCATTCCAGACATTGGCTTAGTCCCAGGCAGGTAACTAGTTTGCTTATCAAGAAAGACAATCAAGTGAGAGTCAGACTTGTGCAACAAGCTTGTTAAAGTTTCTAGTCGCATTTTTTGTAATAATGCATCAAATTATCAATGCTCAGATATGGTTCGTTGTAATCTAAGGCGTTCCTTCTTCCTAAATTTCATTCTATTCTAGTTGTATGGAAAGTAGTCTATAGTTCTTGATTCTCCTTCATCTTTGGATGGCATTGATTTAGAATCTACACTTGGACCGCAGACACAGGTTGGAGGGCTGTAGCCTCCTTCTGTGAAGCAGTGATGCTCCAGAAGGAGGCCGCCGAGCGGGGTCGGGAGATGGCCGATCCCGCTCGAAGGAGGCGGCGCCGGGCTCGGTAGCACAGCTGCGGCGCTGCTGCGGGTCGCCGGCGGGCGCGAGGAAATCGCACCTGCGGTACGGCGACCCGGGAGGGACCACGCCCCTTCCGTGGCCGGGGGGCGTCGTCGGTGGTGGAGATCGGGGGAGGTATTGTAGCTTCCCCCGAGGAGGGCTCCCCTGTATCGCTGGGGGAGCGGAGGCTTGGGGGTTCCCGGAAGTAGCTTGGTGTTCCCGGGGGCTCCTTACATGCCTGAGGAAGGCCATCCCTGAGGTTTTTAGTGGGTAGGCCTCCCCTTTCTGGGGAGGAGAGCCCCACATAACCGCCGGCTCGCCACAGCCGGGGTATGCAACTTAATGCATTTTCTTCAGGGGGAACAAAAAAAAAAGGACCGCAGACACAAGTATTAGAAATAAATACCAGGTGTGTTGCGCTGTGATGTAAGGCCTTCCTTCTTCCCAAATTTCATCCTATTTTTGTTGTATGGGAAGTAGTCCATAGTTCTTGATTCTCCTTAATTTTTGTATAGCGTTGATTTAGAGAGGCTTGGGCTGCAGATACAATTCATTTACAAATTAATTTCAACGCCATATCTTTTGGCTTTGCCGAGAAGACATACTGACAACAAAGTAATCCTATAAAGTTTTGGTTCCTCCTTTAGAGGTACTCAACCGCAAAAACCCTGAGCTTACCAAGTACTTCATGCTAATCTTGTGGCTCATAAAATAAATAGAGTTATCGTGGTCGCGGAGTTGAAATCGATCCAATAGCTAACCTTAATTGCCTATAGATTTTGAGTGATAAAGATCCAGATTAATGATCAGAGGCCTTACCATGATCGCTTAGTGTGAGGTGAAAACATTATTAAAACAGAGATACCGCTCTTGAAGCATATAGCGCCATCTCGCTTACACTGTGGTCTTATTCTTGCATTAAGCGATCCTTGTAGGTCTACAGACAAAATGAACAGTTTAATGTGTCGCTGTATCTCGTCACGTATATGTCGTACAATATCAAGTAATTACTGTAAAGTTTAGGTGCTTTCAGTAAGGGCTTATTGTTACTTTACATTTATAATCAACGTTATTGGTATTTTCATTGAATTTCGGTAAAATCATAATTGATTTTCAAGGTATTTTTTTTAATGAAAAGAAATTTAATTATTTTTCAACACCTTTTTTAAAGTTATCATAAAAAAACTACATTAAAGTAAGAATTGAACAACACGTAGTCGACTGTTTAGTATACCGATTTTAAGGTGTCGCTATCTCCGAGGTTCCGGGTTCGAAACCCGGTGGAGGCGAGAGTTTCCATCTACCTGAATTTCTTTTTTTCTCTCAGGAAAGGGAGGGAGATTAAGAATCCTCACAAGGAGCACGAAACCTGGCTTGGAACCATTACAGCGGCAAGTGCTGCGATGATTATGTCGGACCTCCACACCAGTCAGAACGGTCCGACCGGTGTGACAAACCAACTAAACTCAGCCTTATGCCTAAGTTCTAAGTACTATATAGGCTTAATGGGAGGGCGACCGTCCCCTTAGGAGAGGGCACGATGCAACGCAGGCCCATTAAAGCCTTGACGTCAGTCTTAATCATGAGGGGAACCGTAAGGACTTTTATGGCCAAAACTTAGGCTTAGTCGCTTGGTTATTCCGTTCAAGCTGCTTCGATCGGTTTAAAGTCCGAAATAATCACCGTGACACGTTGTAGTTGTAGCCATGAGGATTCTCAGCCTCCCCCCCCCCCCCAGAGGGGAATATTAATAATAATAGCGAGATAAGGAAGATGTCGTTCCTCGCACAGATTTTAAGCTTAGCCTGTGCAATGCTATATCTTTCTGTCCATTACTTTCTGTATGATTTGTTTCATTCACACATAATTTCGTGCAACATTAAAAGATAAGAATGTACAAGTACTCTTACTAGTTCCTCTTTCACGTAAAAAATACTGAATGGATTTTAATGAAACTTTACAATAATATAGCTTATATAGCACAATAACACATAGGTTACAGTTAAGACATTGCAACATAGTTAAAGATGTTGTGTTTATAAATTGTTTACTTTTTTATTGTGTAAAAAATTATCTACTTCACAATAGTAATTTGTTGGTTACTAGAAAATTCGTTTATTTGATAAACAATGTTTACATTATTTATTAATACAAACAGTTTATTCGTAATCGACCATAAGTGGTCTTATCATGAGATTGTAATTGTTTTCGATGGATATTTGACGTACTATAATAAACTATATAACACACGTCAAACTAACTATGGTTATGTTGTAATAAGATTCAATAGAATCTAAGACTCTTAGTAGTAGTTACTATGAGTTTAAATTCGGCTATCAATTCCAAAGCTTCGTAAGAAATGTTCTTGGAAAGCAAAAATGATGACAAACAGGTACCACTACAAGAGAACTCGAGTATTCTGAAGAACATATACAGTCATTCGAATCAAAGCACGAGATCAAACCGGCGATACAAAAGGAAGGGCAAATCAAATCTACATACAGAGAGCGCATATCTATTTTACTATTTTTGAAATGACCCTCGACAACTGGAAAGTCCAGTAAAAAAGAACCAAAGGGTACGCACACACACAGACACATTCGAGCACGACTCCACGCGGCACCACAAAAAATAAGCCACGAGAACGATTTACTGCTAATTGTGAAGCTGCTGCAAACGATATTGAACCTAATAACAAAATCGTTAAAGCCGAAGCTGAAGCGAATGTAGATACTATGTTTATGATAACACATCAGCTGTTTAGACTCCCACAAAAGGGCACAGAGGATGCAGACGTGTGATAATTTGAGCCAAACTTGTGTCCGTGCGCTGCATACAAAATATTTAGATCTTAGTATTGCTTCCACGAAAATATGTCACATTTTTTTTTAATAACGCGCTTACAAATTATACAGCTGGAGTAATTTAAGAGCGGAAAATAGTTTCGACGCTAATAACAGGCTCACACGGCACGTTAGAAATTTTATTTCCACTCCACAAACTTCTAATATATATTTTAGTTCTACGAAGTGTGAAAATGTATCAATTAACTTGAAATTGAATTATTACAGTAAATTAATGTGAAATGAATCGGCAGCTCGTTTTCAGGTGATTGGCGCTAAGTGAGGTATTGTATTCATGAAATCGATGGGTATTAATAATTCGTTTAGGGGTATGGGGAAGGATGAAGAATTATCGATTATTCATTTGACACGAGAAAGTTTGTTATGTTTTTCCTTTTAGCGATAGTTAGATTAATATTGTCAAAAGCAGCGGTTGGGGTACTTGTTTAATCATTACCCCAAAATATTTTTGTGTATGTTGATACTACACCATGGCGAAGAGCAAAAAAAAACGACATCGTCTCTTTTTAGCATCTTGTTAATTTTGAAAAGACTAGGGATTTGAGAAGAACTAAAAATTTAATTGAAACATCATTTATTCTGTTTATCAATGTAATACCTTTTTTTTTTTTTTTTGTTCCCCTGAGGAAAATGCATTAAATTGCATACCCCGGCTGTGGCGAGCCGGCGTTATGTGGGGCTCTCCTCCCCAGAAGGGGGAGGCCTACCCACTAAAAACCACAGGGATGGCCTTCCTCAGGCATGTAGGGAGCCCCCGGAACATCAAGCTCCTTCCGGGAACTCCCAGCCTCCGCTCCCCCGTCGACACAGCGGAGCCCTCCTCGGGGGAGGCTATACTACCACCCCCGGTCTCCTCCATCGACGACGCCCCCCGGCCACGGAAGGGGCGTGCTCCATCCCGGTCGCCGTAGCGGTCGCGACTTCCTCGCGCCCGCCGGCGACCGCGGCGGCGCCGCAGCTGTGCTACTGAGCCCGGCGCCGCCTCCTTCGAGCGGGATCGGCCATCTCCCGACCCCGCTCGGCGGCCTCCTTCTGGAGAATCACTGCTTCACAGAAGGAGGCCACAGCCGTCCAACCTCCCTCGTCTGCCAGCATTGTCGCAATCAATGCCGGCGGAGACAGATCTCGCCCGATCTCTGCGACCAAGACTCGGCGCTCGGAGGCCCACGCGGGGCACTCCGCCAGCGTGTGCTGGCCGAGTCGAGGTCGGATGCCGGATGGTCGGATGAGTGGTGACAATGTGTCGATCCCTCCCGTCCTGTTCGACACAGATACTCACCGAAGCAGCCGCGCCCGGTGAGTATCTGAGTCATCAATGTAATACCTAGTAATATATAACGGTAATAATAGTAATATAAATAATATATATAAAAAAATTATACCCATTGGGGTGTAATTGAAGGTTGACAATTTGGGGTACTGTAACAAATAATAATATATACCAAAGTCACTTAACAAACCAAGATACAATAGATTCTCAATTCATGGCGTCGCCGTCATTCTCAATACATGGCGTATTACGCTTCTAAGTTCCTCAACACTCACCTCGACTTAATCCATTTGATCCCTTATACTCTTGACTTTGGCCCGCGTATCTGGTGTAAACCCTCTAAAAGAGGAGTAAAAAAAAAATAAACAACTGCGCAGGGAAGTCACGACCCCATCGCCCGCTGATGGGGCATTTAATGCCCCTTGACTGCCCCATAAATGACCCATCAGTGTCAGTCTCCCTCAAGGCAGCTTGTGGCGAGCTGTCGGTGAATTGCGCTAGAAGAGGCCCGGCATACCAAAGTGGCTTAGTCCTATATTGATAGGAACCTACTCGTGGTTAAGCAGGAGGCTGCCGAGATGGGGGTGACAAGGGATGCGACGGCTCAGACGCCACCGCTAGCAGGTCTTGAAGGCCCTGCGTTAATTGATTAGGGGGATCGCTAAGGACATGTCGCGGTTTACGTATCCTCTGCCGATTTTGATTAAAAATTGGATCGTTTGTTGGATAATTAGATTAGCTACTAGCGACCCGCCCCGGCTTCGCTCGCGTGCATGCTGATGCTAAATACACTACAGAAAAACTGCCCCGTCCCCGGCCCCGTCAGGACGCGATGCGTAGTGAGGGAAATCGCTGAGGTTTTTAGTGGGTAAAAGGAAAACCCACCATATCCACCGACTATCGGGGTATACGATTCGAATGCATTTTCCTCAGCAGAACAAAAAAAAAGACAGGAATCGGCTACCTGCGGCTCTTTAGTTCCATACGCAAAATATTATTTTGCTTAAAACATCAAGAAATTGCTCTGAATCGACTGACAACAATTGGGCATAATTTCCATTTCTCAGCTTATTGTACTGGCTTTTCACCGTAACTCTTTCGTAAGAAGCTTTCGAATATGTAGATTCGTTTTTTTTTTAATATTTATACTAGTACTATTTATTGTTTACAAGAAAAAAATACAGATCTTTAAAATCTTTGACTCATCCGATTTAAATAATTGGCGACCCCATCTTCAATAAGCCAATGAGAAAAATTACTAAGTAAAATTTCATATTTACTACTACTACCCAATGATATTAAATTGTAGCTGTCTCTTTCATTTGTATGCATTTCGCATCTTTTGTTTTACTTATGCGTAAAGGTGTCAATCGTCAATGTGTGCAGTTTTGGATTGCTCGGAACAGATTTACAGCGTACATTACTATGAACGTAACATATCTATAGTTGTTAAATATCATTGATTCTACAGCTTTAAAAATGTTACTCTATGCCTTAGGAACATTTGACGCGGAATCATTAAAATTGTAGCTGTCTCTTTCATTTGTATGCATTCCGCATCTTTTGTTTTACTTATCCGAAAAGGTCGTCAATGTGTGCAGTTTTGGATTGCTCGGAACAGATTTACAAAATACATTACTATGAACGTAACATATCTATAGTTGTTAAATATGATTGCTACTACCTCTTGTTCCAAACAAATCTCTTCCCCGGCTTTTCTTGCCTGAGTAACATTAAAATAAATATTTTATTTATTTACGTACATACAATGTGCGAGTATTACTTTAACAGCACCGAGGGTAACCACCCTTCGTTCAATGCTTACAAAAGTAATAAAAAGTCGCCGAACAAAAACTTTCCCATAGCAGAAGTGTACATTCGCCACGTCCTTCCCTGAATACGCTTTGGCTTAGTGTAATTACCCAGTTACATTGAATTAAGCTTAATTGAACCTTTTCGATATGGGTAGACCTTATGGTGAAGTAGTTAAAGTATAAATTGGTGATTGATTGTACAATGAGAGGTGTTATAGAAACCGTTGTATAGAAACCCCGTGGGCTTCTTGGCCTATTGTTAGGACACTCCATACTGATGTTTGTTGGGGACGCCTTGTCCACGTGTTCGTGTGGGGTGCGTTCAGTAGATACGTTTAACCGGCTATTATTATTATGTCAGTGAACTGGTAGTGGTATTCGACTTGGCTTATAAATGCTACATTTTATTTAATTATTCGTCCGCGTGGAATCTTAATTTTAGGTAGCATTTTTAATGACTGAGAGTGTTATAAACGGAAGAGTAGACAAATATAATCAGAAAGCTTCGAATTGCTAAGCTATCGGGAGTAACAATTGTGAGTCAACCATAAAATATATGCTGTCGTGGGATATTTTTATATAATTTTAAGGAGAACGTTTCCGTCATACATTATTTCTGTGTAACTAACCATTAAGGTTGCACACGCGACAGAAGCTTAAAAATGGAGTAATTTCTCCTGTTTTCGCAACATTTCCCTTCACTGTTCTGCTCCTACTGATTGTATCGTGTTGAAAAGTATGCTATAACCAACTCAGGAGTATGAAAAATAACTGTACCAAGTTTTGTTAAAATTCGTCGAGTAGTTTTTGTTTCTACGGTTATACAGACAGACAGACAAACATTTTACTGATTGCATTTTTGACATCAGTATCGATCCCTAATCACCCCTGATAGTTATTTTGGAAATATATTTCATTGACAATATCTAATTGACGTTGTTAATAAATTACACAAAAACTTAAAAAATGTCTAAGATGACAGCAATTCAAAGTTATTAGAGATTTTTTAATTTGGAGTTTTATTAGATGTATTAAAGTCTGATATTCATTGGCATAGCATAGCCAATAGTATTGAGGGTAGTAAACTTTCAGATTTGAAAACAATTAGGGTTTCGCGTTAAAAATAATGTCAAGAAGTTTTAAAAATATAGGGCACAAAGCATTAAATCCACCCATTCACGTTCACGATCGATGCCATGGCCGTGATGAAAGCAACTAGTCTTTGCTTCTCTGCAATATATAAACCTCTGTTATCACTCACTGACTGATCAGGAGTATTTTTGACTAGAAGTAGACTAGAAGTTGCAGTAGAACGGGCTTTGATATTTTTTTAATTCAAGATTTATTTGTTTGTGAATCTATTTACATACTAATAATTTGTGTGTATTACTTCTTTTGTCGATATTGATCCTCAGTTCAGATTGGTTGGTTTCGTCAAACATAGACTTATCATCATGTTCATCTTGTTCCCTACCAACTAGCTCATTTATAAGTGCCTTGTAAATTTCATTCGTTAGTCGTCTTTCGTCCATATAATAGTAATAATAATAAGTGGAGTCGCAAGAGCAGATGCTTGAAGGTTGGAAGTGTAATAATGTCATGACACTAAGGTGCAAATATGCTCGCATTCTCAGACCTCAGAAATGGCGACACTTTGAAACCGGTGTATTAAACACTCAACCTTATTAAATATGAGTTATATTTAATAAGGTTTCTACACAAAACCCAAGAATATTTCCACCCATTGTAACCAGAACAAAAACAGTAATTTGAAGTCGCCAGATTAGTGTCAAGTGGTTAGTACACCAGTTTCAAGGTGTCGCCATCATTGAGCCCCCAAGTTCAAGTCCAGGTGGGGGCAGATGTTTGTTTGATGAATGCGAGCATTTGTGCCTTGATCATGCTTGTTAATATATATATATTTCTATATGTATTAAATCTATCCGTTAACCTAGCTATCATAACACAAGCCTTGCACAGCTTACTTTTAGCTAGGATAATTGGTGTAGGTAAATGTAAGAACTAGCAACTGGCAGAAACGTCATCGTAATTACAGATAATAAATCATATTTAAACTAAAAAAAAAAGAAGCGCGGTCCGAACTCACCATTAGGTTCACGTGCGTCTTTCACGTGTTCCCTGAACCGGCCGCTAGCTAATGCTTTCTTAGGACTGTGCTAGTTTTCACCCAGAAATATCCATTATGGTCACTCACTTCACACAATGCTTTGTTCTCCTTTTGGGCGTTGTAACACTGGATAATTGACCATTTGCTAATACGGTGTTTCTCAAATTGCAACTCTTACGCAACAAACTAGTTGAAACAGCGAAGTTTGTGTTTAATTTCTATAATTTTCCTACTGATATGGAACCGATATTATAAACCCGGAAGTTTGTAAGTAATCCCATCACCTATATATAGTTGTTCCGGTTCCAAAATAAAACATGGTCACGCTATATCAGAATATGTCTGTACGAAAAAAGGTAATGCATCAGTATTTTTTTTGATCCCATTTCCCATTATTGATTTATAGAACGCCAAGGGTATTCCCGAATGCCTTTGATCATATCCTTCGTGTTTCTTCAAATATAGCTATTATTATTTCTTTTACAATACCAACATCTTTAATACAAGGGATTTAAGTTCAATGTCTGAAATGAATAATCTGAAATGGCCAACGAATGTTTTTGTGCCAAGTGTCAGTGCAGGCCAGTGTTTTGTGTTTTTTTTCTTTAGAGGAGCAGGTAGTTCTAAGAAACGTTGAACGATTTCGAAGAAACGTTCTGAATTCTTTGCATTGGGTTGAGTTAAACTGATTCAGTTTTGTTAATCTTAAGCAGCTATACTGCTTAAGATTAACAAAACTGAATCAGTTACTGAGTAGTGAATTAAGCTTAGTAATTATATTGTAATCGGCGTTTGTAGTTTTTTACTACTCTATACCAAGAAAAAATCATTTATGAAAGATAAACAGTATAGTACAGAATAATAGATATATTTAAAATAGTTTATACTTACTGATACCCGCGACTTCGTCCACGCAGGAATAGTCATAATTATAGTCATATTTTAGACAATTAAAAAGCCTATGTGTTATACTGATGTATAAGCTATATTATTACGAAAGTTCATTAAAATCAAAATCAAAATTAATTTTATTCAAAGACTTTATAGAAAGCTCTTTTGAATCGTCTAATTTTTTTCCTCTACCACCCATTCAGGACGTATTTTTTAGCTGATAAGAAGAGGCGCAAGAAACTTATCAGCTTTACCAAAAGTAATAACAACATTTATATAAAATTATGTCGTTATCATACAATGTACATATGTGCTTACAATTTATACGGGAAAACAAATATTTACAAATTAAAATGTAATATCTTCAAATCAACACCAAGCATTGGCATCATTCAAATAATCATTGACTTTGTACTAGCCCTTACTCATTAGCGTCTTTTTAACATGTACCTTGAACTTATGAAAAGGCAATTCAGCTACACTATGTGGAATCTTGTTATAAAAATTTATACATTTGCCCACAAACGAACCTCTGGTTTTTGTAGCCTGTTGGAACGGCAAGTTTATTTTTATATCTTGTGTTTGAATTATGCATTTGAAAATTTGTATGAAATGTGTGACAATTTTTATGCACATAAATCAAATTTTCATAAATATACTGGCCCTATATTGATGTGACATGATAATAATCAAAGACCTAGTCTTATGAATCATATACTCACTGTTTGTAGTCAACTTTGTGGCAACACAAGTGTTTATATATATCACTTTATTTAGTATATGTTTCTTATATCAAATGTGTTTATAAAACACCGTCCTTTATAAGGCGTGCGCGAGGATACAGATCCAACGCGTAGAGGCCACAAAAATTAAATATAATGAAAGTGTGCGTGTAGTGTACCAATTGTGTCTTATCCTATCGGCACAATGAGACATGCAGCTAAAGACTATACCCAGATAGATGCACAAAAACTGTTATCATTTCTGTTCTGTCTGACTGGTGACAATTGCATTTCAATTTTGTTGGCAATGAACCGAGCTATAGAGTAGACTCCGGTCACCTGCCTTCTGAAAGCCTCTTAATTGATTTAAATTATATGGTTTATTATTATTTACATAGAGAAGGCAATTGAAAATACATTACGAGTATCTAAATCAAAAATATATTCTTCAAATAGGGTTTTTGCAATCACTACAGCATGTTAAAGTTACGTGATTGGTTCCCAAGTCTACGTCGAGAGACCTTGTACTGAAAAGAAACCAAGGACTATATAATTTTCTTTCTGTATTTTGCAGTCGTCAATTAGAAGCTGGCTAGAATAGTATACCAATATCTTTAAATCTTTGATGGTATGCATTGATAGTAAGCTATTGAACAGAAAATTCTAAATGTGAACGAAGCAAATTGAAACGGAAGATATCACCAGTACCTTAAATACAGCTGCAATCCAGAGATTGGATAACAGGACTTGCCAATTTCATTCAGAGCGAATCAGCACACACGGCTGGGAAAGTTAGTGGAATATTCAAAAGAGGTTTACCAAATAAAATTTCATATCACGAACAGTCCGCAACTGGCGAACTTGGCTTCAAAGTTCTTCAACTACTGTTCTATAAAGTGTCTGTAACATCTGTTGTATGGATAGCGAATCAAACTTTCTCTGCGGTCCAACTGCTTCTTGGTAGCTTGCGTTAAAGTCTATTATTCATTGACAACAGATTTGTATGGTCTTGTTTAAGTTTAGTGTGGTTTTGTACACTCCCAATGGAGTAGAGGCTGTTCATAAAAATAAAGGGGTTGTTTCAGAATAGCGGTGACTAATTTGTAGCGTTTATTTCTGTTTCATTGGTTTTATTGTCCGCTTTTAAATTTAACGTTTTTGATGTAGTTTTTAGAGATTTTTAAGGTTCTATACCTCTAAAGGGAAAACGAAATCTCATGAGACCCTTTTGATGTTCATCTGTCATCTGTGAAGTCTTTTTTTCTCGAGAATGCATGTTTGTATCTATTTAAAATTGATTTTGAAGTTTAAACAGTACTTGTGTGTGCGGTCCGAATTAAGTTTTTATGTCTTATTTTCCGACATTGCGTAGAGGAATTAAAACATATAAAGAATCAAGGAATGTTGCTAAATTGATTGTAATTGTTGTGTTGGCTAAATAGCACCATCCTTTTCTAACTGTGCTAAATAAGAAAAAATATTGTACTATTTTATTTCAACAAATCTTTCGGTATGTGATAAGTTTTAAAATAAACAGCAGTAATGCTTTGTATGTTGTTTAGAAGCGAACCCAGGAAATAAGTGTATTTGTTACCTACACACGTAAACAAATTGTCACACGTGCATTGATGACTAAATGAGGAATTCTATAAATGCCCGCAGTTTCTAATAGGAAATGAATGCCGCTTGCCACCTGGGGTATCGCCGCCACATTAACAACTCAAGGTCTAAACTATTACCTTTTTTGGTTCAGACTTATGACAACTGTTTTAGGTATGTTTATGAATACCAAGTATCTTTATATGATACTAGTTGACTGCGTCTGCACAGATGGAAGATTTTTTCCTACTAACATGACACTTATCTTAAAATTTTGTACAATTCATACAATCGTTTCATTTATGAATTTTGTGTTAATTATATAATTATGAAATACAGTTATTTTTGAGGTTTCTAATGTGATGTCGTTATTAATTACATTTTTCCCGCTTACATTGCATACGCAGGCTGAACCCTACGAGATTTATCAAAATAATATACTAAACTTTTATTTTTAACTAGCTTTTGCCCGCGACTTCGTCCGCGTGGAATAGTGACTTCCGGCAGATTTTTGGTTAACCAACAACATATTTATATTTATATTTGAATAAAGATTAATTTATTATGTTGATACAACTTAAACAAATTATTTCGACCAAATTTGGTACCATAAAAACGGTCATTGTGACTAAACCTAAAAGATAGACATATGCCGTCGCGGACTTTTTTTTAGATCATGTATAGAGGAATAATTCTTTCATACATATTTTTTGTGTATCTTGAACCGTTTTCGCAGCGCACGCAAAGAAAGCCTTCAAAAATGAATAATTTTCCCCGTTTTTTACACATTTACCGCTCTGTCTTTGCTCCTATTGGTCATAGCGTAATGTTATTTAGCCTATAGCCTTCCTCGATAAATGGACTATCCAACAAAAAAAGAATTATTCAAATCGCATTAGTAGTTTCGGAGATTAGCGCGTTCAACACAAACAAAAAACAAACTCTCTTCAGCTTTATATAAACTAGCTTTTGCCCGCGACTTCGTCCGCGTGGAATAGTGACTTCCGGCAGATTTTTGGTTAACCAACAACATATTTATATTTAATATTGAATAAAGATTAATATTATTATGTTGATACAACTTAAACAAATTATTCGACCAAATTTGGTACCATAAAAACGGTCATTGTGACTAAACCTTAAAAGATAGACATATGCCGTCGCGGACTTTTTTTTAGATCATGTATAGAGGAATAATTCTTTCATACATATTTTTTGTGTATCTTGAACCGTTTTCGCAGCGCACGCAAAGAAAGCCTTCAAAAATGAATAATTTTCCCCGTTTTTTACACATTTACCGCTCTGTCTTTGCTCCTATTGGTCATAGCGTAATGTTATTTAGCCTATAGCCTTCCTCGATAAATGGACTATCCAACAAAAAAAGAATTATTCAAATCGCATTAGTAGTTTCGGAGATTAGCGCGTTCAAACAAACAAACAAACAAACTCTTCAGCTTTATATATATATTAGTAATTAGTATAAGATTCGAGTCAGTAAAATGACAAGTGCAACTGTCACTGATACAAAAAAAGGGTGACCCACTACAATTGTGATGTTCGGCAATCAATAGATTTAGACATTTAGTCATGCTTTATTTTATTAGGTATCAAAGCGTTTTTTTATTGTAAATATGTAATATTTACTATATTAAATAATATGATTTGTGACACATGACACTGGAAATGTGAATTTACTGACTCGAATTAAAAATCGAACTTTAAGTATTGTACTCGTATACATTGAAAAGGTCTACGGAAAACTCCGCGATAATATGTCTAACTCCTATGGCTATCCCACAATAACATTTTTGTTATTTACGTTTCACGACAAATAATGGCTAAATTTCGAAGTGATTTTAACCAATACAGCATTAATCCTTATCCAAGTAAATACCTTAAAAACATTTTTGATTTAATATAGATATATATGTCCTTTTATAGCATATGATTAGAGATCGGATAATCGGATGCATATTTACCTAAAGTTAATTTTTGGCTCACAAATTATGGAAGCGGCTGTTTAAAATACATTTTGTTAAATAAAAATCCCGGGAAAATACGGGACTGCAAATTTAACGTAGTGATATTGTTTGAAAATTACTAAATTAGCACGTGGTATTTATTTTCAAAAGACCGAGACTCCGGGTTCATTTATACAACTATGCATACGTATTTACATGAAGTTTAGTTTCAGTTCCCCGTGCGATTTATGAATGTACTTATTGTTTTATTTAACACTCGACTTTCTTCCTCTAAAACTCTATATACCTACTCACAAATCACACGGGGAACTGAAACTAACCTTCATGTAACGTCGTTTTTAAGCTCATATTACCGACTAGTTTTGCATTACCAAAATGTTCTACAGTACCGGAATTCCGGGATTTTTATTTATGGAAATAAAATAAAAAGACAGTTCCATACTTTGTCAAAAACTAAATTAGGTAAATAAATAAACATCCGGCTATCCAATTCCGCAACTTCGGGATTTTTATTTAACAAAACAATAAAAAGCCGTTTCCATACTTTGTCTTAAACTAGATCTAGATTAGAACTAGATCTCTACATATGATTTAAATGAATATTTTCGAAGATTATTACACATTTAAAAATTGCGGTACGTAGCGTTTGCGGCGGTACCGGCCTAATTTATTATGTACTAGCTTTCTGCCGCGGCTTCGCCTGCGTGAATTTCGGGATTGGGTCTATAGAGGGTTAAGGGTCATAGCTTTTGCCCACGGCTACATATGCGCGGAAGTCGGTTTATGGCGCGAAGGATTTATCGCGCTTCCCGTGGGACTATCCGTTTTTCCGAGATAAAAACCGCAAAACCTTGCTCAAGAATCACTCTATCTATTGATGAAGACCGCATGAAAATCTGTGCAGTAGTTTTTGAGCGAAGCCTTTATTGCGCATCCCGTGGGATCTGTCGATTTTTCCGGGATTAAAAGTAGGCTATGTTACTCGGGGATAATGTAGCTTTAAAAGGTGAAAGAATTTTTGAAATCGGTCCAGTAGTTTCGGAGCCTATTCATTACAAACAAACAAACAAACAAATCTTTCCTCTTTATAATATTAGTATAGAAAACATTCACAGTTTTTCTGTAGTGTATTTAGTATCAACATTGCACTCGTGCGAAGCCGGGGCGGGTCGCTAGTCGTACTATACATTTAACTAATTATACACACATAGCTAACACATCAATAAAGTTGGCACTCAAAACAAACAACAGTATTACTTCGCAAGTAGTCAAAAAATAATTTTTCATCGTTTCCGTCAAAAATGGCGCTTAATCTGAATAGAAACCATTGTTATCTTGTTGAGGCCATCGTAAAAATAAATCATGCTTATAAACTCCTTATAAAAGTTTATGAAAAAAAAAGAGATTAAGAATAAACCTGAATTTGAAGCGATAAGGAGCTTACTGAAGCTTTGATATATTTTAAGCGCTAAGCTTTAAAAAAACATTATGTTTCTTTTTATTATGAATGTTGTGTATTTTTTTTATGGCAACTTTAGGAAAACATGGCATATATTAAAGTAACTGACATAAGTGAAGATTCTGTAAAAAAATAGCAAGCGCCAATCTTATTTTCCCCTTGCAAAATAGATAAATCATATTTTGATCCTAATTATCAAAAGCAGCGAATCAGCGTACGAGGAATAGACTCAATATGCGTTTCTTTGTTGACAGCTGATCAGGGTTATCAGATGAAAGTTTTTCCTTTCATTTTGCAATCAGATAAATCAGAAAGTATTAGATTTCTAGGTCTTAGATAGTCCATCTAATATTTAACTTAAATGTCTCTTAAATATAAATTGAAATACTCTGAATATGTTGTAAAAAATTGGTAGATTTGATTCTTAAAGGACTCCAGCGTTCGCGCTGTTCTAATACTCTCAGGGAGAGAGTTTCATAACCAGACGGCATAAGCCGAAAAAGAGTATGAAAGGAAATCGATACTTCGGGGTGGTACATCAAGAGTCAAATTAAATTAAGAACGTAAAGTACGACATGACGAATGGGATCAAAAAGTCAACAAAGACTCAAGATGGGATGGAGAAGTTGGAAGATACAAAATATTGGACGACCACTAGTTTGGGACGCGATATGTGTAGTCACTCTGATGCAGCCCGATCCAGTCTGCTGCAAATTCGCCCGAACACATATATACTTAATAAGTGGATGCATATTTCAGCCATTTGGGGTCCAGACTCTGGGACTCTGGAGGACAGTACTCATAGAGTCTAAAGAATGCAGCCGCGGGCTAATCGACGCGTGATCGGAGGGTTGGACCATATCTGTCACAGCGAATCAGCATTGCCATACATGGGCCGAAGCCTTTGTGTGAACAGTGCCTCTTCTAGCATATGCTTTCTTTTATAGGGCAGCGTTGACTGCGCCTCTCCTGAGGTGCGGTCTTCCTTGTCACGTCAAGCCATTAAGACCAATGGCTTAGGCTGAGTTTAGTCGGTAGGTCTTTCGGGTCGAACCGCTTCGATTCGTCAGGAGTCCAACATAATCACCATGGCATTTGGTTGCGTTGTTATTCATGAGGATTTTCAGCCATTCATCTCCAGAGAGGAAAAAAAGCAACGTGTTAACGCTGCCAGCCATTTTTGTTTATAATTTAGTTTTTACAAAGGATATTGATTACGTTTGCTGATTCCGCGCAGTTGATGATGACTTGTCCAACAAGCAGACAAGGTCGACACGTGTTTCGTCTCTCAGCGAGACATCTTCAGGATCTGTTGCCCGCTCGGTGTCTCACGAGCCGCTCAGTGCCGCTCAGTCAGAGCCGCTCTTGAGACACCGAGCGGGCAACACATCCTGAAGATGTCTCGCTGAGAGACGAAACACGTGTCGACCTTGTCTGCTTGTTGGACAAGTCATCATCAACTGCGGCGCGAATCAGCAAACGTAATCAATATCTTTGTAATACAATGGACTTCCGCAAAATAACACCGGCTACAATAGAGTAATTTAGTTTTTATTAAGTTTTATTTAAATATTACTTTTAATCTATATTTTTAATATTACATTATTTTTTAGGGTAGTTTTTAAAACTGTCATAAGCACAAAATAGGGTATGACCTTCATAGTAAAAATTTTACAAACTTTGAGTAGAGTATTTATTTAAATATTGTATAAATGTATTTCTTTCTTTTTAATAAAAAGAATAAAGTGCCGTGTCCCTTGAACCTGACTCGATGTAGATCAGCTCGCGAACTCTATTCTCAGTCGCGGCTCTAGGCGGATTGCGTGCATATGTTTATGGGACGCTCAAATCGTATTAGCCACGACCGCCTTAATTACTGTCAACTGAAATAATGGCGGTGCATTCGTGATGTAGTCGCGTGCGCGCTCTCCCAGTAATATATACAGTTTCATTGTGATTAGAACTGCGCAATGGATTGCGATTCCGGCGTTTGTATCTATTTTCTAAATCTGAGTATCTTCTATGTGTGTTTTCAACTGCAATGTATGCTTCTATGTGGGTTTTCAACTGTAATATTATTAATAACTATTCTATTATTAACAAAATATTGAATACTAGCTTCCCGTTCGCGGTTTCGCTGGCATTAAATCAAATTTTCCAAAAGGATAGATATATTTTTCTGCGGTAAATATTATTTTATGTTATTTCCGCTGTCTACAACCATCCCCATACCCAATTACATCAAAACCCAGTCAACTGTTTTTATAAGATAGTCCAACTGGAAAAACAAATTTTCCAGTAGTTAAAATGTCCTTATTTTCTCCGGCTCCGTATATCAATTTTTTATACATATATATGGTTCGGTAGTTTGTAAGGTTAATCACATAAACTACTGATTCATGTCCTATATTTGAGTCCTATATTTTATGCTTTATTAATGACGTGCTTTCCATTCAATTCCATACATTACATTCATCCCTTATTTCAACGCATTAAAAAGTAGCTTATATTCTTTCTCTAGACTATCTACGTATATACTACGTACGGATTTGGCGTGAACAAACAGACAGACAGAGGTATTTTCGCATTTATATTATTAGCAAATATTGATTTTGATTTATTTTGTTTTCAATAATGAAAAAGAAATCATTCTTAAAACTCAAACAATATTATCTACGTGCATAATTGACTTGCACATATGGCCGATGTGAGCAAATATGGAGTATTTTTGGCAATATAAATATTTTTCATCCAGTAATAGCTGTTATACCTATCTTTCCTCCCATTACTAATTGTGCCGGTCATGAGAACGTGCACGTATTGTGGTTAAACATTCCTTGAGATAATCATCTCAAGGGTGCTGAGTAAGCTAGAAATACGCACGCACCATATTAGTATATAAGCCTTAGTTTTAGTTACATAAATCAGTTATTATAATGGAGATCATAATAGATGATATCAGACTATAACCTGAGTCTTATTATATCAATTGCAAAAACAAAGCAAATTGGTGACCCCGACAAACACAACACGAAGAAAACAATGGCAAATTGGTGACTCGGACTACAAGGACCCGACGCACAAAAGATATGGTGAACCCGGCCAGAGAACCAGACGCACAGAAGACATTTTAGAACCCTACTGGAACAATGAACCTGACAAACAGAAGACATGATGAAAACGACGTGAGCAATAAAAACCGACGAACAGAAGACATGGCGAAATGGTAACCCAACTCTTTAACAACGGACCCGAAGGAAACAAACTATGGCAAAGTGGACTCTAAACTACAATACGGCTCTCACTGTACAATTGACTTAAGGAAGAACTATAAGTTAGTGACCTCCACCACCACCACTTGCCTCCACGATCAAAAGTCATCACAACGTTTACGTAAATTAGTGACGAACCTTTTTATCACCATCAGTCACCACAGTTTTATCTGTCACAAGAACATGGATATCGACAAGATAAGCTAGATCGTTGACAAAACTATAACAATTCAAAACTTACATATATTACCAAGCTGTAAACGAAAATATTTATAAACAAAACCGACGAAGGCGCAATGACATGCATATTAGCAGAGTTAGCAAGAATGCAATTGGAACTAAGCTATAAAACTAAGTTATATTTAAAAAAAAAAGGGGGAGTACTGTGCCGGTCATGAGAATGTGCACGTATTGTGGTTCAACATTCCTGGAGATAATCATCTCAAGGGTGCTGAGTAAGCTAGAAATACGCACGCACCATATTAGTATATAAGCCTTAGTTTTAGTTACATAAATCAGTTATTATAATGGAGATCATAATAGACGATATCAGACTATAACCTGGGTCTCACCATCCATTGCCATAAACACTGGCAAACTCGTCTTTCAAAGTCAGACTCAATAATATATTAAACAAACTCTTTCGCCTGATCTAAGCATTGCTTTCCAATCAGAACCTTGCATTTTGCAATCTTTTCACAACCATCTTTAACCCGGCGTGAATGAGGTGAGAAATTGTTACACCAGCTATGATGTGGGTATGATATACCCAAAATTTTGATGTAAAATTTGTGATACTATGATTGTGTAATTAGCATTAATGCTTAAGATATATTAATAATAGTAACTATTCAACAAGATGAGTAAATAAAATACGAACATTAAGTTAAGCAGCATTATTTTTTATTGAAATAACAAAATATCTAAATTATTTTCGAAAAATACAAATTTAGGCAATTCATTTCTTTTGCCATAAAAATCTAACAAAATTCCAACTTTGGTAAATCAATATAACAATAGTGTCTTCTTATTATTATAAATAAAAAAAGGAACTGAAAAGTCTTGTGAGATCATGTAATAGAGCACCAAAATTACACCTACAAATCAACACAATTCCGTACCCCAGCCGCGTACGCATGTGTATTTGCCGTCGCCGCCGGTGCAACACTAAACTCGATACTGTACCTCACCCCTGGCATCTTTACCTCCAGCGACTGAAACAACAGGACTTGCATGGCAACAGTAACATTAAAATATCTGCGTTTAGAAACTTTTCGGGTATGACATACCCAACCTCACTCACGCCGGGTTAAGTTACACCAAACGTTGGATTTAAAACTGCGAACAAATAGAGTTGATATAAGAATCTTCTCAACTTTATTGTAAAATAAAATTAAGTCTAAAGATGTATAAAAACGACATAAGTAAATAAAAATTAAGTAATAAGATACGTTACTCAAACACTCATCGATCAGTTACTCCAAAACCTCCCGTTAATGAGATCTTTAATTTTGCTACTAAATGCCTGTAACCAAATTGAATTAATTGTGTTTGCTCAGACTTTGTTTTGAATTCAAAGTTTCAGCGCTTTGATGAAATAAAAATATTTTTACTCCAAACATGTTGGTAAAACATTATCTGAAGCAATTACCGAGTACACATTTTTTATGATATTTGTAATTTACAATAAAAACATGTACAACAATGTTTGCAAATAAAAATCTTAATTTTAACTGGTGTGTTAGTTTAGTTTTTGTATTAAAAATCTTTTATACATTCAACAGAAACAGCGATTTACACAATTTGTTTGCAAGAGGAGTATTTAATTCTAGTTTTAGCCCGCGACATCGTCTGCACAAATGGTCATTTTTTTCCTACTAACTTGAAACGTACGTACGTATTTTAGTCAATTCGCTACTAATATTATAAGTGCGAATGTAAGTATGGTTGGATGTTTGTTCACGTAAAAGCTACTAAATGGATTTTAACGAAACATTACAATACTATAACTAATACAACAGAATGACATATAGGGCACAGTTTAGAAAGATACTATCTGGCACCCGCGACTTCGTCTGCACATATGATAATTTTTTCCTACTTACTTGATACTTATTGTCCTATTTTGCACAATATACACAATGTAAATCATACCTTTACAAACTTTCTCATAAGTAGGAATAATCTTATCATCAGGTAAGAATCACTTTAAGTTTAAAAAACTAGCAACTTCTACTGGTACTGCAGTAAAAAGTCAATATTTAGTTTTAAATTGTATCAATTTACAATCATTTAATGAAGTTACGTCAATAGTTTACAAATAAAAGTCTCCTACCCTCTACTGCAACGACGCTGGTAATTACAAATGAACAGAAGAATATTATCTTCTATTACATGAGCTGCAAGATACGAGTATATTTGCTTCAGACTATTTATAATAATATGAGAATGTATTAGTCGTGCCGGATATACAAACAAGGCGTTGTTTAAGTCCCAAACGAGATGTTAGCCGACAATTGATAAGGTTTCCGCCATGCGCGGCGATAACCGGAGAAACACCGTTAGCTTTCGAGTAACTAGATAGGGCTCGCGCAAGGAGGTGATCTGGTTCACTTACATTATTTAGACATACTTAATGCGTATGTGGCCTCATGGATATGCTTTCAAATAACAAGGATTGAGGTCGGTACAAATGCGATATAGGGGAAAGATGTTTTAGAAATACATTGAAGCATTTATATATGGATATGAAAATAAATCCCTATTCCCATATTTTACACACGGGACTATTTTTTATTTAACCAGTAATTAATTGTAAAGAATTGTTTTAACAACATTCTATAGTTATATTTTTTAGTACAATATCAAAGTCATTATTTATTAGCCGGTTCACGCGACTTCTACTAGATTTTCGATAGGTTTTGGCAGCGTACGCCAAAATATCTCGCAGATTTTTTTTACTATTTACTTGAAATTTATCATCTTGTTTTAGTCAATTCACACAAAATCTTTATTAGTTATAGCTTATCTTTTATTTTGATGCTTATTGTAAAGTTTTATTAACATACATCCAGTAGTTTTTATGTGAAAGTCATCATAATTAAGTAATTCATCCATACTTACTACCTTTCGCATTTATAATATTATAATTATAAATATCTCTTACACTTACACAAAAATATATATAAAAAACAAATAAAACCGACTTCAAAATGTACGCAACTAACTTACCTACGTATGTTGAGAAAGATTATAAAAGAACTAAAAAGTGAAAAATAAATGCGATAACTTCTGTCTTAAATAAACTAACTTTGATATACCAGCTAGGTATTTTTTGAAGTCGCTGCTGAATTATAAGAAAGTAAGAGCGATGAAATTAAAGTATACACATTGATCTAACCAAACACGTTACCACTCTCTATCTAAACTTACGTCAGACTGATTCGGTTTTTTTTTAAGTCGGTTTATAAAAAAAAATCTATCTCAAAAATCACGCAACCGATTCCGATGAAACTCGCAGTATCCCTAAGTTGAACAATACCTGAAAAACAAGATCGGATTTACTTAGATCGGACTTGTAGTTCCGGAGACATGCGAACACAAACATAAAAACATACATACAAATACTAGCGAAATTTGCCAGATTTGTTCAGACGGTGACGATATACTATATGAATGATAGACTAACATATTCGAAAACTGGGCAGTTCTGGAAATATAACATATTTTTTATAGGATAGGGTGCCAAACGAGCAAACGGATCACCTGATGGTAAGCGATAACCGTTGCCCATGGACACCCGCAACACAGAGGAGTCACAGATTTTATTCCTCAGGAGAGGAGGCTGAGAATCCCCATGATACCACAGCAACATGCAAGCAGGGATGTGGTGATTATGTCGGACTCCTGGTGAATCGAGGCGGCTCGACCCATCGACCCAACAGACCTACCGACTAAACTCAGCCTAGCCTTGGCCATAAGGGCCCTACGGCTTGAATGAAGGAGTCACAGATTTTTTTTTTTTTTCCTCAGGAGAGGAGGCTGAGAATCCATCATGGATACCAACGCAACAGGCAAGCAGGGATGCGTTGATTATGTCGGACTCCTGGTACTGTCGAGACGGCTCGACTACACAGACCTACCGACTAAACTCAGCCTAGCCTTTGGTCCTATTGACCCTAATGGCTTTATTGACGAGAGGGGAGTCACAGATGCGTTTGCCGGCCTTTTAAAAGAGAATAAGAGGGGAAGTGGGGGGGGGGGGTTGGGCCTCCGGTTGGCTCGACGAAAGTGATACTCGTACCACTGCCTCACAGAAAACCGGCGTAAAATAGCGATTGCGCTGGCAAGCGCTATTTTACGCCGGTTTTCTGTGAGGCAGTGGTATCACTCCGGTCGAGCCGACCCAATACGTGCCGAAGCAGCTCTCCCACGGTAAAAATATATACATACATACGGGTCGAATAGATAACAACCCCCTTTTTTTGAAGTCGGTTTAAAAATAAGCTCGTAAGGCTTATGTTGGCATCTAGGGTAACGGATAGACATACACATGTTATACATATATGAATATTTTTGATAGAAATATATTAACAACCATAACTAAGGTATAAATGCTCGCATTCATCACACAAATATGTGCCCCACCGGGATTCAAATCCGGGAGCTCAGAGATGGCGACACCTTGAAACTGCTGGATTACAGAGATGGTATCGTATATTCAATAGTAAGTAAAGATCAGCGACAAAGCAAATTCTTAGATATAGCATGTATTCTTCATTACACTTCTGATAGGCGGTGATATGTAAACAGTTTTACAGATTCAGACTTATAACATTCCTGTTTGTAGGTTACTTTTGTAGGTAGGTTGAGAATTCCGCTCATTGTTTTCTAAAATAAAGCAACGTATATTACTCCTTATTACATCAACTATCTGCCAGTAAAAGTCACGTCAAACTCGGTCCAGCCATTTCAGAGATTAGCCGGAACAAACAGATAGACAGACGACACTCCAATTTTATTTATATCTGTACTGATATTATACAGCTGAAGAGTTTGTTTGTTTGAAGCACTAATCTCAGAAAAGTCCTAGTTCGATCGAGAAATTCGTTTTTTATTGAATAGACCATTTAAACCAAGTAAAGCTTTAGGCGACATAACTTACGTGCGACTAATAGGAGCGAAGCAATAAAGGAAAATGTGGAAAAAACGGGGAGAATTATTCATCTTGAGGGCTTCATTGCGTGCGCTGCGAAAACGGTTTCAAGATACCAAAAAAATATGTATGAAAGAATTATTCCTCTTGAAATGATGTAAAAAAATGTCCGCGGCAGTATATGTCTATCTTTTAAGGTTAACTCACTAGAATCGTTTTTATGGTAATCAAATTTGGATATGTCACGTTGTCAAGATCGGGTTGCGGGGAAAACCAATATGTTCTTCTGCCACAAGAAATAAAAGTAGTACAACAGAAGTACTTTAAAATAATTATGTTCTTTTAAAAAAACTTAAAACAAAATTTTCTAAGATAATAACGGAAATTGCCGCGGACAAAGTCGTGGGTAGCAGCTGAGGTGGTTGTTAGCAAAAAAATTGGTTGTCTGTAGAACTCCGTCTCTACTGCCGATATTTGAACGTGACAACGTCTAACATGGTAATTTTTTTTCTGGGTGCAATGAAATTATTTAAAAATAATGTATAACATTTATATTTTTATTTAATAGTTTGTTTAAATTTTCTGCTTCTGAAGTTATACATAAATTAATTATTATGAGTAATGTGCGTTGCTCCGTGTGGCGTCAGATTCGGCCGTTACGTGGTTTTCGAGAATGACTCCACGCCGTACCAATTTAATAGACGTTGTCACGTCAAAATAAATATGATGCTCAAAATAACTATTATAAGAATAATATGAACTAAGAACTAATTAAGAAAAAAGTATAATTTCATTGCCATTAATCACTACATAGTATAAAACAAAGTCGCTCTCTCTGCCCCTATATCAATAAGTATGTAATTTTTATAACTACGCAACGGGTTTTGATGCGGTTGTTTTAATAGATAGAGTGAACGAAGAAAAAGGTTTATATGTATAATAACATCCATTAAATAGTGGAGGAAATACTGTTATTTTTGAGGTTTCTAATGTGATGTAAACAGATAAAGACCTCGCTGACTATAGACACGCAGATGATGTTCAAAGACCAAAACAACGCGGCAGCGGTCTAGATGCTGCTTAAATTCTATGTGTGTGCGAGTGTGATGATATCTGAGTGCTTGTACGTGTGTAATGTGTGTATTATAAGAGTGTTTGTACGTGTGTGTGTGTGTGTATGTGTATGTATGTATATCTAACTTACTAAACTATCCCAACTAATATTATAAATGCGAAGTGTGTTTGTTTGTTTATTTGTTTGTTTGTTACCTCTTCACGCTTAAACTACTGGACCGATTTCAAAAATTCTTTCACCTTTGGAAAGCTACATTATCCCCGAGTAACATAGGCTACTTTTTATCCCGGAGAAATCAACAGATCCCACGGGATGCGTAATAAAGCTTCGCTCAAAAACTACTGCACAGATTTTCATGCGGTTTTCATCAATAGATAGAGTGATTCTTGAGCAAGGTTTTGCGGTATTTTTATCTCGAAAAAACGGATAGTCCCACGGGAAGCGCGATAAAACCTTCGCGCCATAAACCGACTTCTGCGCATATGTAGCCGGGGGCAAAAGTCCTTAACCCTCTATAGACCCAATCCCGAAATCCACGCAGGCGAAGCCGCGGGCAGAAAGCTAGTTCATAAATAATTGTATACATACTCGTAATTAGGTTAGGAGCTGCGCAACTCTATATGAGTACCTATAAGTTATTTTAAGACAATTGTTGTATTGTATAGATCACTAAGTAATTAATCATTAAGTAAGTTATAAGAGCATGGACCAAGAGTCCGTGGAGTTAACAATTAATATTTAAAAAAAAATGTGATGTAAATAATTAAATTTTTACATACATTGCAAACACAGGCTGAACCCTACGAGATTTATCATAATGTACTAAGTATTGATACTTTGAAAAGGTCTACAGAAATATCCGCGATTGTATATGTCTATCTCTTATATCCCACAATAGCATTTTTGTCAATTACATGTTACGACAAATAATTACTAATTTTCGAAGCGATGTTAACCAATACAACATTAATCCTTATCCATTTAAATTCCTTAAGTACATTGTTGATTTAATATAGATCTACATATATGGCAGTTTTTCTGTAGTTTATTTAGTATCAGTAAAGGCACCCGTACGAAGCCGGGGCGGGTCGCTAGTAATTAATAAACTACCAAATAACTAACAAATAATAAAAGCTTGTTTTTAAAAAGGTTTTTTTTCGTTAATTTTATTTTTAACTTTTTAGTACCTCTACAGGCTTGCTGAGAACAAGCCCTTTCATTTGATACCCATATTGCAGGAACGAATAAAAGAAAATTATCCGCCATTTTTGGTGTTCCGCCCGTATTGGATTAAGAATGACGTAAAATTATTTTTTTCTAGTTATTCTTGGCAAGCCTTTTATTTGATACCCATATTGTAGGAGTGCATTAAAAATAATTGGTCCGCCATATTGGATACGCCCGCCATGTTGAATTAGAATGACGTCACATAGTTAATCATGCATTGTCTTCCGAACTAAACGTGTTACCAGATTTCAGCTCAATCGGAAACCGGGAAGTGGATCAAATTTAAGTTGCAAGATTTGATTACAGAACGACAGACAACGGGACAGGTGAAAGTAAACAAAAGCTTCTAAAAAAAGAGGCAAACGAGCAAGACGGGTCACCTGATGGTAAGTGATTCACCGCCGCCCACGTCACCAGCGACGCCAGTGCGTTGCCTACCCTTCAGGTAAGAATATGCTCCTTTCTTGAATAACCCAATGTCGCAGTTGTTGGGGACGACAGCTGATGGCAACGAATACCAGATATTTACTGTGCGTGGCAGAAAACTGTTTTTAAAACGCATTGTAGTGGAACGCCAACCATCCAGATGATGCGGATGATAGTTCCGGCGAGACGATCGGTTGCAAAAATCTGCGGCTTCTATTAAATTGAACAACTCCTCGGAACACTCCCCATTGTAAACTCTGTAAAGTATGCATAGGGAAGATAGATCCCTACGCAGTGCCAAAGGATCTAGCCGATCGGCAAGTTCAGGATCGTCGACAATCCGAGATGCCCTACGTTGGATTCGGTCAAATGGAGATAGTTGATAACCCGGAGCCCCGGCCCAAAGGTGGCAACAATACTCCATGTGAGGCCGCACCTGTGCCTTATACAGTTTAAGGCGGTGAGCCGGCTTGAAGTACTGTTTGGCCCTGTTGAGTACTCCGAGTTTTTTGCAACAGTCATAATCATAAGTTAGTAAGCGGAAAGCTAGTAAATAAACAACATAAAATACGCATACAGTTAATTTTAACGTCTGCTAATACAAATAACTAACACTTAATAACAACTAATTACAGACCGTAACACAAGATAATACAGATAAAGTTAAAAAGCCGCATCTTATTGCCAAGGAATAAACTTCAAATAACCAATACTTTGCCTCAAGTGCCTCAAGTAATAAAATATGAGTCATTTGTTGATAAGTCACTGTAAATGCGATAATGTTCCCGTAAAGGCGACACGGCAATTATTTCGCAATAATTATCGCACTATCGTTTATCGATCGCATTACGACTTAAGGATTTGTGGAACACAAGAGACTCTTTAATCTGCGTGTCTAATCGATTTCGCGTAAACTCGTAAAGTTTCTAGCTTTAAATAGGAAATACTTTTTTATTTGTGTTCTTGCGAGTAAGGTTTCTGGCCTTCATCGAAGAGTCCTGGTCAGTTCTTGCTACTAATCATAATTAGTAAGATGCTGGTTGGATAGTGACAGACAGCCGTCTACTTCTATGAGAATGTGATCTCACAGCAGCAGGCAGTGAGCGGAGAGGAAGCGAACGCGAAAACGGTTCTCATGTTGCTTTGCTGTATATAGTTATGTAGTAGAAGGTAGGCTAGTGCAGTCCATCTTTCATAACCACCAGGAGGTAGAGAGTTGCAACAAAAACACGACAAAGACAAAAATCGCGAAGTCATCTAGATGCGTCATAAATGTAATCTTTCATAATGCGCACAGCAAAGGAGTGGAATTACCTCCCGCCGGATATTTTCCCTGATGGCCTTCTCAAGGCAAGAGTGATTAAGCACTATCTGGACAGGCATGGATCATCTTCGGCCTCATCGTCACTTACCATCAGGTGAGATCGAGGCCAAATACCTGTCCTTAATACATAAACTAAAAAAAATGCAACATGCATGCATGTTGCTTAGCAGCAACTTAGCAAAGTCGAAAATTTTACTGACACCCGCAAGTTTTAATTCTAAAGATGTTTTCTTCAAATTAATTACATACAAGGCACTACCAAGGTAATTATTTCAAGGTGAAGTGCTGTCGCGAACCGTAATATTCGAAGGCTAGTCGACAGGTGTGTATGACTCATGCTACGGGGTGGTATACCCTTAAAGTCACCTTGACCTCCACGTATTATCCCACCTACGATAACCGTTGTCCATGGACCAACACCAGAGAAGTCACAGATGCGTTGCTGGCCTTTTAAAAGGGAATAAGGGGGGAAGAAGGGGTTGGGCCTCCGGTATCCTCACTCACTCGGCGAAACACAGTGCAAGCGCTATTTTACGCCGGTTTTCTGTGAGGCCGTGGTATCATTTCGGTTGAGCCGGCTCAATTCGTGCCGAAGCATGGCTCTCCCACGAAAAATATACTCCAGCTTACTTTGTTTAAAATAGGATCCTTAAGGACTTATCAATCATGCTGGTTAAATGAAGGCAGCTTAACTTGGCATATAACTTCCGAGTTCTTTGTTCTGCTTGCCTCATGACGGCTGGACATTTGCCTTAGGAGTATCGGATCATACATTTGATATAAAATATAGTGCGTTGTTTTTAAATTCGAATAAATTTCATTTCATTTTATTCTAATATTATATATTTATATCCGTAGAAACTATTCCAGCTTCTTTTCGGTTTAGTTTTATTGCAAGATCTTGCGTTTATTGACTGCTTCTCATCACCTTTCTCTAACCTGTGACTTAAAATACTGGAAAGAAAATTCTGGCTTAACATGAGATGAAGGTATGGTAACAACGTGGAGTTATTGTAACAGTAATCGTTACAGGTGACGCTGATAAATTCTTGCGCCTATTCTTCATATCAATTATAAGCGCTCGTAATTATGAACGTAATTATATTATGAGACAAAATTTTGAGAATCGTGGTTACGACATACTCGTCACTTATTGTAAATAATAAATATTTCTTACACTCACACCAATTAGCCTTGCCCAAAGTAAGCTCTGTAAGGCTTGTGTTACGGGATCTAGGGTAACGGATAGACATACATATAATAAACATATAACAACCATGAATAAAGTACAAACATCACACAAACATCTGCCTCCACTGAGACTCGATCGCGGGACCTCAAAGATTAATTGATGACCTTGAAACCATGACATTACACATATTAATCACCTGTGTTGTTTTATGTTATTTTCTTTTATATTTTTTGAATAATGTAATCTATGTTTGACTGTGTATTTTGTAGCTGCCTTACAAATATTGCGGATCACTAGGTAATGATGCGACTCGGCTGATGGGGAGGAAGGGATCCAATACGATGAAGTTTCACCGAAAACCCTATATGACTATTAAAATCAACTACGCTTTTCCTCTTTAAATCAACTACGCAGTTGGCAGATTACACAACAAAAGTAAGGTGCAAAATGGTGAACCTCCCGGACTGCAGGCAATCAAGAGAAGCGTTGCTAAAATCCTGAACAACAAACTATCTTGGCGCTTATTGCAGCTGAAGAAAATAAATCGAAGGAGAGTAATAGCAACAATAACTAGCCAATGCATGCAACAATTATGGAAGCCCTATTAAACTAGGAAACATAATCTGCTTCTGGAAGGAAGTTGGGTAGCTGAAGTAACAACCTCACTATATAGATAGATAAAACGTTTAATAATTTCTGCAATATACACATAACCATAAATATCTAATAAAACAATGATAATAACTGGAAATATACAAACATACAATCAGACACCATAAATATGTGTATGCTGCAGAAAGCAAAAGGTAGCTCAGGTAAATATTCGCCTTTTTTTTTTTTTTGTTTCCCTGAGGAAAATGCATTAAATTGCATACCCCGGCTGTGGCGAGCCGGCGGTTATGTGGGGCTCTCCTCCCCAGAAGGGGGAGGCCTACCCACTAAAAACCTCAGGGATGGCCTTCCTCAGGCATGTAGGGAGCCCCCGGGAACATCAAGCCACTTCCGGGAACCCCCGGGAACATCAAGCCACTTCCGGGAACCCCCAGCCTCCGCTCGCCTGCCTAGAGGGGAGCCTTCCTCGGGGGAGGCTACTGCCTCCCCCGGTCTCCTCCACCGACGACGCCCCCCGCCACGGAAGGGGCGTGGTCCATCCCAGGTCGCCGTAGTAGTCGCGACTTCCTCGCGCCCGCCGGCGACCCGCGGCGGCGCCGCAGCTGTGCTACCGAGCCCGGCGCCGCCTCCTTCGAGCGGGATCGGCCATCTCCCGACCCCGCTCGGCGGCCTCCTTCTGGAGCATTACTGCTTCACAGAAGAAGGCCACAGCCCTCCAACCTCCCTCGTCCGCCAGCATTGCCGCAATCAATGCCGGCGGAGACAGATCTCGCCCGATCTCTGCGACCAAGACTCGGCGCTCGGAGGCCCACGCGGGGCACTCCGCCAGCGTGTTCTGGGCCGAGTCAAGGTCGGATGCGCAGTTGTGGCAATGTGTCGATCCCTCCCGTCCTATTCGACACAGATACTCACCGAAGCAGCCGTGCCCGGTGAGTATCTGAGTCAATCGGTAGGTGACCTCCTCCTTCCCGTGGAGAAGGTAAATATTTGCCTAATTTGGAGTTTGAGGAACCGGGGGTGAACATTCATAGATTCAGCGATAGCAATGGCGACAGTTTGACAAAAACTACAATTCACCCTCTACCAATTGTAGTAACGGCAAAGGAAATGTGTATCAAACATACCACAGATATTAATAAAACGCGTAGGTACAGCTCCACGCGCAACGTTAATAAGTATTTGCGCAGTGATAATTCTACATGATATACGGCGAGGGTTCGGGCGACGAATATAATTTAATTTCATGAATGATCCTACAAAACAATCGGGACCAATAAATCTGTCAGCGGATGAAATATTCGGTGAGCCTCAATCAACGCGAAATCAAAGGGTGCTTATTCAAACATAACAAAATTATTCGCCGCTTACTGTACCATCAAATGGTTGTGAAACGTATATATGTTGTAGTTGATATTATCAATGGGCTTAGGTGTTCTATTTGTTGCTAATGATTAAGAAATATGGATGGAAACGAACAAATGGATCACCTGATAGTGAGCGATCACCACCACCTGCAGGTGTCCACCTGCAAAATCAGAAGAGTCAATGTTTCATTAATTTTTTTTCTCTCAGGAGAGAGGCTAAGATTCCTCACTAAGGACCACAAAACGTACCTAGGATTCCACCGCAACGGCAAGTGCTATCTTAATTATGTCGGACTTCATACCATCGGGAGCGGTCCGACCAGAATGACCTACCGTTCAAACTCAGCCTAAGCCTTGGCGTGGGTGGGAGTGTTTCATTGACACAGTTACGATCATTGAAATGAAATACGCCCGTTTTTTTGAAGGTTTGAATAACTCATCGCTTCAGGAATGCCGGAGACGACGATTTATTGCATGGTTTGGTAGCGCGAAGCAGAAAGTTTCTGGAAAAACGCACATTTGTGGACTGCCAGTTATATTTATACCAGATTTATATCTATACTAATATATAAAGCTGAAGAGTTTGTTTGTTTGTTTGTTTTTTTGAACGCGCTAATCTCCGAAACTACTGGTGCGATTTGAATAATTCTTTTTTTGTTGGATAGTCCATTTATCGAGGAAGCTATAGGCTAAATAACATTACGCTATGACCAATAGGAGCAAAGACAGAGCGGTAAATGTAAAAAAACGGGGAAAATTATTCATTTTTGAAGGCTTTCTTTGCGTGCGCTGCGAAAACGGTTCAAGATACACAAAAAATATGTATGAAAGAATTATTCCTCTATACATGATCTAAAAAAAAGTCCGCGACGGCATATGTCTATCTTTTAAGGTTTAGTCACAATGACCGTTTTTATGGTACCAAATTTGGTCGAAATAATTTGTTTAAGTTGTATCAACATAATAATATTAATCTTTATTCAAATATAAATATAAATATGTTGTTGGTTAACCAAAAATCTGCCGGAAGTCACTATTCCACGCGGACGAAGTCGCGGGCAAAAGCTAGTATATGATAAACAGTAAAAACACAACAATAGAAACATTATAGACATTATCAATTCATCTTTTTTTGCCTTTTTAAAGTGTTAATTACGAATACCTCACCTAGTACCTTTAGTAAATAAATCAATAACATAAATTAAAGTTTAGGAACTATATATATATGTGTTGATATATCTTGTTCTCCTTGACGAGCTGATTCAGATTATTCAACTTTTAGAAAAGTTTACGACGTATTTTCCCGCTGGGGGGCTCTGAAGTCTGTATTAGAAAATCGTGGTTTTTAATATTCTGAATCAGCTCGTCAAGGAAAACAACATATCCAAAAATCTGCTGATGCTGCCGAAAACCACGATTTTCTAATACAGACTTGAGAGCCCCCTAGCGGGAAAATGCGTCGTTAACTTTTTTTGCGACCATTACATTTTTTGCTCAGCTCGACCAGGAGAACAACATATCCAAAATTTTGACCTGGGTCCAGAAACCCACTTGGCCATATTAAAACAGTATCATCTACTTTATTTACTCTTATCTTATACATGAATTAATAATTACATTTCATATTATCAACTTTATGGTGCCCGCGACTTGACGACTGCAGGATTATTATTATGAGTAGCTTATATTAGCTTGGCGTATATAAGTTGTAGCCTATGATTCTGAAGTATAGCTATATTATTGTAAAGTTTTATTAAAATTCATTCAATAGTTTTTACGTGAGTGTACCAAACCTAATAGGATAAGGCTCCAGCATTATTAGTACAATAAAGATCAGACCTTAATTTTTGCCATTCACTAACTACGCTTATTTAGAATCGTCACTTGTTTTCGTAAATAAATCATATGTCATTTCAATATTCAGAGAGGATACAAAAAGCCAAAGTCCAAATGTGACATTTAACGTAAAACATGGCGCATCCTCTCACACAATGGCTGTTACTGTAAAGGAAATGTCAACAATATTTAAGAAACTGCGTAGCCTTTAATTACTAAGGGAACTCGAGTCCTATTTTGATCTTCTTTTAACTTGCACAGGTCTTTTCAGTTCATCATAAGTGAAAGAGAACAAAACTCAACTTTACTTTTATAAACACATCATCTTATTAAATTCATAAAATTTAACAATACAGTTTCTTAAAATATAGACAAATATGACAACATAATTTCTCAATTAGTTTGTTGTAATTAAATAAATTAATGATCAGTCAATCAATCAATATAAAACGAAGAAATTATTGAGTCTTAGGTAATAGAAAACTAACTAGGTTACTACTAAGATTTTAAAAAAATGTAAAATCTCATTTATATAACGATTATCGTAGTTAGTTTTATTGACTGCGTAAAAAAAATAAACAATACATGAAAAAGTTAACTCAACTACATACTCATAAAAAATAAATAGTAATTACAATTATTTATTGTAAACTTAATATCCCAACTAATATTATAAATGCGAAAGTAACTCTGTCTGTCTGTTACACTTTTCCGCTTAAACAATCATTAGACCCTGAGACAGAACATAGGCTACTTTTTATTTCGAAAAAAAGGGATGAAGGGGTTGAAATAGAGGTTGAAAGTTTGTAGGGGATTTCTTAATTTTAAAAGTTAAAAACATGAACTGAAGATGCTAATATTATTTTACTCTTATTAGTATGAGAAGTCTGAAACAATCTCAAATGCTTTCCTGCAAACATTTGGTAGGGGACTATTTACGTTAGGACAATCCTACATCTACGCAATTGCCTCCATCGCACCCGCAATTGTTCCGTAAACGCCATTGTGTTAGCTTTCTCGCTTACAAACAGAGCTACGTTCGATAATTATAGCCGAGCGTAATATTAATTCAAGTTGCTGAATTGTTTTCTTTTATATCTACCTGCATGTTTCTACGTAGTAACATTGGTGTTACGATGCTAGTCGTTCCTGTATCAACAAAAGATTCAAAGCAAAATTTTGTTTCTTTAAATAGGACTTTTACAATCACTTTTGCATATCAAAGATTCTGATAATGATTAGAAGCTGACCTCAGACAAATAGTCTGAGCACAACTTCTTTCATAAGTTTCATTGTGTTATGTACTGTATAACGAAATATTTCGCAGCGTAGCTCTATTAAGTCATTATTTATTAAGCCCAAGCATTGTCTTCATTTAAGTTATCCTTAACAGTATAATATTTGTTTCCATTACACAATTTTTGACAATTGATTCAAATCTGAAAATTCTATAACAACTGTCTGCGTAGCCTGTGAAACGTAAGTCGCTGAAATATAGTGTATATATAAATATAATCGAAAAATCTTCACAGATTGTAAATGTACTCGAGAAATTTGGGACTAAGTGGACAGGATTGTAATGGGAATTAATGTTTTTTGCAAGATATTTATTTCAATTATGGTTGTAACTGAAGCATGTTCAATTTTAATTGAAAAAATATTCAGTTTTGAAGGAATAAATAGGGGACTGCGAAACATTGATTCTAGCTTTTATTCCTAGGTATTTGTCGTTTATACTACTTTTGTCGTTTATAAAAATACCAAATTTTTCTATCATCGTGACCTTGATATTTCCTCTTAATTGCACACCTGTTTCGAGACGATCAATACTTTATGTTGATACCCAAAGTCTGATTACTTCGAAGGTCACCGCGTAAAGGTTTCCTTGGGTTGTTGCGAAAATTAATGGCTGTAGGGGTGAAACATATCTTTGATATGTCAATAAAATTTGATAACACTTATTGTGGATTGTGAATATGATGAAATTGTAGACAGTGAACTACGATGAAAATTAGGAACTTAATCTTATGTGTGTTATGGTGATAAAGTCTTAGTTAACCAATCTGGCCCAGTGTAATTTACGTGATTCTTCGCTGGTTATTAAATAATCGAACGACTTAAAGTTCGTTCATGAGGAACTTGTGTAACTTTCTACAACACAGACCATAGGCGAGAAATTAGTTGTGCCAGGTTTTAATAATGATTCCCAAATGAACTAAAATAAAGAGCTACAATCTTTTCAGTTCTATGTCTAAAGCGCAACTCCTAAAGCTCGGTTCAAGAGACCGGAATGATAGATAAGCTTTCTGTATCTCACTTATGTTACTCTGAGAGTTAGCCCCTTACATAATTGATTTTCTAACATTTCAATAAATAAATAAATACAGACAGCATTACAAAGTACTAGCAAACTCAAATATTTATCTTAATATTGGTTTGTTATTCTATCACAATATCACGTAGAATTTGCCATTAGTCCTCTGCGTGTTCACCAAACACTGAATTTTCTCAACAACACATATGGGGTTTCAGCGGAACACCAAACACGACTTTAAACCTTCAAGCTAAGAGCTATTTTGAATACCAACGCTGTATTAAACCTGTTACCTTTTGTACTGGTATAATTGAGCAGTGAAGCCCCTTCACACCCCTCTGGCAAATATTTACATACAGCGACAACAATATCAGTTATTTATATGTAACGTACACTAGTGATAGATTGATATATATCTTTATAAATACTTACTTAAGAACAGTGTTTCTCAAATTGTAATTTAGAGCAGCATCAAAATATTCCTGAATGATACACTTTAGTTGTGTTATGCATCCGGCGCCCCGTCTATATCCTCCAATTTAATCCAAATTAATTTTGGACAAATTCTTTTTTTTCCTTACCTTATTTATTTGCTTTGACTCAATAAGCTTTGACTCAATAAGAAATATTCAATTAATTCAATAAAAAAAATAATTTTGTTGATAATTAAAATTTTTCTTAACGCAAATGTACAATAATAAGTGTGTTTAAATTTATATTTTATTTTATGTACCATCTATTATTATTTAAATAACAATTATATAGTAATGTAAATGGTTACCCATTCGCCAGCGGAGGAACCTAAGACTAGTTTCCCTACTTTTCAGCATATTTTTCGAACCGAATGCTCCTAATTATTTAAAAAGAAGGTTTCAGACGCTCGGTAACAACCATGGGCTCAGCCTACGTTCCGCTGCCTCTATGACTCTGAAAATCCCACCTCATCGATCCGGGTTTGTGTCTGACTCATTCACTCTGTCCGCCACTCGCTTATGGAATGAGCTGCCTCCTAGTTTGAGAGTGGCTAGTACTAAGGCATCATTCAAAAAACATGTGCGAAGACATTTTCTGGAGTCAGTCTAAAATTGGTATGACAACAATATGTATATATATATAATGTATGTATGCGTGTGTATATATTGTTATATATGTGTATATATTGTATATGTATGTATATTTATATATGCGTTGCTGGTATTCTAACTTTATTTGCATAGGTATAATTGTTTATTTGTCATGTTAATAAATAATGTCTTTTAATATTATTTCTTCTCCGTAATCGTACACCGTCTACAATGGTTCTCACATTTTACAGGTTGACTGGTAGAGAATGCCTCAGGCATTAAGTCCGCCTTTTGTACATCTGATTCTTGTTGTGCGAAAAAGATTAAATAAATAAATAAATAATGTAATAATTTTCTCAATTCTGACTTAACGACTAATTAAAACAATATAATTTACAGTGTACAAATTTTAGTCTTTTTTAATTTAGTTATGTAACAATTTTCTATGTTAAGTTTGCTATACCGTACCAGAGTGCATGTTTGTTACTGGTCTACATTTAAACTAAATCTAACTAAGTAACAGACATCCCAACTAATATTATAAATGCGAAAGTGTGTTTGTTTGTTTATTTGTTTGTTTGTTTGTTACCTCTTCACGCTTAAACTACTGGACCGATTTCAAAAATTCTTTCACCTTTGGAAAGCTACATTCTCCCCGAGTAACATAGGCTACTTTTTATCCCGGAAAAATCGACAGATCCCACGGGATGCGCAATAAAGGCTTCGCTCAAAAACTACTGCACAGATTTTTATGCGGTTTTCATCAATAGATAGAGTGATTCTTGAGGAGTTTTGCGGCATTTTTTATCTCGGAAAAACGGATAGTCCCACGGGAAGCGCGATAAAATCTTCGCACCATAAACCGACTTCCGCGTATATGTAGCCGTGGGCAAAAGCTATGACCCTTAACCCTCTATACACCCAATCCCGAAATCCACGCGGGCGAAGCCGCGGGCAGAAAGCTAGTAGATAATAACGGATATTGCTTTCAATGCTACTGTAACAATAGAACTGCTAAGAGCGATAGTTACTCTGACTTGAGCACGACGGCAGATAGATTGGCAACCGCATCCCAAGACAAACTTCGGGAGAGTTTGAGCAAGTACAATACGCAGATGTGCGAAGGAATGCGCTATTAAGGGCTAAATTGAGGGTATAATGATTCTGACACACTGACATGGCGCCGATGAATTCCGAATTTATATATCTAATTTGTTTTCTTCGCGGGGGGTAAGGAAGACAAATTATTAATTATGTTTAGAATCGTTTAAGTGATGTCAGTTGGTACATGGTACATAGCAGTACAGACAATAAGGCTCCCGAGTCATCTGATTCTGATTGCTTTTAAAAACAATGCCTTCTTGACACATCTGGAGAGAGTAGCAAACATTTTTACCCAAAAGTTAGTTTTAAAGGTACCTATTTTAAGGTTTATTAAAGTCAGAAATATGTTTCTATTCACCAGATAAGAGGAAATATAGGAGCTCTTGAGCAAGAGCTCAAATTCCTCGTAAGGTAATAACGTTTGATAAGTTTTTGTGTACGGTTTATACGTACATACCTAACCCAATACGTTGACGCGCCGTACGTCATCATTGTGGTGTCAAATTATATTATTACTCATATTATTGTAAGCAGTGCACTTAGCAACACGTACTCGTTAACACGCTTCCATTTGTACTTAACTAACATAATAAAGGTGCTCAAACAACACACTCTTTTGGAATTGTACAAACTTCCCCTTGGAATCCAACATTCTTTTTGGTCCTTCGAGCCGATAAAGGCATTGTCTTTTTCTTCGAACCAATTACTTCCTTTTTATTACCTTTATTGCATACACCTCATCAGAAGATAAGTTCATTTGAAGTATAAGAAGGAGAGTAGGATTTACAATAACCTACATTGCAAAATATAGAAGGCTTCTTAAATTTTTGAGTGCCATAGAACTTGTGTGAAGCCGGGTTTTGGCGACTTGCAGAAATCACTCCATCCACTGCCACGTGCAGCGGGTTAGGTTGAAGAAACCTGATGGGTACGTCGACGCATTGTAATCCTTTGCCAGCAAACGTATCACAACTAAGGTATCTACAGGTTACTAGTAAATTGTATCTTCATCATAGATGTTAGATAAATGATTACATGTATCTAATATCTATGTTGTTGCATATTATCATAAGCAATAAGATCACTTCTTGTACATTTGCTATTTGTTGTTTTCTTTCTTTTTAGGGTTCCGTACCTCAAAAGGAAAAAAACGGAACCCTTATAGGATCACTTTGTTGTCCGTCTGTCCGTCCGTCTGTCAAGACCCTTTTTCTCAGGAACGCGTGGAGGTATGAAGCTGAAATTTATATCAATTACTCAAGTCTACTGTCCCTTGAAGCTGTGAAAAAATCAAACTTCTAAGCCAACGCAATCAAAAGATACAGCCGTTTATGCCGCAAATTTTCGACACTTGCAAGGGAATCAAAACCTACAGGGTGCTTCCCGTGAACTCGGAATCTTGAAATTTGGTACGAAGCAACGTCTTATAGCATAGATAAAGGAAAAATTACGAAAACCATAAATTTTTAGTTACATCACATAATATATATATTTTTAATAATTTTATACTTACTACCCATTTCCTCATAAACGCGTAGAGGTATTAAATTGAAATTCATACCAAATACTCAGGTCTATAACAGCTTTAAGCTGTAACAAAATCAACCTTCTATGTCAACGCAATCAAAAGAAACAGCAATTTAAGCTGCATATTTTGAAACTCGCAAGTACTCGCAAGGGAATCAAAACCTAAAGGGTACTTCCAGTCGACCTAGAATCTTGAAATTTGGCATGAAGCAACGTTTTATAGCACACATAAAGGAAAAATTCCGAAAACTTTAAATTTTTAGTTACATTACAAAATATATTTTTTAATAAATATAAACTTATTACTTTTTTCCTCATGAACGCGTAGAGTAATGTTATGAATTTCATTTTGCAATAAAAATACCATAGTTATGACTCGATTGTCGTAATGAACGAACTTTGTAAACCTTGCAGGTTTGTACGGAACCCTCGGTGCGCGAGTCCGACTCGCACTTGGCCGGTTTTTTGTCTATGTTGTTGTTTTTGTTGTATAATAAAGAATTGTGTTATGTTGGATGTGCAATTTTTGGTAGTGCTAGATTATTAATAATACTGCTACAATTTGGTCTCACGCGTCCTCTAACTGGAAGCTAACTTGCCCCATATTGATTTATGACCAGTGTAAATTTAACTTGGGACCATTAAAACTAAATCAAAGCGGGCTGTAAATCGTCAAAGGCTATGATGTCCAGTAATACTTGAGCCACGTTAAAAGCACACTGGTCCCTCAGATGTTCCGCCATTAAAGGGGGTTGGGGGACCAGCGTTCTCTGGTTTATGGTCAGAATAAAACATAGTGTGGTTTTCAGACGCGCCATAGTCAGCATTTGTATGCGAAGCAGTAAATTTCATAGTTTTTTAACTCGAAATAACACGTTGAAGTGTGGAATTGATGATTCTGATGATATATGGTCTGCGCTTGTTTATAAAGAAGTTAGTTCGGTTTTTATAGTATAGTGTATTTATTTCATAAAAATCGTATTGAGTTTATGACTTTTGGTTTTTGATCGAAAATGCTTCCTGTTGATTTTGTGATTTATTAGATTACTAACTTTGTACCTACGTGAATATAAAAATGATCTCCTATAAAATTATATAAACAAATCATTTATAGGGTGCTGAGCTTTTGGTTATCATCGTTGAGAAGGGTGAAATTACATTTTCCCCTTTTCACGGATGTGTGTTTGATTGGTTGGACAAGTGCTAAAAATTTATTGTGCCCCCATTTTTGGTAACGCACAATCTTCAAAGCAGGGAAGATATTTATATTGTTAATAACTAATTTATGTAATGACTTCATTGAATATTTAAAGAAAGAGAATGTATTGTCAAATTTATAACCCGTGAATTTATTTTTAAATTATCAACGCGTAGAAACATTTGACAGCTTGGTATAAAAGCATTGTCAATGAAAACGAGGGCTGCGCTATCAGTTAAAGCCCAGGCCCCAGGCTTTCTGCCCGGCCAAAGGCATCAGGCAGTTTTTAGGTAGTTGGTAGACTGGCCTTCTGCCAGAGTCCAACATAACCACTCGCCGTAGACCGGTTGCAGGTGGTAAGGTCGTCCGAGCACCAAGGGGTGCAAGACTACAAGAGTAGCGCATTCCTTATGAAGATTCACTGCCTCCTCCTGGAAAAAAACAAGGACTTTTGCGCCGCACCCTCTCCTGAGGAGCGGCTGTACTACACGTGAACTAGACGCTCTGCAAGTCATCATTAGGACCAATTCTTAGGCTGAGTTTGATCAGTAGGTCACATTGGTCGCCTTGAGCGGGCTAGATATAATCACCTCGACACTTGGTTGCGGTGGAATCCATGCGAATTCTCAGCCTCAGCTCTTCTAAGGGAAAAAAAGTGGGCTCTTTTTGGACTTTTTACTCTGATATATGGGATATCCTGGTTAATTTTGTATGCGTTAACTTTCTAATTTTTGTCAAGCTCTCCCTTTTTAATAAAATTGTTTCAATAAAGCATTTGTCTCTAGAAAATTTGAGTTTACACGTTTCAATTTCTAGATATAATAAGTAATGGGATAAGTTCTCGTTAAAATTAAACCGGATATATTGAGGGTTAGGTGGATGGGGGTGTTTCTAGTAATCTTGAAAATATATATTAATGAAATGAAGAAGAAGAAAATAAAGAGGCAGCATCTAAATTACGCTAGCAGTCAAGATAAGAAATGGAACCAGAAACATAAAATTAGATATACGGTTAATTAAAATAACTAAGAAAAATCCAATTTGAAATCCGGACCGTTTCGTCTAGTTTCAAGTGGGCACCATTATTTAGCTCCTTAACTGGTCCAAACTGGATCTTAACCAGTTTGGAGTCAACATTAATTGTGAATTAGGGGCGGTTCGGAATTACAGCAATTTGTTTCAGAGCGAAGCTGCTTCAGAGATTCGTAAGAGTTGTGTGCTTATACTGTAAACTGTACATGTTGACTTTGCGTCCATCTTTATGTCTCTTGCAATAGTGACGATTTTCGTGCTGCAAGTGTTATTTACTGTACTAGCAAATACTATCATGGTTTCTGTTTGACTTGGCTTGATGGACATAGGTTTCTATTTTCGCAATTGACATTGTTTACAGTTGGAATCAGTTAATCTGATTCCAATTCCAATCGGCAACACTTTCATTCAAACCAGTGTTGTTTTCAGTGGTTTGTTATAATGGATACATCCCAATGTATCCATTAGCCCTAGAAGCAAACCATATTTTTTATAATAGCGACTGCACTTGTTATTTACTACACTATTATCTTATAATAGTGAAAACGTTAAAAAAATATTTCAACAATGTAATATATCAGGAAGAAAACAGGGGACTACGTTTGTATCTTAATAATCTGTTGATAGAAAAACACCACGGCAAAATATTATTTTTTTATTTCGCCCAATGACACATCAGCTGCCATGGCTAATAAAGCCGTATCCGCGATCCAGCTGGTATTACTTGAGGCTCTGGCACAAATTAATCAAAGGGAAATATTCATGGCGACACATGCCATGAAATGATAATGAACGCGAATCGCGGCTGGTCCAAGTTGTACGCGTTTAAATATTTATAGGATACCTAGGTTGGTGTGGCCAATTTGTCATGAAATAGTATCTTGGATATGTTTTTGATTTTGTACTTGTTAATAATTATTAATAATCTATTTATATATTCTTTACCCCAAACTACCGGATACAATTTACCGAATATATCTGGTACCGGCTCTATATCTGGTATAGATGTATATACCAAGTTCATTTACTTGAGATCATCTTACCTTTTTGCTATCGCTAAATACCAGTTTCTGCAGTGAAATTCCATGCACACATAATTTCCATATTCCATTTTAACTCCATACCAACTCCTTGCATAGCCAAACACACTCAGATACAGAAACTCTTTCACCTGCTCTAAGTATTCATTTCCAATATCTTCACATATCATCACTTTCATTTTGCTTACATTTTTCATTCCTTTTCTTTCTAAGGGCCACGCATACATTTGATTAATCATTTTTTTGTAACTCTTCCTCCGACGGTATCAAAAATATTTCATAGTTAGCGTATAGGCACTTGACAGTTGACTTGTTCTTTGTCAATATCGTAATAATTTTTGATTTTTTTTAAACAGTCTTCTATGAATAGATTGAACAGCATGGGGAAGCTACACATCCCTGTGTAACACCTTTTCCGATATCAAACCAGTCTGTGTACACTCCATTTACCCTAACGCAGACTTTAGAATCTTTGTACAGTGATTTCAGTGCCTAGGTCAGACTGCTGCATATAGAGCATATATGGGTAATGTCTCCCATAGTTCATCCCTCCTCACTTTATCGTAGGCTTTTTTCAAAACCATGAAAGCGATTGCAAAACCAAAAAAATTACTGATACTTTTTGGTTTTTGCCAAACATTTTTCGACTAAAAAATCTGATCCATACACCCTCTTCAATTCCTAATATCCATTCCATTCATAATTTACCCATTAATATATATGTTGATGATCTGAAATAAATAGTTCCGGATAGAAATTATAAAGATTATAGCTGTGTGTGACGAAGTTTGCTTGCCTCTTATAATATGCACCACCCTTTCGGACGGGGTTAGGTGTATGTAGCCCACGTAAAACAATACAGCCAGAATGCCTCTGCTGCCAACAATTAGAATGGAGAAATTGCTTTTCACCTACTCGCTGTAATAAACGCTCAGTCAAACGACCCTTTGACGTCACGAGCAAATAGTATAAGAACAGAATGCACTTTAATTGGGTTAGAGGAAGAACAGAACGCACTAAATGGACTCATGTTTGATTTCCTGCGCATAATTGTTCTGGAATTGAACGGAAATTATAGGTATTTCGTGTATTTGTAGTTAGTGGAATTAATAAGTTTGGTTATTAATTGGTGCTGGTTTGGTTTGCCGTATTGAGTTAGGATAACCAATGGAATTACTACATAAATTAAGTTTCATTTATAATTTACGCTCTTGTTGGATAGTGAGCTCTCTCGCCTTTTTATATATGTATGTATAATAATTTTGTATGGTGGAATTTTTTTATTATATTCTTATAGGTCAGAGTCTTAGCAGCTATTAAGTATTATACATACATGCATTCATACATATTATCACGCCTCTTTCCCATGTTTAGATTCGCGAACTCAAATATATTAAAAAGAAACTCAGTATCTTGAACATAAAAAAATGTAAGTATTAATAATATTTAAGCTTCACGAGAATAGCTATTTGACATTTTTTGACAATTCCATTGTTTTTTTTTTGTTTATCACGTTCTAATCAACTACTGCCCTTTTTTTAGAGGGCAAATTCACCTTATGCACCGCGACACCACGCTGGCTAGACACGACCGTATGTGGGGCTCTCCGGTCTGAGAGGACCGGCTTACCCACTAAAACCCTCCTGAGTTCTCTTGGCCCATGCGGGGCACATGGCGGGGTGCGCTTTCGCGATGATCAACTACTGCCCTAGGTTCCTCGACTTTCCTGCGCCGCGTGTCAGTGATTGAGGTAGTACAGATGGGGGGAGGTATTGTAGCCTCCCCCGAGGAGGGTTCCCCTGTATCGGCGGGGGAGCGGAGACGGGGGGTTCCCGGAAGTCGCTTCGCGTTACTGGGGGCTCACTACATGCCTGAGGAAGGCCATCCCTGAGGTTTTTAGTGGGTAGGCCTCCCCTTTCTGTGGAGGAGAGCCCCACATAACCGCCGGCTCGCCACAGCCGGGGTATGCAACTTAATGCATTTTCCTCAGGGGGAACATAAAAAAAAAGGTTCCTCGATTTCATGCATGTTCGTCGGTTATGGGTGTGCTTGACTTGACCTTCTTTCAGTATATCACCTGTTCGTGTATTAGATAATATATGAGTACATCTTATGTATCACAAATGGCGTTTAGGACGCACCAGTGGGCGCGAGGTGATCGAGGAAAATTGATTTACACCAATTACTGCCTAGCCAAAAGTAGGCCCTGTAAGGCTTGTGTTATATGATCTAGAGTAACGGATAGACCTACGTCTGTTATACATATATGTTTGATAGAAATACATCCTATAAACTTGAACCCAGGTCTTTGTCACCGTGAGCTTGTGAGCCTCCAACTAGCTCTTCTTTGCACCGAATAAAAGACTCCAGGAAAAGTAATTAATATATTCCTTACAATTTTTTTATCGCACCCAAAAGCTCTGAGACAACTATTGTCATGTCAGGAACACCGTTCAAAATAGTTATCGAAAACCATAAAGTATTTAACCACGGAATTCGACCTAAAACAGTATTTCTATTAAATACGCTGTTCGCTATCATTTCAATCTGGTCTTAGGATCCCAACGTCCTTCGTCGTGCTGCCCTTGAGGTATATAATGTATTGGAAAAGATTATTATTATTGACATATACTACTTGTTTTAACCTGTCCCCGTCGCCAAACTGGCGTCACCTAAGGCAATGAATATATATATATATTATATATATATATATATATATACATTGTACATGTATCTTTTCGTAAGATTGTTGGTTGCATTTACATAATAATGATAATCCTATTACTATTATAAAGGCGAAAGTTTGTAAGTATGGATGTTTGTTACTCTTTCACGTAAAAACTACTGAATGGATTTGAATGAAACTTTACCACAACATAGCTTATACATCAGAATAACACATAGGCTACAATTTTTGAGGTTTCTATGAGGTCGTAAAAAAAACACATTTTTTGCGCTTACATAGCAAACGCTGACTGAATCCTACAAGATAGATCAAAACAATTTACTACAGTATTGTACAACTTAAAAAGGTATACAAAAAAGTCCGTGATGGTATATTTATTTATTTATTTAAGATAAGGTACACAAACAGATGACAATCCTAACAACAATATATATACATCACAAAACAGAATGACTAGACTGCCATCCAAACAAAGTGTACACAGCATGATCTCATGAAACAGTCACAAAAAGATATACAAAAAAAAAAAATATATACACAATTATACAAACAAAAAAATAGATATACAATTATACAAAAAAAAAGAAAAAAAATATATATATATTATTATATCTCCTATTATTATATCTCCTATATATATAAAACTCGATTACCACTCACTGACTCACTGACTGATCAGGGTTGTTTTTAGGGTGTTTAGAGGATGTTTTGAGTGTTTTGATGTTGGGGTGGAATTTTTTAGATTTTTTAGTTCATAGAATGGGATAACGGGATTTTTGCCAAACCAACATGGCGGCCCGCGCGAAATGTCAACTTTTCCAAATCGCCTTCGTTTTTAACGGCGTTTGGTGGGAGTGTTCACTACTGTAGCGGGAATGCGGTGCCGCTGTCAAAATGCGAAAAAACAAAATGGCGCCGCCGCCATCTTGGACTGAAAAACCCGTTTCGACCCGTGTTTGCGACCGTCGACCGGAGCGGCGCTTGCTTTTTTCCGGGATTTTCCTTTTTCGTGTGGTCGGGACTGTCCTCGACTCTCGAGAAATTTGCGGCGCGCGGCGAAAAACAATATGGCGGCGGCGCCGGCGGCCATCTTGGATCGCCAATTTCGACGCGATTTTCGGACCGGATTTTCGCCAAGATGGCGGCCTCCGACCGGGGTGAAACGTTCCGGGCGGGGGTGGAGCTCGGCGAGCAGTGTTGCCAGGTGGAAGAAATTTCTACCGTTTTTGTAGTTTTCCCCTAGGGGCCCCGAAAGGCGAAAATCGAAATAACGACTTTTGGATTTTCCATACCATGCGCCTATAGGCCGGCGGGGCCTCTATGACTTTCTGGTATTTGAGGTTGGAAACTTTTCGCAGACCGAATTTGACCCGAATTGATCTCCCAGATCGGGGTGAGCTGGAGACGCGGGACAAACGTCATCCCACCCCGTATACGGTGCAGATATTGGGAAAAATCCGAAACTCCGAGATTTCAAGATGGCGGCGGCGCCGGCGGCCATTTTGTAAAAAGTTGTAATTTGGAAAAAATGAAATCGCGGTTTTCGCGCGGTTGCCGGCGTTTTTCGACTGACAACCCCGGGTGACCTTTTGTAGTGCTCGGTGAGCCGCATCGAACGGTGGGGTAATTTACCCCGATTTTGGGGTAATTTCTCAGATTTTGGGGAGAACGTAAATCGCGTGTTTTTCAATTTTTTTCACATGGCCGGGTCCACCAGGCCTCGCTGATCATTTTTACCACCATTTTGGGCCAGATATATGGCAACACTGGGCGCTGTGGCAGATTTCGGTTTCGGCGACTTTGCGAATTTTTTGGCGCGAACCGATGACAGTTGCGCGCCTGCAGTTACCGCCAATCGGTGAGCGGTTTAGTCTACTACACTGGAAAAATATGACGTTTGACTATTTCAAGATGGCGCCGGCGCTGGCGGCCATTTTGCAATGGTTAATATCCTCTTTTTGCTTTATTCTCGCGGTTTTCAATCCCGATACGGCGATATGGGTATCGAATGAAAGGATTTTTTCAGCACTATCGAATCCTATTGGTGGCAACGTTAAAAAACCAATATGGCCGCCGGTCCAAAAAGGCCAAGTATCATTTGTATTGTAATCCCTACAATATGGGTATCAAATAAAAGGGTTTTGCAAGTCTAATATAGCCGCGTTAGAGACATCGAAAAAAATTCAAAATGGCCGCCGCTCTCAAAATGGCGGACCGCTTTTGTTTTCCAACCCAAGCTTCATGGGTATCAAATGAAAGGGTTTTGAAAGTCTAATACAGCCGCGTTAGAGACAATGAAAAAAATTCAAAATGGCCGCCGCTCTCAAAATGGCGGACCGCTTTTGTTTTCCAACCCATGCTTCATGGGTATCAAATGAAAGGTATTGAAGAGTAGAACACAAAGCTATAAGTGAAGTTTCGAAAATTTCAATATGGCCGCCGATCCAACATGGCGACTGACATTTTTTTGCGATTTTCACCATATGGGTATCAAATGAAAGGATTTTAAGAGTAGAACGGACTCAAATGTGCGGTATAGAAAATGACAAATTCTTTTTTTTTTTTACTTACCTTGATAATCTTTACAAGATTTTGTACAAGATGAACAAGAGAACTGTACAAGATTTTATTTGAAAATCGCAATAATGAGCAGTACCACCTCGAGGTGCGTGCACCTCGCGGCACTCACGCGAACACCAGCGCCATGAGTTTTTCAGTGTGTTTACAACTGCACACGGTTTTTTAGTTTGTTTTGACTTAAATGAAAACAATTTTTCACCAATTTTCGACCTTAATATCCTCTTTTTGCTATATTCTCGCGGTTTTCAATCCCGATACGATGATATGGGTATCGAATGAAATGATTTTTTCGGCACTGTCGAAGCCGATTGTTGGCAACGTTAAAAAACCAATATGGCCGCCGGTCCAAAACGGCCAAGTATCATTTGCATTGTAATCCCTACAACATGGGTATCAAATGAAAGGGTTTTTCAAGTCAAAATCAGCCACGTTAGAGACGTTGATGAAAATTCAAAATGGCCGCAGTTCTTAAAATGGCGGACCGCTTTTGTTTTCCAACCCAAGCTTTATGGGTATCAAATGAAAGGCCTTGACGAGTAGAATACGACGCCATTAGTGACGTTTCTAAAATTTCAATATGGCCGCCGATCCAACATGGCGACTTACATTTTTTTGGGATTTTCACTATATGGGTATCAAATGAAAGGACTTTAAGAGTAGAACGGAACCAAACTTGTGTGTTATAGAATATTGACAAATTCTTTTTTTTTTTACTTACCTCGATAATCTTTTGTACCGCTTCGCAACTGTACAAGATTTTATTTGAAAATCGCAATAGTGAGCAGTACCACCGCGAGGTGCGTGCACCTCGCGGCACTCACGCGACCACCAGCGCCATGAGTTTTTCAGTGTGTTTACAACTGCACGCGGTTTTTTCAGTTTGTTTTGACTTAAATGGAGTCAAATTTTTCACAAATTTTCGACCTACCGCCAATTTTTTTTTTTTCATTAGTGGGATAGACCGCACCACCACGAGGTGCGCGCACCTCGCGGCACTCACGCAACCACATTCACCGTGAGCTTCTTAGTGTATTTTCAACCGTACACTGTTTTGTAGTTTATTTGATTTTTATGGCAAATAACGAGACATTTTCCACTAACTTTTGACAGACCACCCCTTTTTTGAAAGTCGGCAAATATAGAGCACACCACGCGAGGTGCGTGCACCTCGCGGCACTCACGCCACCACGTTTTCAGTGAGCTTCTTAATGTGTTTACATCTGCACAGAGTTTTTTAGTTTTTGCGACATAACTGGAGACATTTTTTTACTTTTTATTATTGACCGACGGCCAATTTTTTTTTCAAGTTGGAGCAGACCACTTCACTGCGAGGTGCGTGCACCTCGCAGCACTCACGCGACTACATTTGACGTGAGCTTCTTAGTGTATTTTAAACTGAACACGCTTTTTCAGTTTGTTTTGACTTAAATGGAGACAATTTTTCACCAATTTTCGACCGACCGCCAATTTTTTTTTTTCAGTAGTGGGATAGACCACACCACCGCGAGGTGCGCGCACCTCGCGGCACTCAGGCGACCACGTTCACCGTGAGCTTCTTAGTGTATTAACAACCGTACACAGTTTTGTACTTCATTTGATTTTTGTGACAAACAAGACGACATTTTTTCCCCATTTTTCGACAGACCACAATTTTTGTCAAACACAGCCGGGATGGACCACCCCACCGCGGGGTGCTTGCACCCCGCGGCAAGCAAGCGACGTCTAGTATAATATATATAAACCCGTAATAGCTACAAATCCTGGGATCCAGCCCTGAGTACATCTGAAATGCTTCTTTTAAATGAGATAAAGTTATTATCAAAAATATCGATGTCATTGTTGCTCCTTGCCAACTCATTGTAGGCTCTCGCCATCCTAACTATCGGATTGTAGTAGGAAGTGTTATTAGTGTAAGTCTGACAAGTGAAGGTGTTAGGTCGGCGAGATCTATACAGAGTATTAATAGATACTGAGGAGAGCAGAACTGGTGCATCAATATACGAGTGCAAGATTTTATGCAGACATAAAAGGTCGTATCTTTTGCGTCGGTCCTGCAAGGTAACAACACCAAACTTTGCCAACCTTTCATTATGAGAGTTTAGGCTTCGGCCGAAATTTAATTTATGTGAAATGTATCTCAAACATCGCTTTTGTACACCTTCGATTCTGTCAACATGAACTCCGTAAAAAGGTGACCATACGGACTGCAATACTCGAGGATGCTTCTTACCAAGGTGAAAAATAGATAGAGAGTGCTTTTGATCTTTTTAAAATCTTTTGTTGATCTTATGATAAACCCTAACAATTTATTGCCTCTGCTCACAATATTATCATAATGTGGACGAAAACTCAACTCCTCGTCAAATAGTACACCCAAGTCTCTAACAACCGCTTTCCTAGACAAATTGCTGCCTCGAATATAGTACGTGTGTGTTATTTTATTTTTCTTTTTCCTAGTAAATGTGACAATACAAGATTTCTCAACATTCAGACTCATATTATTACGCGAACACCAGTCTGAAACAGTGTTAAGATCTTTTTGGAGAACTAGACAATCATTAATGCCGGTTACACTCGTAAAAATCTTCAAGTCATCAGCATATAACAAGGCGGAGCATGTCAATTGATCAATTAAGTCGCTGATGAAGATGTTAAAAAAGAGAGGACCTAAGTGCGATCCTTGTGGAACTCCTGAAGTAATAACCACAGGATTAGAAGAATAACCCTTGACAGTAACGAGCTGAGTCCTGTTGTCTAGGTAGGATGTAACCCATCTAAGAAGATCACCGTGTATGCCGTAATGAGATAGTTTCAGACATAACTTGCGATGGTCGACCTTATCAAAAGCTTTGCTGAAGTCCAGGTAAAGTGAGTCTACCTGACCACTGACTGCAAACACACGGCAAATAAAATGTTTATATTCTAAGAGATTGCTTAAGGTTGACCTTTTCCTGATAAACCCGTGCTGTTTGGTAGAGAGAAACTTATCAAAATAAGCATAAAGACGATCATAAACAAGAGATTCGAACACTTTTGCAACACATGAGAGCATACTTATTGGGCGGTAGTTAGCACACAGTGATTTGTCCCCTGCCTTATGAATAGGAATAATATGAGCTACCTTCCAACAGACGGGGAAAACACCACTACGAAGTGACTTATTAAATAGCAACGTAAGAGGAACAGTGAGCTCCTCTGAACAACGTTTGACGAACCCGTGCGGCAAGCCATCCGGACCCATCCCCTTTTTATTATCCAATCCCTTGATCTTACGCAAGGTGTCTTGTTCTGAAATAGTAAATTCATGGAGTGTGGAATTACAAATGTTAGACAAGTTCAACGAGGCTGCGCTCTCTAAGCATGAAGGACTGTTAAATACTGAAGCAAAGAATTCCGAAAACAACCCACAGATGGTTTGACCGTCAGAAGCAACTTTACCGTTAAATGACATACTTTCAGGGAAAGCATTACTGCCCTTTTTACCATTTACAAACTTCCAGAACAAATTACGTGCATTTGAACTCTCATTCAAGGAATCCTCGACTGCAGATAAAAACCTCTTATAACACGCGTCAATAAGTAATTTACTTCTGGTGCGAAGTAAAGCAAAAGTATCGTAGTCCCTGGGATTACCATATCTTCTGTAACGAGTATGGTATTTATTTTTCTCCTTAATACAATTCCTTAAGCCTTCACTGTACCATATTGGGTATTTGTTACGGGTCAACTTAGGAGGCGGCGTATGCCTGTGTATTATCTTGAATACTTCAGCATAAAATTTTGAAACGCAGTCGTCCAAATGTGGTGCCGAAAGCAATTCGTTCCAATCAACTTCTCTCAAGTCCGACTTTAGACCAATGTAATTGCACTTAAAAAAAAAAAAAAAAAAAAAAAAGTTATAGCGTTTTGCCTGTTTAGGTGTCAAAGGCTTACTGGGCTTCATACCAGGAATCTCCACATTCAATGGCAGATGATGATCATCAACATGACACAAAGGATTAGCCTGGAACACTTCGATACAAGAAAGACTTGATAGAACGAGGTCAAGGTATCGGTCGTTTTTATTAGAAATAGTATTGTACTGAACTAAGTCGCAAGTGCTTATTGTCTCAACGAGCAAACGAGCCCTGCCATCTCTTGGATCCGAAGGTGTAAGTATTCGCGATTTGCTGCAAGGGTTCCAAGTAATGTTACCAGTATTAAAATCTCCCAACAACAAGAACTCATCCTTATGTGTGGAATTTAGAATTAACTTCTGACAGTTTTGATGAAATGTAGTGTATCCATCTAGTGATAAATCAGGAGGCAAGTAGCAAAGACAAATGTTTAGCAACTGATCTATATTGTTACGAGAGACGATTGTGAGCCAGATATCTTCAACGCTGGATTCCCAAGACTGTTGACGTATAACATGAAAATACTTTTTGACAGCGATTAGAATACCGCCACCACTTTTTTTTAAAGAACTAGAACTATTTCGGTCTCTTCTTAATACATAATAACGATCATCAATAAATTCCCCATCATAGACACTATCAGAAAAATTTGTTTCTGACAGACAAATAATATCGTAATCATTATTTAATACGTTAAGATAAATATCCTTGGTTTTGGATCTAGCACGACCTAAGTTTTGATAAAAAATATTTAACATTATAGATTACAGATAATAGAACCAAATATAAGATATGTTTATCTCTTAGGAATAACCCACAAAAGGAAAAAGATCGTTAAATGTAGTTTATAGGAGCATACTGCAGTAGCTACCTATAGGCCTATGATTAGGGCTCTGCAGTGCTTAGTTACCGTATTTCTTACTTATTACTAGACTAGACGGGACGAACCTGAAGTCCACGCGAACGAAGTCGCGGGCAAAAGCTAGTAATGTATAAAAACCCAGTCCCAAAATCGCTCCCCCCCGATAAGGGCTCCCCTAGCGCGCCCAGGAGAGCGAAGGCCGGGGGTCCTCAGATGTGACACTCAATCCTGAGAGCCCCCTACAACACTTGAGGATGGCCATGGCTGAGGTTTTTAGTGGGTAGGCCTCCCCCTTCTGGGGACATACGACGCGTGCGACTACATAGCCGCCGGCTTTCCGCAGCCGGGGTTCAATGCATTTTCCTCAGCGGAACAAAAAAAAGTCTATCTATGTACATGTATATACTTGAGCGGCAAAATGACTATGTTGAAAAACTTCCTTATCCCCGAACTACGCAGAAAACGCTTAAACCACAGCAGAATTTGGTTCCAGCAGGATGGGGCAACTGCCCACACAGCCGATGAGGTAATGAACTTCTTAAGAAGCAAGTTTCATGGCCGAGTCATCTCGCGTTTCGGGGACATTGCGTGGCCAGCTCGCTCCCCGGATCTCAGCATTTGTAACTTTTTCTTGTGGGGACTGCTGAAATCAAGAGTGTACACAAACAAACCCGCACATTGGATGACCTGAAGGAAGCCATACGTCAAGAAATAGCCAACCTTTCTCCTGCAATGTTAGGGAAAGTGTTTGACAATTTCAGTGCAAGATTGGAAGAATGCATGGCCCAAGATGGTCATCATTTGAAAGATGTCATCATCAAATCTTAAACGGATAACATAAACATTTCTTTGGTTATTTTTATAAATGTTCATAAGGGGTCATCCATAAATTACGTTACACGAATTTCGTGATTTTTTGCTCCTCCCCCCGTCCTTGTCACAGCTAGTCACATTTGTGAGACTCCCCCCCCCCCCTAGTGTGACGTCACAAATTTTGAAATTATAGAAATGATTGAATGATAAAAGCGGTTTCGAAATCAGTTTTATTTTCATTTTAATAAAATTAACATCAAATCAATTAACAAAACAAAAAACGATTACTTATATTAAATAAGTATATGGTCATTTCATGATTTTCTTATTATATTTTTCAAAATCACCTACTATAATCAATTAGAAAAATAGTACGTTTCGGGAGTACCCCTATTAATAGATAGAAGAAGATACTATTCCTTTATTTATTTATGAGAGTATACAGATTTTACAATAAAAGTTAATATTTACAGCACTTTTCATACTAATAGTAATAATTTAAAGTTTGAATTTTAACAGTTAGCTTATGATAGATTTTGAAATGTGACGTCACGAAATTTAAGATCCCTCCCACCCCCTTTTCACACAATGTCACACTTCGTCAACCCCCTCCCTCCCCCTAATCGTGTGACGTAATTTATGGATGGCCCCTAAATAGCAATCTGTAATATGCAATAAAACCCTTTGTATCTCTTAAAACTATTGAGTTATTTACATTTTAAAACCGTCAGATCATTTTGCCGCTCCCTGTATTATTTCTTGTGTACTTTATATGTGCAATGAAGAGTCAGTGTATATGTATGTCTATCCATTACTCTAGATAACACAAGTGCCTACTTCAGGCTAGGCTAATTGGTGTGAGTGTAAGTATTTAATTAATTTATTCACTTATTATATAATTATCAGCGTTCACGAGCACCTGCATTCACGTCGCACATAAACTGTGAACGCTCCGTAAGCACGTAATTACAAAGCTTACAGCACAGTTCGCAGCTTTAGTCTGAAACGTAAATTTGGCAGCTACAGTTTGAAACTTGCACGTCTGTCTGCGTCCTGCGGCTTGATAATCCTTCATACGCGTAAATCTCGTGCTGTTAGTGCGACGTGGGAAGGTGGGCTGTGATGCGAGGTAATAGGTATGTACAAACGTTTTGTCGACGTTAAAATATCAATTTTCGTACACAAGAGAGAGTAAAATTTTTGATACTAAAAAATAGGTATGTTCCGGTGTAAAACTGTCGATACAATAAATATGTATTTTTTAAATAAAAAGTGTAAAAATTCGGATTTCATTAAATGATTATTGCTGATCATGTTACTTGGACTGTTATGGACATGAAGTGAATGGGCTCGTGGGGCGAAGAAGAGGCAAGAGAAGAAATTATGTTTGTCGTTGTGTGAATGTTGATATGTTGAAGAAGGGACTGTCGAAATGGTGAATGATAGAAGAGAGTGAACGAGAAAGACATGTTGCGCCAACTTTAAATAAAATTGGGAACAGAGCAGAAGAAAGAAGATAATTACTTACTAAAGGGACTTTCATATTTAAAAACATCACTCCACACTAGGATTTTATCTTGTGTCATTTTATGTTGCACTCATAAACATAGAACACTTACATAGATAATTTTAATAATTCAATTCATATTTAAATGTATTATATTATACTAGCTTTCTGCCCGCGGCTTCGCCCGCGTGGATTGGGTCTATAGAGGGTTAAGGGTAATAGCTTTTGCCCACGGCTACATATGCGCGGAAGTCGGTTTATGGCGCGAAGGTTTTATCGCGCTTCCCGTGGGACTATCCGTTTTCCCGAGATAAAAAATATCGCAAAAACTTGCTCAAGTATCACTCTATCTATTGATGAAAACCGCAGGAAAATCTCTGCGGTAGTTTTTGAGCGAAGCCTTTATCCCGTGGGATCTGTCGCTTTTCCCGGGATAAAAAAGTAGCCTATTATTTAATACGGACTTTTATCTTTACGTTTGCAAAATTTCAAAGCAATCGGTTTAGTAGTTACGGCATGAAAGCGGAACAAACAAACAAACTCACTTTACGATTTATTAGTAAGGATTCTGTTATAAATCAGAATTTTGGTGTTATCTATAATATTTAAATTGAATGGTGTTATATGTCACCATACAGGTTATTGTCATTAAATTGATTTTATATATTAATCTTGGCTGATGAACTGTAATTGTGTCTAAATAAAAAATATAAGAAAATTCAAATCATTTCTATCGCTGTCGATATTTGTCAGCTCCGCTAAATGGTTGTAATTTGCAACAGTGCGTCCGTTTCGTCCGGCGCAATGAAAGCCGTAGGAGCTTACAATATTGAAAGCTAAATTCGAAATACAGGTTGTATCCCAACCGTGGTGAATGCTATGCAAGCTAGCTCTACTTGTTCATTAACGTTTCCCTTATTAATTATGTTTAATTAAATTAAATATATATGAAATATTAAATTTGTTAAATATTTAAAAATAGTCATAACTTAAATCACAGTAATTCGTTATTCAACCCTTGAAGGACCGTTGATAGTGAGAGACCAAGTATTTTTGTTCAACTTAATACATAATTTGTTAAATTCATCGTTGTTATAAATTCTTTGTTAAATTCAATGTTAAATTTTAGGCGGATATCTTAATGCAAACGACGCATAACGCAACCACCGTTCACCTGATCTGGCGCCGTGCGACTTCTGACCGTTCAGCAAGCTCAAAAGACCGCTCTGCGGGCACCGTTTTCATACGATAGAGATTCAATTTTTATATTTTGTTTTTAATGTTATTCTGTCTAAGACTATATGCGCATAAATGATTAAATAATAATAAATGCGTATTACAAAAATAATAAATCTAATCAATACTAAAAGTTACATTAATCATATTTGGGCAATTACTGAAAGAGAATGTTATTGTTTTACCAGTTACATTTGCAACACGCCGGCAATGAATTTTCATATAAATTTGACACAGCGTTTTTAGTTCGAAATTCAAAAATGGCATCGACAATTAATTTGAGTTATTTGTTTACGCAAACACGAGACGTCGCATGTTCTTTTTTCGAATGTATCAAATTTAATGTCCGTAATGTCAAGCTTGACGTTAGTAGTAAATTAATAAATTAATGTCGTATTGTTTTCACAGTAAGGTATAATTCCTCAAAGCTCCATTTTCTAATGAATTAGCATATCCTCACCTGAAACCATCACCCTGACAGCCATTTTCAATTACCAACCGTTGTTCTGTCTCCGCCAAATTAAATTCAGTTTAAATTCAACGCAGCCTGCAATGGGGCGCTGTGACAATGATGTGAGAGCGACTGTCTTCTATTAAAGAGAAGTGTTTTTGTTTTGTGCTTATGAGGGACGGAAAACTCATATAAATGAGTTTTGTGCGCTAATTAAGATAGAGGGATTATAATCAAAAATAAAATAATCTTTATTCAACAATGGCTTTAACACGTAATTGACGAGTTAAAAAAATCTATAAACTCGAATATCAAAACGTAAGTTCCCTTTAAAAAATTAAATAAAAGACCAAACCTAACAATATTAATTACAAATAGTCTAACCTTTTTTTTTGAGGCGGACAAAATGCCTATTCCGGCGGAAGATGTTGGTCCCCGGCGCACAATTATTTTTTTCTTCGGGGGAGGGGAGGAAGGGCATGAGCCGATGGGGGAGGGGAGGGGGAGTGTGGGGCTCGTAGCCACTAAAAACTCCGCCGGCGTTCCTTCTCCTCATTTCGCCGGAAGTCACTGGGACTACCAAATGGTATAGTGTCTTGGCGACTCCGGCGATGCTGACCCGTGAGGGCCCCGTCTCTCTTTGGGAAGGGCCGCGCGCCCTTCCCAATAATCTAACCTAACCTAACTCAACTAAGCAACATAAATAATTTTAATCAGGAGCGTTCCTCCAACGCGACGATTTTTTTTTAATATTAATACATAGTTAGGTACTTTAAGATTGAGTATCTTTTATAATTTTAATTTTAATAAGAGAAGTTAGGTTTTTTCTTGGGGATTTTTTCATTTTATATATTTTTGCAATTGCACCCACGATACAAGAAAAATATCCAAATGTGAAGCGACGTTTTTTGCCTGTTCTATATATGTATATGATATCAACTTATCTACTATAAAAATATATCAATAGCTTACTACACCATACTGGCCTAAAGCGTTGGAATAGTAGTTCTTTTCTTCGACTCCATTACTTTATGTCTGCAGTAAGCTCCCAGTAAGAAAGAGCCCCGAATTAAATTTTTAATCGCAACGTAACATTACCATTTCGTAATTACCTTCCAAACCGAAACTAAACACAGTTAATATCTAGACAAAATGTTGCAACGTTATAATAACCGCATCTACTACTTTCATTTTGATTTCCCCAAAGATTATATTAGGTGAGGAGAGGTTAACTTGTCCGTGCGTTCGTCACTATCTCAGCCATCATTATTTCAAGCCGTGCCTGCTATATGAGCGGAATGGAAGCGAAAACATTTTAAAATTTGTGATTAAATCTCTCTTTATTTTTCACCTTATTTTACAGTGAAATCGTTTTCAAATAAATAAATGTAACACAACATTTATTTATTTGAAAACGATTTCGCATGGTTTTAATTAATTCCACAATTACAGTCTCCTGATAACACAGAGGAAAGTCATTCATACTAATTTACTCATCAAACAGGATTTTTACAATCATTTTGCACGTCAAAACTCACAAGTCTACGAGTACGGCGGAAGACCGAGGGCTATTATTAGAACAAGAAATTTGAAACTAAAATATTAAATTTATTATATTATATTATACAATATTTATATTATAATACTTTATTATATTATATAATATTACTACTTACTAGAAAATCTCGGAAGAAAATAAACTTTGTCGTTTTATTTAATATATGTATATTTATTCTCGCTTACATCAAACCACAGATTAATAAGACATTTGACGGACAATCGGACCGCGTTTTTACGGGTGTTAACTCTTTTATAAGTAAACACTGCATACTAATGCAAATGTTAAATGTTGCTTAAGCATGTAATTTCAAAACTTGTAAAGTTGCTTCACGGTTATTAGGTGCTACTACAAGTAAACAACACTATGTTATAATTAATTTTAAACCGTAAAAATATTACCGGAATCTACATCTGATTATACGAATACAATACAAAAAACAAACGCTTATGTACTAAATATTATTTATTTATACATGCATATACTCATTGCATTTATTGATATAAAATAACCCTAATTACATTCGCTTTCGTTTCATTAGTACGAAACATATGGGTATGATTCCGTGATTTTTTAATTATTTCTATATATAGTCGTTATATATCGAAAAATTTCGATGACGGAAGCAAATCGTACTTTGTCTAGGCTTTGACAGCAAAATATAAATAGCTGGTTCCACATTTATTGAAGAACGCAAGTTCAATATTTTATCACTTGCTTCCAGTCAGCACCCTGTCACCAGCGCACCCATTCATTGTGCAATTGTATGCACAAAATTTAAACCTATGCTTAATAAAGAAAGGTACTTCTAAAGGTAGGATCTAAGATTTATTTCTAATCTAAGATTTGTTTCCAATCCTCGTTTGCACCTAAGCAGCCCTACGCAGGATCTGACCCGAGTACTTTACTCTCTCAAATATTTACACAGCCTACTTTAGCACGAGGGTCGGGGTGTAACTAACTTTCTCATTGTAGGGCTTAGGGAGCTAACTTAAAGTTGCACAAACATTTCTTATTTTTTACGATGCCAGTTTTATTGTATATTTACATACATACATACATACATACACTCACGCCTTTTTCCCACGGGGGTAGGCAGAGATTACGTCCTTCCACTTGCTACGGTCCTTACATATCTCTTTCGCTTCATCTACTTTCATAACATTCCTCATACATGCTCGACGATTGCGGGTACTTCTGACCTGGCCTTTTTTGAGGACATATTTAAGGTCTGAAATATCCAGCCCAACGCGAAGGCGTTTGATAGGGTCTGGCATAGAGGTCTTCTGACGAAGCTACCATCGTATGCAATCCCCGAGGGACTCTGCAAATGGATAGCCAGCTTCCTGGATGGTAGGCGCATTAAAGTCGTCGTTGATGGCTGCTGCTCGAAAACCATGCCCATAAATGCTGGCGTTCCACAAGGTTCGATGCTCTCCCCGACACTGTTCATTCTGCACATCAACGATATGTTGTCCATTGAGAGCATACATTGTTATGCAGATGACTGCACGGGTGATGTGCGGTATACCAACCACCAGAACGTCCCCCGGATCTCGCTACATGAAAGACGGTTGCAACTTGTGTCTGAAGTCGAGGACTCTCTAGGGCGAGTCTCGGAATGGCGTGCAAAGAACTTAGTCAAGTTCAACCCCACAAAGACACAGGTGTGCGCGTTAGTATTTCTCTCCAGGTAGACAGTGGCTCAGCTGTGCCCCTGGCACTGCAGATGTCCATGAGCGATGGTTACCACTTACCATAAGGTGGGCCATTGGCTCGTCTGCCACCATGTGCAATAAAAAAAATGCATCATTAATAATATATCATTAATGGAGATGCAATATATACCTATCGACTAAAGTCAGCCAGTTTTGGCCATAAGGGCCCTACGGCTTGGATGAAAGGGATTTGAAGCACCCGGGAAAGTTAAATAAGAGATAGAAATAGCTCTGAAAAGCGACGCAAAACTAACGTTTATGCTATTGCATATTGCATTCAGCGCAGAATGATTTGTGGATTTCACATCAGCATAAAAGAATGAACATTTGATATTACAAGAAATACAGCACCTAAGTTTATCCTAAATCGAGAGAAGCAACAAAGTAAAATGATTTAAAAGGGAGACGAGAATAAAACAAACAGGATAGTGTACGTCGGCCAACAAACTTAACCTCAACACAATGCTATGAGGCATACAGCTGGGCGAAGTGACTAAGAAGTGTTGTTATTCTGACAGGATCATAAAGGGTATAAATAAGATGTACACGTTTTGGTATTTCTCTTTATTTATACATATTTCATATTATTTACATTTATTATATCGCCAAAACTAAATGTAACAAAGCTATTAAAAATAATGGATGAGAGAATAATTTACTTAGACCGCATGTTTTGTGAAACTAGAGAAAAACGCTTTGCTTAATAAAGTCTAGATGTATAAACCCGAGTTCAAGCTCCAGTTTTCATAATTCTATATAGTCCTTTTACTTATCGGTATTGTTTAAATATCTTCGAACTCGCAGAAAACAATTAAAAATGTATATGAACCTCCCGCTCACTCCCACTCACTCCCGCTTTCCCAACAGCCGCCATTACTGTCCAAAATTATCGCCCGCTCCGTAGCTTGCGTGATTTTAATATATAAAACGTCGCATTCGCAATTATCCGGAATTACTTCCTTCTGTGTTGAATATATTTACATATTTTTATTACGCGACCAAACATCTTCGTGATGGATGTACCAGTTCGGATCGAGGTTTGGTTGGAGGACTGCTGTTTGATGATGAACAATCGGTTTGCCCATACGTAGAAGAAATACACGATGAAATTGAACTGTACTAGATCAGTTCAGTTTCAGGTCATCTTCTCAACTCATATCCATCAACGAGAGGTCCGAGCCTTTTTTTTGAGGCGTAGGAACGACTATTCCTTGGATGATGTTAGTCGCCGGCGCACTATTCCTCCTCCAGGGGGGGAGGGGGGAGTGTGGGGTTTGCACCGTCCCCCGTGTACCTTCTTTTCATTTCGCCGGAAGTCGCGGGGGCTGCCGGAAGTCGCGGGGGCTACCGAATGGTATGGCTTCGACGCAACTCCAGCGGTGCTGGCCCGTGAGGGTCCCATTTCTCTCTTTGTGAAGGACGCGCGGGAACACTGCGCGCGCCTCTTCGAACCGTCAGTAGTACTTCTTGTACACAGGTGTTAGTGCTCATTGCAGGGGTAGTTGGCGAATGTAGTCTGCCCTTCTCCTCCCGGTTCTCCTCCGACGGATGACCGTATTCGCGGCCAGCTCTACTACCATGTATTTGAGCATGGCTTGGAGTGAAAGGTCCGCTCCAATCGTGGAAGAGATGCGAGCCTACCCTAACGATGTAACACCAACAATGAAAAATTTTTTATTTTTGACTAAACTAAACATTTTTCCAAAAATTAAGTTGGAGTGAAATAAAGTGAATCTAAACTAAAGGTTTCCATCAGGGCGATAAGGCTCTTAGTACACTGTCCCTGATTGGATTCAACCCCGGGCCTTGGGATTCATCCGATTTATCCGATTTGTAGACCAGTATTGAGACCATACCAACAGCACTACTCACGTTTCAGGTGATACCGATATCACGGTTCTATTGGACTCTATACAGGGTCTATGCAGAGAGAACTATAACCCTTATCTGTTCAAAGGAATCTATTGGGGTCGTGATGTTAGAAATCACCGATAGTACCAACCACATCAACAGTTTCTTTGCCAGACGACCCACTTTTTTCAGAAAGCCTTTTTTTTTTTATTTAAAATAGGTTTGCGTTTGTCCACAATCTCACCTGATGGTAAGTGACGATGAGGACTAGGTTGTAACACGCTTACCTAGCAAATGCCTATTCACTCGTGACTTGAAGACCGTAAGATTATATTGTTCCGGGAACACAGACGTCGGCAAAGAGTTCCACATCTTAGCTGTTCGTATTAAAAACGAAGACTGGAACCGTTTTGTACGTGTAAGAGGATAGTCCACCACGTAAGGATGGTAGCCTACGTCTGGTTGACTGGTGGTGGAAAGGAGCGGGTGGAATTAATTCCTGTAATTACAACGCACACTCTTCGAAATGCAACCTATAGAAAACCGAAAGGCAAGCAACTCTTCGACGGTGTTCTAGACTCTGAAGACGTGAGTTTATAAGTATTTCGTCGTCGATAAGTTTTCTAGCTCGCCTTTCTACTGAGTCTACTGAGTCCTTATATTTATAATAGGTTCCACGACCACGACCACGACCACGACTTCAATATTTGTAAACTAACTCTTCGCCAGGCGAGACTTAAATTAAAGGCACAGCTTCTCTCTTGGACATACCAGCAATCAAAGTACGTTTTAGCGCTCTTCGAGTAACTGTTTTTTTTTGTGTCAGTATATAATTTGTTAAATACTATTGTAATTAGTTTTTTTTATTTAATTTTTTATTGATACTTCTTTTTTTTTCTATGTTTGTAGTGCGTTGGTTTTCTTTTATTTCTTCTTTGACTGAAATAGGTACCACATTCTAGTGCCCTTTAAAACAAATTGTTACAACTCCCACAGAACAGGTATAGCTTAGTGTGGGAGTTTTATAGATTGTTCATTTAATTTTTTTTTTATTTAAAATAGGTTTGCGTTTGTCCACAATCTCACCTGATGGTAAGTGACGATGAGGACTAGGATGGAACACGCTTACCTAGTAAATGCCTATTCACTCGTGACTTGAAGACCGTAAGATTATATTGTTCCGGGAACACAGACGTCGGCAAAGAGTTCCACATCTTAGCTGTTCGAAATTAATTGAAAATAAATTATTATTATTAATACAGCACACAAAGTCTTACTCTGATAATTACTATCACTGGGCTACAAGTTCCAGTTGAACGCATTACAGAAGCAACATCGAACAGACTTAATAAAATTGGAAGTCGTAAATTGTGAGAATCCATTTTCACATCAACCCGTCACGAAAGAGGTCTGACCCCGAAATTAGGAGTTAAACTTTTAAATGTGGTTGCGGCGGTCCGACTCCAGACAGTTGGGAGATGGGTCGATGGCCAATTATGCTTTGATATAGAAATATCGGTTATTATTTCAATTTTGATTAGTTACTTTACTTATAGATTTAGATCGAAATTTACGCTCGACATATATGCACAAATTGTACCTTGTACACTGTACTTGTACATTGTACGTTGTAACACATTTAAAGTGTGCAGTGCCAAATCATCTATACATATAATAAGACAGTAAAAATATTTTGTCTGTACATTTAGTATTTTTGACTGAAATGGATAGAGGGGCACTTAAATAGATTATTAGAAAGCAAAAAAAAATTTTTGGAATTTTTTGTCTGTCTGTCTGTCTGTATGTTTGTTCACGTTTATCTCCGAAAGTACTGAACCGATTTGCATGAAACTTTCACTATTTGCTTTGTTTTAACTCAGAATAATATCTAAACTTTGTTTCATCAAAATCGGTTCATTAAAAAAAAAAGTTATCGTCATTTTAATGAACTCAAGGCATGATAATATTGCGAATTATAATGTACACCATTCTTACATAAGTTACATGGGAAATTTAAAATCTAAAGACAATTCATCATCATGATACAATACATACATAAGATAACGTCTTTATCCCCTGCGGGGTAGACAGAGCCACAGGTTATAAGACCCAAAAGGCCACGTTTAGCATGTTCGTGGGCAGTGAGATGGAACAGGGAACCAAAATACGATGAAACGAAACCAGTTTTTATCAACATAATATGATAAATGCGAAAGTTTGTTTGTTTATTACCTCTTCACGCTTAATCTATACATATAATAGAACAGAAAAAATATTTAAGTGTAAATCAGTTTCAATACGCATGTTAGTTTTTTCATAAATCACTAGATGGCGCTGTTTCATTTAATCAATTTCTACACGCGCTATTGTAGTTTTTTCAAATAAAGCCTAATAAAGGAATATCGATATCGACATAAGGCGAAAATCTCCTTCGTATCTTTTCATGATCTTTGCGCTGAGAATCGAATAGGAAAAATATTTTAATCGGTAAAATCGTATATTAATATGATTTGTGTATCAATAACATTCAACTCGAAATTTACGCAGACGAAGTCGCGGGCAACAGCTAGTTTTAAATAAAAGTGAAGGATTTTCTTATAGAAAAATGTTTTATAGTACCTATTCAAGAGTTTCATTAGTCGTAGGTAATATTATTTTTAATTAATATTATTATTATTTAATATATTATTTTTTTATTTTTTGTAATAAAATATTATAAGTTTACTGTGTATTTTGTAGTGTATGTTGTGGCTGCCTTTAAAAAAATGTTATGTTGTCTAGGTTAAGGATACTTATTATTTAGATGTAATAATGTAACAATTACTGGTGGTCCTTAATCACAATAAATAAATAAATATAAATCCGTGTTATTAAGTAGTATAAATTAAAAGATTATATAAAAACATTTATAATAAAGTAATTGAATATTTAAATGATATTTAATTGATGATGATATTTAAATGATGAAAGGGACAAAATTCATTGGTTATGTTTGATTCAGTATCCTTTTTTATATGCAGACGTGATATATACAACTGTAATTTTGCTACTATATATAATTGTGAAAATTGAAATATTATAATAATATTGTAAACAATGTTTGAAAAGTGGAGATAAAAATAAACCATCAGAGTTTCTCATACATACATACACTCACGCCTTTTTCCTATGGGGGTAGGCAGAGATTACGTCTTTCCACTTGCTACGGTCTTTACATATCTCTTTCGCTTCATCTACTTTCATAACATTCCTCATACATGCTCGACGATTGCGGGTACTTCTGACCTGGCCTTTCAGAGTTTCTCGCCTGTTCTTTTCGACAAGGCTCTCTCCTAATTTCCGAAAAAGTATTTTTTTTTTTCATATTCTTATACACGAACAAGGTTTTTATTCTTTTAGTTTGTTTTAACGTCAATAAATCTATGTTGAATAAATATTTTTTTGATTTTGATCCATTACTAGTTTTTGCGAATTTGGATTCAGTTTCTGAATTAAGTTCTTTTATAATCTATTTAGTCCATACATCCTCATACCTACGAAAATGGTTCTTTGATATATATTCCATTCGCCTTTCTTGGATCTTATGGAACCTTTGTTTGTTGTCGTAAGCTTTCCCCTTATATTTACTATAGTAACCATGAGTTCACTTTTTTTTATCAGGAGAGAAAGGCTGAATATCCTCACAATGAGCACGAAATGTACCCAGGATACCCTCGCAACGGCAAGTATCACGGAGGTTAAGTCGGACTCCACGCGGCCAGAGCGGTCTGACCACGTGACCTGCCGACTAAACTCAGTCTGTGCCTAAGTTCTAAGATCCGTATAGGCAAACCGTGAGGGCGACCGCCTATAAATTCACTGTAATTCTATGATACTCTTTTAGCAGGATGTGAGACAAACATCAATATAACAATACAATATGAACCATTTTCACGGGACAAGGCTCGAAAACTCAAGTAAGAGTTCCCCACCAACTGGATCTTATATGGGTATAAGTAGTAATAAGCATTATGTGAGCAACCGTACCACGCCGTGTCATCACACACCCTCATGATGAATTAGTACAGAAACTTCGAGGCCTGGAGGCTGCAGTATATGCACCTTTGCCACCCAATCTGACTGGTTACTTGGCAGCTTTCAGTATCGCCCTGTCAAGCCACCACTCGCGCACTCTCTTGAAAAGCGGTCGCTCTCATTACAAGTCACTAGGTTATTAGGACCAACGCTGTGTTTGGTAATAACATACAGTCCGACATAATTACCGCGACATTTGGTTGAGGTAGTATCCGTGGGGATTCTAAGCCTCTCCCCTCCTGAAGGGGAAAAGAAAAAGTGAACTTTGTGAATATTGGAGGCTTTAAACTGAAGGTTTGACTGGTACGTTTACTTGAGATAGAGAAATAGTTCAATTACTCACTTCTAATTTCCCGAAGGAGATCGAACTCGACTGAATTGCGTTTGGGAATATACGCAGCTCATTTTGACATATTTATCGCAGCTGACTTGCGTCAGTGCTGACAATGTAGTCCAAATCAAGACCGCGTTTAAAGGGTTTAATAATGTTAGTAAACTATAGAAAAATCAGTGTTACCAACACAAGCCGATTATTCTATAAAGTTAAGTACTACTTAACTTTCTCCGGCTATTTGGTTTTTGAAGACTGACATGGTGACACGATCACGATGGTTTCTTTCCTAACCACGGATGGAGCACGAAGTTCGAACTCTGGGTAGCCGCTCCACTGTAGCGTGATATCGTCCCATATTTGTCGCTCTGTCACGGGCCGTAAAGCCTAAACATAAATTCAGCGTGTTTCACTGTTTATCGACACAACATAAAGCCATTTGCTATAGTTCGCTTCCTGAGCTACGCAACTTTGCTATTGCTTTTAAGTAAATTGATAACGCCTTCAATTTGGTGGAACTATTGTTTAATGGTAGTTGTTCATGCCGCCCTTTATAGTCAATTACAGGGTGAGACCTGAAATTGATGCACATATCAAAGATGGAGGCTCAATACAACGTAGTCTACAAAAAACTAGAGGTTCGTTTATGGGCAAATGTATAAATTGTTATAAAAAGATTCCACATAGTGGAGCTGAATTGCCTTTTAACAAATTCAAGGTACATGTTAAAAAGACGCTCATGAGTAAGGGCTATTACAAAGTCAATGATTATTTAAATGATACCAATGCTTGGTGTTGAATTGAATACATTACATTGTAAAGTGTAAATATTTGTTTTCTCGTACAAATTGTAAACACATAATATGTACGTTGTATGGTAACGACATAATTTATTGTAAATTTTGCTATTACTTTTGATAAAGCTGATAAGTTTCTTGCGCCCTTTCTTCTTATCAGTTAAAAAATACGTTCTGGTAGAAAAAAATATTTGGACGATTCAAAAGAGCTTTCTATACAGTCATATTTTAATAAAGTTAATGTTGATTTTGAATAAGTTATTAGTGATTGCATCACAAGGTTTCGGATTGCTTAAAATCCTAGCCTAGGAGGTAGACTCTGTACCAGGGTCGTCTGCATGGGTTCCTCCGTCTTACCTATTTCCGCCGCCAAACAGCAGGGTTCGCTTTGCTGTGTTCCGGCGTGAAGGGTAAGATAGGCAGTGAAATTACTGGGTACTGTGACTTTACATCTTATTTCACAAGTTGGCAACGTACACTGTGGTTCTTATGAGGTTTGCAGATTTGGTGCGAATCTCGTGGGAACCACATGTACTATAGGCGACTGTTACCACTTACCATCAGGTGGGCAGCCTGCTTGTTTGTCAACTTTAGCAATAAAAAAAAAATCAACAGTTTGGATTTTATTCTTTCTAACATTAAAATCTATGTAAAACAATTGATTGGGTTGACATTTTTGTTATACCCTTTACCACAATATTAACAACGTTGACATTTTGTAAATGCATAATTTTGTAGTAAAACACTGAATGATTAAGAATTTAATTGAAATTATTTAAGAGTAATTGTTGTGAAACTAGAGTATTCAATTTCAAAATGTGTAACCAAATGTATCTTCTATTACTGAATTGATCTTTAATCACATGTACGAATAAAAAAACCAGTCAAGTTTATTTAACCGATTTTCAAATTAATTTTGAATACACTGAATTTAATCGATGCGTGTTAAAAAAATATGAAGTTTGTATTTTAATTAACGTAAAAAACCATTTGTCTATAATCATCTCATCTGTGTTGAAGGATTTCGTTTTATGTGGGTAAAAATACAGACATTGATTGTATATTTAATTGCAATTATAGTGAATACCATGACTATAATATTTATTTAAAATTTTGGCATTGTATTGCAAATTTGTCTCAAATCTCACATATAGGTGATACATCATGAGCTAGACAATACTTATATATCAATTCTTATTATCCGATCAATTGAAAACTCATTATCAAAATGTTTTGATGTTCAACTAATAGAAAAGAATCCGATTTGAGTTTGCAATACAGTAGTCATAATATTTTTGTTACTTAATAAAATTGAATCATTGAAACACCTTAATAAAGAGAGCTATACTTAGTCTTTGAAGTCAATTAAAAATGACCAATAAGAATGATAAAACTTTAACTAGAATCTGAAACCCCGCTCGAGTACTTGCAACTGCTGTTACCTGTATTTCAGTTAAAGCACACTCTTAAATATTTCATTGCATTTAAAATAAAAATCCCATTTGGTTCGCCTCGCGGACATATGAAAGGCATCGATTCGTTGTTGATCCGCGTTAATTGTGGACTAGGGTTGTCAAAAAAAAATCTAACAATAACTTTATTATTTCATTCAAACAACACAAAACAATATAAATAATTGCGTCTTTGTTACCCGAAACTTATAATATAGAGATTTTCAAGGCAAGAGTAAATAGGCACTATTTGAGTTTGCGTGTTCGACCTTAACATATTCAATTACCATCAGGTGAGATCGTTGTCAAACGCACTCAAATTTGTAATAAAACAAATAAAATGTGATATGCACGTTCGTGTGTTAGTCAATTTCATACTCATTTACAATTTAGCACAACAAAAGTAATAGGTAAGGCATCTATAAAACAAAACATTTATGTAAGAAGAAAAAAAAAACAGGAATTGAATAATAAATTTAATATCAACATTAAAATATAGGTATTGCCCTTTGAGATATTACTGTTACGTGTTACAACAATTGAAATAGGGAAGTTCATCACTGTAATGTAAGGACTCTTCCTTACAGTGATGAACTTCCCTGAATGAAGTTTGAAGAATCCAAAACCTTTAAAAATAAACCCATATTATAAATATGAAAAGGAAAATGCAGAGCTTTGATTCCGATGGGGTTAGCTAAATTGATACTAATGCCTAAATACGATAACGATACAGTTGTATTTCGATCAGCTTAGTTATATATGCATTGTTTGTTGAAATTGGGGTTCTAAATATCGCCTGAGCTAAATCTTTCTTTTCTATCATAGTTACGCAAAGCTTACCAACGCTACGTTTCCTGGTGTATTCCTGGTATCCCCTACTATCCCCCGGTCTTGCTAGCATTGTCCTTTGCCCAATAATACTGTTCATTTCATTACCATACTTTACACTTTAATTTAGAGCTATATATAGCTATATAAACAAACAGCATATAAAAGGTTAAATTATGAGACGAATTTGAGGCTTTGGTATCTGGAACCTCAAAATTATTATTTCTGTGAGGACCGTTTGTACAGTATAGTGTGGTCCGAAATAAATGTGTTTTTTTCTTTTACAAAAGGAGAATCATATATAGCATTTGAAGAAAATGAATCGTTTTTCTATCTCACACCTTACGTTCGGTTTTCCAAAAATTATAAAATATAAACCGTTAAGTAAAATTGTCAAAGTGACAGTTGAAGTTGTATAACTGCAATATAATAGTCAACTCCTATAGGAAATAGATTAGACTAGATTTCACGAATCGTCTAGCCTTAATGAAGGGGAGTTTTGTTGATCAATTCTGCCAACCCTAACTATAGCACAAGGTTTTCGACAAGGCTCCCTATGGAGTCCATTTTACGCTGGGCACAGCACATTACGAATAAAGCTCTACTGAACGAACGTGAGTGCACAGCCGGAGGTGATGCACCCTTGTTTTTGTTTTTCCTAACTGGACCTGAACTGTGAGGCGTTGATCAATACTAGTTATTGCTTAGCCTGTTCGATTAGAGTTGATAAAATGATGACAGAAGGACAGTGTCAAGGGGGTAAATGTGTACGATCATCGTGAGACCAATTGAATTGTATAGATTACACCGTCGGACAACCAAAGAAATGGCTCAAAGAAAAGAGTATGTAGCAGAGATGTTTTGATACATAAATAAGCGGCATTACCAAAATTGGCAAAGTTAGACGTAAATATATCAGAGAAAACTTGAAAGTAGCATTAGAAAAGAGTAACAGAGGAGCTGAGAGAAGGTAAGTGTGGATAGACATGTCGTAGGTATGAAATACTAGTAATAGTAGGCTAGCACGCCCTTTGCACAAAAAAGTTTGGGAAACCACATTTTGAATCAACTTGCACAAAGGAGAATGTCCATTGTGGTATGGACTTTAGTATCGCCAAAAATGATTTTGTACCATAATGATTTTTATTATATATTGTAGATTTTTAACTATATATTCAATTATTAAAAACTATTTGACTCTATTTCGATGGGTAAAATAGAAATTAAACACCAAAGACTTTCAAATTACGAATTTCTCCTATCATTATTTTTGATAATACCTATTTAATTGTAGAAGATTAAAACTATAAAATGATTAAGTCTATCTTATCCAATAAATATTACAACTATCCAATAATTCATATAAAATAATTAATTAATTTAAAAATAATTGTTTTAGCAACATTGATATTAGCTATCTGTATAAAGAAACTCTTAAAGCAGAATATTGTCTTATGCTTTTGCTTAAATCTTTTGCTTTGTGAAATCTACAAATGTTAGGTATTTAGTATAGTAGACAGTGGTGAAAATAATAATTTTCACCACTGTGAAAATTATTACTCGATTATAATAAATCGCACGTTTGATTTAAATTGATTAAATGATTTAATGTTAATATTACTAAATTAAATTGGTTACAAATTATAAAGTAGCAGATATTGAAAGCACTTGTATGTGATACAAGCTAATATTTCTGAGATCAGCTTGATGAGTATGTCAAACCATGTATATTTATGTATAGACAGATCACAGATTGGAATCTTAGTTTTGTAATAGTAATGCATATTCTATATAGTTCCTTAAAAAACATCTTTGTTTTACATAAAAAAAAAATAAAAAACGGCTGGATTAATTTATCTAATTGGCGGATTCGTCTTCGTTACAAATAGTAGAATAATGACTAAAATATTAGAGAAAGCAGAAAAGATAAGAAGAATGGGTGCAAGAAACTTATCAGCTATATCAAAAGTAATAACAACATTTACAATAAATTATGTTGTTATCACACAATGTATATGTGTGTTTACAATTTATATTGGAAAACTAATATATACAATTTAGAATGTAATATCTTCAAATCAACACCAAACATTGGCATCATTTTAATATTCATTGACTTTGTAATAGCCCTTACTCATTAGCGTCTTTTTAACATGTATCTTGAACTTATGAAAAGGAAATTCAGCTACACTATGTGGAATCTTGTTATAAGACTTTATACATTTGCCCACAAACGAACCTATAGTTTTTTGTAGCCTGTACGTTGGAACGGCAAGTTCATTTTTATTTCTTGTGTTAACATTTTTTAACTTAAGGATATAAACATCCTTTTATTCTTAGACTCCTTTACATAACGTTGTATTTCATGACATCCGTATAATCTAGTCGACGGTAACTTCGTCAAGGATGCTTTGAATGTCACTTCAATAATTAATTGAATCACAAGCAGAATTTTAGATGATACAGCGAAAGAATGCATTAGGAGGCGAATCCCATAGAGCTATCTACCTCCAGCTCCGCTCATAATGCACTCCATTACCGTTGTTGTCGAAATATCATTACTTATTTATAAGACACGAGCGAATATTCTAAGAAATGGCCGCTATAGGGGAATACAAAGCACATTCGATGCACCATCTTTCTAGTCTGAAAAGATTTGCATTTACGATGTTGTAGGAAAATAGCTCTTCATAAAAATCTTAAGTCATTAGATATAAGTTATTCAATCATCGACTTTATTACAGTGGCATAAAGTTAATGTCCTGTTCGACTAGATATCAATGGTAGTATCGTTTTATGGGCGTACTGTGATGACCTCGTGGTTATGGGATCTTTAAGGAAGGATAGAAGGTAGAAAAAAGCGAGTCGGAGTCGCTCATAAAGGGTTTTGTAGTAGGAAGTAACATATACGATTTATGATGTAATGTAATAAATGTAATGTACATCATATATTTTTTTAGTTTTATCATTCTCTTATTTTAGAACAGTGTTCCCGAAATGGTCTATATCGACCCCTAAAGGTCTATGACAACCTGGAAGGGGTCTACGTCAAAGAAATAAAAAAATTGGGGGTCCAGAATAATGGATCTCAACATACACTGATAGTATCTTACTTATATTATACAATCTTCTAATATAAAGACATATACATTATTTATAAAACCTATATAGTACCTATGATGTAAAAAAAGTATTCTATATGCTTATAAAATTTTGTAGGATATAGGAATTCAATATCAGGGGGGTCGGGAGATGGCCGATCCCGCCCGAAGAAGGCGGCGCCGGGCTCGGTGGCACAACTGCGGCGCCGCCGCGGGTCGCCGGCGGGCGCGAGGTACTCGCGCCTGCGGATAAGGCGACCCGGGAAGGACCACGCCCCTTCCGTGGCCAGGGGGGCGTCGTCGATGGAGGCAGGGGAGCAGAGGCTGGGGGTTCTCGGAAATCGCTTCGCGTTCCCGGGGGCTCCCTATATGCCTGAAGAAGGCCATCCCTGAGGTTTTTAGTGGGTAAGCCTCCCCCTTCTGGGAGGAGAGCCCCACATAACCGGCGGCTCGCCACAGCCGGGGTATGCAACTTAATGCATTTTCCTCAGGGGAACAAAAAAAAAAGGGGGGGTCTACCCAAAACCGTCAAACGTGGCAATTGTCTACGACACAAAAAAGTTTGGGAATCTCTGTTTTAGAAGTTACAGGGGAGGGACACATTTTACTACTTTCGAAGTGTCTCTCGCGCAAACTACTCAGTTTAAAAAAAAAATATATTAATAACCTCAATATCATTTTTGAAGATCATCATAGATACCCCACACGTATGTGTGTATGAAAAATAATTATTGAGTTTCAGTTCAAAGTATAGGGAACCCCAGAAATAAATTTATTTTTTTCCTATTTTTAGAAATGAAATTATGAATATGACATCTACAGGAAATAATCAAGGAATCATCACGTCACGAACGCAATTTGTTTTAACTTTGAAAATATTTTTAAAGTAACAAGACTAACATCCGAAAATAAAACTAAGGTAAACAAAGTAATTACATCGCACCATTCATTACAAAAAACTATAGAGAGCTTCGTTAAAAATATGAAATGAAATATTGAAAATAATAAAAAAATAGTCCAATGTGAATACTGTATCCTGGACAAAGCCAGCGTATCTGCGGGATTATGGAATGCCTGGAAAATGTTTTTCGATGCAATATATCAAATGTACACCCATCGAACTAGCGATTAAAACAGTTTTTTTTTTCACGTGTCGGCTTGAGTATTGTTTTTGGGAGCTTTTCAACATGTAAGCCTATAGTTAATAAGTTAAGCTTTTGAATATTATATGTTCAGTTTTCGAAAGTCACTGGTCATCGAACTGGGAAGCCTGAACTCAACCCAACAATATGTTTTTCATTTTTTCAAATTTCATTTGACGACCTCCATGGTTGAGTGGATAGTACACCGGTTTCAAGGTGTCGCCATCTCTGAGGTGCCGGGTTCCAATCCCGGTGAGGGCAGATGATTGTGTGATGAATGCGAGCATTCGTACCTTAGTCATGGTTGTTAAAATATTTATATATGTATAATATATATATGTCTATGCGTTACCTAGATCCCATAACACAAGCCGTATAGAGCTTACTTTGGGCTAGGCTAATTGGTGAAAGTGTAAGGAATATTTATTTATTTATTTTATTTATACATTTATCTGATACATCGGAAGGCAACCTGCACATAACTGCAAAGACAATCAAAAGTGTATGTTTAATGCTATATGTATATTAATACCAGACTGCCCACCAGACTGCTCTCCTGTCGTTCGATTCGTCTTTATTACATGTGATAGGTTTTTTTTTTTCCTCAGGAGAGGAGGCTGAGAATCCTCATGGATACCAACGCAACAGGCAAGCAGGGATGCGTTGATTATGTCGGACTCCTGGTGAATCGAGACGGCTCGATCCAGCAGACCTTTCTTTTTTTTCCTGAGGAAAATGCATTAAATTGCATACCCCGGCTGTGGCGAGCGGGGTTATGTGGGGCTCTCCTCCCCAGAAGGGGGAGGCCTACCCACTAAAAACCTCAGGGATGGCCTTCCTCAGGCATGTAGGGAGCCCCTGGGAACAGAAAGCTTCTTCCGGGAACCCCCAGCCTCCGCTCCCCCGTCGACACAGGGGAGCCCTCCTCGGGGGAGGCTTACTACCTCCCCCGGTCTCCTCCACCGACGACGCCCCCCGGCCACGGAAGGGCGTGGTCCATCCCGGCGATCCAGCAGACCTACCGACTAAACTCAGCCTAGCCTTGGCCCTAGTGGCCTTATGTCTTGAACGGAATGGTAAGATAGGTTTAAAATTCGCAGTAAATCTATTACCTCCTTTTTTACGAGGTGGAATGCTGTTACGCACCGTACCTGACAATAGCTAATTAACAGGCGTCTGTGGGAAACCCGACGGGAAACAGGGAGTACCCACTAAACCACCTCGATGTCCATTTTCCCAACTTCTTCACATCACCCTTGGACAATCCGGCCAGCGGGTATTAACACCTATGGAGCCTTTGCATGCGCGCTCGAGGAGCCAAACCTAAGCGCACAGGCCACACGTTGGGTGGTAATTGAGGGGCTGTAAATGCAAATCTACAACCCCTAAAAACCAAATAGTACGTTGCCAATTAGTGACATAACATGTAAAGTTATGGTACTCATAAATATCACCATTTATCTTTTCCTCACCATACTGGGTTTATGATAATATGAATGTTTTTATCTGTATCAACCAAAGAAATAGTTTTTTTTTCTGTGTGGGAAATACTATTACGCATACCCCGCACCTCGGGAGAGGTACGGGGTTGGGTTCTCCGCAGACCAGTAGGCCCGCGACAAAGCGACTAAAAACACAATTCTCTCATGCCTTGGCGGGAGCGCTTCATCCTTGACTGAGACTCACGTCGCTGCATGGCACGGCCATGGGAGATCTTTCAGACACCTCCGTAATCGCGTATTATCAAAAGAATCGCCCCAACAGAGCCACCAGTCACCGGGTTGGATCCGGCCATCTTACGACCTAGGATGAGTCAGTCACGCCTTCTTAAGGAAGACTTCGTTCGTTCGTTACTTGAAGCAGCTCACCAGGTTGAAACTGACTACCCGTCATTGCCAAACTATTAGCTACCAGAAGACGTTGCCCAGAGTGCATCACGAAGTGGGCGTATGACGGTAGAATCGCGAAAGCGCACCTCGCCACGAGCCCCGATATGGACTTAGAAGACCCCGGGGGATTTTAGTGAGTAGGCCGGTCTTCTCAGACCGGAGAACCCCACACACGGCCGCGCCTTGCCAGCGCGGTGTCGCGGTGCATAAGGCGTATTTCCCCCCGAAAAGAAAAAAAAGGTCCACCACAAAGAAGTTATTTGACATCGTACCCCAACGAAGTATTATATATTGCATATTAATTCGTTTTTTAAAGTAGGTTTTTTTCCATCAATCAAAGAATCAAACTTAGAACCTTATAATTAGCAGTCGCCATTTTGTCTAACTATACGAACGAGGTAGTAAATATATCGACAGAAATAAACAAATCAAAGTTCAATTCAGTATACCGTAAAGCACGTGCAACTTAGCTCAAGCACACTTAACCATAAGAATTTGGTACAAAGTTAACATGCGATAGTGCAACGCAAAGGGCGAAACCGTTTGGCAAAAAGTTTATCGCTTAACCGGTCATTCAGCAAAACGGCCGCCATTACAGACATACTCTGGATTATTTCTACGTTTCCGCTTTCCTCTCTAGTGGTTTGTTGCAAGCTTTTCCCTTTGACGTGCATACAGGCTTTTGAGTTTTGATTCATTGGCTTCTGCTCTGAGTGGTTGCTTTTAAGAACTTTGGCTATGAACTTTATTTATTAAGTTTGACGGTGAACGGAATGTTATTGAAAATAGGTTTCTAATGAATTGCCAATGCACATTTTGACATAATGATAATTGTATTTATTTAACATATTGATATTTTTCTAATTATGTAATTTATATCACGCGTTAATAAGATACGGTCCTTTGTAAGACGTCCACGTAGATACAGATCCAACGCGTAGAGGCCACTTAAAAAAAGTGTGCGTGGAATACCAACTGGGTCTCATTATATAATTATTTAACACTTGATCTAATTATAACTAATAATTGTATCGTTTTTACTATTGATTGACTTTGTTTTATATGAAATGAAATTTTATATTAATGTATAAATTAATCGTTATCAGATGTAATTAAACCAGATTAATAGCAGTTTTCACCAACCTTGTCTTAGCTTAGGCGACTCCTAAGTGACATGCTGTCACTTTTTATATTAACTGAAAAGAGTGAGACAGCATGTCTCTTAGGAGTTGCCTAGTTAGGAGTTGCTAAGACAAAGTTGGTGAAAACGGCCATAAGAGTCTTATAGTTAACAAACGAATGATATAATAGTTTGCTTAAGAAATACCTTGAATTAAGGTCGTCTGCGTACCTAAATTTTATGTCTTGCTTGCATTGCAGTTTTAATTAAATCAATTTTTATTATTCAAATGGAATTTTTACAATTACTTTTCCATATTAAACATGCTACGCCTTTGGTTTACAAGTTTATTACGGGAGACCTTGAACTGGAAAGACTAATCAACATTCCGACCGATTCGCCCTCCATTTAAGCCGTAAGGCCCTCATGGCTAAGGCTAAGAGTTTAATCGGTAGATCACGCTGGTCAGAGCTCTGGCCGGCGTGGAGTCTGACATAACCTCCATGACACTTCCCGTTGCGGTGGTATCCTGGGCGCGTTTCTTTTTCTTTGTGAGGATTCTCAACCTCTCTGAGGGAAAAATATCGATCCGCCGCGTTCCGTCTGGAGTTCGGCATAATCACCGGTTGTATTCATGAGGATTCTCAGCCTCTCCTCTCCAAAGGGGAAAAAAAAACAAAAAAAAACAGAAATTTATTCTTAAAACAAGAGTTTTACAATCCCTTTTGCACGTCTAAGATACCTTCTACTGAAAAGAATCAGCAAGAAAACCAGCATGGGATATATTTTTTTCTCCCTGTATGTTTACACAGTTGTAGAAGCTGTAAAAGCAGACGTCAGATAACTAGCATAAAAAACTATACATTTACAACCCCCCCTTTTTTTTAGAGAGGAAATGCATTATTCATCATGACACCGCGCTGGATAGGTGCCGTGTGTGGGGCTCTCCGGTCGGACAGGACCGGCCTCCCCACTAAACCCCCCTGAGTTCTCTAGGCTCATGCGGGGCACATGGCGGGGTGCGCTTTCGCGATTCTACCACCATGAGCTCCGGGGCCGGCTCGACCTAGGTCTGATCGAGCGTCAAGGGAGGGGCTGTCCGAAAACCCCTGGACAATCCCCCAGACGGAGAGACATCACCACGGCGTGCGCGGTAGCCAGATGCATACACAGCCTCGCAGTAGTAGTTAGAACCCGCTAGGTTTTTCAGTCTGTACGTGGGGACGGAGAGCTTGTTTTTATTTTTCGTGGTTAATTTATAGCTGGTTATTGTATGTAAAATTTGTCTGACAATGTTATAACCTGGCTATTATGAATAATATCCGGATAAAATTATAAATTGTGTTGGAATTGCATCCCCTCTTTTTGTATAAGTGTAAAAAGTTATGGCAATTATTATCTAAGATTTGTAAAGTTGTGAAGGTTCCCAGAAATAATCATCATCACTTCAATTAACCGTACAGTTTTTATACGTCCTCAGTCCTTGATGATGTCACGGCAAAACTGCGTAAAACTGAAGATTAAATGATGTAAGAGAGAAGTTGAAGTCATTACTTGTTTGAAGTCGACGCTGCACTTATCCGATCAATTAGTGATTCTTGATGGGCCTAACATCCAAACTTGGGACGAAGTAGTCGTGTGTTAGGAATGTGGACCACACATCTTGGGACTTAGGTCGATTTTCAGGTGCTACGTGAATTTAGGGCGGTTACATTCGATTCAGATGGAGTAAAAAATTTGTTGATACCAAAATGTATATTATTATTTTATAATAAATATTGGTAAAATCACATTACTTGAATCAAACACAATCAGTGTACTGAGACGAACTCATCGGGAGTTTTATTCAAATATGACTTTATAGGAAGCTCTTTTAAATCGTCCAATATTTTTTTCCTACCACCCATTCAGGACGTATTTTTTTGCTGATAAGAAGAATGGGCGCAAGAAAGTTATCAGCTTTACCAAAAGTAATAACAACATATATATATAAAATTATGTCGTTATCATACAATGTACATATGTGTTTACAATTTATACGGGAAAACAAATATTTACAAATTAGAATGTAATATCTTCAAATCAACACCAAGCATTGGCATCATTCAAATAATCATTGACTTTGTACTAGCCCTTACTCATTAGCGTCTTTTTAACATGTACCTTGAACTTATGAAAAGGCAATTCAGCTACACTATTTGGAATCTTGTAGTAAAAATATATACATTTGCCCATAAACGAACCTCTAGTTTTTTGTACTAGTGATGAATAAAAACTAGTTGTGAATAAAAAAATAAATAGTGATAACAATTATTCATTGTAAACATAAGGATAAATAATATGTATATGTATGCATATATACATATATATGTGTGAGTGTGTATATATTTGTATATATAATGACTACTATATATATACCCAAAAAAAAACAAATGTTACAATACAGATTTATAGTACATCGAAAAACAACTCCTAGCTACATAATTGTTGATTTGTTTTCTGCAGATCGTCTATTTTATTGTATTACTCTGTAACTTTTCTCGTACCAGAGAATTGTTATTTCTTTTTGAGAAATAAATAAATGTCTAAAACCTGATAATTCTTGCTGTCTTCAGCAGCCCTAAACTTACTTCGGCCATCCCAACTAGTGTTATCATCACGAGAACTTTGGACAGCCAGATAAGTGGCGCAGTTCGCGAACCGTGGACGTCATTAGGCTGTTATAGAGGGTCGCTAATAAATCATACTGCTTAAGGGGCGCTGTGTAGGTGTATCTTGTGGAAGGTACTGCTAATATTATTAATCTGGACATATTCCATTAACCGTTTGAGTGCTAAGCAATTTTTGTAAAAATCTATTGGAAAATGTTATGAATATTTTGATTACTCTAAAGGAAAAAAAATGTTGTCATTAAAACACTCTCATTTAGACAAATATTTTTAATAAATCTTTTTAGGTTATATAGAAAAAAGTGCGTCGCGCTTTTCGATACAAATCGCCGCAGCACAAAATCGCTGCTTAGCACTCTAACGGTTCAATAAATATGCATATATGGTGTAGTCATTTCAGCCAATAGACGCCCACTGTTGGACATAAGCCTCCCCCAAGGATCTCCACGCAGATCGGTCCTGCGCTGCAACCGTCCAGCGCCTTCCCGCGATCTTCATCAAATCGTCGGTCCACCTTGTGGGAGGCCTACCAACGTTGCGGTGTCCAGCATATGCCTGCCACTCCAGGACCTTTCTGCCCCAACGGCCGTCAGTCCTGCGAGCCATGTGCCTCACCCATTGCCACTTAAGGTTCGCAATTCTTCGGGCTATGTCGGTGACCCTGGTCCTTCTGCGGATTTCATCATTTCTGATTCGATCACGCAGAGAAACTCCGAGCATAGCCCTCTCCATTGCCCTCTGGGTGACTTTGAGCCGCCTTATAAGGCCCATTGTGAGTGGCCAGGTTTCTGTTCCGTATGTCATCACTGGCAACACGCACGAATCGAAGACTTTCGTCTTGAGGCACTGCGGTAGATGGGCCGAGAATATGCCGCGTAGCTTCCCAAACGCTGCCCAGCCGAGATGGATCCGCCGATTTACCTCTTTCTGGAAATTGGACCTACCTAGTTGGATTATTTGTCCCAGGTAAACGTACTCGTCAACAATTTCCAGTGTAGAGCCTCCAACCTTCACAGAAGTGGGTGCTACATGGTGATTCGATCGATTTCGATTCGATGGTGTAGTAGATTCTCCAAATTGCAACCTTTGTAGTAAAGTGGAAGACGTATACTATATTATATTATATATACCTATACCTATATATTATGCCATCATATTATGTATATTTAGCCATCCGACTGTGTTGTTGCTAACTCTGTAGCACGCACAAAAGCACAACATTTGCGTGAAAGACGCTTCCAAAGTGGAAAAATGTGTGTATGTATGTATGTGTAATGTACTTTACTTAAAGCTCTTCGTACATTCTGTACATCTTTATATATATATGTCTTCTGTAAGTGTGTTAGTCATTGAACTCCTCCTAAACGGCTGGACCGATTTTGATGAAATTTTTTGTGTGTATTCCAGGGGGCTTGAGGATGGTTTAGATTCACAATACGGTCATCTAGATATTGTTTTTTGACATTTGAGACGTGGGACAGGACAACATCTATCGGGTCAGCTAGTATTCATGTATTTCCGTTATTTGTTGATCACTAGTCGTTAAGGAGATAGTACACAAGTATGTTAATGTATTTTTATAATACACTAGCTGACCCGCGCCCACTTCGTTGGGCATAATATTAATAATCCCCGAAGCGAGCACGAAAGCGAACTGAATTAAACCCGAAGCCATCGCGCGCCGTCCGCTGATGATGATGATGATGATGATGATGATGATGATGATGATGACACTCAACAATAATGTGGCTTTCTATTGGTGAAAGAATTTTTAAAATCGATGATGATGATGATGATGATGATGATGATGATGACACTCCGCAATAATGTGGCTTTCTATTGGTGAAAGAATTTTTAAAATCGGTTCAGTAGATCCCGAGATTACCCCTTACAATTTACAAACACACAAACTTTACTTCTTTATAATATTAGTATAGATTAAATATCCACTCTGAAACATGTAATATAGTGAAAACTGAAATAACAGCCGTGTACACATTCGATACTGCTATAAATTAATTTCTGTAAATATTGGAACGAGAAAATATGGAAACAGATTCGGTTCAAGAACACTGCTCTATTAAAAAATGAAACTGCTGGTTTGTGTTTTTGGGTGTACCATTTTTGTTTGCTGAAGTTGAATACCCATTTTCTATTATGTACTCAAGGGGTACTGATGGATCCGATACCCAATACGATAGAATGGACTAATGGGTATCACTCTTTTCTTCGAGGGGTGTTCTTTTCCTTTGGGCGGTAATGCTTAAATAATAATAATCTACATAAATACATTCTAGAAATAGGGACTAGGCCTGGTACAGGCTACCGGGGCGCATGGGAGTGGAGTCGCGAAAGCGGATCCTGCCATGTGCCCCGCATGGGCCCAGAGAACACTGAGGGGTTTTAGTGGGTAGACCGGTCCTCTCAGACCGGAGAGCCCCACGGCGCGCCTTGCCAGCGCGGCGTCATGGTGCATAAGGAGCATTTTCCCTCGCAAAAAAAAGGCCTGGTACAGGCTTAACTCTCGAACTCCCCGGTGTTCTTTTTTATTTATTTTTACGAGGTGGAATGCTTTACGCACTTCACCTACCAGTATTAGTCGACAAGCGTATGTAGGACTCTCCTCGCAGTGCAAAGTATACCTACTAAATACCTTAACACCTCGATATCGATGTTGTCCTTTGTAAGGGCAATCTGAGAAATGAGCAATCTGCAATTCGGGAACTAGGTCACTACCTGCAATCTGGGAACTCAGCTACAATCTGCAATCTGAGAAGTGGGCCACAATCTGCAATCCGTGATTTGGGTCACTACCTGCAATCTGGAAACTGGGCCACTACCTGCAATCTGGAACCTGGGCCACTACCTGCAATCTAGGAACTGGGCTACCACCTGCAATTTCGCAACTGAGCCACTACCTGCAATCTGGAAACTGGGCCACTACCCGCAATCTGGGAACTAAGTCACTACCTGCACCAAGTCGCTGGTCTGGAGGAAACGCCTCAGTGTCACTACTATGACGCTCCCGACGATTCTGTTGAGCACGCCTTATCGGAGTGCTCGGCCTGCGAACCTAGGTAGCAGTGATCTCTTAGTGCTAGTTATCGTAGATAGGATGCTGGTTAGTAATAGGGAATGGAAGCTTATCGTCTCTTTTTGAGAGGATATATTTTCTCAGATGGAGGCAGCGGAGAAGAAGCGGGAAAACGACCCCCACGCACCTCCCCCAGTCTAGATAATTGGCCAGTAGAAGACGAGCTTATGCAGGCCGTCTTCAAAAATCACCCTAGTTGTGATCTGTGGTGGTGAGTGTTAAGGTAGCTCTTCATGCACGTTATAATTGGCCTCTTCCCGTCTGGGGATTACTTTTATGTGCGGTAGGTTCACACCAATCGCACTATTCACACCTGGCTTGCCCAATCATTAGGTCGGGCCTTCGCCAAGGGGAGATTGCCCGGGAACACACGACAATCCTCAGATCCCCGAGACAAAACGTTTTTAATACGATACTCTAGATTAGAAAGGAGAATAATTTGAAAAATTTACAATTAATATCTGTTTTGTTCAACAAGAAAATACCCATCCCTTACTGTATAATGTGTAATAGGGTATTACGCACTATGAAAAATAAAATCTAAAGTTATGTTTTTATAGTTCATTTATGAAAAAAAAACGAAAAATATTAATTTCTATTCATAAAACTGCAAAATAAATTAAATATTTCAATTTGAAAATACAAGTTTTTTTATCTGTGCTTCGAATGTCAAAAAACGCTGTACGCCATGTTTGCATTCGCTGTGACGTCACTGGACTTGTAAATAAACAACCTCGGATTTTGTTGTACATGTCTACTGTGTAATTTATTAGATTAACGAAGTTTCTCAGTTATTACTATCACATTTCTTGATATTCTGCACCTATACTATATATATTGACCATGGAAGACGGCTTTGTAAAAGCAGAAAGTACTAATCTTCCACGAATAAATACATTGATGGTGGCGAAATTCTTCGCTTGCAATCCCGACTTCTGTTCTGCGGAATTAAAATGTCAAAAATCTATGTAAGTATTAATAATACCTACTACAAACTTTCCTTTAATAACAACAAAACTTTACGATTATGCTTTATTTTGCGATCATAGGTATTATAACCTAAAATTTCCTTTCAGAAAAATATAACCTATAAAATATTAGTTTTGTAATGACAAGAATTTATTTTCACATGTTTATATGAGCTATTAAACTGCATACTTACATCGAAATGATCCTCACAAAAATAGTATTTCGTTTTTGTGGACAATGACTTTGGATCTCTTCGTGCTAATTTCAACCACGTATTTCTCATTTTTAAATCTGTTGGCACTTTGTATTCCATAACTTTTCCGGTGTTTTAACACTTGTATTCTTACATTCAGACACAAGACACCAATGATAAGGACTATAGCCACTAGAATCATTATTTATTTCGAAAATATGTTTATTTCTTTCAGCGAAGCGTAATGTTTTACAATGCCCGTGACGTCACAGACATGGCGGCCTGAGAATTGGCGTTTTCGCGCCCAAATTTGAATTGTAAAATTAAAACACGTTTTTATGAAATAATTGGAATAAAAAAAAATTTATTTATATTTTTTTGTGGTATTTTATCAATAACAGATTAAATTAAAAACACTTTTTGAATTAGACTGTAATACCCTATTACAGTTTTGTTCATTTTTCATGTTTTTGAAAATATATTCAAAATAATCTCCATTCAATAATGACACTTATTTACTTGAAGATGAATCTAAAATTAAGAGGATGTTAAAAGCTACTAAACTATACAAGGAAAAAAGTCATAGAGCCATCCTGAATATTGTCACAAATAAAAAAGCCTGCTTTTATATCTTTAAATGGCATCGTGCTAATTAAATAAAAGTTCATTTTATCACGAAATACACTCCAAACTGGAGTCTGTAACATATATTCGATATATCAAACACGTCGTCATCAAAGTGCGCCATCAAAGCGTTGCATGAAATACAGATTTCAGCCATCGCCCCGGGCATCCGAACTGGGGTGCTATTTTCAACGACTCGATTGTGTTTGTCGTTAGTTTTAACAAAGAGTTAAGATTCGATTTTCATGGATGAAGGAAAATCAGTCTGGAAAGTTCCCATTGAATGAGTTTGGTTGACTACCACCCTAATTGCCCTAACATAGTAGGCTCGTGCCCTTCGGTGGAGACGCAGATGAACTGTAATAACGATAACATAAAGAAGAAACTTTGCAGAAGATAAGAGCAATATGTAAGACATAGATCCTGACCTAAACTGATTTGACAGTCGGGACTTAGAAGTGGTATTTCGCAAATGTGTTAGAGCATTTACTACGAAACGAAGAACATCATTGATGAAAAGATAGAAAAACGAGAAGAAAGGAGAAGAGAATTTTGAAATTAGAATACAAATATTTGCGATAAAGTGTCCTGATTGAAACAGATTGATGTTGTGCTGTCAACTGTTCTATACTAATAGCCTAACAAATTTATTTATGTTCATACAAAAACAACTAAAAGAAATTTGCGAATGATAGACCAATAAAGTGTTCACAGGAAGTAATAACATCATCATTTTATCGAAAGTTACAATTAATCGTTTGTATAAAATAAAGTAATATTAAAACCGCTTAAAGTAAAAAGCCTTCTTAATCATGTCCTATTAACAATTCTAGATCAATATCAGAGGTCTTTGTGACCAAGCAATCAGAAATCACAACAAATTTGGTATCGCAAAACAGTCGTGAGGATTCTGTAATAGGTACCTATTTTCCCGGAACTCATACTCGTATTCTGTTTTTCAGCGTATGCAAAATTTGATACCCCGCCAGCACGGATCAATAGATGGAACAGCTCTTTTCACACACTAGGTGGACTTTTGAATGAGGTTCATGGAGATAAAATGTATTTATTTCTGCGAGATTGAGTTTAAATAATAATTTGTTATTCATGTGTGAAAAATATTCTTTGCAATCCTATATACCTCACATATTACGACGACCTTAAAGGTATGATAAACTACCTTAATAAACAAACTTAATTGGTGTTTAGTTCTTTACTAAACAAGCCAGCCCAATGCGATTTGAATGGTTCCATATACACCGGTGAATTTCTCTACAGGTTCTGCTTCCCATTATTTTTATTTATCGTAAGAGAAGAAAAAAGAGAAAAACAACTATAACGGCACAAAATCATCAGCGAAATTGCTAAAATCCAAAAGCTATCTTGCCAAGTTGAACTTCAATCTGACGCTTCCCTATCAGCCTCAACTTGAAAGATGTTCAATAACCATTCAACGACAGAACAAAAGCCTCGGCCTCAACAAACGCCATAGCCATCTCAGGCTAAACACGAGCAAAATTTAATTTGGGCTGCGGCAATATGTACCTAGGCCATGGCTATTGGAAATAAAACAATAGAATTTACCACCCTGCCAACTCAGTATTGTTACAAAGGCTAGGAGTACGTACTATTAACTTGTATGGTGCAAGGTGGTAGCGGTTGGAGGGTTGTTGTGACTGTTGTGGTACAAGGTGTGAGTGCCGAGCGATACCCAACAATATAACGTAAACTATTCGCAGAATTATGTTTATTGAAATACCTGTTTCGTTTTCATTGTTGGAAAGAGTTGAGGAGTGAGTGTGCACTCACTCCTCATGGTAGCCGAGTGACTGATATGACCGGATGTTCATTGGGAGGAGCGGGGTTCCTCCTGTGATACTCTACAATAGCAGCTGAAGAGTCTGAGCAACAGAGCCGTTTGGTTTGCTTCTTGATAGCTATGATTATTTTACCCCTTTTCGCCAAAATAATATAGTTTTTCAAATTTTTGGGTTACAACAATACGGAGTTAGATAACTTTTTTTTTGTTCCGCTGAGGAAAATACATTGAATTGCATACCTCAACTGCGGAGAGTCAGCGATTATGTGGTGCTCTCCTCCCCAGAAGAGGGAGGCCTACTGAGTAAAAACTTTAGCGATGGCTGAACTCTGGCGTTGTAGGGGGCCTCAAGATTGAGTGTTGCATCTGAGGCCCCCGGTCATCCCCTGGATGCGCTAGGGGTGATCTTGCAGCTTCCCTCCACCCTCCAACCTCCTACGATGTCATCCCCGGCCATCCGGGGGTACGGAGTTAGATACCTAGTAACTCAATTGTTAATGATTACAACTGTAGCTTTACCATCTTACCGGTTGTAAATAATAAAAAATGACGTGATAGGGAAGTCTACTCGTATAATAAATGAAGTTGGCGGACATAGTTATATTGTAGATGAACCGTCACCACCTCTTGTTCACCCTGAAGACTAGCAAGATGTCTTTATCCAAAATGAGAAGGAATCGAAGAAGAAAGTGAATTAATTTGCAGGGTTCTGTTCTATAATTTATGGTGCAGCATATTAAATACATATTTTTATGGAATACGAGCAAAAAAAAAATATTTTGCTGTTGACAATAGACGTACAAAAAAGTACAATTAACGCTATCATGATATATTTTGTTAGTTAAAAAAATATTAGGACGGAGAAAAACTAATAGTTCAACAAATAAAACCATAACTAATTTATTATCCAGTCATTTAAAATGATAACCATTTATTTACCGCCCTAAATCTTTATAATGTGATGTTAGCTAGTCGAAACTACTTAGTATGATTTAATGCGTCGCCAATTTAAAAAGGAAAGTTTTATAATCTAAATAATATTAGTCCCCGCTACCTCCCATCACTCGGTCCCCAAAACTGACCAGTCAATTGTTCCGCAAGCCAGCCAGTTTTCAATTTTACGTAGGTACAGTGCTGGCTTATAATTGACACGTACTGTGCTATTCGAGAGGGGAACTTGAAGGCCCGGAAAATTTCTCTAGAGTTTTTGTAGAGAGAGAGATAGAAATAAGTGTGCAAGAATTATTAATTTATTTTCAATATCGCTGCTCGTTATTTGTCGATATTAGTTTTTAAGGAGCTTCATAACCAAAGGTCGGAATTAGGTAGAGTTATTTATATATTTATTTATGTACTTGCATGGAAATGTTGATCTGAATGTAACACCTTCCCGGGATGTCTAATGGGCAATCCTATGTGGTCAAAAATATTACAAATAAATAATAATAAAAACCTCAGACATAGACAAATAAAATAAAAATAATTAACATACAATTTTTATTAGTTTACATTCAATCACAATACATATTATAGATAGTCTTAAGCAAATTCTCATACGCCTGAGAAATGGTGCGCTCGACGTGGGGAATATTTTGAAGAACTGGTACTGGTATGTAATTATGGTAGGGCGTTTCAGACTCAACAAAGGCAAGGAATGGCAAGTTGCTGATAGATGAACCTGGTTACTAGGTTGTGTCAGTGTTCGGTGGTGGAGATCGGGGGAGGTATTGTAGCCTCCCCCGAGGAGGGCTCCCCTGTATTGGCGGGGGAGCGGAGGCTGGGGGTTCCCGGAAGTAGCTTGGTGTTCCCTGGGGCTCCCTAGAGGCCTGAAGAAGGCCATCCCTGAGGTTTTTAGTGGGTAGGCCTCCCCCTTGTGGGAAGGAGAGCCCCACATAACCGTCGCCTCGCCACAGCCAGGGTATGCAACTTAATGCATTACCCTCAGGGGGAACAAAAAAAAAAGGGTGTGTCAGTGTAAATACTCTCTCTGTGCAATTTGCGAACAACCGGAGATATTATTCCTGACTGATTCTCCTGGATGGCGGCATCCCTGACGTATATCGACCATACCGTCCTTCAGGATATATTTCCTACTAGCTTTTGTCCACCACTACATGCGCGGAAGTCGGTTTATGGCGCGAAGGTCTTATCGCGCTTCCCGTGGGACTATCCGTTTCTGTGCAGTCGTTTTTGAGCGAAGCCTTTATTGCGCATCCCGTGGGATCTGTCAATTTTTCCGGGATAAAAATCTGTCAATTTTTCCGAACAAACAAACAAACAAACTCACTTTCCGATTTATAATATAAGTAAGGATTAGTAAGGATAGGTCATCATTAGTACTTCGTCTGCAATTGCTCAGGCAAATCCCTCGTCTTACCCAAAGTAATCATCGAAGCGCAGCCAGTTTACAGAAGCGGGCAGGTCTTTATTATTAATCATTTATTACATTTTTAAATTTAAGTTTTTACAATATTTTATATATAAAAATGAATCGCAAAACGTGTTTGTAAGCGGTTCGTTGTAGTTCAAGGATGGTTTTTACGGACGAGAAAAATTCGAATAATTATCGGAAAAATCCTAAAAACAGCCCCCTTTTCCCCATACAACGTTTTCTAACTAAAACGGACAGTCAATTTGAGCTTTATTGTTATTGTTTAAAGTTTATATTGCAAGCACTCACTGTTGTCTACGCAAATAAATATAAATAAATATAAATATTTGTTACACTTACACCTTACCTTTTTTTGGAATTTGGTTGGCTATGCGGTTTACTGCCACTTTACAATTCTTTTTCAAATTCAAATTGGACAGGACGACGTCTGTCGGGTCCGCTAGTATCATAATATAATAATATACTAACTAATCATATAATAATATAATTCTTACACTCACCTCATCAATTGCCCTAGCCCAAAATAAGCACTGTAAGTTTTTTTTTGGACGGACCTATTCTGAAGCCTCTATTTTCATAGCCATCTATGTTCAGTTATGCAATGTGTTTGTGGAACGTGCACGAATAGAAGGTTCGACGCCTCGCCTAATAACGATACCGGCGACCGTTCCGGAGTCGTGAGGATCGAGGCACTGTAAGGCTTGTGTTATGGTTCTACTTGTATTACAGTATGGGGTTCTTCAAAAAGGGAGTAAATAGGTTTTTAAAAAGGTCGGCAAAGCGTTTGTGATGCCCCTAGTGTTGCAAGCGTCCATAGGCGACGGTGACTGCTTACCATCAGGCAGGCCGTAAGCCTTTTTGCTACCGTTGTAGTATAAAAAAAAATGGTGTGATATAGTGTAACGGATAGACATACATATATTATACATACATAAATATGTTTGATAGAAATACTCGAATATATGACTAAGGTACAAATCTCGCATTCACCACACGTACATCTTCCCCCACCATAAAAAAATACTAAAAAAAAAACTTTAAATACTTTAAATAAGGGTGTTTATCCTGTGTTGTGGGTGCAGTCACAAATATAGAAATCTCACATGCATAAACACCCCGACCGGAACAAATTTTTGTAGATCTTACAAAATGTGTCCCGTGCGAGAAATGAACCCGCGACCCGTCGCGTAGAAGCCGATTACTCGATCACTGCGCTAATCGTGTCATTATTGTACAGTCGTTGATCTCGTTATCATACAGTCGCAAATCTTATATATAATACCATCGCTCCAAACTTCAATGGCTTCCTATTCGGCAGCGCAGAGATTTGCATATTTTATCTCTTCTTTACAATATCTTGTTTCTTCCTACATCTCCAGCATAAGTCTTTGTTCTCTTTTCGGTCCTCTTCCTCCAGTCGCCTTTTACGAGCGAATTTTAACTTGACTCTTGATATCCCTTCTTGCAGCAATGATTTTCTCTCTTACTCTTTTCCCTCTTATGCCGTTCGACTTTGGAATTCTCTCCCTGGGAGTATTAAGAGAGCGCAAACGTTAGAGTCCTTTAAGAACCAAGTCCGTATCCATTTCCTGTCCTTAAATTCTTAACGTAATTTTACTTTATTTACTTTCACAATAATTGCACCTATTCCCAAAATTCCTAGTTTGTTTTCGTTTTTCTCTTATCTAAGGTTGCCTGGAAGAGATTGCTTTTAGCAATAAGGCCGCCGTTTGCTCATAATTGTCTTTGTTTGTTTACTTTATTTCTTGTATTTATTTTGTGTGCAATAAAGAGTTTATTATTATTCATATATTTAATTAATAATCTTAAATTTAAGTTTTTTACAATATAGATATATAAAATAAATATAAATACTATAAAAAACTTAAACCTAGTATGCCGCCGGTAGCGAGGCAAGGCCCAAACAAACCGGTGGTTAGGGCTGCAGACAGAGAAATCTCCGGACAATACGTGCCGTGTCGAGAATCACTGCTTTTTGTATCCGACCCTTGATCCATCCGTCAAGCGAGAGCCTCTTAAGATGTTGATCGAGACTCTTTGCTATCAAGCCATTCGCAGACACAACTATCGGAACAATGATTGTCGAATCAACATCCCACATGGCGGTTACCTCGTATGCCAAGTCAAGGTACTTACTGGCTTTGTCCTTCTCGGCTTTTACGAGGTTCTCGTCATGAGGGATGGTAATATCGACGAGCATTGCACGGCGTTGGAGCGGTCGACCACCACGATATCAGGTTTATTGCACGCAATAGTCCTATCCGTGATGATAGAGCGATCCCAATAGAGCAACACACGGCCATTTTCAAGAACTGGCGCTGGTGCGTACTTATAGTACGGTGTCTCGTGCTCAACAAGGCCGTATTGAAGGGCAAGTTGTTGATGGATGATCCTGGCTACTAGGTTGTGTCTATGCAAATACTCACCGTTTGCAAGATGAGAACAACCAGAGATAATATGCCTAAGTGACTCTCCGGGACGGCGGCATGCTCGACATATGTCGACGGTACCGTCCTTTAGGATATATTTTCTGTAGTTGTTCGTCATCATTACTTCGTCCGCAATTGCACAGACAAAACCCTCAGTTTCCCCAAAGAGGTCACCGAAGCGCAGCCAGTTCACCGACGCGGGAAGATCTACATCAGGGCCCATTAAGGCCCGATAAAACCTTCCGTGCAACTCTTTGTCCCCCATACTTCCCTGCGATTTTCGACGCTAAGCACCGATGGTTTACGCCAGTTCTCAACTGCCATAGAGAGAGGGGTAAATCCCTTGTCAACTGCCACAACGTCACAATGCATCCCACATTCGTTGTTTAGGAAATAGTTCCTGAGGCTGCACACTTCACGGTTATGGAGGTTTTTGGCATTTAGAAAGCCTCTACCACCACACTTCCGTGGAATGTACAGTCTCATAACAGACGAACGTGGGTGTAACATGCGATTTTTTGTGAGTAGTTGACGGACTCTCCTATCCAAGGTGTCCAGCTCAGTCTGAGTCCATCTCAGTATGCCAAAGGAGTATATCAATAAAGGCATCACCCAACCATTGAAGGCACGCACCTTATTGCCACCAGACAAAAGACTATGAAGTACCTTTGTTAAGCGGCAAAAGAAACGTGTCTTCACCGATTCCTTGACATCCTTCACTGATATACCCAAAGACTCTGACATACCGAGATACTTGTACGTTTCGGCCTCAGACAAAGATCTGAGTGTCATTGTCTCTGAAAGTTGTAGATTTGTTGAATTTACAACTTTTCCCTGCCGTACATGCAAGACCGCACATTTGTCTACACCGAACTCCATCCCTATAGAGTTACTGAAAATCTGCGTAATTTTCAATAACTCCACAACGTCTTGGTGTTTCGGTGCAATAAACACTTGAGATCATCTATGTACAGCAGATGACTAATGACCTCATCTTGTCTACGTAGTCAAAAGTCTAGATCTGAATCCTTCAGCAGAGTGCTGAGAGGATTCAGTGCTAAGCAAACCCACAATGGGCTCAAACTGTCACCTTGGAAATTGCCTCTCTCTATTTTGATCAAGGCTTGCGAATCAGAGGAACTGTCACCACTGCATGGTTGACGAAGGGCTGTGCTTCACGGTCGCATGCAGTTACTTAGAAAAGATTTCAGAGTTGTATTGATTTTATACAGATCTAAACTCCTCTGTAGCCATGTATACAGTACTAGATCATAGGACTTCTCATAATTAATCCATGCAGTTGACAGAGATCCTTTGTTCCACCGAACTTGTTGACTAATGGCCATCTCTCCAAGGAGCTCTTTTGTACCACGGGACCTACAAAAGCCTTACATCCATTCTAAGTTGGGGCAAAATATTATTTGAGAAAACATGTGTATAGATTTTAGTGGTCAAAATGGACGTAAGGAGCTTGTAGATCGTGGGCAAGCACGAAATGTGTTTATAGTTCTTAGGATCCATGGTTCTTCCTGATTTGTAGCGCAAGAAGGTAATACCGGTGGTCATAAAAGTGGGAAGGGAACACTGTTCCAAGGCTGTTTGAAATTGTGTAGCCAAAAGAGCATGAGAACATCTAAACCACTTAATCCAGAAGTTGTGCAATCCGTCAGGCCCAGGACATTTCCAGTTCTGTGCCGAACGGATGGCACAACTAATGTCTATAGGGTCTATAGTAATAGGCCCCATTGGTTCGATGGACTCGCATTCTCGTTTGACTACACGCATCCAATCACCTTCCACATGGTTGATAGGCAGCGACCAGATGCCACGCCAGAAGCTACTCATGGTATTAGCAGCAGGCCGTCGCTCATCGACCACGTGGTGGTCAGTTCCCTCCCATTTTCTGTACACCTTCTTTTGATCGCTTTGGAAAAGACGATTCTGAAAGTATCTGTCCACACGTACTCTGTAGCGACGAATTCGGTTTGCCCATGCATAGACTTTCTGCTTCAGATAGTCAATACGTTCTGTGACATTCGCCATATAGTCTGTTGGTCGGATACCAGTTCCGGCGAAGGCCTGTGCCACATAACGCATGACCCGGGGTCTGGTATTACCTCGGCTGAAACAGATAAGTTTGCCAATGAGAGCCCTGAATGAGTTGACACGCTTTTCTATTCTCACTTGCCATGCCGGGACCGCAGGTCGAGGTGCTCGATCAGAGTCCGGAAACTTTACTCGAGCAACGCGGCATGCAGCAAGAGCACCGCAGTACAGGATAGAATGCGTGTCAACTAAATTTTCGCTTGTCCGCAAATACGGAGCTAACAAAACATTCAGAGCTCCCACTAGCCCCAGATTACGTCTGTGTGTTGGCAAACGTGGTATCCGCGGCCTAGAGTTTAATGCGTATCGATACTCACGAATCGTATCTTCCAAAGCGTCCTCCAGTTGCTCTTTCACTTGGTTACTTACAATCATACTAACGTCACCTCCCTCATCGACTTCGTAAACAACCCGTGCCATCGTTGTCGCATCCGGTGACGGCATTGGAGCCGATATTGAGGCGACAGGTGCAACAGGTGGATCTCGTGTCAAGGAAGGCGCGACGGTAGTAGGAAGCGTCTCCAAGCGAAGCCGATCAAGTATCGATTGATCCAACAACTTGCATCGTTGTATCGCTCGCACTTGATCTGATAGTCGTTGGGCCGATACGGTGACGGTCGGCTCAAGGCTCTGAAACAAAATCAGCATTTTCGCACGGTAAGCAGTCAATGAGGTACCTCTCTCTGTAGCTCCATAATAGGCGCGCATGCAGTTCTCATTTATTGCTTGAGTCCATCGCATGCGACGCACTACACCACCGGTAGCGGGGGCCTGTTGCGAGGCTGCTTGCCTCGGAGGACCCAAGCGTGCCGGCAGCGGGGGACGTCCTCGTCGCGCAGGTGGTCGTGGCGGCGGTGTCCTGGGTCCACTCACATCGTTCGAAGAGCTGCTAACTTCCGATGTGTTCTTCAGAGGTGTTATTGGAGACGACGGAGGGATGGGCGCAGGTGGAGGTGGTGCGTTTTGTTCCGCTTTGGCTGATTTTGATCTTGTAATCATGTTTAAATATGTATTTATTAATAATTTGTCCACATTATATGTTTCACTGTTGTTTACTTGTATTGACAGGCGGTGTCAAATCCGAACTGTCCATGGTTATTAGTCTATTTTTCTTTCGTTGTACAATTTTCATAATTTTGATGATGAATAATATTTCAAACACAACACAACAATTTGATTTTACAATTTTGATATTATATGGTAGACATATCTGTAAAAATTTAATATTTTAATTACAAGATTCAAAATTACGTCCAATCGTGACAGCGGTTTTTTTTTTTTTTTTTTTTATTATTATTATTATTATTATTATTATTATTTTTATTATTATAAAAATGAATCGCAAAATGTGTTGGTAAGCGCATAACTCAACAACGCCTGGACCAATTTGGCTAATTTTGGTCTTGAATTATTCGTAGAAGAGAGAAGGTTTGTACGTAGAGAAAATTTTAAAAAAATCTTGATAAAGTGTAAATCAAACATCTTTCTATACTCCCATATACAAACAATTTGTATTAATACTTAAAAGCCAATTTGAACCTTTGATAAAACAATCGAAGACAAAAAAGTGACGTTAGTTATGTCAAACAAAGGGGAATGGCGATTTTTGGCCCAGAATGCACAACAAATTGAAAACGATAGAAAATTATTAAATATTCATATTAATTTTTTCATCCTATTTAGATATCGCTATAAGTTTGCATTTTTATTATCATTAAATAACATTCAAACGATTACATCCACGGAATTGACCATTGTTGTTATTAAAAACTGAGTTGCCCGTAATTAATATTAAAATCATTACATAACTGTTATAATCGATGCAGAATCGATAACCTTTAGGAAACTTATTACATGACAATGCTTTTCTTCATTTGTAGGCGCATCAAATAAATGTAATCGGCAGGCAGGATTGATTGTAGGCCTCCAATTCTAATTAGACAACAAATCAGTGCCGTAACCACAGCACCGCTGACGCTATATGAATTAAGTATGACAGTATTTTATTTAAATAAATGCAGTTGATAGATAGTAGATAAAAATGAAATATTTGTGTTGTCAAGCTGACCACGCTGTCTCATTGCAACCATGCTGTCACCTAGCTGAAATGTAGACGTAACTAAAAACAATTATTTACGCGATCGTTACCGTTCCGTTATACGAATAACGAATCGTGTATTCGTGAATTCGATGTTTTTATGAAATCATGAATTCTAATCGTGTTATTTTTAATATCAATATTAACTGTTAAAGTTAAATAAAGTTCTGTTTAACGTGAACAGCGGATATGGTTTTAATAAAATTAATCGTTGAATATCGATTATGATATTGATCTTATTGATTTTTGTTTATAATGGCAACACCAAAACGACGCCATCCATTCATCTCTTTATTATAGTAATCTGTGCTCTTTGGTATTCCCTATTTCTCCGTTGACTGTTATTGTTCTTCCGTGTTCTGTGTATATCAAATATTTACGAAATGGCTACGAATATTGACTCCAACGATTCATCCTTGCTCGATGACCCCAGCCTGAATATTGACTCCGCTGCTGCTTTGAACTATCATTCATTCAACCTTATAAATTTCATAGAATAACTAGCGGCCCGTCCCAGCTTCACAGTGGTCCAGTGCTGATACAAATTAACTACAGAATGTTTTTTAATGTATTATACATATAAACCTCCAACTTGAATCACTTTATATATTGAAAAAAACTGCATCAAAATCCGTTGCGTAGTTTTAAAGATCTAAGCATACATAGGAACAGACAGCGGATAGTGACTTTGTTTATATGATGTTTAGATAGTAAATATGCCAAGTTCTTTTGAATTTTTCTTTTTACCAATCAAATATTGGTATTATTCACTGTTACTTTCACGAGATTCTTCAGGTGTGCGTTCTGGGCCAAAGTTACTATGGGGATCTGCCATTCCCCTTTTATGTCATCATATGTCATTTCAAGTAGGAACAAAAAACTGCCACTTTACAAATCTTTTTGACAGGACGAAGTCTGTCGGGTCCGCTAGTAAAGAATAAAAAGACACATAAACATAACAATATTTAGGTTGCAGTGAAGCACTTATTATGCAAAATGTCGATACGAAAAATGACTTCCTTCAGCGAGCCTGAGTGCCAACACGAAACTCTACTTAACTTGGAAAGTTAGTGCATAATTTTGAGTGAGTAAGCTTACTGCCCTTGGCTCCAATGTGGCTTTGAGCTTACGCTGCCGCAGCTTAAAACGGCAGGAATATGAATGGAAATATTGGTTGTATTTAAGTGCAATGCTTTATAAAATTGTGCCAAACTTCTCTGGAATTTGCAGTTTGCTCCCGCTGTATGTTTTATTTCATCGTCCCGTATTTTACGAGGTCTTCCTTTTTTTTTTTGCCTGCCGGACCTCTCCACGTTGTGACACTTTTTGTCCATCTTTGGTCTTGAAGACGCGCTACGTGTCTAATGGCCGTTTTCACCAACCTTGTCTTAGCTTAGGCGACACCTAAGTGACATGCTGTCACTTTTTGTATTAACTGAAAAGAGTGAGACAGCATGTCTCTCTTAGTAGTCGCCTAAGCTAAGACAAAGTTGGTGAAAACGGCCCTAACCCACTTCCATTTCAGTGATAGCGCTTGAGTCAGACCCTATCGTTGTTTTGGTGGTTTCCTATCTTCGTATGACGATTTTTTTGTTTCCTTTTGATATTTAACATACTTCTTTCTAACCCACATTCTATCACACTATATGTAGAGACATACATACTTAAATTATAACAATGCTTGGGTTAAATAGTTACGTTGTCAAATATTTTTACTATAGTAAATAATTTAATGGAACTGTCGCTTTTATTTTAGATATAATGAGATATCTGAGGCCAGCTTCTAATTGACTACTCTGTAAAATACAGGAATAAAAAAAACCCTTGCTGGTTCTCCCGCCGTAGACTTGTGAACTAATGGCGTAGAACGAGTACCTTTAACGTGCAAAATTAATTGTAAAAATCCTGTTTGAGGAATACATTTTTGATTTCGTATGGCCAGTAAAAACAATTATTTATTTAATATATATATATATATATATAATATATATATATATATATATATATATATATATATATATATATATATATATATATATATATATATATATATATATATATTATATATATATATATATATCCAATATTAAAACCGACCGACTCACTCGACTCAAATCCTATAGAGCACGTATGCGATAATCTTTGACGACAATTTTTGAAAAAACATCCTCTTTCCGCTAATTTGAGCGAGCTTAAAAACGCGTTACAAGAAAAATGGAACGCAATCTCTCAAGATTTAATTGATAACTTAAACAGGAGTATGCCGAGGACACTTGAAGCAGATCGAAGAGCTAGAGGAGGCAACACTATACTTAGTGATTATAGCCCACGTTACAGACTTTGTTAAGCCTCATGGATAAAATGAATAAAACTTTAAGTACAAAATTGTTCTAATCTGTACATTTATTTCTTTTTTTTAATTTGGTAAATTTTAAATTAACGAATAATAAACAAAAACAAAATTACAATAAAAAATATAACAAAATGTCCATGATTTTTTTATACACACTTTATTTTGCAATCAAAATGAAAATCAAAATAATCTTTATTCAACATAGACCTTTACAGGTACTTATTGATGTCAACAAACAAAACAAAAAAAAGCTTAAAAAACCAAAAAACCTTGTCCGTACGTACGAATAAGGAAAAAAAAATTGACTCGACACCTGTTCGGAAATTGGGAGAGCCTTCTCGAGAAGAACAGGCAAGAAACTCTGAAGGTCTATTTTTTATCTCCTCTTTTCAATGTTAATAATTATAATAATATAATATGAAAATACAATATAATATAAGATACAATCATACCTAATACGATTACAGTCGTATGTATGTTTACATACACATATAAAAATAATACAATATTATATATAATGTTGTTACCAAACATGGCTCTATGAATAATGTTCCTATTCCCAAATAGTGTGATCATTTAGATAGTCACTTACTTTATAATAACCTTTACTCATGAGTGTCTTTTTGATATGGATTTTAAATTTATACAAAGGCAAATCAATGACACTTTGCGGAAGTTTGTTAAACATAGATATACATTTCCCCAAGAACGAACAACTAGTTTTATGGAGTCTGAACATTGGAACGGCAAGTTTATTTTTGTTTCTAGTATTCACATTATGTAGATCACTGTTTTTATTGAATTTATTATAGTATGTATTATATTATATATATATTGACTAGCTAAAGTTAAAATATTAATTTCTTTGAACAATTTTTTTAGTGATTGTGATTCTTTTAGTCTTGCGTTCCTCTAAATTTGTCCATGACTGTATAAACAATTTTGTTTTATCGTAATGTCATTCATCCATGTTTTAACAGCTAACACAGTCGTAATAGTTAAAGATAAACGAATTACATGCGTAAATCCGTACACCGTATGCACGTAGCACGTTCGCTCAAAGGTTGTGTGACGTCTGCGCACGCGCACTGATAGACACCTGGCGTCAAAGGGCTTGGAGCACGTAGTGTTGATAGATACGGCGTGCGTATGTTTGGTGCAAGTGTGCCACGTGTGTATGCACAACAGTCTACAATTGGAGGATAAAATTATCACTACCAACTGGTTCCTGCGATTTCGTCTGCGCAGGATTAGTAACTCGAGGGGCTTATATGTAAATACTAGCTGACCCAGTAAACGTTGTTTTGCCATATAAATAACTTTTAAGTAAAGAAAAATGTTAAGGGTAGACAACCCTTATCACTAGGGGTATGAAAAATAGATGTTGGCCGATTCTCAGATCTACTTAATATGCTCACAAAATGTCATGAGAGTCGGTCAAGCCGTTTTGGAGGAGTACGGGAACGAACATTGTGACACGAGAATTTTATATATGAGATGTAAATTTTCATTAAAATCCATCCATTTTCACGTGAAAGAGTAACATACATCCATCCATATAAACTTTCGCGTTAATAATATTAGTAGGGATTCTCAGAAAAAAAAAGGTCTCGTATATATTTTTTTTTTGTTTCCTCTGAGGAAAATGCATTAAGTTGCATACCGCGGCTGTGGCGAGCCGGCTAGAAACCTCAGGGTTGGCCTTCCTCAGGCATGTCGGGAGCCCTCTGGAACGCCAAGCTACTTCCGGGAACCCCAGCCTCCGCTCCCCCGCCGTCGAGGGAATACTTTATACACACATATAACTAACAAATTTTTTTGGAAACGCAATTAGTCAAACATCCACAAATCAAAGACATTGCCTTAAATCATTGAAGACGGTGGTCTATCTGGTGAGATAGAAGACCAAAATAAAGAGAAATAAATAAATGTCTTTCAATCACACCAATTAGCCTAGCCCAAAGGCTTGTGCTATGGGATCTAGGGAAACATATAGACGCATGTATATAACACATACATATTTTTTAATGGAAATATATATTAACAACCACGATTAAGGTACAAATGCTCGCATTTATCACTTCAAAGATACCTAGTAAATTCCAAATCCAAAGATCTGAAGGCAACTGAAAGAGGCCGTTTTGCCTCAAATAGTTTCCTAGTCTCTCCAAGAGGTAGATGAAATGAACATTACTGATAGATATTCTTGACAAAGATGAATGATAAAAAACTAAGGTTCAACAAGGCCGTTGTTTCGTCCAAAATGTTATTTTTTTATTTAATGTCCATCTTTCTTAATGCAAAATATACTATACTAGCGGCCCGCCCCGGCTTTGCACGGGTAGCAGCGTATGCAATGAAAGACATTTTATGGCAAATTTTTTTACACCTTCGGTTGGTTTTAATACGAATTTCTAAAGATTTCTATAGTAATCAAGTACTAAATATAGTCTATGTTCCTCAGCTTTCTAATAAAAAAAGAATGATTAAAATCGGTCCAGTACTTTTAAGTTTATTCGTTACATACAAACATACAAATCTTTCCTCTTTATAATATTAGGGTAGATAGGCTTGTAGCGACCCTGCGTGGTTGCCCGTAGAGGTCGAATATAGAAATGACATGAGTCTATGATTCGGATGACGTAAAATTATTAATTCAATTGTTTTTTATAAGGAGTCACGTATTCTGTTTATTTTATTATTTTGTTAATATTCATGAAAACATTAATTACATAGTTTATAACACATCAGTGTTTTTTCCATTTCCATCAACCGTACCATAGTTTACCATACCATAGTAAACTAAACTTTAACATTACCATAGTTTACGAGTAAGTCGTATTATTGGGACGCAATTCCAGCTCCCAAAGGCTAAATACTCAGTTAAAAAAAATATATGTAGTTGGTAATTTCTGTATGTGATTAAAGCTATTAATATACGTTAGGAACGTATTGATTTTTTAGTTGAAAGTCTATTTTAAAAACGACGTAGAATTTAGTAGCCTGAACCTTGGCCATAAGTGCGCTTTTTTTTTTAGAGGGGAAATGCATTATGCTCCGTGACACCGCGCTGGCTAGGCGCGGCGTGTGTGGGGCTCTCCGGTCTGACAGGACCGGCCTACCCACTAAAACCCCCCTGAGTTCTCTAGGCCCATGCGGGGTACATGGCGGGGTGCACTTTCGCGATTCTACCGCCATGAGCTCCGGGGCCGTCTCGACCTAGGTCTGGTGGAGCCAACGCCAAGGGAGCGACAGCCAGATGTGCACGCAGCCTCGCGGTTTAGCCATAAGGGCCCTACGGATGGGGGTCAACCTCTGAATCTAGACTGGTACCTAAGACTCATAGGTTAGACACTGTCAGAAATAGACAAGAGTTCCAATTTGGGTTAACCCACAATTGAAGAGTCCTTAGTTAGTGAAGTAGAGGAAATTATAAACAAAATATAATACGCCCTTACGGCGTACTTCGCATATGTAGAATCAATAATGCGTTATGGACTTATAATATGGGGGAATAGTACTGATGCAAGCAAAGTATTTATTGCACAGAAAAAATGTATTAGAGCAATTTGTGGTTTGGCACCCTATCAGTCTTGTAGGCTGGTATTTAAACCTCTACCGTGCTTATACATATTAGAAGTAGGAAAATTCGTGAAGCAAAATCCCACCTATTTTAAATGTGCAAAAGATATATATCCCACTAATACGAGGAATGGTGATAAATTATTTGTAGACTCCGTCATAAACAGTGCTCGATTTAAGAAAAATTGCTATTATATGTGAATGAAATTCCACGATGCATAAAAGATATGCCTTTCAATCAATTTAAAAAAGGCATTGCACAGATGGTTGATGGATCACACATTTTACACTGTGCAAGATTTTTATTAATTATAGGGAAAAGTAATACTTTATGTCATAAATGCACAAACACACTGTAAAGAGTTGATTAATGCTACCAATATTGTTAAAGAATTTTATATTAATTATTTGAAGATCATTTAAAAATGTATATAATTATGTATTTGCATGCTATCATTTATGGCTCAAACATTAACAACAACCACTATGTACCCTTTTCAAAGACAAATAAAGTATTATTATTATTATAATTACCAAAAAATTCAATAATATAACTGGGTTGTGCAGTTTGCATCCCACCAGCATAACTCTAACCGCTTAATGTGCGTGCAATGGTTCCCCTACATGGGAACAATCCCAATAAAAGTCGAATATTTACCCAGATACAAAGCAAACGTGACGTATAATCTAACGGACCTTACAATTAGATAAATAACCTACAAAGGGCGCACTGGATTAGATCGTAAAAGTTATTGGACGCATAAACGATAAATTTGAGTTTTTGTGTCGGCGACACGTCGTAAACACAAACGCCATCATGGACACTGTTTTATCTTGCATTTTGAAAGATCCGTCCAAAGATTATTTTGCGAACAGATACAATAATATTGCTGTACTATCATAATATACTATAAGAAAGTAATTCATATTTTAGTTGCAAAATAAAGGAAATAAACAATAAAGGAATTGAATTGTATTGCTTATTTGTTTTGTCGGAAAACCAGTTCAATTAGGCAATCAACTTTATCGGGGCTAGTAATGCCGTATTGATCTACTATTGTGCGCCGAAAATGTTCCGATAACTTACGCCAATTAGTTGAGAAACTATGAAAAATATAATCAATACATAATTTATATCTTTGGTTTTAAGCGAAGTTAGGTAATATATATATACTCGTATATAAAGGCCAGGTCAGAAGTACCCGCAATCGTCGAGCATGTATGAGGAATGTTATGAAAAGTAGATGAAGCGAAAGAGATATGTAAGGACCGTAGCAAGTGGAAGGACGTAATCTCTGCCTACCCCGTGGGAAAAAGGCGTGAGTGTATGTATGTATGTATAAAGGAAAGTACTACAGCATTTAGTTTAAAAAATTCAAAATTTAAGCATGTTTGGGTTGATTTCTTAGTTAATCCAAAATAAAAAAATAAAATAGAATTATATGATCAACTATTTTGTCAGTTATCAATCAATAACTCGAGATTTAATTTAAAATTAAAATTTGTAAAAATTTACAACAAATTATCAATGTCATGCTAGCTAGATTAGCTATGTTCTTACTGTACAGAAATTTGTATTTATCTTTAATGAAAATAATATTTTATAGTCAAAGGAAATCCACAAATTTAAAAATATGTCCACTATTATGAATACTTTCTGATATTAATATAATGAATTCTTTCTAAGATTTTATAAGATAACATGAAATGTAATGTAGACAACGTTTCAAAGTCACCTCTTAATTTTTCCCAATCAACTTCCAAGTAACTATTTAACTGTCAACACAACACACTTTTTTCACATGGGCAAAGGGAATACGTCAATATTAAAAAATGGAATTTATGCAGATTATCAAACTTAAACCACGTATTCACGCAATCTTGTCTTGTAAATTTTCTCATATATTTTTTTGATTTCTGTGTATTATGTATGTATATTTTTAAGGAAAAGGTTTATTCTCCCTGTATATTTTCTGTTTGACTACCTTACCACTATACACTTAAATGGAGAAATTATTACAGAGCACTAATGTCTTAGAAAGATCATATTGCAAGAACTCACTGTTGTCTAAGCAATGTAGGTGTGTTCCTAACATCAAAGAGTTAATTTGCGCTTTGTTAACGCTATATAAAGTTGAAATTCAATCATATCTATCAAAACAGTGTGCGTGTGTGCGTTGGAGCACAGAATACATCGTTGCAGGATTTAATGTCACGTTCCAAAGTTGAATAGTCACAAAATGTTATAGTTCATTTGGACCTTTTTTGCTATTAATTATTTTTTATTCACAATCCCCTACCACCAGAGTGGCGGTTCTGTACAGGATAATTTATTGCCCTGACTATAAAATAAGTAGGAACCAAAAACTGCCACTTTACAAATCTTTTTGACAGGACGAAGTCTGTCGGTTCCGCTAGTATGTAATAATTTGTTCGCGTGAATAATTAATCTGTCAAAATATTCATTGTTTCCACTATGTACGAAGCCTATTGTCCTATTTTGAAAAAGGTTCTAACCCTATTACAGCCTATTAAAAGTTTATTGTCGTGTCGATAATTAGACGGCGTCCTTGCCCAAAATACTATCCATTTCGGTTCACGGATTAGTTATGAATAGCTAAATGTCACGCAGTCACAATTACTTTAGTTATATGAAGAGTCGATACCCCCAGAAGTGAGTGAGGTTCTCAGCATTCATAGTGGTATTTTGAGTAGATTATGATGCTACTGAGTGGGATGTAGGGTGATAACTAGAAATCGGATAATCAGATGCATATTTACCTAAAGTTAGTTTTTGGCTCACAAATTATAGAAGCGGCTTTTTAAAATACATTTTGTTAAATAAAAATCCCGGGAAAATACGGGACTGCAAATTTAACGTAGTGATATTGTTTAAAAATTACTAAATTAGCACGTGGTATTTATTTTCAAAAGACCGAGACTCCGGGTTCATTTATACAACTATGCATACGTATTTACATGAAGTTTAGTTTCAGTTCCCCGTGCGATTTATGAATGTACGATTTATTACATGAAGAGTGTTATACGAAAGTAGTGAGCTAGTTGACTAAAAACAATAATCAATTAAATAATTGAATAAAAAAACAGAAATGGTGAAAAATTTTATTTAACAAAACAATAAAAAGCTGTTTCCATACTTTGTCTTAAACTAAGTTTAGGTAAATATGCATCCGATTATCCGATCTCTAGTGATAACGTACGAGAAACGTCTATACACTTAGGTGTTCAATTAAAACCCATATCTCATAAGCTAGCTTGCTCATAAGCTAGTTATTCATAAATATAGTTTATGGTACTTTTAAATATGTTACTAGGAAAGTCGTGGATATGAAAGTAGTGTACGAAGAGGAAGAACGAAGAAATTGAATAGACTGTGTGAATTATGAAATGTTGAAGAAGTTAGTGACTGTTAAAAAAGCGAGTGATAGAGGAGAGTGGAAGTAAATAAATTTGAGAACAGGATAAGAGGAAGAAGAGTATTATTAAATAGTATCTTTGGTAACAATCATAAGTCTAAAACGAAGTTTACTGTCTGCAAAATAATCTTTGCCACGTCACTGAATCACAATGTGCGCGCGCATAAAAAGGGATCGACGAACGTTTGACATGTAGTTGTAAAGCGTCGAAAAAATCATAAATTAGTCGCTAATACCACGTTATGCGACAAGAGAATGAACAATATTCACTTGCATAAAATACTTTTTGTGAACATCATAAATTTATTTTAGGTCCCTGCTCCTCTGTATGAGAATGTTGGTTTCTCAGAAAGTTTGATTTTAGCTTTTATTACCTGTGCATTAAGTCACATTCTTCACGGCTGTTAAAACGCCTGTAAATCACGCGAATATAAGTACATTTTGCTTGAACAGCTGACGATTTTCAATCCGCCCCGTTTTCGGGAAATGTCGTTATTCGTAAAAATTTGATACAAAGGCCTCGGCATGACCGCGTAGAAGGGTTAAAACGACATTGCAAGAGAGACACCGCTCTTGCAGCGTATAGCGTCATCTCGCTCGCACTGCGGTTTTATTCCTGGCTTAAGCGACCGTAGTAAGCCTACAGAGGTGTTCATGTTGACAGTAATAAAAGTTATGATTATATGTAAATATACATTTTTACTACCTTGATTCTAATTTTGACCAGCTGGTGCCGGGTGTGATTCCTCGAGGAGATTAAAGCAGGGTATAAAACTCATAAATGATTGCAATATAAGAGAAATAGCATTATTGAACATAGTAAATAAAGTCAGACATATCCTATCGCGATATCTTTTGTAGATGATATGTTCTACATAGACGTAGTACTTGCGGTTTTTGACGTGACAACGTCTATTAAATTGGTACGGCGTGGAGTCATTCTCGAAAACACCGTAACGGCCGAATCTGACGCCACATGGAGTCCACGCCTACTTTACCCCCACCCCTAGAGCGCCCGAAGGCATACTCGGAAACGGCGTAACGGCCGATCTGACGCCACACGGCAACGTAATAAAAATATAAATGTTATACATTACTTTATTTTAAATAATTTCATTGCACCCAGAAAAAAATACCATGTAATAGACGTTGTCACGTTCAAATATCGGCAGTAGACGGAGTTCTACAGACAACCAAGTTTTGTTCTATAATCAATAGTTTTCACAGCGCACTCGATGTAAGATTTTTGGTAATCATTTCACACCTTGGGTTATATTATTGGAACTTTAGTATAGATACCTACCTTTTTTGCAAATTTAATATAGCCTATGTTTACAGGAGATAGTGTAGCTTTCCAACAGCAAAAGAATTCTTAAAATCGGTCAAGTAGTTTCAGAGTTTATTCAATGCAAACAAAAATCAATCAAATCTATCTTTTTATTATATTAGTGTAGAATTGTAGATCATACTCGTATAAGTACATTAAAACCTAATAAGAATTGAAAAATAAATTTTGCGAACAATGACAAATCTGTTACAACGAGATTGTCAAGACACTTATAATTATAACATTAACACTATAACATTATTTGAAACCATGTTACAATCCATAACAGTCATTATATAGTTTTGTATATATATATATATATACATACATATATATATATGTATATATATATATATATATATATATAGTAGGTAAGTATGGTAGTATAGATATATTTTGTAATATTATGTATGTGTGTAGCTATATAAACATGTATTTGAATTTGTATGTATATGCATGTATATATATATATATTTTTTCTTATTTATGTGATGCTTATATATTTATTTATATCTATTTTTAGGTAATATTTTGTATGTTTAGAAAGTAGGTACACAAACCCGTTTCGTCCACCTGTCCACCCGGGTCTGCAGGAAGAAATTTCTTAGGTAAATATGCAGTACCTTTTGCTCAATGTTATAAATCTATTTTACCTTTAATGTATGTGTGTGCAAAAATAAAAAGGCACGTAAATAAGTTATTAACTTCAAATTATTGACTTAAATAATGGATTTCAGGATATAATGTGATCTAACCCTCTCTTTAAGAAACACTACCTCTCTGAAAAAAAGGAAGCATATAACTATCAAAATCTGAGTTAGGTATATTGCATTCTTTACACTTGCACCGATTAGCCTAGCCCAAAGTAAGCGCTATACGGCTTGTGTTATGGGATCTAGAGTAACGGATAGACATACATATTTATACATATATAAATATTTTTAATAGAAATGTATATTTTAACAACCATGCCCCCACCGAGATTCGACCCGGGAACTCAGAGATGGCGACACCTAGAAACCGGTGTACTATCCACTCGACTATGGAGGTCATTAAAATCTAATTACGTAAGCAATTTTAATTTTATGACTAATTTTTAATTTATACGTATGGGTGGGTGCTTGTTTTATTATTTTTTTTTTATTGCTAAAGTTGACAAACAATCAGGCTGCCCACCTGATGGTAAGTGGTAACAGTCGCCTATAGTACATGTGGTTCCCACGAGATTCGCAGCAAATCTGCAAACCTCATAAGAACCACAGTGCACGTTGCCAACTTGTGACATAAGATGTAAAGTCACAGTACCCAGTAATTTCACTGCCTATCTTACCCTTCACGCCGGAACACAGCAAAGCGAACCCCGCTGTTTGGCGGCGGAAATAGGTAAGACGGAGGTACCCATGCAGACGACCCTGGTACAGAGTCTACCTCCTAGAAATGGATCCTGTGGATGTGTGTGTATGAGTCGGTGTATATACATATATATGATAGTTATATAAAATTATAATTACGAAACATTTTCATCACACACAACTGAAGGAACACAAAGAAACTAAATTAACGTTTTCTTAAGACAAAAAACCCAGTACAAACCTAGAGCTGTGTGTGCTGCAGAAGTGTAAAAGGGTCGTAGCTCAGTGATTGGAATTGCTCACAAAAGGGTTACAATTACCTTCTTATGAATAGGGTTTTTTTGTGAATTTTGACTTGTTTTGTTAGACCCGTTTCTTAACTATTTGCTGTTTAGCGGTACTTATTTTAGGTTTATTTACAAGCTCAACTCATTGCCAATAAATTAAAACAAAAAAAATGATATGTCAAGGGCCCGGAATTTTAGGTAGACCCCAATAACTAAAAAAAAATAGATAATTTTACCCAGTTTTCCGTCTAAATCAAAGGATTTTGTTTATTATTGTAAAGAATTTCTTAACAAATTTATTGTTAAATGCTAGCACAGCTCATTAACTTTGAAATACACTTTTGTGTATGTAGACCAAATAAAATCGTAAAACAGCAAGATTTAATAAACTCAAAATACGAGAAATAAAATTTTAAAATAGCTCTCACTCATAGGGGTGAGGGATGCGACCCCCATTTGTATAGGTTTTTGTCGATAAAACTTAACATACAACACGTTGGTGAAGTATCGGAAGTCCGATCCCTAACACACTGTATATGAGTGTATGTATTTGTCCAGGAAGTGTTTGTAGCGTGTCAAGTCGTGCACGTTTTTTTATTTTACGAGTATGTCAGACTGTAGATAATGTCGTGCGTAAGTGTCGATGTTGGCAGTATTGACAACTGACATACAATTGTTGTATGGCACATTAGGCGCAGCGTTCGAGTGATCAGCTACTACGCAACGGGTCGCGGGTTCCATTTTTCTGTATGATTTTTTTTTTGTTCCCCTGAGGAAAATGCATTAAATTGCATACCCCGGCTGTGGCGAGCCTACTAATACCTACATTTTGTTGCGGTCTGGATGTATGTGCACTTGAGATTCTATGTTTATAACTGCACCCACGACACAGAATAAAAGTCCTAGTGCGTATATTGTAATTGTTTGTTATCCTTTAACAAATAAAAATAAAGGCTACTTTGTATGCGTGATTCAAATTCCTTTGCCTAAAAGTTAATGTCAACGACAGTCCAGCTCTGATTTTTACAGTAATTACTTTACTATTTGAGTCATCTGCGATATACAACTAGCAACACCCATTTATATGTCGATATTAAACATACAAAGTTATCGACAGAACTGTGTATGTCATATGCTAGTTCATTCTACCAACACTTAACTACATGCCACAAAGAATATACTTGTGTTCGTATAAAATGTGGTATTACCATCAAAAAATGCAAATGTTAACTCTATTTCTAAAGAAATAAGGTTGGGAGTAACATATTCACCATTGCAAATTAGTAACATCACGAAACAACAGTTGTTATTACTAATAAAATATATATTTTTATGCAGTCGCTCCCTTGAAAGTAATATACGATATGTGACATTCATAATTCGACTTTAATATGAACGCGGGAAAAAATATTTTTCCATATATAGCATAAGTTGTGCATTGTAATATGTTCCATTTTTAGAGAGTTGATATACGTAATGAAGAAATAATTTTTAGAAATATCTATCAATAAGTTTTTTATATTTAGTAACCGGACCAAATTAGACCTATTATTATTTTTATTTAATATTATTATTGTAGCTTAAATCACGCGTCTTTTTTTTTCCCCACGGGGGATGGTAGTGAATCCTCTACTAATAGGGGGCGCGCCACCACAGTGGTCGCTATAATAATCCCCTGGTGCTTGGACGACTTCGCACCGGATACCACCCGCAACCGGTCTACGGCGGATGGTTATGTTGGTCTCCAGCAGAAGGCCAGCCTACCAACTAAACACTACCTACAGCCTTTGGTCGGGCGGAAGGCCTGGAACCCTATCGGCTTGAACTAACGCTCCAGAACGGGGGCGGTGCATACGCGCGCGCAAAATTAAACAAACTTATATGGCTAAATATAGGTTTATTGTTTTGCAAAGTATTCTCCGCGAGTATCGATATACTTTTGCATACGTTGAAACCAATTTCTATAGCATTTTTTCCACTCTGATTGCGGTATTTCTGATACGTGCTGTTTGAACGCGTCGATGGCATCTTCACGGGTCAAAAATCGTTGACCACGTAATTTATTCTTTACATTTGGGAATAAATAGAAATCATTAGGTGCCAAGTCTGGGCTATACGGAGGATGACCCATCAATTCAATTTTTTGACCCTCCAAAAATGTATTTGTTTCGCATGATGTGTGACAGCTGGCATTGTCGTGGTGTAGAATGCTTCTGCGTCGCTTGTTGTTTTTACGTATTTCTTCAAATACTTCCGGCAAACAAATGGTCGTGTACCACTTCGAATTGACCGTTTTACGATTCTCCAGTGGTATTGTGGCCACATGACCATTAATACCAAAAGCAGGCCACCATTTGCTTTAAAGTGCTTTTTGCACAAGTCACTTTCGTAGGGTTCGGCTCATTTTGAAACACCCAAACAGTAGATTGTTGCTTAGTTCGGGATTGTACGCGTAGATCCAAGATTCATCACCTGTGTAGATGTTATAAACAGATGTTGAGTAACCTCCGTTAATTTTTTTCAACATATTCTTGCACCATTCGACGTGAGCTTCTTTTTGATCCTGAGTTAAGTTGTGCGGTATCCAACGCGAACAATTTTTATTTTAGGAACAAATGTTCATGTAATATTTTATTAATGCTTGTCATACATATGCCCGGAGTAGCCTCTATCTCGCGATACGTAACATGACGGTCTTGCATAATTAGTTTTCGTACAGCTTCAATGTTTTGTGGCACAACGACTGATTTCGGGCGACCTTCCTTAACTTCGTCGTGAACTTACTCCGTCCACGATTGAACTCACTAAACTATTGATACACAGTGGTTTTTGATGGAGCTTCAACACCAAAAGTTGAAGTTAATTGATCTACGCACTGTTGTTGTGTTAAACCACGTCGAAAATCCATCATTTCAGCGATATGACATTTTAAACCCATCAGAAACAAAACACTAGCGTACATAAGGAAAAAAAAATAGCGGCCAGTATTTCAAAAAAAGAACGAATTTTACCATGGAGGTCATATATTACGTTTAAAAAGTTTGAAATCCCAGATTCCGGACACTTAAGTAGTAGCCCTCGTATATGTGTGTTTGTAAGTTAGTATGTGTTTATAAGACTGTATGTTTAATTCATTTAATTAATAAAGGACTCGACATTATTGTATTCCAGGTTGAGAAGCCATTCCTTCGGGACATATTTACATTCTTTGAGAGACTTTATTCATGTTTAATTTATGATTGACTGTGTCATACGATGATGAGCTTAGGTATACATCATCCAAAGAGCGGTGCTCGCCTAATAACCCTACCGCGAGGCTGCGTGCGCGTCTAGCTACCGCGCACGCCGTGGTGATGTCTCTCCGTCTGGGGGATTGTCCAGGGATTCTCGGACAGTTTGGCGTTGGCTCGACCAGACCTAGGTCGAGCCGGCCCCGGAGCACATGGCGGTAGAATCGCGAAAGCGCACCCCGCCATGTGCCCCGCATGGGCCTAGAGAACTCAGGGGGGTTTTAGTGGGTAGGCCGGTCCTGTCAGACCAGAGAGCCCCACACACGGCCGCGCCTAGCCAGCGCGGCGTCACAGTGCACAAGGTGCATTTCCCCACTAAAAAAAATGTATACATCATCCAACCCCCTTACCAGAAGTAGCCAGTAGTCCACTCATCTATAATTACCTGGGATGGATAGAGTAAGAGAGAAGCAGACTTAGATAATGCAATTGGTCTATGAGGCTATGTTTGGAAGAGTAAATAACTACTTGATTATAATATCACGGTAACGTTTCGCTTTAGCGCAGGAAAATTTCTCAACGCATTTCCATAACCAGAATTAAACATTTCACGAACAATTTATTATAGCGTTAAACGCCTTAAAAGACTAGCTGTATCTTTTTCATTTCCTCACTTAAGCTTCAAGTTTAAACACTTCTTTATTAACCTTTTTTATACATTTCATAAATACGTATAAGATTTTTTATAGCGTCAATACTTTTTACGGGGCTCACGCCCGTTTTCAGGCTTCCAAAGAGCCATTTCAGGAACGTAAACCGAGTAAGATGGAATAACGTCAAGATTGAGCTGCTTGAATATGAAATTAATATTTTTTTTTTCTAGAAATATAAATGAGAACTAAGAATTAACGTACCTAAGCTGAAGTCACAGTTGGCTATGTTCAATTCTACCTTAAATGTGTTTGTGAAAGGCGCAAGAACTGAAGGTTCTTCGCCTTGCCTGCTAACGAACCTAGTGCGTTTCCCGTTAGGCTCGAAGCAAATTGAGTGCACGTCGACTCGCTCGAACGCTCAAGATCGCCGTGTCGTGGAGAGTGAGAACCGATCCCGTATGTAACGGTACTGGGTCATCATCACAGCTCATATACGTCCCCACCGAGGGACTCGAGCCTACCCTAACTACGTTAGGGCGATTAGGCCTTAGTCAACCACGCTGGCCCAGTGCGAGTTGGTTGACTACGTACACCTTTGAATCGCTTCGCAGATGTACGCAGGTTTCCTCACGATGTTTCTCCTCCACCGTAGGAGCGTCGGATAAATGTACATATGAAATTCGGAACGAAAAACACATTGGTACACGGTGGGATTAGATCGCGGGCCTCCAGATTCTATGCGGCGCACAGACCAGTGCCGAGACCACAGCGCCACCGACGCTCCGACGATACTGGGGAAAAAAAAAACAAATTGCCAAAGCCTTATATTGATTAGTCTATATCTACACATTACTGAGATCCTCCTAGTGGGCTTCTATGTATGTCTGTGGCAGGGGATCTCGCTCTTTGGCGTCACTGACTTCCACGCCGCTTCTAGCGCATATAGTCCCCCTTTATGGGCCAGCGCTACATCACGCCCTCTTTTGAAGAGCGGTCGCTCTTACTACAAGCCGTGGGGTCATTAGGACCAAGGCTTAGGCTGAGTTTGGTCGGTACGTCACATCGGTTGAGCCAGCTCGATCGATTTGGAGTCCGACATAACATGGTGGTAGCCATGAGGGTCTCAACCTCTTCTCTCCCGAGGCAAAATAAGCATGATAATTTGTAAATTAAGAAGAATAACGGATTTAATTAAGTGTGTCTGGGCGTGGGTGTGTGCGTGCATGGAAGTACTTCTATAAGCCAACACAGTAAATAAAATATGTAATTATTTTATGTGTCAGCCTACAGAGGTCTTATAAATTTATCTATACCGTCATAATCTCAGACAGGGTCAGTCAGTCACATAATCGGATCACAGATCGCACGATGCCCTCGTACAGGCGGCGAAAGAGGTGGTGATACCAGTAGAAAGGACGCAGCGCCAAAAACGAAAAAGACTAAAACTTAAAACTAGAAATTGTAACATTGCACTTTCGAAGTCCTTCGCAAAACGAACAGACAAATCTGCAAATAAGGAAACATATATACTTATTTACCCCATTCCAATTTCTACAAGGGTCAGCACTTTTACAAGTGAACGAGGAACGAAGGAATAAATGTATGCATAAATTTGTTCTTTCGGTAAAGTTTAAAAAACATCGCTTCTATTACTTGCTACTTTCTCGTAACCGACCACGCCAGTTTTGCAAACGTTTGGATTCAAACTTCAGTTAACTATGATTTCCGATTAAATAAACAAAATTTAGAAGCAATAAGTTAAACAGAGGTATGAAACAAGAAAGCTAGCTTGCTATTTTCACTCGAGCAAGCAGCCCAAGGGGGTAAAGTTCTTCTTTTTAGCAGCAAACGGAACACCTGATGGTAAGCGATAAGCGCTGCCTTTAGACACCCGCAACACCAGAGGAGTCACAGATGCGTTGCCGACCTTTTAAATGGGAATATGCTCTTTTTTTGAAGGTTTCAATATCGCATTAGTTCGGAAATACTGCAGGCGACAATTCATTCCACAGTTTAGTAGTGCGTGGCAGAAAATTCCTGGAAAACGCACTGTGGTGGACTGCCAAGCGTCTAGGTGATGAGGATGAATATTGTGTCGCGTAGAACGGTGACGGAAACTAGTAGAAGGAACTAATCCGAACAATTCCTCGGAGCACTCCCCGTAATATAAGCGATAGAGAATACATAGCGAAGCTACATCTCTACGCAACGCCAAGGAGTCTAGCCGACATGAAATATCCGGATAGTCGACGATTCGAGTCGCTCTCAGTTGGATGCGGTCCAGAGGGAGAAGCTGGTACTGAGGATACTGGGAAGCCCCTGCCCAAAGATGGGACAAGTATTCCATATGTGGCCGAACTTGCGCCTTATAGAATTGCATTCGGTGGGCCGGTGTGAAATACCGCCTCGAACTATTGAACACACCAAGCTTCTTTGAGGCTATTTTAGCTTTACCCTCTAGGTTTTTCATTCGCGGAACTGTACTTCGCTCGATATGTCAGTTCGTCCTTTGCCTTGCAGAAGATCACAACCAGTAATTAGTACTCGAGGTTGTATCTAGTGTTACAGTCTATCGATGTATTACTTAGATCGATACTATCGATATATTGATTGCGTATATATTATATTGATTGATTGATTATATGTCGGTGTATATATAATCGGCACACAGCAATACTATACAGTATTTATTTTCAAACCTCGTACAAAGTAACTCTGTCTGTTTATCGCGCTTTCACGTCAAAGTTACTGAAGCGATTCAAATAAAATTTAGTACACATATTCTAGAGATTTAAGAAAGAAATCCAACTATTGAATTAACATTATGATTTCTTAAGTAAAAATCAAATTGACTTGGCAAAAATCACGGAATGAAATGGAGACACGTTTTCCAATTCTATCACCCTTTACCGCACATATATTATTAATTGCAATCTAAATTACATATATATCTAAACGATTCACCAAAAAATGTAAAATGCTATGTAGTTTCCGTTTTTAACCACCTCCCACTGTACCCGAACGCAAGCCGAATCGTAGTACACCCACGTTTGCGCTATAGTCTAAAATATTCTCTGAATAAAACATAACATATACAATACAGATCCTTCGGCTGTATATTAAAGCTATTCGTCATAACTGTCAAGGTAGCGACGTAAAATTAACATTTTTTCATCTCCAATGCTCACTGTTTGATTTCTGGTTGCATTATAGTGGCAAACTTTGCTATACAAACAAATAATAATTAGTATTATTTGTTTGTATATACCCTATTTTTAAATTGTATCATATAAATTGTTTGTTGTCTTTAATATAAATAAATAAATATATGTACTTTATTAAAATAGGATTGATCTAAGCTGTAGGAGTGCTGTCAATTCCTCAGGTTAGAAAAAGTTCATTTTTACTACTTTTAAATTCTTGTGAATAACTACAGAATTTTTATAAATGCACTTAAACTAAATAAGTAATTATAGAGACATAAAATTATTTTTTCATCCCACCACCTCGGAAAGTGTAATTTTGCGCTTCGAAATCTGGCTGGAAAATTCTATTTTATTCGCTTGAGCGGCAAAGTAGATTTGAATTTAGAACATCACATATAATGAGTACTCAATATAATTGTAAATTCAAAACGTCATTAAACCTATTTAATGTAACCTCTATGGTGCCAAATGTATGATTAGAACTTTTTAAATTGTGAAAAAATTTAAATTTGGAACCTTCTTGGTTTCTTTGTTTTATTTGCGTGCTTCGCGCCATTCTAGTTTTTCACGTTTTATTGCTTAATATAATTTGTCATTATAAATTGTTTTCTTTTTCATTTTGTCATTTCCTCGCTGAGGTGGGATGAAAAGTTACGTATTGCACTCGAGTGGAAAGATTTTTCACCTTGTGCTCGTTTGTTTCCCTCGCTGACGCTCAGGATTCTAATTTAAAATCACTCGCTGCGCTCGTGATTCAACTTTAGAATCCTTCGCTTGCTCGGTCATCCAAATCGAGCACGCGGTTAAAAAGGAACTTTCCACTCTTGTATAATAAATAACTAATAAAACTCCCTATGAAGTAAAAAAAATATTATAAATGTTTATACAATTTCTTAAGTTATAGATTGTAGGCATTCAATATCAGGTAAGTAGGGGGTCTACCCAAAACCGAAAAACATAGCAAAGGGTCGACGTCACAAAAAAGTTTGGGAACCTATGACATATAATGAACTTTATGAGTTAGTAAATAAAAAGTAAAATAGAAATCAAGTGAGAAGAGGACTCAAAGAACTTCCCTGTCGTACGGGACATGAAACGAAACTAAGGAAATTCTGATTCCATACATAGATGTTTTTTTTATTTACAAGCAGCTCTGGTATATGCTACGCTGCGACGCATTATGAAAGTTGGGACGAGTGGAGCTCTGGCCGCATGTGCGTGAGATGACCATTACATACAGACTTGCAGTAAATGGAGCTGCCTTAAGAACTGTTAGAAGTGGCATCAATTTTTTTAACAAGAAGCCGATACAATTTTTTTAGAATAATAAGGTAATTTTATGAAAATACTAAAATCTCAAACGTTACGATCGATTAGAAAATAATACCATTTTGTATTTTAGACGATCTAGCGCAGAGGCCATGTTGTACGGTTTTGGGTAGACTCCCTACTTACTTTATATTGAATATCTATACCTTAAAACATACAACATTTTATAAGCATATATTCAAATATGACTTTATAGAAAGCTCTTTTGAATCGTCCAAATGTTTTTTTCCTACCACCCATTTAGGACGTATTTTTTAGCTGATAAGAAGAATGGGCGCAAGAAACTTATCAGCTTTATCAAAAGTAATAACAACATTTACAATAAATTATGTCGTTATCATACAATATGAGTTTACAATTTATAAGGGAAAACAAATATTTACGCGTCTTTTTAACATGAAAAGGCAATTTAGCTACACTATGTGGAATCTTGTTATAAAAATTTATACATTTCCCCATAAACGAGCCTCTAGTTTTTGTAGCCTGTACGTTGGAACGGCAAGTTTATTTTTATTTCTTACATACATACATACACTCACGCCTTTTTCCCACGGGGGTAGGCAGAGATTACGTCCTTCCACTTGCTACGGTCCTTACATATCTCTTTCGCTTCATCTACTTTCATAACATTCCTCATACATGCTCGACGATTGCGGGTACTTCTGACCTGGCCTTTTTATTTCTTGTGTTTAAATTATGCATTTGAAAATTAGTATGAAATGTGGTACAATTTCTGTACACATAAATCAAATTTTCATAAACATACTGACCCGCTAAATTCATTATATTAATCTCTTTAAATAATATTTTATAAATAATGTATATCTTTATATTAGAAGATAGTATAATATAAGTAAATAAATACTATCAGTGTATGTTGAGATCCATTATTATGGACCCCCATTTACATTTCATGGACACCGAAATTTCGTCTTGCAGGTAGTCATAGACCTCTAGGGGTCGATATAGATCACTTTACGTAGACCTCTTGCAGGTAGTCATAGACCCCTAGAGGTCGATAAATACCACTTTACGTAGACCCCTTGCAGGTAGTCATAGACCTCTAGGGGTCGATAAGGACCACTTTACGTAGACACCTTGCAGGACTGGAGGCCCAACAGGCACTAGCACTCCGTACGATAGCGAGGGCCCGCGCTACGTACGGAACAGTGTCCTCCACAGAGACCTAAAGATGAGTACCATCAAGCTCGCTCGCAACATGTATGAGAGGGCCTCAAAATCAGCACACCCTCTCATTAAGGACTTAGCCCCTCAGCACGCCAGGCCCCCGGAAGGCTAAGAATGCTGCCGAGTGATTTATTATTAACAGAGGAAGATAGTGATCAACATACCAAAATGAAGCCACAACTCTCCTCCTCTCATCAATCAAAAGGAGAAGGACAAGAAAAGAAGCCACAAGGCCCAAAAATGAAATGGCCTAACTCGTCGTAACGGGTGGCGTAAGAGCCCACCGCAAAGGACAGAGTCCTGTATCGGTTACCCCAACCACACAGGTTGAGATGAAGGTTGCGACACACCTTGCAGGTAGTCATAGACCCCTAGGGCTCGATATATACCACTTTGTGAATCACTGATCTAGCGGTTAGTACGCAAATTTCAAAGTCGGGATGGTGGCAGATGTTTGTGTGATAAATACAAGCAATTGACTGTTAAGATATATTTCTATCAAAGTAATATATGTATATCTATGTCTGATTATAGGTACGTCTATCCGTTATTTTAGATCACATAACACCTTACAATGCTTTTGCGCTAGGATAATTAGTCTGCTGTGTAGTGGCATTGCTATGTGGACCCTACCGCACGCATCCAAAGAGGCAAGGAGGGTACCGCTACCGGTGCCCACTACCGGTAGGTCTTAGTGGGTAGGCTCGGCAGGAGAGCCGCCCATATGCGCGCCATCTATCCAACGGAAGGCGATTAAACGCATTTCTCCTCGAAAATGATAATTACTGTGAGTGTAAGAAATATTTGTTTATTTACATACATTACAAAATAGGCCTTAATTGTGGGATGAGCTGAGACACCATTAGTGTAATACTAGAAGCATATAGACTAAAGATATCATGGGCTGAAGAGGTTTCTAGAAGGATGTTTAATGTATCTTATACAATAACGTGTATAGTTCTTTTTTTACCAGTTTCACTCCGTTAATCTAGATGTTCATACATTTTGTTTTCCTTAGAAGACGAAGGTTGAGAATCCATCACAAGGAGTACGAAACGTGTCCAGGATACCTCCACAACGGCAGGTGTCACGGAGGTTATGTTGGACTCCACGTATCTAGAGCGGTCTGACCACGTAGCCAACCGACCAAACTCAGTCTGTGCCTAAGTTACCATATAGGCAAATAGTTAGGGCGACCGTTCCTCAGGAGAGGGGCGATACAGCGCAAACTATAAAAGGGTCCCAAAAGCGCTTCAAGAGGCGCGGCTGCGGACGATCATACGGGCCCCACGATACGTCCGTAACGATGTTGTATTAAGAGACCTGAAATGCATCAAAATTGAAGATCACATCCGTGAACTGGCCAGACGGATGTTTGCACGAGCTGGGAGATCCGACTTCCCGCTCATCCGGAACATCGCGCCGCACCACGCAAGACCACCAGAAGGCAGAAGACGAGGGCTCCCTAGGGACATCATAGAGTGACCAGGGAATATACAAGAAATACCAGTCACGATGACTTGCAAAAACATCGCATATCATCGTGACTTGCAGAAAAATTTTTCAAGAGTACCGACATAATAAAAACCAGGAAGAAGATACCTACACAAGAAATACGAATGCGTATTCAAGATACCCACAGGTGAGAATCACCTACCCCAACGACCCACCCGTCGTCACGGGTGGCGATTGAAGCCACCGAAGAGGACAACGTCCTGAACGGTTACCCCGGCCCTACTCCAAGGGTCGAGACGAAATCTGCGAGCTGCGAGCTCAAGAGGCGCGGGAAACCAAAATGGCGCCGGCCTTATCATATGGGAACCTTTTTTCTGTAAATATTTATAATTGTAAATAATATATATTTATTTAATCGTGAATAGGATTATATGTCGGTTTAATGTTTGCTGACTACCTTATTGTCCTCTTGGGAAAGAATTATTATTTTTATGTTTTAGATGTCTGTTATTTTTAATTTTAAATGTATGTTTGTTACCGCATAACCTATTTGCAGTGCTATTGTTGTTATCTAGAAACTTCAATCATACTTTTTCCATGTAGATATAACACCTAGAACCGCATGCTTCTTTTTTTTTTCCTCAGGAGAGGAAGGCTGAAATCCTTACAAGGAGTACGAAACGTACCCAGGATACCCCCGCAACGGCAAGAGTCACGGAGGTTATGTCGGACTCCACGCGACCAGAGCGGTCCAGCCACGTGACCTACCGACTAAACTCAGCCTGGCCTAGGTTCTAGAAACCATATAGGCAAATCGTGCGGGCGACCGCCCCTCAGGAGAGGGGCGATGCAGCCGCATGCTTCCAAAAAATGGTATATAATAATAAATTACCAGAAACATAAAGTTTATCCCATATAACGCATTTAAAAAGGAATTGCGCCTCTGGCTCACTTGGTGAACGTTTTAGTCCATGGACGAACTTTTTAAATATAAATCATAGGTAACTGTATAACTAAATGAATATCTGATAAGTATTGTATTACATTGTTTACATGTGTAGATGTTTAATATTTTTATTTGACAATAAGCAAACATTGCAATGCCCTTATAGGGTGTCACATGTGTTTTTTTTATTCCGTACGGTGGCAGACGAGCAAATGGCCCACTTGATGGTAAGTGGTAACCATCGCTCATGGACATCTACAGTGCCAGGGGCACAGCTGAGCCGCTGCCTACCTGAAGAGTATACTCTTTTTAAGCCTCGTTTGAAGTTAGACATATCGTAGCGCTCAGGAAACACAGGCTGGGAGTTCATTCCAGAGTTTGCATGTACGCGGAAGGAATGAACGCTGAAACCGAACTGTACTAGACAAGATCGGTTCCAGGTGATATGGATGAACTCTACTGCGGTGGCGGGTGGTGCGACGGTAAAAAGGTGACGAAGGCACCATTGCAAATACAGTTACTCAGAGCACTCTCCGTTAAAGAGCCTATAAAGAACACACAGAGAGTCAAAGTCTCTCCGCTGCTCCAAGGTCTCTGTTGAGGCCGTAATATTGGGATCACCGATGATACGGAAAGCACGCCTTTGCAGGGAGTCAAGAGGGTCGAGTTGATATTTGGGGGCTCCAGCCCAGAGGTGAGAGCAGTACTCCATATGCGGCCGTATTTGAGCTTTATAAAGCATCAGACGCTGACTGGGCGTGAAGTACCGCTTCGCTCTGTTCTGTTCTATTGAGAACACCCAATTTTTTACTTGCAATAAATATGTTATAATTACCATCTAATATGAATGTGACATGCAATAAATAAATAAACTGTCGGAGACATTAATAAAACCAGTATGTGTATATTACTTAAAATAAATAAATTAACAAATATGCCACGTTGCCTTTTGCCAAATGGTTTAATATATTATCGAAGACATGATTGTGCCATGTCATGTCTAAGCATTCTAAAGGCATGGCAGAACATCCGAAGTCTCCACCAGAGACAATAATAATAAACAAAACAAGAGCGTGTCCACAGTTACTGCCCTATCTCATACTTGGTGGCGACCGCTTAAACTATTAATCGTCTAATTCTTTTTGTTTATTTGGTAAGTATTGCTACAAAGCAATGACATTAATCTAAACATTTTTTTTTGTTATGACCGACCATTGTCCATAACCATATCCAGCAAAAATAGCTGTCTCGGATGTCGACCAGAACAATTTTGGATGCAAGATTTCTACCCAGAAAATGTTAGTGGTAGGTCATACATGCACAAAGTATATGTAACCGTTATTGTGTATTATGACCTCACTTTTTTTTTCCTCAGGAGAAGAGGCTGAGAATCATCATGGATACCAACGCAACAGGCAAGCAGGGATGCGTTGATTATGTCGGACTCCTGGTAGTGTCGAGACGGCTCGACTACACAGACCTTTTTTTTTTTTTTTTTTGTTCCCCTGAGGAAAATGCATTAAATTGCATACCCCGGCTGTGGCGAGCCGGGGTTATGTGGGCTCTCCTCCCAGAAGGGGGAGGCCTACCCACTAAAAACCTCAGGGATGGCCTTCCTCAGGCATGTAGGGAGCCCCCGGGAACACAAAGGCCACTTCCAGGAACCCCCAGCCTCCGCTCCCCTTTATAGAGGGGAGCCCTCCTCGGGGAAGCTACCACCTCCCCCGGTCCCCTCCACCGACGACGCCCCCCGGCCACGGAAGGGGCGTGGTCCATCCCGGGTCGCCGTAGCGGACCTACCGACTAAACTCAGCCTAGCCTTTGGTCTTATTGACCCTACTGGCTTTATTGACGAGAGGGCCGCACCTCAGGAGAGGCACGGTTAGCGCTACCCCATGGTGAGGGTATATGCGCTAGAAGAAGGCACGAATCTCCAAAGTGGGACGGCCAGTATTGATAAGAACCTAATCATGGCTAAGCAGAAGGCTGCCGTTTAGGATTGACAAGGGGGAGCCGGCTCAGACGCCGCCGCTTGCAGGTCTAGAAGTTCCTGCGTGAGTTGGTTAAGGGGGTCGCTAAGGACATGTCGCGGTCTACGTATCCTCTGCCGGTATTGACTAGTGTTGCCTTGAGACTGGCTCACAGTTGGTGGTGTTGACGGGTTATGACCTCACTTGTTATTTCTAGTATTTCTGCGTCACCTCATCACAGCGCATATATATATATATATACTAGACGTCATTTGCTTGCGTAGGATGCAAGCACCCCCCGTGTCGTTGTTGTTTTTGTCACAAAAATCAAATATACTCTTAAGTTTGGTACAGTTGTATAAGCACTAATCAGGTCATGGTCTTTATGGTGGTGTGTGTGCCGCACTCATCCAAAGAGACAGAGGTGCGCGCACCTCGGGGTGGGGTGGTCCAGCCCTGCTGACTTTCAGAAAAAGGATGGTATGCCAAAAGTTGGTGGGAAAATGTCTTGTTTGGCGACTGTAGTAGACTGTAGAGCTAAGCAAATGAACCTGGTATAGAACTGAATGAATGAATGAAAATGAAATAAATGAAACTTCAGGTATTTTAAAAAACATTTCTTTTGACTTATATAAAGTCCCAAGTCCACAGCGTTTAGGGTCAGGCCACGGCGCTCTGTTTACCCCGGGAAGCGCGCGCCATTTTATCGGCCCGCATTTAAGCTTCTCTATGGAAAAAGTTCGCGACTTCCACTATATCTGTTGACTGCTGTTGTGTAAAATTAAACTGTACGGAATGGTAATGGCCGGGCTTAGGTAGCCTGGATTTGTTGTAGATATGTAAGTAAGCATGTGGAACAATCTTGTATTTTTCTGGCTCTACCTTTTTAGTCGGTAGAGTTGTGCGAATGCGAATCCAGGATTTTTTGTAATTAGCATAAGTTGGGTTTAAAAAGTTTTATCCAAAGTTAGGCGCTACTTCACTACAGAACAGGTGCTCAACCTATATCAAGCCCAAGTTCGATCCTGCATGGAGTACTGCTGCCATCTTTGGGACGGCTCTACCCGCTATCAGTTGGCTACCTTGAGCTCAGTAGAAAGGCGAGCTAGAAAACTTATCGACGACGAAACACTTATAAACTCACGTCTCCAGAGTCTAGAACACCGTCGAAGAGTTGCTTGAATTTCGGTTTTCTATAGGTTGCATTTCGGAGAGTGTGCGTTGGAATTACATGAATTAATTCCACCCGCTCCTTTCCACCGCCAGTCAACCAGACGTAGGCTTAACTACCATCCTTACGTGGTGGACTATCCTCGCACACGTACAAAACGGTTCCAGTCTTCGTTTTTAATACAAACAGCTAAGATGTGGAACTCTTTGCCGACGTTTGTGTTCCCGGAACAATATAATCTTACGGTCTTCAAGTCACGAGTGAATAGGCATTTGCTAGGTAAGCATGTTTCATCCTAGTCCTCATCGTCACTTACCATCAGGTGAGATTGTGAACAAACGCAAGCCTATTTTAAATAAAAATAAAAAATAGACGACCGTCTAGAGGTAGCTAGTAATACACCGGTTTCAAGGTGTCACCATCACTGAGGTCCCGAGTTCAAGTCCAGGTGGGGGCAGATATTTGTATGCGTTAATGCTACACTTGTACCTTAGTCATGGTTGTTAATATATATTACTATCAAATATTAAATGTTAATTATAATTCCTTAATATATGTTCCGTAAACCCGCAAAAAGATGGCCGCTTGGCCTGCAATTGTTATATTTATTTATTCCCTAATTATATGTTTGTACTTACCAGTAAGTACTTGCGGCTTTGCTTATGTTGTATTTTGTGTGCTAATGTGACATACCGTATGTTTTTATAAACATATATCATATATATATATATACATACTTGTAAATGGGAGAACGCGTGGCCGTCCAATTTATAATCCAATCCTGTCTTCAAGACACTATACACCCGCTGGTTGTGTTGATCCGTAAGATATATATATATATATATATATATATACCGTATATTTAAGCACTGTGATACACTTCTGTAAATATGAAATTATTAATCCGAATTAATATTGCTGAAAAAATGCGATCGAGATAAATCCGTAGACAGTAACGTATCGTATCTAATCGAATGTCAAAATCCTTTCCTTTTATTGCCCTTCCTTTTCCGAATGTCCTAAATCCTTAACAATATATAATATTAAGGAATTCTCGATTGAAATTAAGAACATCTATCAGGAAAACAAAGGACAATCCTGTATTTTCCAATGCAATAACAATATTACGTTATAACAAATTGATGGACAAACCCTTCTAGGGAAATATAAAAATGAAATTAAGGCATTGGGATACGGTTCCGCAAATTACATTCACAGCGGATTTGTAGAAAACCTTCAAAGAAAGGGACAATAATGAGAAGCACGTTAATTGCAACAATTTTCTATACACAAACTGACAAATCTAAACCGCAAAAATACCTCAAATTACCTGTTCCTAGAGATGTGCCGTTAAATTATCGATAACTTGACAGTGCAATAAATATTAAGAAAAGTTAACTAAATTAATATAATTCGAGCTATAATCTATGCCAATAAAGAGAGAAAGAAATTAATAATATGGTGATTGTTTATTTTATTGTAAATAAAAACTTGTTACACTTACACCAATTAGCCTAGCCCAAAGTAAGCTCTCTAAGGCTTATGTTATGGAATCTAGATCATATATCTAAGTGTATTCTTAAGTAACAAAATATTTACTTTAAATTTGGTGTAGTGTGATATTCAACTAATTCTTAATAATATAATATTAGATATATTACCGAATTATATTTTACCGAATTTATCCAAATGGTAATTGTTCAACTTTTATTACAAAAACAATTATTTTTTACTCAATATTGTAAGAATATAAGTCACAATAATAACATTTTTACCATTTATATCGTAAGGGAAATCGTTGATATTGTGTTATCCTATTTTCGAGTATTTTTAACACATACAACGCAAATAAGGAATTTTTTTTGTATTTGCGTTTAAATAGGTTCATAATTCTTTTATGCATAATTCCGAAATAATCTACGCTTTTATTATTTTTAGATAATATATATATTCAAATTCATTTATTCAGTCTGGGCTGTTACAAGCACTTGTGAATGTCGAAAAACTACGCCATCGGTTCGCAAATCTATATCTATAAGGGAATAATAAAAATATAGTAATTTTTGTTACAATATTTTATTACTATAATAGAAATGATTTAGAGTTTACCAGACGATAGTCACCATAATCTATGGATACCTGCAACGCCATGAGCATAAAAATGCGTTTAAAAACCTGAAAATTTGTATTAATGGAAATAAATTAAAAAAATTGTCGATATTTTATTAACAAGCAACACTAAGCGCTAACCTTCGAATGAAATCCTCTTATTTTGCGCCCTTAAACGAACCAGCATCGTCTACACAAAAATGTACAGCATCGAATGACAATGAAATTACTTGCCTGTGTAAATTACGTAATTTATGCAAATTCCAACATTCCGTTCGTGGTTGGGACCCCTGTTTAATATTCCGCAAAAATAATAAAGGCCCATGATTTATATCGTGGAAGAGAACACAAATTTTGGCGCCTCGGATGCAAGACGAAGTTATTTGGTTATAGGAACTCTCTTGAGGTTTGTGGGGCTGTGCTATTCCTAAGATTGTTACGGATTTTTGTGTCTGTGCTTTCAGGTTTTGTGTATTTAGCCGCCTCAGTACTGGTTGGTACGACCAGGTGTTGTTTTTATAGGATAGGGCAGCAAACGAGCAAACGGATCACCTGATGGTAAGCGATAACCGCCGCCCATAGACATCCGCAACACCAGAGGAGTTACAGATGCGTTGCCGGTCTTTTAAATGGGAATAAGGGGGGAAGGGGGGGGGAGGTTGGGCCTCCGGTACCCTCACTCACTCGGCGAAACACAGCACAGCGCTATTTTACGCCGGTTTTCTGTGAGGCCGTGGTAATACTCCGGTCGAGCCGGCCCAATTCTTGCCGAAGCATGGCTCTCTCACAGCAAAAGTTTGTTTGTTTGTTCCGCTTTCACGCCGTAACTACAGAACCGATTGCTTTGAAATTTTGTAGACGTAAAGATAAAAGTCCGGATTAAATAATAGGGTACTTTTTATCCTGAAAAAAATTGATATTCCCGAGGAAAAACTAAAATATTGTTTGCTTGATGGATGGATTGTAGATGGCGCTGTGTGTCGTTTAAAACAAACGTTACATCCCGCTTCTTAGATTTTTCCGTGGGAATGAGAAGTTTTCTTATAGTTGTGCTTTATACCGCAATATAACCGAATTCCATGAGGGCGAAGCCGCGGGCGGAAAGCTAGTTAAGTTATAAATGCGAAAGTTTGTAAGTATCAATGAATTTGTTTCTTTTTCACGTAAAAACTACTAGATTGATTTTAATGAACCCTTAAAATAGATAGATAGATAGATAGATAGATAGATAGATAACACTTTATTGTACATACACCACAAAACAGAGAGAAGAAAATAACATAATACACTTAAAATTACTAGTACAATTGGCGGTCTTATCGCTCAAACAGCGATCTCTTCCAGACAACCTACGGACGGAGAGATATAAAAACTGAAAGACGGGGGTGTAAGATACTTACATATTAACAAATAATTTTTTAAAAATATACTGACAAAACATACCTAAAATCAAATAATAATGAGCTAACTGACTTACAGAATTACTTTATGTTAATATATAATTTTTATTTATAAATAAATGTATGTATGAAGATGAAACTATGAAATCTAAAATTGATAAATATAATACGTAATACAAGCTGATAATAAGTAAGCGCAACGATCGTATAAGCTAAAGAGATAAATAGTATTCCTTGACTTGGTTTTTAAAAGAATGTACCGTTTGTGCACGCCTAATACAAACTGGGAGAGAGTTCCACAGCCGAATGGCCTGCACAGTAAAAGAGGAACTATAGAAACTGGTGCTATGTTTGGGAAATTCAAGAGTTAAATTCTCTGATGACCTTAACGAGTAATTGAAGCTGCTTAGAAAATTAAAACGTTCTTTTAAGTATTGTGGATAAGAGGGAGAGAATAGTATATTATAAAGAAGTGAAAGTATATGAGTGTTCCGGCGAAAGCGTATAGGAAGCCACTTGAGCTTAGAGCGAAATTCGGAAACATGGTCATATTTGCGCAATCCAAATATGAACCTTATGCAAAAATTTTGAAGGCGCTCAAGTTTATTTAGCTGGTCCTCCGTGAGATCGAGATAGCAGGCATCAGCATAATCAAGAATAGGAAGTAGCAGAGACTGCGCTAACGCAATTTTAGTAGCAATAGGTAAGAAGTTACGTAGTCTTCTTAATGAACCAGCCGAAGCAAATAATTTACGGCTTACAGCTAAAAAAATAATATAGTTTATACATCAGAATATCAAATAGGCTACAATTTTTTAAGATATTGTGTAAGTTGTCTAAAATATGACGATATGCGCAGACAAAGTCGCGGGTGCTGTAAACTATTTTAAATACAGCGCCCCGGTAATCCGGCCCCAGTCTAATCCAGCACCCCCTGTAATCCGACATGGTCTATGATTTATTATTGAATACATACATATTCGCTAATGCACGGATGAACAAAGAAATAGGCATGCGCCCATTTCGGGACCTGTGTTGGCCACGAAAGCTAAATATTTTTATAATATTTCTTTATATATAAAAAAATACTACCTCCGTTCAAAAATGATTGTCTCATTTGAAACATTTTGCCAACTTAACAATATAAGCTGTCAATTTGACATTTGCGTATGAACCGTACTCAGAGTAGAATCATAGAATAATTTTTGATAAGTAATAATTCAGTTTATAATAATTTCACCAATAACCATCAGTGTCTGAAATTGGTAATTTTTGACGCTATACAAAAATAAGCCGCTGCTATTTTCTACGCGGTCCAAATAGCCTTAAATTATGGAAATCCAACATTCTGGAGTAAAGTCAAAAAATTTAAGTAACGAGAAGGGAAATGCCATTTTGCAAACACTTCTAGTGCGATCTAACAATAACTACCAACTAGCACATATTGGGAAAGAAGCATTGCGCAGAAAGAATCAACTTCCAGAAACATTAACACGTAATTTGGAAGCAATTGAAACTGCTCTCAATGTATTACGAGATATTTAAAATAATATAAGAACACAGTCTGTAATAAATTATTTATTTTATAAATAAAAAAGTTGTCTAAGCGAAATTGAAACTAACGAGACAATCATTTTTGAACAAAAGTCACAGGTGTACAATGCTGACGAATCAGGGCTTTTTTGGGTGAAGCTCTCTATTGTGTTGTTAAATTTACTGAATTTGACATACATAATGAAGTATAATTTGTACTTCAGAGTATGTACATATATGTAATATAAAGAATCTTATCATTGGATCTGTAATTTGTCGGATTACAAGGTACTCTTTTGGAAAAATAATAAGCAATTGTCGGACTACCAGGGGTCCACTGTAATCTACTTTTTCTTGTTACCCTAGATTCCATAACAAACCATACAGAACTTACTTTGGGCTAGACTAATTGGTCATTAAAATTATTTTAGCATCTATCTTTCTTACTAACATTATATGCAAATAAGGATTCGATTTGATTTCCGAGTGACTGTACCTCTGATTTTTGGAACACAACGGAACAAAGAATACCATTAACATTATGATGATCATAAAAAAATTATTAGACTCAGAAAAGTTATACCCATTTCATATTCAAACACTTAATGCATTAGTAAACGATAAGTCATTAATCTTCACATCGATCTGAACTCTCGTCGCAAGGCCGAATCGATTCTCTGTTACAGATAATATCTCGAGATACGATCCGATAGTTCGTATCACGATTCTGACCCGAGTTCAATGGATTATTACGTACAACATTTATTTGGTGATTTAAAAAAGGTCACGTCATAGTATAAGCGGTATTCAGTAGTTTTTATGTGACCTTCGATATATGCCATGTGCAGAAATATTATTGTGCAGAAGAATGCAGATACATACTCGTAAGTGATTATTTAAGGAGATTTTTCACATTTGACAGTCATGTGTCATCATCGATGTTGATGCTCAAACTCACCTTCGTACAATATAGGTTCCTTTAAAGTTGAATACCTACGTTCCATCAGATATATGTATAATGTGACATTGAAATCATAGTTTTTATATGAATATTTACGAAAGTAAAACCTGAGCGTTGATGGGACTTGCGAAAATGACAAGTGTAGAAGTAGCTATTATGGCCTACTGTGCATTGGCAGCGACGGATTGTGGCGGCCTGGCGTGCGCAGCTCGAATTACGCAGCTGCGCGCGCCAGCGGGCCGTCGGTGCCGTACTCCCGCACCTCGAAGCTTGGCTCCACGGGAAGGAGGAGATCACCTACCGATTGACTCAGATACTCACCGGGCACGGCTGCTTCGGTGAGTATCTACAGTAAATAGAAGTAAGAAGTAAATAAAATGTACATAGGTGTATGTATAGTAAGCAAAGTTGTAATAAAATAAATAAAGATTCTCGAACCAACGTCACCTCCCAAAACACAAATAAAATAGATACACAGATAATAGAGGAACAACAAAGAGAACTGGAATGTAATAAAGAAAAGTATGTAGAATAACAGGAAGGCATGAAAGTGAGAATTGGCATGGAAGAGTAGAAATATTAAAGCATAGATATATAATAGAGGAATGACAAGGAGAACTAGAATGTAAGAAAGAAAAGTATAAAAGTGAGAACTAGCATGGAAGGATAGAAATACTAAAGACTCTGACCTATGTTTATGTTAGAGGAAAGTAACAGTAGGCTAATAAAAAAATGGTTATGATAGGCTCAAGTCTTGGTGGGGATATATATGAGCTCTGGTGGTGATGATGGAAAAGCCCGTTGGAGGACAGGTAATATGCGACATCTAAAACACAGTTTCCATGTGGTATGAATTAACTCTTTCATCACTACCCTTATTTGCTTGTTGTTTTCCTAAAAATAATAGTCTTGAGCAAGTTATCACATGTGCCTGTGCGTACTGCCCATTAATTATACTATGACCAAGTCTGTGTGATGGGACGATATGGATCGCAATTGTTGTCGATATCGATTGATGTCGGGAGCATTCTTAATCGATACCCGAAGTATCGAGGACTCGTGTCGCGTTTCGCCACGTGATTGATGTGACACATTGACATTTACTGTTTTCACAATCTATATGTAGTTTTTGTATGAGACCTAGTCATCGTGGCGGAAACGAGGGTTAAATTAATAATATAATAATAATACTTTATTCATTAAAAATATATACATTTTCATCTACACACAATGCTTACTTACCCTCCGTACTAGTTATTAACTGTGTTACGGCAAGGTAATGAATGACGATAGTCCTATCAGTGGTATACATTTTTGACCGATAAAAATAAAACTTATACTATTAACAGACAAGATACGACGAAATTAATACAAAACAACATCGTAACATCATTACACACTCGATATGTCAAGTAATAAAATAATATATTACCTATATCTATACATATACAATAATAAGACAGTAAAAATATTTTGTCTGTACATTTAGTATTTTTGACTGAAATGGATAGAGGGGCACTTAAATAGATTATTAGAAAGCAAAAAATTTTTTTTGGAATTTTTTGTCTGTCTGTCTGTCTGTATGTTTGTTCACGTTTATCTCCGAAAGTACTGAACTGATTTGCTTGAAACTTTCACTATTTGCTTTGTTTTAACTCAGAATAATATCTAAACTTTGTTTCATCAAAATAGGTTCATTACGAGTAAAAAAAAAGTTATCGTCATTTTAATGAACTCAAGGCATGATAATATTGCGAATTAAATGTACACCATCTATACATATAATAAGACAGAAAAAATATTAAGTGTAAATCAGTTTCATTACGCATGTTAGTTTTTTCATAAATCACTAGATGGCGGAAGGAAAAACGAATAATGTGGTATATAAAGAAATTCTTGAGTTTACTTTACCTCAAGGAATTGCTTTATACTAAAAATATTTTAATCGGTAAAATCGTATATTAATATGATTTGTGTATCAATAACATTCAACTCGAAATTTACGCAGACGAAGTCGCGGGCAACAGCTAGTATGTATAAAACTTTAAAACTGTATGACACGGCATTCCTAATATAGGCATGTTTTCAAAATAAATTTTTATTAATTATATTATGTAATGGAAAGTGACTTCATGAATTATCAATATTGAAGTCATTTTCCATATTGACGACTCTGTATATATTTATATACAGGGAAAAAAAACAGCCCTTGCTGAGTTTCTTGCCGGTTCTTCTCAGTACAAGGTCTCCCGCCGTAGATTTGCGAACCGATGGCGTAGCTTTTCGACATTCACAAGTGCTTGTAACAGCCCAGACTGAATAAATGATTTTGAATTTGAATTTGAATAAAATACACATATACACATACACCTACATATTGAATATACACATACACATACACATACACATACATAAAATATAATAATAATGATGTAAAAAATACTTTGATTTAAGAAATACTTTTAAATAAAGAAATAATATATATTTGAATTTACTTTATAATTTTAAATAGGTTTTTCAGTCTCATCATAATCGCACATTCGAAGATATTGCTTTAGTTTCCTTCCACATATATATTTAGTCGAGCCTTCTAACTTCACGAATTTGTTGATACGATTGAATAAGAGTGGACACAGAAATATGGAAAAACGTTGAGCGAAGACAGTTTTACAAGGAGGAACCTTATTCACAGTATGTAGTCTACGCTCTGAAATGTAGTTACGTAATATTACTTCAATAATATCAAATAATAATTGAAAACAGACGCTACGTACGGATCACAATACTATTTAGATTACGCCATTTATGGAAAACTAGCTCGATCGCTAACAATCGATTATAGATACATTTTTCTTATATAATACAGCAGACCAGATTATCCTAATCAACTAACGCAGGACCTTCTAGACCTGCAAGCGGCGGCGTCTGAGCCGTCGCTTCCCTTGTCATCCCCTAATCGGCAGCCTTCTGCTTAGCCACGAGTAGGTTCTCTGTCAACAGAGGCCGTCCCTACTTTCGTGTACCGTGCCTCTTCTAGGGCATATGCCCTCTGCATAGGGCAGCGCTAACCGTGCCTCTCCTGAGCTGCGGCTCTCTGTCACGTCAAGCCAGTAGGGTCACTAGGACCAAAGGCTCAGGCTGAGTTTAGTCGGTAGGTCTGTTGGGTCGAGCCGCCTCGATTCACCAGGAGTCCGACATAATCAACGCATCTCTACTTGCCGTTGCGGTGGTATCCATGAGGATTCTCAGCCTCCTCTCCTGAGGAAAAGATAAATAGATAATTATGTGCAAACAATGTTTGAAATAAACATCTTGTTTTGATGAAAAATGGATAACATATATGAAAATAGTTATTGAATCGAATTTATATACTTAACAAACGACTGCATTGTGTCAAGCGTTGACGGTGTTAATCTAAGTTTTCAAAATTTTTACATATATATATAACTAACTTACACCAAAGCATTGTTATGCTTCGATTTAATTGTAATGGCTCAATAATTACGTTGCCCAAATAAGCACACATTAAGGACATTGCCTTTAATCATGCAAGACCACCAGATAGAAGACAGAAATAAATAATCAATGTCTTTCAATAAAAAATGTCTTTCAATCACACCTATTAGCCTAAGCTCAATACGGTTTGTGTTATGGGATTTAGGGTTACGGATAGACATACATATATAAATATCTTTAATAGAAGTATATATTTTAACAACTATGACTAAGGTACTATGACTAAGGTAATTGCTCGCATTCATCACAGAGATGGTGACACCGTGAAACCAGTGCACTATCCACTCAACTATGGAGGTCGTCAGATTTTGATTTTGAATGCATTATTTTGTTTCAATACATTTTTATCTATCAAAACCAAAATATATTAGTACTATTATAAAATAAAATTACTGCATAATTGGAAGAAAATTAATGAAATCCCCTAAAATTAGTCCATAATCAATAAATCACTCCGCAACTACCAAGGTCTTTCCAAACCGAACTGAAGTCATAAACTACTGCGACCACAAGAATTTCCTTTTCCCTTAAAACGACGTTATTCCCCTAACATTTTTGGGACAAAAAGTTATATCGCCGTCCCCAGCGAATAAAATGATAATCGCAAAAATCCAATTGTTCAGGAGAATTAAAAAACATGTTTTGACGAATAAAAAAATGGCTATTCATCTGGGATAAATGTATGATATCTCAAAAGAATGATAATTTTTGTACCTTTTATGATACCTTTTTTATATTTTGAAGTAGTAAATTAAATGAAGTTATTCGATAAAATAAATAATAGTAGAAACATTATTTTACAATTTATTACTAATGTGCTATTACCATGTTATTCGCAATGTATCTGTAAAAAAAACCTATATTGCAATGGTAGATTACAATATTGTTCGCTGAAAATGTTTTACTCCAGTACTAGAAATAATAATGAATTACCATTTTATTTTGGTACCCTTTTATTGTTTTGTAATATGGTTAAGACTTTTAAAGTCTTATTCTAATATTATAAATAAAGTTCAGAGTATGGTAATCAGATATTAATTTATTCCAAAAATTACATACATGATTATGATAATTGTAACTTTTATTCAAAGTATTAAGTCTTCTTGATCTTCTTCGTTTTCATTGCACTCAGGACCTTCGACAGAAGTTAAAGAGTCATAAAAGCCATGGTAAAAAGGTGGAATTGCGCCTGATTTGCAGAGGCTAATGAGGTCATTATGTAGAGCCTTGCCTTCAAAGGTTGTTCAGCAGGACTTGAGATGCTTGCCTGCCGGACATTTCGTTTGCTTCTTGCTAATACTCTTTGGTTGGCTGTGGTATTCATAAGAGTATATTCATCATCAAAATTATATTTGAAATGCAGTACCAATGGTGTCGTATACGAAACCTATATAAGCTTTTCCTTTATTCTTTAAAGTTTTACTCTTCTTATCCTGTGTTTCATGCCGACCCCTTTTTCTTGTCAGTTGTTTTGGCTTATCTATAATGTTTGTACTTGAATCTTCATTTTCAGCGGTTGCAGCAATTCTTTCAAATTCTTGCACATTTTCGGAAGGGAAGCTATTTATTTGATCATTTATTTCATTATTATTGGGTTGAATTATTAGGTTACTCTTTTCCAAAGTGAAATTGGATTTTGAAGTTAAAGTTCTATTTTCGTTGCCGACTACAGAGCAGTTTTCTATTATGCTATCCGAATTTTTTCCAGGTGTTAAGGTCTCGTCAAAATCAAAATCAATTTGTGCATTAATATCATTATCATGATCAGAAGAGTAATCTAAACTGCGTTTTATTGATTGTTTCCTAATTTTTCTGCAAGGTTTTCTGTTTTTTTCAAGGTTCACTGTTTCATTAAGTCTTGAAGTTGATGGTGTGACTTTTTTTTTAACATCATCATGATAAGGTTTTGCAATATTAATATTTTCGAAAATAGCTGTAGGTGATGCAATAAAATCGGTTTGATTTAAAACAAAAGAAATGTTAGAAATAGTAGATGGTGTCTTTGAAATATCTTGTGTGGCTTTTGCTAAATAATCTGAGTCTGCACTCAAACTTGATAGGCTCTTATTAGTCAATCGTTCAGGGGTTGATGAATATTCACATGCGTCAATAAAAATTGTCTTCTCCTGTCCTTTTATCACTATCGTCAGGCTGAACGATTCTTGTAGATTCTGTATAAGAGACATATTTATGTAAGAAGAAATTAATTTTAGTCGAAGTACCTATTTAACACTCTGTACATTCTACATATACATAACTACGTAAATCTAATTTATGGTTTAATTATGACTTCGGCAAAAATCAAATAGTATTACACAATTAAAATATAAGTAATAAAAACATATCATCCTTTATATCGTTTTTACTTTCCGTTTGATTGCAATTCTGAAAATAAAAATAGAAATCAGTAAATGCATGATAAATAGCTTATTAACTATCAAAGTACACCGATAACTTAACAGTCTACCAACACAATTGAGGGATATAAAACATTTGAAACACTTCATACACGCCCGCAAAACCACACATTTCATGCACCTCCAAAACTTCATACACTTCATATACTCCAACACTCCACACACTCCATCACACCTCTAAAATTCCACACATTATATACACCTCAAAAACTCTACACACTCTATACACCTCCAAAACACCACACACTTAATTAGTTTAGTTAGTTTGGATGGGCTCCACCGCACTTAGCCTCATGATTGGACCATTGTGCGCATAATAGAAGGCTCCTGCGTCTGCCTCCTTCCTACTCCATCCATCCCAGTTCCTCCCAGAACGTCAGCAGCCTCCGTGGGCTGTTGCATGCTTCTGGCAGGGACGCCGGGGAATGGAGAAGTTTCTCCCGTTGGTCAGCCACACTTGCACATTCCATAAGAACATGCTGTGGCGTTTGCTCAGCCTCCATGCACCCTCTGCACAGGGGGCTGTCTGTTATACAATTGTGTACAGGTGTTTGTTTAAAAGGCAATGTCCGGTTATGGTGGCTATGACCTTTCGGATCTTGTCTCTCTTTAATTTGATAAGGGAACGGGCAAGCTTCTTGGAAGGTACCGGGACTGCTTCCTTCGTTCACTTGCACCCCTCCTTGGTTCACCACACACTCCATACACTTCCAAAAATCCACATACTCCATATACCTCCAAAACTCCACACACTCCATACCTCCAAAACTCCACATACTTTATATACCTCCAAAACTAAACTATATATAATTGCTTGTAATCAGCTGTGTGTAAAAAAAAATATATAGAAAAATAATTAGAAGAAAACTAAGTACAACCAGCAGCTGGTCAGATTACCATAAAAATATTTAATTACATACATACCTTCGACATCGTGACTCTCCATTACTTTATTCATAATAATATTTAATCTTGCGGATCTCATATTCATTTCATAACACCAAAGTATTACACACTTCACTTTAATAAATCAGTCGGCTAAATCACAATAAAGACACTAATCAAACGCAAGTGTATCACTGACGAGTCTTCCGTAATACTAAACAAACAATGCAACGTGCGGCACACCATCTGTGATACTGTATTGGCTCTTACCCACAAGTTCGTAGAAAGGACAAAGATGGCAATATGTTTATGTTGCTCCGCTGTTCAGAAAATATTGAACTAATAAGCGATTAGTATAAAACGCTGCGAAATGCTATCCGCGAATAAAATGATAACAGCCATTAGAATTATTTTGTGTATACGTATTTCCGCGAAGATTATTAGTATGGCTTTAAATGAAATAGTAACTAAGTAAGATATGTATTATCATATTGTTAAAATTTTATTCGTGGAACCATAATTAGCATAGAATTTAAGAATAATATGGTATTATTTAATTATTTTTTTTTTATAATAGAGAAAAAAATATATAAAAAATATATGACGTGCATTGATGCCTATAGATACTAAAAATTGAATAATCGGAAAAAAAGTATAATGGCGGTAATCATTTTATTCGCCGGGGACGGCGATATGTAGGTAAGTGTTCCCTTTTTGAGTAATAGTCAATGCTCGGACGTGGGGGGCGTTGGCAAAAAAATCACATAATAAGGCATACCTTCCGATAGATAAGTGCGGCCAACGTTCAACCGTGTAGAGACAGCAAAAATGGTTGTTTATTGAATATATACTGTAAAACTGAGTGACAGATTGTATAATGAAGTAATTAGAAAGAAATGTGGTTTGAAAGAGGATATCGTGACAAGAATAGAGAAAGGGTGCTTGGGTGTTGGGCATATGGAACGGATGGATGAAAGTAGACTGACCAAAATGATTTATGAAGCTGGAGTGAGTGGAGATACGGGACGAGGAAGACCTAGGCGAACATATTTCGAACAAATCGAAAGTGTCCTCAAAAAAGGCCAGGTCAGAAGTACCCGCAATCGTCGAGCATGTATGAGGAATGTTATGAAAGTAGATGAAGCGAAAGAGATATGTAAAGACCGTAGCAAGTGAAAGACGTAATCTCTGCCTACCCCCGTGGGAAAAAGGCGTGAGTGTATTATATTAGCCTAGTCTCTAAGATGAAAAAATTTGTCAAGTCAAACATGTTTATTTTTACCTCTGTACACTTCATTATATAATAATGAAATCCTCACAAAGGCCAAAAACCCCCAGTGCTGGACATAAGCCTCCCCTGACGATGGATACAACAGTCAATATTGCGGTACTAGCATACAGTGCCTTATTGCGATCCTCACTAAACCGTCAGCCCATTATCTGGGAGACCAACGATGCGATGTTCGGTCCTGCCACCATCACCTTCAGACTTTTTTTTGCGCCGAGGAAAATGCATGAAACTGCATACTCCTCGCCCTAGGAAAGGCGCGGGGTTATGTAGGGCTCTCCTCCCCATAAAGGGGAGACCTACCCACTAAAATCCTCAGCGATGCTCCTCACGGACGCCTTGCCGCGAGCGCTCGGTCGTCAGCGCGTCCGACATCGCCGTCCGACACGCCGAGGATTACTGCATCGCGACGTGACAGGGTCGTGGGAACCCTTGCGGACACTGGTTTCTCTACATATTTCATCATTTCAGATACTATCACGTCCAGAAACTTCGAGCATAGCCCTCTCCCTTACCCTGTGTGTAAATTCGTAAGCGTTTCTTCACGACAAATACTAGAATTTTGCTGAAACTGTAACTCTATGCTATTCTTTAGTAGTTTGGGTTGGGTAGATAAGACATATATACTAGCTAGAAAGCATATAACGGTTTGTAAAGTAATCGAATGTCACAAGTTGGTAACGTACACGTTTTCATAGCAAATTTGCTGCCAAACTCATAGAAATTATCGCTCCTAGATCATTCGTGTATCATTCGTTATTACGGAACGCAACAATGTGAAAAATGTTGCTTTGCGGCAGGTAACGGCAAATTTGAGGTTTGGGCATTAAGTCCGCCTTTGTACACCAATATATATGTACATAAAGTTGAAATAAATAAATAAAATAGAGTACACTTCCGGTAGACCAATTCCATGCTAAACTTAAATTTCAGATACAATGGATAACAGTAGGTACATTAAATAGATTTTCTGTGTCGTATATTATGTAACAACAGTAGCACGATATTGTTTGTATTAAAAATTAAAAACAAAATATACATACCAAAAACATATATTCCTCTATATTTTTTAATATTATTCCAAATAGATTATTTTGATCTGCGCAACTCACTTTAGAATAAACGTGGTTAGTCATTATTGTTTAATAATTTGATCCACAAGACAAAAATACTTATATGACAAAGACACGGACCACGTGGCTGTGGAGAATAAACTAAACTAAATAAAATTATCTCGCACAAAAGTAAATCTAAAATAAAATGAGTTCTTTTCTACTGACCGTACCACGGGCTAGTCCCCGCTGACCGCTGCTGAGGCTGCGATCCAAAATAAGATATCTACGGGCGACCTGCGACCCGCGCGCATAAATCGCCAGAATATGAACGCCCGCTGCGTGCGTTACTGTGGCCGCAGCCTTGGGATCTTGTCTATCCAGGGGTTTTATACGTCCATATAGGATAGGAAAGGGCTCATTATGGGCTTGTATATTAATAAGCATGGATTTACCACACATGTTATGTTAAAATTTGTTAAAATCTTGCGTAGAGTTGAAAACTATATTTCAAAATCAAATTCAATATCAAAAATTAATTCTTCAAATATAGGATTTTTGCACGTGAAGGATGCTACGCCATTGGATCACAAGTTTACGGGAGACGGGAGACCTTGTACTGGCAAAAACCAGTAAAGGTAACTTTTTATCCGCCTGTATTTATACAGGGTCATCAATTAGAAGCAGGCCTCAAAGTATTTCCAAGTTCATACAAGTTCACATTATATCTATAACAGGTAGTGTAGTGTAGTTTGGCAACGTAATTATTGAGTTATTTAAATTAAACCCAAGAATTGTTATCATTTAAGTAATCTTTGGCGGTATAATAACCATTTTTCATAAGAATATTTATGACTAATGATTTAAAATTGTGAAAAGGGAAATCTGTGACACTTTGTGGAACGTTTTTGTGAAAGTCTATGCATTTCCCCATAAAAGGGCCTCTAGTGTTATGCAGCCTGTACGTTTTTAATTTTATTCAAGGCTTTTCAGGTGCTTATTGATCTTAAATTAAATTTAAATATAAAATAATAAAAACCGTCTGTTCGTCTATAACGAGAACAAAAATTAACTAGACCTGTTCGCAAGAAACTCTGAAGATCGATTTTATTTCTACTGTTCCAACTAGACACAAATTAAAAAATACTATAAATTAAACAAATTATGTGGTCGCCAAACATTACGTTACGGCGCTTCAGAGAATCGTGGTTGTATCTATCGCAGTTAAACAGAACCACGCGACGCCTTCATCAGGTTTCCACTTAAATTTCCAAACTCTTTCCTACAGTGACATTTCCATGAAATGGCCAATTTCGGTACCGAACGAAATCACGCGCAAAACATTTGATCAATGTCACAAACAGCTTTCGATGTTCAAAAGATCACTTAATTTTCGAGATTCGCTCAAAACGGGTAGCCCAGGCTAATAGCAAATATTTGCGCCCGACAAACGGCTGTCAATCAATTTGCGCTGTCAGCGCGCCGGAGCCGAAGACGTAATAAAATTTGCGCGCTCTAATGGTGTCAACGGGGAATGATACAGGAGTCGATACATCCGCGCACAGTTAAGGTAAAGCAGTATGTCCGCGAAGGCACACTATACTATTGCTGGGATTGAGAAGGATCCCGAACTGCGAGGGGTTGGTTCAGGAAGAATTGAAACGCCAGTATTGATTCGGTTCACTCGCCCAGGCAGGGTCTTCTCCTGAAGACCCTGCCTTCTGTGGTACTTTCCAGCAGTCGTCCGCTTGAATGTATGTTCCCCGTCGTAATCCGTACTGGGAAGGGAGATACGTTAATTTTTTTGTTCTCGTTATAGGCGAACAGACAAAATTAACGTCTCCCCAATAAAATTAAAAACTTACAGTCTGCATGAGACTAGAGGCTCTTTTATGGGGAAATGCATCGAATTTATAAAAATTCTTAGAATTTAAAAAAAAAGAGCCGAGGGCGCCACTTTCGACAAGTAATAAAATTAATTTACTTACTCATTTCCTTCAACTATGTCGATGCCAAGCGTTCCGATCGGTGCTATCGATAATTTAATGAGGACAAGTCGAATGTCGATTTGGGCGTGATGCAAATTCTTTTTCGCCAGAATAATAAGTGATGGCGCTTTCTCGAGGGCTAAAACGCTTGTTGAAAACGTTGTGAATTTTATCGGATACTTAAAACTAATAACAGAAACTTTTTAATAATAAGTTTTCTTTTATTGTAGGCTTACTATGAGTTTTCTGTAATCTGATACTTACAGACATATGCAAATGCGAATATATATATATATATATATTGTACAAACCGATTTAGTAACTACATTAGCGAATAGTTTCTAATAAATTTATAGAGATCTTATTCGTATCAAACTTAATGAATCCTTAACTAACCATTTTAGTAGCTTCATTCGAATGACATTAGATAATAATTTCTCATATATTTATAAAGAAATCTTATTCATGTTATAGACTATTAACTTATAAATCCAGAAGCCTCATTCAAACGACATTAGCCAATAACTTCTCAAGGAATCTCTACACAATCTTTAAGAGGTCTTAAATAAGCGGTTACTACGAGCACCACCAAAATACATCGAGCTGTCGTATTCTAAGCCGGTCATTTAAGGGGTTCTCGTTTTGGTGAACAATATAAGGATCCATGGGTCTTGTAATGCTGGTGAGTTCGTCGTTCAATGAATTGCATTAAGCGACAGAGTCTATACGAACTATGTTCATACTTAGGAACGTGGTTGATAGTTTGCGGCGCGTAGAGATGGGTTCTCGATTATATACTGTTGTATATTTAATAAAGAAAATTGACACATTTATAAATTACCACGTAACTCGTTGTGATTTTAAAACAGTTTAATTAAAGTAATAAATACTTAAATAAATTAATTGATTTAGAATAAAGGTTGATGATAGTTGACTTCATATTTTTCTAAGACGTGCATAACGTCTAATCATACAATTTTAATTGACAATTTCGTGATTTTCAGGCATCTTATATGCCTTAACCTACTTGAGAAGAACAGACCAGAAACTCGAAAGGTCCAATTTTGAGTCAGTTCATTTTACAGTCTCAAATCTTCAATGGAGTAAGTGTTACATAGGAATTTGTCATAATTACCATCCTGTCTGGTATCAGGGAGAAGTTCTCGCCTATATTTTATGCACCCTAGTATCCCCAACGAAAATTATACGACTAAACAATTGCCATGCATATTTATATTTTCCTTCAGACCTTTTTACTTTATTGATGTATGTGTTGGATATAATAATTCCTTTTGAAATGCTCAAGTATAAATTATTCCACTTATAGTCTTTATGTCATCTGTAATCTATACTTCTATACTAATATTATAAAGCTGAAGAGTTTGTTTGAACGCGCTAATCTATGGAACTCCTGGTTCGAATTGAAAAAATCTTTTTTTTATTGAATAGCTTATTTATCGAGGAAGGCTACATAACATCACGCTGCAACTAATAGGAGCGAAGAAATAATGGAAAATGTGGAAAAAACGGAGAAAATTATTAATCTTTGAGGGCTTCCATTGCGTGCGCTGCGAAAACGGTTCTAGATATCAAAAAAAAAAGTATGAAAGAATTATTCCTTTTAAAATGATCTAAAAAAATGTCTGCGACAGTACATGTTTGTCTTTTAAGGTTAACTCACTAGAATCGTTTTTATGGTAATCAAATTTGGATATGTCGCGTTGTCAAGATCGGGTAACAGCTGAGGTGGTTGTTTACAAAAATAAATATGATGCTCAAAATAACTATTCCACGCAGACGAAGTCGCGGGCACAGCTAGTTAAACATATTCTGGACCCGCAAAATATTCGTATAACCGAACATCACTACGGTAACGCTAGTTATAAGACACGACTGGTTAGCTTCAAACAAGGATCTTCTTATTAATTCTCCTGAAAGCTCGCATGTTTATTTTTCAATTTCAGGATCTTACTTTGATACTTTCATGTTCTTGCATGTTTATTTTTCAATGTCAGCACCTAAGCTTTGATACTTTCACGTTCTTGCATGTTTATTTTTCAATTTCATCATCTTACTTTGATACTTTCACGTTCTTGCATGTTTATTTTTCAATGTCAGCATCTAACTTTGATACTTTGACGTTCTTGCATGTTTAATTTTCAATTTCATCATCTTATTTTGATACTTTCATGTTCTTGCATGTTTATTTTTCAATGTCAGCTTCTAACTTTGATACTGTCACGTTCTTGCATGTTTATTTTTCAATGTCAGCATCTAACTTTGATACTTTCATATTCTGCATGTTTATTTTTCAATGTCAGCATCGAACTTTGATACTTTCACGTTCTTGCATGTTTATTTTTTAATGTCAGCAACTAACTTTGATACTTTCATGTTTTGTTTTCAACATGTTTGATACTTTCATGTTCTTGTAACAAGTTATATACTTTGACCATTAGGTTTTTGTTACTTTGTTTGTATCTGAGTATAAAAAGACTTCGGAATAATCAACATTTGTTTTGATTCTTATAATATCGTTAGTTAAGCAAATTAAGCAAGTTTGTAAACAAAACGATACGAATTGATTCCCGCATTTAGAAACTCTTGGTGATTAATCGTATTAATGGAAAGTTTGTTGTTCTTTTGCACCGTTTTACAAGGTTCACGGTTATTAATCTAAGGGTAAATACCCTTATAAGGGTGAAACTGATATTCTGCGGGGTTAATAATTCGATAATAGACAACAAATTGCCTTAGTCAAAGCCCATTGAGGAATTTTATGGGGTATCTAAGAAGCTTGTGTTTTGGCTCACTTTTTATAGCATTTGTGATAATTACACAAACAGAAAATGCATTAAATTGCATATCCCGGGCTGTGGCGAGCCGGCGGTTATGTGGGGCTCTCCTCCCCAGAAGGGGGAGGCCTACCCACTAAAAACCTCAAGGATGGCCTTCCTCAGGCATGTAGAGAGCCCCCGGGAACGCCAAGCGACTTCCGGGAACCCCAGCCTTCGCTCTCCTGCCGATACAGGGGAGCCGGGAGAGGCTACAATACCTCCCCCGATATCCTCCACCGACGACGCCCCCCGGCCACGTGGGGCGTCGTCCATTCCGGGTCGCCATATCCGCGGGCGCAACTACCTCGCGTCCGCCGGCGACCCGCGGCGGCGCCGCAGCTGTGCTACCGAGCCCGGTGTTTGTCCAGGGTACCAACCATAGGGTACGTTGTCTACATGTGACATAAAATGTCAAATCTCGACAACAAGTTTTTTTATTTAAACTATATAAAATGCAGTACAATGGGGAATTTAATTCCTTAAGCATTTTCTACCAGTATACCTTTAGGTGATGCAGAGATATAAAGAGGTAGATGTACAAAATACATTAAAAACAGATGTAAATACATAGAAGATACTTATATATAAAATTGATAAAAAATCCCAATATATAAATATAATATAGTTAAGCAGTATTATCTCTAATAATTATTTAGTAAAATTTAAAACTAAACTATAAATAAAATATTTGAAATAAATCGCTGAAGAAGACTAGCAGCATTGCCACGTTGTATGGCGATGCTGATTTGCTGCGCTTGATATGATTCAGCTTTCTGGTCACATGTAGCCTCGGTCAATCTATAGCTGCACTCTTTAAAAACTCTGTGGGCACTTTCCCCCCAGGGCCCCAGAGTTTACACCCCAAAAGGCTCAAATATGCAACCACTATTTATGTTTGCATACTTGCGCCGTTTGAGGAGTTCAGCCGAGTTAGCAGCAGACCCAGCCCTAACTGCGGTTCCACGAAGATGGGACTGCGCTAGAGTATCAGCACATGTCGCGCTCCCAAACTAGTGTCGGTCCATCCTCCATGGCACGAGGGTCATGCCGTCGGGTCTCTTACCGTCGTCACGGCTAATGCCGGCCGGTTCTAAAACAGCCGGTGCTCCCGTACTGGCTAAGGCCCTACGGGTGACGTCGTTAAGGCTGGCATGGCGAAAGGCACGCCCCGCGCTTCTGCTGCAAGACAGGCCGTGATGACCTAGTTGGTCAACATGATCACCACAACGACAGCGATGTGGCACAACGCAGGTCGCTCCCAGGCGAAGAGCAAATGATAAACGGAATGTCGTGTTATCTAAAAAGGTTCCTAAATTGTAAGAAGGTAGAGCTTGGAGCCATTACCCGGATTCCCATTCAGCGCTAGTAATGAGGCGAGCGCGCTCTACAGGGCTGGTTATAATATATATAATGCACTACTGCATAATAGCCTAATATCACATTTTATAACCTAAGACTTCACTCAAAGAAAAGTTTGCACAATTTATTTTTAAGGCTAAGCCTGTTTGGGGAAGTTTGTCACTTCTTGAGGGAGTGCATTCAATTAAATGGACTGAACAAAAAAGGAAGAGTGTAGCGTATCAGAATGTTAGGAGAATGGTTAGTGGTACAACGGTAGGTCTTATTATGAGATGCACATAGGAACTGGAAATGGGAATTGAGGTAATTAGAAGTGTTAGGGTTATTAAGAATAGAGCACAGAGTCAATTTAATCATAATAAGTTTTTGCTTCCATATTGTATATTTTGTTGTTATATGACCTTTTTAACGGTTCAAATATTCAATAAAGATAATATAAAGATAGCTAAGGACATCATGTTAGCCGTCATTGCATATATTTCGAAATTTGTATTATATGTATATTTAAATTCAGTACTACGTTATGTAAATGTCGCTATTAAATTATATTATGTCCTATGTCGACGTACATATATAGATACATAACAAAGTAATTAAATTGTAGTCTATATATTATTCTTATGTATAAGCTACATTATTATAAGGTTTCATTAAAATCTATTCTGTAGTTTTTATGTGAAAGAGGAACAAACATACACCCTTACAAACTTTCTCGTTTATATACATATTTGTAGGATATTGTGGTTCTTGTGATGGTTGAAGACGATGCGAATATCTCAGCAACGATATGTTCTGAGCGACTGCAACCACTTATCATCAGATGGGCAGGTTAACAGTAAATCGCTTATAAAACTATAAAATCCATACTAATATTATAAATGCGAAAGTAACTCTGTCTGTCTGTCTGTTCCACTTTCACGCCAAAACTACTGAACCGACTTAAATGAAATTTGGTACACAGCTAGTCTAGAGCCTGAGAAAGGACATAGGCTACTTTTCCATGCAAAAAAGGTTGTAAAGGGTTGTAAAAGGTTGAAAGGAGGGATAATAGGTTGTATGGAAATATTGTTAAAACTCTGAACCGATTTAAATGAAACTAGGTACACAGATAGTCTAAAGCCCGAGAAAGGATATAAGGTACTTTTTTATACAAAATAGGTTGTAAAGGGTTGTAAAAGTTTGAAAGAAGGGAATGCTAGGTTGTATGGAAAAAATATTAAAACTACTGAACAGAGGGGGGGGGGTGAAAAGAGGGGTGAAAGGTTTGTATGGCAGTATTGTAAAAACCCACTGAACCGATTTAAAATAAAATTTTATACACACATAGTATACCCCGTATATACCAATCGTAAAACCCGAGGGACCAAGGAAGGAAATAAGATAATTTTACCAACGGAAAAACATATCCTTCCTGTGGGAAATTCGAATATAACGCGGGCGAAGCCGCGGGCGGAAAGCTAGTATTCCATAAAAATACTTCATAGGATTCCATAGTAATCTGTTATAATATACTGGAATCGTACCCAGCCAGCGTGAACAAGCTACGCGTTCAACTATCAGAGACGATCATATAGCATCAAGTATCAAGTACGTACTCCAAGCAATTGTTATCGTAACCTTAACATTGGTGAGGCCTATTGTTTCAATACAATACCGTCTTGCGCAAGCGCACGTTATTATCTAGGCATAGTTGACGAGAGGTCAGTAGTGTTTCTGGTTAAAAATAGCAAATCTCTAATGACGTAGCCATTGCGTTGAAATGAATATAGTGTGTTAAGTACGAAAACAAATTATTTATCACCCTAAATAGGTGTTTCGTAGGCTAATATAGTTATTAGAAGCTAGCTTAAAAGTATTAACGAGTAAAAAAAATTATGAGCATATTAATATAATAAATTTACAGACAGACAGAACAGACAAGTCAGATATTGTTCCCACTTAAGCAGTATAGAAACCGGTAATTTTAACGTTATTTATAAAAAATATTAATTGGATTTTTTTTTGGAATAATATTTCATGTGTCATTGCTAACATTTTATTTTATAGGATAGCAGCAATAGTTAAGAAAAGAATTCATATTTGGAAATTATAAGTCCCTATTCTGTTATTCTTTCTGTCTGTTTTTTTTTTTCACTTGACTTCATGAAGTTTATGTACGCTTGAATTATAGATATGAATCAGTCAAATGATACTAAGAATTCATTCAATCTGTCAGCACTAAGGTGATAAAATACGGTCAAGCAGTAATAATTCCTGTTTGGAATAGAAATAAATGTTTTTAGATTTACTACCTAAAAATAATATGAAATAATAAGTTTTAATCAGCACAAATACTAAGCGTAGAATAATAGAACTGAAGTATATTGTGCGTGTATTCAAATTAGCTTACTGCCTTCACATTAGCCGCTCAACTGTGACGCTAATAATCTGAAATATGTATTGAGTTGTTAATATTTAAAATTCAATTTTGTTGTTCCCCTCATACTACTTCGCTCTTATTCTTAATGTATTAAGGATCCGAAATTCCGAATCATTGGCTTGTTTTTTTTTTATACTTAAAATTGTAAAACCTCTGCTCGTCGTGTCGATTTATCGTAATAATCTAAACGGTGTAATAAATCTGGAACTACCATTCCAAAAGAATATTATATGAGGATATTTCGAGTTAAATACGCTATGTATTCGATGGATATTTTATTCACAGTACCATAAATTTTTTTGTCGATCAAGGTTCGTTAAGTAAATCGTTAGGAAAGTTATGGATATAAAAGTGGATGGGGGTGTAAGGAGAGGAAGATAAGATGGATGGATGGATGGAAGACTGAATAAAAGATGGATGGACTGTGTGAATGATGATATGTTGAAGAAGTGAGTAAGTATGGAAATAGTTAGGGATAGAGGAGACTGTAACAGGAGAACATGTTGCGCCCCAAATAAAATAGGAATAGGGCAAGCAAAACAAAAAGGGAGATCAAGGTTCGTAAAAAGAATTTATTTTATTTGTTTGTGATTACAGTCAAACAAAATCCAGTATGGTATATAAACAAGGTTTGTTAGTTTTCAAATTGATTCTTTTACGGAGTTTTAAATACATATTAAAAAAAAATAGAATTATATTTAATCGTATTGGTAATTGACCGGTAAGACCGATTCACAGGAGATCTCTTATGTAAGCTATGCAAGTCTAGTAAGGAATATTGAGAATCATGTCGAGAAAGACATCTCAAAAGCTTTCTACAGGGTTTGACACAATAGTCATTAACAAACTTTTCACTTACGGCCTGCCAATCGCTTTTCTCTGGTTAGATTCGCAACTTTCTGAGACACCAATTGTTAGAAGTAGTAGCTGATAGCTGCATGTCAGATCAAATAGATATTAATGCAGGAGTTCCTCAAGGGCCAGTCTTTTCTGCAACAATTTGTCTGCTAAAATATCAATTTTATGTATATAAGCCATCTATTAGTCGTTTTAATTGCGACAGGGCACAAAGCAGCTTGAGATGTTTTTCACATTGAACACCCATCATAGATATGACCATTATAACCGTTACTTAACTTTATATATCACACATACGAATCAATCTCGAACAACGTGGATGGGCGTAGGACTAAATAGACTGCTCTACTAACATGCGGCACTCCGTTACGAGTGATGAATGGTCCGAGAGATAGATGAACGAAACGGTTATACTGTAGTACTGTGGACTTGGTAAAGGTTCGCCGTTTTTTCGTATTTACCAACATGGGCTTATTGTTAATAACAAGATGTACCGCGACCTTTTTGAATAATAAATTAATTCGTCGTCAATACAAAAATCTATGATGCCTGTTATAAGACTGCGCAGAACGCACTTTGTCTGTCAAATTAGACAGATACTTATTTGAAAGATTCTTACTTAGTCAGATTGTCTGGAGTACAATGAAAGGGGTCTGACATATTCTACTGAAATGAGTTGATCTAACCTAACCTAACCTAACCCAACCCGGGTTGATGACCTTGGGTTGACTGCAAGAATTATTTTATAGAGAAGTCTATCCATGTAATTCTTGCACTTGCGTCCATAGCGAGTCTTCATCCCGCACGGTCTTGAGCTTCGGATTTGATTTCGCTCCAGGTTTTTCCAATGGCTTTCACTTAACCAATGACAGTCCTATGTACCGCCAGGTCTGTTGGACGGTTGGACGACCACAATTGCGCTTTTCTTAGGGATTCCAATTTAGGGCTTGCCTCGGTATGTGGTTTTGATCCCATCGGAGAGTGGCCTATCCAACTCCATTTATGGCTTTTGATCTGCTGGTCGATCCGGACTTTATCACAACGTTCTCAAAATTGCTAGTTGGAATATTATTCTGGCCAGTAAATATTCAGGATGCTGCGAAGAATCGATTGACGAAGACCTGGAGCCTGTGCGAAATGTCTTTTGTGACCTTCCACGTCTCACACATATATCACTTGCAAAAGTGGCGATAACCTTGAGAATACGTTACTGAAAACAGCCAACAGGATTCTGAGTGATAAGGCAAGTCTGACAATATTCGATTAACTTTACAGAACAGAATAAACTGACGAAGCATAATCTACAAAAGAATAATTTAAACAGAAATTAAAACTCCTATAAAAACGCTGAAGGGGTCACAAAGTCCGGAAATAATTTCATAATTTGTTGCACAAGTTCTCAGCATAAGTAGTTAAACAATCGCTTAATCTATCACAGTAACGCACAATCAACTTGGATTAATATTATTTTTACACGTGGCTGCATGAGGACCTTTCGCTTAAAAGGTTGCTGGCCCGTCAAGGGCGTATATTCATCTGAATAAATAGGGCCTTGATTCAAACGGACGTGAAACAGGAATCAATGGGATATTATACAAGTTATTCTTAGCAGGTATAATTTATCCGGCTGAATCACACCTATGGGAATTTTCATAGGAACAGGATATAGATCTCGTGGTAAAAATTATGGCCCTGGAGCCGGTAACACTAAAAGTCCCGTCATAGCGGAATCAAAAAATATTTATTTAAATAAATAGTACATAAGTATAGGAATAAATTAAGTTCGGTATACGTGGATTCGTATTGCCAAAACAATGAAAAATAAATATAAAAAAATGAAAAAATGATTTACCGTCATATATTTTTTATATAACCTATGACACTCAACAATAATGTGGCTTTCTATTGGTGAAAGATTTTTTAAAACCGGTTCAGTAGATCCCGAGATTACCCCTTACAATTTAACAAACACACAAACTTTACTTCTTTATAATATTACATACATACATACACTCACGCCTTTTTCCCATGGGGGTAGGCAGAGATTACGTCTTTCCAATTGCTACGGACTTTACATATCTCTTTCGCTTCATCTACTTTCATAACATTCCTCATACATGCTCGACGATTGCGGGTACTCCTAACCTGGCCTTTTTTGAGGACACTTTCTAATATTAGTATAGATATATAACGAATTGAATCAATTATTTAGTAATGTCTAAATAAATTTAATAATAAATACAAAAACTCAACTTAAAATATAATAAACAATAAATAAATATTTCTTATTTCACACCAATTAACCTATCCCAAAGTATGTTCTGTAAGGCTTGTGTCATGGCTTACTCGTATATACAGTGGAATCTCGATAACACGAATGTCAAGGGAAAAGCGAATAATTTCGAGTTAAGAAGTTTTTGACTTAACAAGAATTTCGTCTTACAAAGGACTTAACTGCTTAAACTTAGAAAGGCGCGGTTTTTTAAGTATATTTTTCGACGATCGTAATGAGTAGAGATCGGATAATCGGATGCATATTTAGCTAAAGTTAATTTTTGGCTCACAAATTATGGAAGCGGCTTTTTAAAATACATTTTGTTAAACAAAAATCCCGGGAAAATACGGGACTGTAAATTTAACGTAGTGACATTGTTTGAAAATTACTAAATTAGCACGTGGTATTTATTTTCAAAAGACCGAGACTCCGGGTTCATTTATACAACTATGCATACGTATTTACATGAAGTTTAGTTTCAGTTCCCCGTGCGATTTATACATGAAGAGTGTTATACGAAAGTAGTGAGCTAGTTTGACTAAAACAATAATCAATTAAATAATTGAATAAAAAAACAGAAATGGTGAAAAATTTTATTTAACAAAACAATAAAAAACTGTTTCCATACTTTGTCTTAAGGTAAATATATGCATTCGATTATCCGATCTCTAGTAATGAGTAATGAAAATTTGACCTAAGTTTTATGTTACATACAATTTATTAAAACAAATCTGTACTACAAAAAATCTGTAATATTCTTTTGACGTAGGCTATTTGCAGATGTTTTACCGATTATTTTCTCAAGTTCAAATAATAAACTGTATCTGTGATCCTCGATAAAGTCAACAGCCAAATAAGTACTGACCGAAGTACAAAGTCTGATTTCTGAAATTCGAGTTATAGAGTGTAAATATGCACAATCAATACCTCGGAGATAAATGACATTTTGATTGAATTATAAAGTCTAAATAATTCGAGATACCACGTATTTAGGGGTTCAGCGGAAGTGAAACGTGTCTTTTTTCGATTTACCGAGGATTTCGACTTAGCAAGGTTCGAGTTATAGATATTTTACTGTATGTCTATTTTTTAATAGAAAGATATATATTAACAACTATGACTAAGGCACAAATGCTCGTATTCATCACACAAACATCTGCTGTCACCGGGACTCGAACTCGGAACTTTAAAATGGCGTGTTGAAACCGGTGTACTACTTACACTCGGCTAAGGAGTTTATCAAACTTAATTATATATTATTTTTAGGAATTACTAAGGTAAACGCTGGTAATGTCGTCAGTGTACCAGTACCCGTCAGTTTGTAGAAAAAGCACAATATTTTTATTCTGCTAATATTAAGCTTTAATCTTTTTGTGGCTACATTTTCGCAATAGTTTGCTGTATAATTTAAATGGCAGCACTAAGGTAAGTTAGAAATGGCGTCAGTGTAACAGGAAAAAGAAAAGGAGTCCTCGCATATTTTTGTATATTTTATAAGTGCAGCGACTGAATTCACGACAGACCACCCCACGTTGGATTACACTTTTACCAGTATCTGTCAGTAGTTTGGTAAGTACGATTATTATCCGAAATAGCTAAGTGTTGAATCTAACAGGTTTTAACCTCAAAGTTGATATTATTAATCGATTTTAATAATTTTTTGTGCTTGACAGTAATTGGTTCATATAAATCCCGCCGTGACCCATTGACCGTCAATAATCGTACTATTTTGACGACAATTGGGACTAGCATGTTACGCTGCACCAATTAACGTCATCATTGCTTTTAAAAAATGATATGACTTGAAATATTAGGTTTGGCTGTAACTGCATGGCTCAGTTTAAAATTAACAGTAATTTTAAATTACTGGTTATGTCATTAAAGTACTTCAAATATTATAAGTTTGCTTTTTCAATGTTTTTGTGTTGTGTGTCGAGTACTGGGGTGTCGAGTATTGGGACATGGAAGTAATACAAGGAGATTTCGCTAGATATTGTAAAACTCTTTTAAAAATAGTCATTATTAAATAGTTCTTAACATTTTGTTTGCAATGTTTAAAACTTATTCTTAATTATGGTAAAACTTTTCGGTAATCATAAATTTACATTAGATATCAGTTGCATTTGAAATAAAGCAAGTATTGCCTTAATGATGGGATACGGATTAATTAATAATACTACATACTACTCTTTGTTACGGAAGGGGGAAGGTCCATCATAATTTGTCGAGTAGTGTATTTTCTCTTCTCGTTTTTAACTTTGATATAATAGTGAAAACACATAAAGGACATTATTCTTTAAGAGCGGAAAATTAATGTGCCAGCCAATGAAATCATGACATGTCACTACTGAACAGAAATGCAATTCCAATATTATAATTAATACTTTATTAACTATCTATAATTTTCATACTTCAGATATCAGATAAGAAGATTGTTCTATATATTCTATACCACAACAGTAAAAATAACAGCCAAGTGCGAGTCAGACTAGCGTTGCTTTTTATACAGTTACAGTGTAAACTATAGTTTTTTCTCTAATTATTAGTAATGAACTTGTAAAGGAAGTTGCGTTCAGACTATCTGATGACAGTTCCGTAAGAATAAAGGGAGAAAAAAATAGCCCTTGATGGCTTTGTTGCTGGTTCTTTCCAGCCCAAGGCTAACGAAAGCCGTATTGCCGGTCGCTAATTAGCTGGTGCTCTTCTAGGTACCGTAGAAGGCAGGTGTTAATGACCTTCTCCATAATTTTGGAGAGTAAGGACGTTATCGCGATTGGCCTGTAATTTGACGGGTCGGATCGGTCACCTTTTTTGGGGATTGGGTGGACGTGGGCGATGTTCCACGAAGATGGAACCCTTTTCTGCTGATAAGAAAGACGGTAAAGTCGCGTTAATACGGGGGTCAATTCAGGGGCCCACGTCTTTAGCACCACTGCAGGATCCAATCTGGCCCACTTGACTTATGTACGTTCAGGAGCTTGAGTTCCCGCCTGACCGCGCGCTGTGTAATGCGGATTTCCGGTAGTGAACTTTCACACCGAGGGATGGTAGGTGGTGTGGCTCCTTCATCGTCCATAGTCGAGTTGGAGGCAAAGAGTTCGACCAAGAGGTTGGCCTTCTCTCTTGCGCTGTGGGCAAGACTATTATCGGCTGCTCGCAGTGGTGGGAGACTGGACTGGCAGAAGTTCTGTTGCGCAGCTTTGGCGAGCGACCAGAAAGCACGGCTCCCACTGGGATAGCTTCCTAACCGCTCGCCAATCCTGGCCACGTGTTCCGCCTTGGCTTCAGCAATAGCTTTCCTGTTGGATCTGGATGCGGCATTGTACTTTCGCTTTTTCTCCGGCAAGTCCGGATCCCGACTTTTTCTGGCGTTGTCCCAGGCGTTGAAAGCAGATTGCTTGCGGTTGCAGTCCTCCTGCAGGCATTATTATACCAGGGACGACTGCAGCCCCCAACAAAAACAGTGGCGCTGGGAATGAATTCTTTCATTCCCATCAACACTGTCTCCGTGACGCAATCTGCGCAAATGTCGGGATCTGCGGATGAAAAGCAAAGCTGCTTCCAGGGATAGGATCCGAAGAATTCCCGGAGTCCATCCCAGTCTGCTGACTTATACCGCCAGACTGTACGACTGTTAGTCGTAGATACGCGATGGGGTTGCGCAAGTCTGGCGGAGCTACGAACAAGGCAGTGATCGGATGATCCGAGAGGAGCCTCGACCACAACCTTGTATCCGCTAGGTCGTGTAGTCAGCAGTAGATCCAGCAGGGAAGCTTGATGGCTCTCTATGTCTGGAATACGGGTGGGCTGTACAACCAGTTGAGAGAGACCATAGGCCGAAGCCATGTTGAAGACAGTTCTACCCGGGAGGTCAGTGGTTCTGGACTTCAACCACTCTTTATGATGAGCATTAAAGTCACCAAGAACCACCACCTCCGCAGATGGATACTGCTCCAAGGCTCGGTCAATCCCCTCTTGGACGTGCTCAATAAGCTGAACTGACCCTATTTCACTGGCATGGGATCTGTAAAGGCACGCGTAGATTCGGGTAAGACCCCCATGGTCCACGCGTAGCCACAGTAACGACAGATCCCGATGCTCGAGGCCCCGAAGGCGGCGACAGCAAATATCGCCCCGGACGTATACGCACACTCCGGCTTTACGTAGGAAAGTGTGTTCCAGTTCGTAGCCCGGGTATTTTAAGTACGAAACATCGTCCGGCGCACATATTTGCGTCTCCGTTAAGAAGAGCAAGGCAGGCCGAGCCGTCTCGAGATGGTGGTGGACGGCATCGAGATTACTGTGTAGGCCCCTGATGTTGCAGAAATCCATTTTAATTGTGGATTGGGTGTCCGCCGTAAAAACTTGCTTCTTCTTATTGGCCTTCATATTTATAAGTTTTTGGGAAAGGGTCAAATGTGGGGAGGGTCCGGGCGGTAGACAAAGAAAGGGCAGATTACAGTACACAGTGAGAGAGTGGGTTGTGTGAGGAGCTGACACGCGACACGGAAGGGCCCCCGGTGCCCCCCCGAATGCAGTCGACGGGATCCACTCCGGTCTCCTACTCCGGCACGACGACCGCATGACGGGATTTTCGCCGTTTGTGTGGGACAGCCTCCCAGGTAGGATATTCCTGGGTTCGGGTCCCCTACTGACCGGCAGGTGGCCGACGGTAACCATTTCCACCAGGTCTTCCTGTACCGCGTGTCAACCCGTCACGCCCAACAAACTCACTGAGACCAAACACTCCGCCGGCCTCGAATACCGCCGCGATTCCTCACCACAAGAGGTATAGGAGGGGCGCATGAAGGAGCGGCTGTTTCTACCTTTCAATCGAAACGCGTGATTGCTTCACGACCGAAATGGGCAGAATGGTGGTACCAACCCGCACAGACCCGGAAATTATAAGGCTATCCTTATTAGAACCGAGCCTTACCACAACTGTAATAGGAGGGGAGGAGGAAGGAGAGGACATCGATGCCACGGAGGTTAGGGGCAAATGGCATCGAAGGCTCGAGAAGTCGGGGTCACGTACCCGAGCTGTCTATAGAGCAACCGGACAGGTTATAATTAGACAACCTCTCTGACTATTGTATATACTTGAATATGGCCTATGTTCAGCAATAAACATGTATTGGCTTAAATGATGACAAATGAAGATGAAATAATGATTAGGCTTAAATGATAACAAATGAAGATGAAAATATTACTATTGAAAATTATGGTAGATGAAGTTAACTTAGATCTTTATTCTCAGTGACATAGAGTTCAAATTTATCACAGGAAAATTGACGAGCTCTCGGACATTTTGACGATAATTGGGACAAATCTGACGGATACTGGTACAAATGGCTCAATTTCAATATATAAATATTTATAATAATTTCTTCTTGCCTCACCTACTTAATCGATATATTAACAAGAAAGAATATTATATTCTGTACATATTAGTGTAATAGTAACATCCATAATTATAATACTGTCTATGTGACATGATTGCAAACACACGCTTAGTTCAGAAACTGACGAGTATTGGGGTTTTACCTTATTTCATGTATAGTTAAATTGACTGTGAACATAAAATTAGTAACACTTATTAATTCTTATAAGTTCACATTGCTAAATGCAATTAAAAAAAATTGATTTTCAATTTTAATCATAGCATTATCTACACATTTTTACGATATTCGGCCTTACTGAAATTAGTTTCCTCATACAGCAAAAGCTCCATACTTTGACAAAAAGCTTCTAGTTCGACCAAACCAAACACAACACTGATAAGTAATAAATAAGACCCTTTACAATTTCCGTCCAACCTCGTCGTTGTTGTAACAAAAACAATACAACATAGGATATAGCGCCGTCTGGCAGACACCCATAATGATACTACAACTGGTTTTTTGCACCGCAGAGACGCCGCAAAAACTTCTAATGTAAGCCAGGCCACCATCACGGGGATGATCTATTCATCAACATGAACAGCCTATTTGTAACACGCAAAATATATTACTGGTTCATTATCGAAAGAAGCATAAATCTAAATCAGGCAAAAGCCACGTTTGATATAATCCACTAAAGAGAATTTTTGTATGAGGCCATTTGTAGTAGACGATTTTTGAAATGATGAAGAATCTTATTATACTTAATATTTTTTTGGTTTTTAATTTTATTTATTTACTAGCTGTGCCCACGACTTCTTCCGCGTGGAATTGTAATTTTAGGTAGCATTTTTAAAACAACAAATATAATCAGAAAGCTTCGAAATGCTAAGCTATCGTGTTATTGTGAGTCAACCATAAAACATAGACATATGCTGTCGTAGGATATTTTTTAAATAAATTTAAGGAAATAATTTCCATCATACATGACTTCTGTGTAGCTTTAACCAATAAGATTGCACAGGCAATGGAAGCTTAGAAAATGGAGTAACTTTTCCTGTTTTCCCAACAATTCCCTTCACTGCTCTGCTCTTATTGATTTTAGCGTGATGCAAAGTATATAACCAGCTCTGGAGTATGAAAAATATTTGTACTATGTTTCGTTAAAAACCGTCGAGTAGTTTTTGTTTCTATAACGGTTATACAGACAGACAAAAAATTTACTGATTGCATTTTTGGCATCAGTATCGATCCCTAATCACCCCCTGATAGTTATTTTGGAAATATATTTCATGTGCAGAATTGACCTCTCTACAGATTTATTATAAGTATAGATATGTTTGGATCGACTTTTATTATTCTCTGGGCTAACATTTTTTTTAAGGGAGGGGGGGACCTTATGCACCTTGACACCGCGTTGGCAAGGCGCGGCTGTGTGTGGGGCTCTACGGTCATATAGGACCGGCCTACCCACAAACCCCCCCCCCCCCCCCGAGTTCTCTAGGCCCATACGGGGCACATGGCCGGGTGCGCTTTAGCGATTCGACCGCCAACCTCAGCCCGCCTTTGTACACTGTATGTGTAAAAGCATTAAATAAATAATGAAATACATACATACACTCACGCCTTTTTCCTATGGGGGTAGGCAGAGATTACGTCTTTCCACTTGCTACGGTCTTTACATATCTCTTTCGCTTCATCTACTTTCATAACATTCCTCATACATGCTCGACGATTGCGGGTACTTCTGACCTGGCCTTTTTTGAGGACACTTTCGATTTGTTCGAAATATGTTCGCCTAGGTCTTCCTCGTCCCGTATCTCCACTCACTCCAGCTTCATAAATCATTTTGGTCAGTCTACTTTCATCCATCCGTTCCATATGCCCAAACCACCTAAGCATCCCTTTCTCTATTCTTGTCACGATATCCTCTTTCAAACCACATTTCTTTCTAATCACGTCATTATACAATCTGTCACTCAGTTTTACTCCTGCCATACTCCGCAAAGCTCTCATTTCTACTGCATTTATTCTGCTTTCATGTCGTTTCTCCCATACCCAACTTTCACTTCCGTACATTAATGTTGGGACCAGCACGCCCTCATGCACTGCTAGTCGCGCCTTTTCTGATATTTTTTGACTACTCAGAAACGTATGCATGGCCCCGTTCACCATGTTACCAGCTTTCACTCGCTTCTCTATATCGTTATATCTGTTTATTTCATTATCGTTATCATATCGTTGTGATAACGATAATGAAATAAACAGAAGAAACAGGGTCACTGACATAGCCTGAAGAGTGGGCATTGTGAGTGAGTACATTGACAGTGGACAGGGTAAATTGCTCATAAGATTGACGGCTGTTGCGAAAAAGTCCTTCTATAAACCGTCGAATTGGTGAGTGAGCATTTCTCGGTGGAAATAATGATTAATCACGTAAGTAATTTTTTATTATATAGACTAAACTGACAATCGATATCGAAAAATCGTACATAATGTTAATTGAATCGTACATATTCTGATACATTCATTATCTTAAATAATACTTAAATATCAAAATTTTGATTATTCAATTACACGTCGCATGCTTTACGAAGAGGATTTAATAGAAAACTAAAATCTTTTTCTCGGTCTCAATTCACTTTTTATACCTTTTACTTGCGTTCCCCTTCACAAATACATAATGGTAAGTTAACAATGGTAAGTTAGCGATGAAACAAATTTTACAATAGCAAAATCGAAACGAGACGATACGACACGATCGTGTCGGACCCTGTAAAAGCAAACCTTGTTTTATAGTAATTTTTCTTTTTTGGAGGGCAATAAATCACTAGTCTATTCATCGGTACATTAGTTCGATTGAGATATCGCATTATATTTTTGCATATTGATTACTCTGAGATCGGGCTGCCTAAAAGCTTTTACCCTTTATTTCGTATTTTTACGTTAACATTATGACTGTGTTTGAAGTTTTTCTTAATATGATTAAAATATAAATTGATTTCTACAAATATAATGTTTACAATCACTTATGTACGTCAAAGATGCGACGCTATTGATTCACAAGTCTACGATGGGAGACCTTAAGCTAGAAAGTAGTAAGGTCTATTTTTTTTATAGGATAGAGCATTAAACGAGCAAACGGATCACCTGATGGTAAGCGATAACCGCTGCCCATAGACACCCACAACACCAGAGGAGTCACAGATTGCCGGCCTTTTGAATGGGAATATGCCCTTTTTTTGAAGGTTTCGATGTGGCATCGGTTCGGAAATACTGCAGACGACAATTCATTCCACAGTTTGGTAGTGCGTGGCAGAAGAATCCTAGAAAAACGCACTGTGGTGGACTGCCAAGCGTCTAGATGATGAGGATGAATGTTGTTTTCCAGCTGAATTTTTAGTCGTAGTCAATTCAAATCCCACTAAAAACATTCTGAAAAAAACTAGCCAAGTCTCGAAGGAGCTGCTAGTTTATCTCTAAAAAGTAATGAAATATAACAAAGTCGTGCCAAGTCTAAGGTTCCTTATCGCGATTTCGTTACTATTATAGTTAATGTTGTGTGACTTGGCCGTTGAAGGTTTTTTTTGCCATTCAGCTACGGAACCCTAAATTGTTTGTGTGTTAAAAGCCTGTGTGTTGTTTTGATGTATAATCTATATTATCGTTAAATCTCATCAGAATCCATTCAGTAAATTTTACATGGAAAATTACAAACACAAAATTACAAATTGCATTTATAATACTAGTATTTTGTAGTAGTCGATATTTAGTAGTTGTACCAAATACAGAATTGTTATAATTTAAACAGAATACTGCGTATTCATAGAATATTCTACGCGTACAGCATATCTCTCTGTCCATATCAATACCTACTAACTCAATCACGAATATTCATAGATGAGGATTTGAAATCGAATTGGACACAGCGGCTACATACCCATTTAAGGTGTCTAGATTGCGTTGTGTCGAATAACAAACAGCCACGTAGAACGATGACAGCAAACTATATCGAAGGAAATGTAATTTTTATTATTTATTTATTCATCGTTATTAACATTTTCGTCACCACAGGCTAGTCAGAAGTTACAATCTTATCAATACTAATTTTTTCAGTTGTTTTTATTAGAATTAAATTAATAAATTTCCCAATTTCAATTCCTATGTGCGTCCCATAATAAAACCCAAAAAAAAGAGTAGAACGAACTACCTCTAATACTCCCCTTAAATGCTCCTCTCACCATTCTGATACGCTACACTCTTCCTTTTTTGTTCGGCCCATTCTATTGAATGCACTCCCTCAAAAAGTGAAAAACTTCCCAAGCAGGAAATTCCTTAGCCTTAAAAATAAATTGCGCCAACTTTTCTTTGAAGTCAGTTTTTGGTTATAAAATATGATATTAGACGAGCACTCCTCCGCGAGAAGGCTCCTCTAGCTCACCCAGGGGAGCAAAGGCCGGGTCCTCAGATGCGACACTCCATCTTGAGGACCCCCTACAGCGCCTGAGGAGGCCATCGCTGAGGTTTTTAGTGGGTAGGCTTCCGCAGATGGGGTATGCAATTCAATGTATTTTTGCTCAGTGTAACAAAAAAAAAGGGAATACCCACTCCTTCTCTTCTCTTCATAATATTATATTACAGAATATTACAGAATATCACAGAATATTACAGAATATTACCGAATATTACAGAATTATACGGAGCATTACAGAATATTATCTTCAATATCACAGGCACAGTTTAAGTGTCCTCACAATAAAGAGAAATCAAAATGTAAAGGCGGTAGGTCGGTCTGTTATTGTCGCGCCAGTCCAGCCACCACTTTGCAACACACAATCTATTATCTATACTAGCGCGCGCGTGCGGGCAACAAGCGCGAAACATGTTTTTGGCGTAAACAGTAAAGTTTCATTAAAATCCATCCAGTAGTTTTTACGTGAAAGAGTAACAAACATCCACCCATACATACAAATTTTGCGGTTATAATCATCATCATCCTCTTGCCCATTTCCCATTATCTGGGGTCGGCGCAGTAGATCTTTTCCTTCCATTCCTCTTATCAGCCGTCATTTCCATGCTTATACTCCTTTCATTCTTATATCATTCTTCACACAATCGATCCATCTTTTATTCGGCCTTCCTCTGCCCGTGTATCCCTCCACTTTCATATTCAACATTCGCTTTGTGACATGACTTTCATCCCTCCGCATCACATGTCCAAACCATGCTAATCTACTTCCTCTCACTTTTTCTACCACTGGCGCTACTTTTCAGGCTTCCTCTTATGTACTCATTCCTTATCTTATACATCCTTGTCACACCACACATCCATCGTCATCATCATCATTTTGCGGTTATAATATTAGTGGGGATTAACCATTAAGTTCCTATATACTTATTAGTGATGTGCCGGATGTCCGTATCCGTATCCGCGGATATCTGGGGCAGAAGAAAGATTCGTATCCGTGTCCGTATCCGTTACTTTTTGCCGGATCTTTTACGGATCTATTTAGCAGTCTTTTTTAAAGTAATTAAATATAATTCATATACTTGAGGATGTTTTCATTGTAAATGATTTTTTAAGGCAGCTGAGCCTTGACCCTTACGAGAATACTTTCCATCACAAGTTTTACACTTTGCACATTCGTCATTTACTATTACTATTACAAAATAATTCCATATTACACTACTAAGCTTCTTTGCAGACATTTTTTTTTAAATCATGTGCCAATACTAAAAACAAGCGTTATCTATGCTGCCCAGTGTCATAGTAACTCAAGATTACGCGCACCGATTGTGTATGAAAGTTGAGCGGAAGCGGATCTTGACACTAAATATCCGTATTCAGATCTGAATCCGCGGATCTAGATTTTTGACGATCCAGCACATCACTAATACTTACGAGTATGTGCAGTAAATATCTGTTTTTCTTTGTTTACATTTACAAATATTAGCAACTAACCTCAAACCGTCATATAACATTGTCAGCTCGTAACACAGAATCGTATTAATTAACTAAAGCCAGACAAAATGAGCTCAAACATGTGAAATGCAAACCAAGCGGCCATTGCAATGGTTTTCATTTGATACAGCGAAATAGCCAGCAAAACTTCCATGTCAATATTGATTAATCCTGAATCAACAACGGAGAGCTCGGACGATATAGTTTGAATTTACCGTTGGCTGAATTAAGCGAGCTTATTCTTGGATTACCGTAATTTTGCCTGACTCTAGAAACGCCTGCATTTGTATTTTATCTCACCTACCTTGTTGCATAGCAAAGCTTTTTTCCCACTGGGAATGGTAGTGAAATAAGGGGTGCCCTACTATTGTAGACGTCTTACTAACTCCCTGGTGCTCGGATGACTTTACACCGGATACCACCCGCACCCGGTCTACGGCGGGTGGTTATGCTAGCCTTTTTTTTACCAAGTAAAACTGCCCGTTCGCCCAAGGGACACTATCCGCTTAAAACATCCTGGCTGGCCTTTCTCAGGCATACAGGGAATTACGTCAAATACACATCAGTAGATATTAAGTCTCTAAATGTTTTACTTCCGAGACGTATGGTGTGACGTTGAAGATGGCGCGGCATACGTTGTAAATAAAATGGATCTTTAATATTCTCATTAATTGTTAAAGTAGGTAATAAAAAGTGAGGCTAAAGAAGCATTTATTGAAAGTTTCTAGTTAGTTAACTATATTTTTATATAAGTAGTATATATAATAGTACCGAATTTTATTGCCTGACGTTTCGACCAGGTTACATTACCCGTCATACATTTATATTGATTATGCAACACGAAAGTTTGAAAGTTAGTATGACATATTTATTAAAAAAACATAGCAACTCTTAGCAAGAAAAAATTTGTACCTCAGCTCTTTAAACTACACTACATCTAAACGTGACATCTAAGCCACGGAGTTACAACGAGAATATTCCGGAATATTAATTTATTGACTCCCACCATTCGCCTGGGGCGTGCTATCGCGAACTTTGTTAATGGCTGCCCGGAGCTAATTAAGATCATACAAGTGATGTGCCATACCGTACCGAGTTATATTGTAATAACAATAGTTTGGTATAATAGCGGGTGCGGTCCGAGTCCGCCCCTGGCGATCGGACGTGCGTGCGCTGCGCTTTGGGAGCGGTGTAAGTTACAAGCGACCGCGGGTATAGTTTTTTTTTTATAAGATAGGACAGCAAACGAGCACACTGATCACCTGATTGTAAGCGAGAACGAGTTAAGAGTTTTAGTTTCGAGAACTTAAGATCTATAAGGATCTTCCACATGGTGTGATTACCACGATGCTCAAAAATTAAGTTATAATACTAGGGATACGTAGGCCTCTGGCACCGACGGATTATGGCGGCTTGGCGTGCGCAGCTCGAATTACGGATCTGCGCGCGCCAGCGGGCCGTCGGTGCCGTACTCCCGCACTTCGAAGGTTGGCTCCACGGGAAGGAGGAGGTCACCTACCGATTGACTCAGATACTCACGGGGCACGGCAGCTTCGGTGAGTATCTGTGTCGAATAGATCGGGAGGGATCGACACATTGCCACCACTGCGCATCCGACCTCGACTCGGCCCAGCACACGCTGGCGGAGTGCCCCGCGTGGGCCTCCGAGCGCCAAGTCTTGGTCGCAGAGATCGGACGAGATCTGTCTCCGCCGGCATTGATTGCGGCAATGCTGGTGGACGAGGGAGGTTAGAGAGCTGTAGCCTCCGTCTGTGATGCAGTGATGCTCCAGAAGGAGGCCGCCGAGCGGGGTCGGGAGATGGCCGATCCCGATCGAAGGAGGCGGCGCCGCCTCGGTAGCACAGCTGCGGCGCCGGCGGGCGCGAGGGAGTCGCACTCGCGGATATGGCGACCCGGTATAGACAGACCACGCCCATTCCGTGGCCGGGGGGCGTCGTCGGTGGAGGAGACCTGGGGAGGTAGTATAGCCTTCCCCGAGGAGGGCTCCCCTGTATCGATGGGGGAGTGGAGGCTGGGGGTTCCCGGAAGTAGCTTGGTGTTCCCGGGGGCTCCCTGCATGCCTGAGGAAGGCCATCCCTGAGGTTTTCAGTGGGTAGGCCTCCCCCTTCTGGGGAGGAGAGCCCCACATAACCGCCGGCTCGCCACAGCCGGGGTATGCAACTTAATGCATTTTCCTCAGGGGGAACAAAAAAAAAGGGATACATTGGCCTTATTTGATGCCAGTTAATCAAGATAGAACTTTGCAGATTGCTAAGTATACTTCATAGTATAACGTCGTTTCAGGAAAACTCTGGTGATGACTTTCCAACACAATCTCGTCAAATCTGTGATACTCTGTAGAATAAATGACATGGCTTTCATGGCATCAAGAGAACAACTACGACTACTCAGTATTTTAAGACGAGTAAAAAAATCTAAAATTTATTCTGAAAATAGCATTTTTACACTCCCGTTTGCACGTCAAAGATGCTACGCCATTGAATCACAAATCTACAGCGGGAGACCTTGTACTGGAAATAACCAGCAAGAAAACCAGCAATTTTTGCTCCCTATATTTTTACCGAATAGTCACTTAGAAGCTGGCCTCTGATAAATTGTCTGAATCTTCCTTTACATGTTTAAACCAGTTCACATTATTTCTATAAAAGCGATAGTTTCATTATGTTATACGAGTATACTATAGTCAAAATACGAGTATTTGGCAACGTAACTATTATTAAAATCAAACCCAAACATCATCCATCGAGTAATCCTTAACAGTGTAATTGTTATTAATAAGAGTATTTTTGCCAATCGATTTAGGTCTATGAAATGGCAAATCGGTAACACTTTGTAGAACTTTGTTATAAAAGGCAAGCATGCATGCATAAGCGTGCCTGCATGCTTGGCTTTATGCGGTTTTTTTTTTCCTCAGGAGAGGAAGGCTGAGAATCCTCACAAGGAGCACGAAACGTACCCAGGATACCCCCGCAACGGCAAGAGTCACGGAGGTTATGTCGGACTCCACGCGACCGGAACGGTCCAGCCACGTGACCTACCGACTAAACTCAGCCTGGCCTAGGTTCTTATAACCATATAGGCAAATCGTGAGGGCGACCGCCCCTCAGAAGAGGGACGATGCAGCATTTCTGCGGTCGCGTCCGGCCAGATTTATACATGTTCAGCCAGTTCGGCTTTTGTCAGACTTTTTTTCAGAGTGGCAATTCGTACGACGATGGGCGGACGAGCGCCCGACGCGAGCGGACAAGTGCGAGCGGAGAGCAATCTGTCTTGCGGCAAAATCTCATCCCCACTTTATCGGCGCAGTCCGGCCTTTGCATTTCATGGCCTGGCCACCCTATGCATGCAAGATCACCATAAATAGCATTCTATAAGTACAGATATTAAGTTAAAGCTTATGAAACTCGTAAATCTTATGACTCAGAGCCACAGAAGCCCTAACGGGGTTTAATGCTAGGTAGACAAAGTGAAGTAGGTTTACTCCATCATACTGAGCTGGACTGGCTGGTCAATGCGTACAACTAATTGGAACCAGAGTTTGTGCATTCATCTCTGTGTATCGGTATATCTTGAGCAATATTGGAATGGAGTGATCGTACAACCGTGTTTGCTCATGTTAATCCCGGTACCTTTGATAGCGGATCTGGTTAAATAGCGGTTGGTACGAATTTTCATTTGCAGATTTGATTGGTTTCGACGAAAATCGAAATTAGTTGGTTGCAATTGCTTCCGAAGGAAAAAGTAAACGTGAAATACAGCGAAAGTTATCCAAAGTCAATTTGGATATCATCTAGATTTTCTAGTTATAGTCGACTAGCTTGTGCCTTGTTTAAAGAAGAAGAAGAAGTTTATTAGTTTATTTTTATTTTATTGATGAATCTTTAATATAATATAGCTTATACATCAGAGTAACACAGATTACAATTTGTAAATATATATTACATAAATATATATGTTATAAAATATAAATTGCAATGCCTGAATTTAAATTAATTTTTATTTTAAATTAGCATATTATATTTACGATTACTGCGAGTATTGATAGGAAGTATACAAAACAAGTATTATTTGTTATATATATTAATACTAGCTGACCCGTCGACGTCCTTTTTTTTTTATTTTTTGAGGGGGGGAAATGCGACCTTGTGCACCATGACACCGTGCTGGCAAGACGCGGCCGTGTGTGGGGCTCTCCGGTCAAGAGGGCCGGCCTACCCACTAAAATCACCCCGAGTTCTCTGGACTCATACGGGTGCGCTCTCGCGATTCGACCGCCATGTGTCCCGGGGCCGGCTCGACTAAGAGTTGGTCAAGCCACCGCCAAAGGAGGGACTGTCCGAGAACCCCTGGACAGTCCCCCAGACAGAGAGACTTCACCACGGCGTGCGCGCTTAGCCGGACGCGCACGCAGCCTCAAGTCCCCGACGGACGTCCTGTAACACAAAATTCAAAATGTATTCGTAATAATATTTGACACAGCGACTACAGCTCAATCTGCCGGATCCTATATAAGTTGTGCTACCATCAACAACAATTTTTAAATAAATAATGTAGCTAAAAAACAATATTTAGATGACCGTATTGTGAATCTAAGCCATCCTCAAACCCCTTGGAATGCACACAAAAAAAACATCAAAATCGGTCCAGTCGATTAGGAGGAGTTCAATGACTAACACATGTATAGAAGATTTATATATATAAAGACTAGCTTTCTTCCCGGGGCTTCGCCCGCGTGGATTTCGGGATTGGATCGATAATAGGGTTAAGGGTCAATGCTTTTGCCCACGGCTACATATGCGCGGAAGTCGGTTTATGGCGCGAAGGTTTTATCGCGCTTTCCGTGGGACTATCCGTTTTTCCGAGATAAAAAATACCGCAAAACCAGGCTCAAGAATTAGTCTATCTATTGATGAAAACCGCATGAAAATCTGTGCAGTAGTTTTTGAGCGAAGCCTTTATTGCGCATCCCGTGGGATCTGTCGATTATTCCTGGATGAAAAGTAGCCTATGTTACTCTCCATCCCTTCAACTATCTCCACGTAATAAAAATCACGTCAATTTGTCGCTCCGTTTTGCCGTGAAAGACGAACAAACAGACAAACACATTTTCCCATTTATATTATTAGTATAAACTTGAATAGTTATTCTGTTATTCTGGACAAATATTCATATCTTTGTGTAATATATAAATAAAAAACTGTGAATAAAGATATTGTGATGTATACAGTTTTATAAGTGTTATAACGTTTTCCTTCGCTGTAGAAGCATCAGAATGCATTTGAAATTTGAAACACGAAAAATACACTGATATTTAGTCGATCCTCGACGCCCTGAATCATCAGATTCGTAAACCAACACTGACACCAAAGCGCGAGCGGTGCTTAAAGGTCTATAGCAATTTCCTGTTAAGCAGACAGTTATTCGTTTGCCACTAAGGCTGTATATAAAAATGCTAAAGCCAAAAAAGTTATTAAAAACCCTTTACACCAATTAATAACCCAACAATCCACGTTTCAACCTTTTAATGAATCCACGTTTCAACCTTTAACCTTTGCGTTGTTCATTAATAATTTCGTTAATTTTAGTACAACGAACACTTAAGTTAACATTAATGACTTCACGTCAAGGTTATCAATTAAGTTAATGTTGAACAGTACTAATTCATTAGCGAGATCGCGGCAGACAGTTTTAATGTGATAATAGTGTAGGTCTATACAGCATGTGTTTAAGATTCATATTGAAAGTAAAAATATGTAGGTAGCAATACATTTAACAGAAAACACATTTAACTATAGGCGACTGTGACCACTTACCATAAGGTAGGGTTCCGTACCTCCAAAGTTAAAAACGGAACCTTATTGGATCACTTTGTTGTCCGTCCGTCCGTCCGTCTGTCAATACTCATTTTCTCAGAAACGCGTCGTGATATCAAGCTGAAACTAATATCACATACTCAGATCTCCTATCTCTCAAAGCAGTGAAAATATTAAATTTCTAAATCAACGCAATAAAATTTATATTGCATATTTTGACATTTGCAAGGGAATCAAAACCTATATAGGGTACTTTGTCAAATCCCCAATTTTATAAGTGAATAGCTAAAATCAAAACATTCTGTATATGACCTTATAGCTCAATTAATATGTTCCTCAGCTTTCTTTCGGTGTACAACTTGCATCTGCTGCTGTCACGCGACGCCATTATAATGGGGTAGTGTATGAAATAGCCAATTTTTTTATACACAAATTCACGCTTACTGCATTTTTAATTTCTTTCTCTATTAAGTAAAGGTGAGAAACAGCATTGTAGCCATTATTATTTATTAATTAAACCCAAGAATTGTTATCATTTAAGTAACCCTTTGTTGTCATTTTAGTTATTTGTGAAAAGGCGAATCAGTAACTAATTTGTGGAACTTTGTTGTAAAATGATATGCATTTTCTCAAAAAAACGTCTAGTTTTTTGCAAATTGTATGTTGGAACGGCAAGCTTATTTATTTATTACTAGCTGACCCGTGCCCACTTTCGTTGGGCATAATATTAATAATCCCCGAAGCGAGCACGAACGCGATCCGAATTAAACCCGAAGCCATCGCGCGCCGTCCGCTGCCTGTTTTTTTCTCCGATTCACTTTGCAAAACGAACTACCACGTAAAAACCTTTTATTTTTCGGTTTTTATATAACCTATGACACTCAGCAATAACGTGGCCTTCTATTGCTGAAAGAATTTTTAAAATCGGTTCAGTAGATCCTGAGATTACCCCTTACAATTTAACAAATATACAAACACACAAACTTTACTTCTTATAATATTAGTATAGATATTTTTCACGGGGGATGGTAATGAATCATCCTCATAAGGGTTGCGCTACTATTGTAGTCGTCTTAATAACACCTTGGTGCTCGGACGACCTCACAGCGGATACCACCCGCGCCCGGCCTACGGCGGGTGGTTATGCTGGACTCTAGCAGAAGGTTAGCCTACCAACTAAACACTACGTACAACCTTTGGTTAGGCAGAAGGCCTAGGCCTAGGCCATTTTTTTTTCCGCTGAGGAAAATGCATTGAATTGCATACCCCGGCTGCGGAGAGCCGGTGGTTAGGTTAGGTGTGATTCTCTCCTCCCCAGAAGGGGGAGGCCTATCCACTAGAAACCTCAGGATGGCCATCCTCTGGCGTTGTAGGGGGCCCTCAGGATCGAGTGTCGCCTCTGAGGACCCCTGGCCTTTGCACCCCTGGGTGCCTCCTCCCCTCCAACCTCCTACTACGTCACCCCCCGGCCATCCGGGGGTGAGGTCCCTCCCGGGTCGCCTCCACGGGCACGAACTGCGTCGCGCCCGCCAGCGACCCGTGGCGGCGCCTCAGGCCAGGCTATCTAGCCCGAGGCCGCCTTCTTCGAGCGGGATCGGCCATCTCCCGATCCCGCTCGTCGGCCTCCTTCTGGAGTATCACCGCTCCACAGAACGAGACCAGAGCCGTCCAACCTCCCTCATCCGCCAGCATTGCCGCAATCAACGCTGGCGGAGACAAATCTTGCCCGATCTCTTCGACCAAGACTCGGCGTTCGGAGTCCCAAGCAGGGCACCCCGCCAGCGTGTGCTGGGCCGAGTCGAGGTCAGATGCGCAATGGTGGCATCGTGTCGTGTCCTCCCTCCCTATTCGACTCAGATACTCACCGAAACAACCATGTCCGGTGAGTATCTGAGTCAAGCGGTAGGAGACTTCCGCCCTCCCGCAGAGCCAAGCTTCGAAGTGCGGGAGTATGCCTAGGCCTAGGCCTATAAGCTTTGCACTAAAGCGCTCGCCCGCCAGAGCGGTAGCCGGTGCATAGCTTACTTTTATTTCTTCGTGGTTTTCATACAACAGGCAGATTATCGTACAGAATAATCAATACCTTTCTATCTATATTCCATTGCAATGCGAAGTGCATTTTGGTTACTTAAGTTTATTTATTTATTTATTAATAAGGTCACCAACATAAGTAACAGTAAACATAAATCTTTGTTAACAGTGAAAATGTTGGTCTTCAGCCAACTGCACTTACAATTATAGGTAACCACAGCATGCAAATATACATAAATAATTTCCTAAAGGTAACAGAAAAAAAAACGCTAAAGAAAGTACACAGGAAATTATAATAAATAATAATATATGCTTAAAATTAGGAGGTGTCAATGTCAATAGATTTCAAGAGTCTCATAAATTTAGGAAGACTATGGAAGTTCAGGCAAATTCTTGGTATAACTGTTGTAAAGACGAGCCAAACGGACTACTGGTGAATTGCAGCCCATTCTAGTTCTACAGATTTTTTTTCTTAATAGACTACACGGATATCTTGGTACTCTAGCAGGAACATTAATGGAGAAGTGACTGAGAAGTTCGGGACTGTCAATGCCGTTATTCAAAGCTTTATGCAAAAATGCCATATCTAGTAGGTTAGGTAAGTTAACAAGTTATAGCTAGACGAACTCTCTACCACAAAACAAAGTAAGAAAACTTCAGTCCTTTGAGAGTTCAGATTTGAAAGCTTTCACCTCAAGTACTTTACAGAGGCTGTATATAAGTTTTGCATGAGTTTACGTTGTGGGTGACTTGCGGAAGTCTACTCTTTCGAGTTGCTCTTATACGTTGGCGCCACATAAACTTTTTGTTTGTACTAAACCCGACCCTATTGTAATGTGCAAAAGGTAAAACAACTTGACGTGGTGTGGCCTGGCGTTTACTGTACATTATAGATTTTATGTTTAGGTGCTTAATAAAATAAATAAATAGACGTTTCTTACAGTCTCAGCATTAGCCTAGCCCTGCGGGTCGGCAACCTTCTGAGCCAAAAATTACAATTAACGAAATTTCTAAGTCTTTAAAGAGCCACAAAAAAAATTCTTGCTAACTATACATAGCACATGCACAATTTTTTTTTGTTAAAAAAATAACGATTCTATTTATAGATAAGAAAATATCTATTAAAATATCAATAAAATAATAATAATAATAAATATTTCTTACACTTACATCAATAAGCCTGGCCCAAAGTAAAATCTGTAAGGCTTCTATTATGCGATCTAGAGTAATGAATATATATACATATATATATGAATATATACATATATATGAATATATATATATACATATTTTATACATATGTAATTTTTTGATAGAAATATATAATAACAACGGGGACTCGAACCCGGGACCGCAGAGATGGCGACGCCTTGAAAAACGTCAAAAATTATTTTCTTTTACAATTACAACTGTTTTTTGCAATTACAACTACAAAAAATTCTTAACCAATTTCCAAGAAAATTATAATGATTTCTTAGAGATAGCTGGAAAGTATCAAAACTTATAATTACATATTAAGCCCATACATTCCTAATTTAAACTGAATCATGCATAACTACGTCATTATGTCTTCCCTCAAAACCCTGTCGTGACTCTAGCAAGCTTATCTCCCTTGATATCGATACTAAAAAAAATTACATGAGAGAAATGCCTATCAGTGATGCGTGCACGTCTTCTATTATCAAACATAGGGCAATTATCACGATTCGTAGTCAAACTGGTCCAAAGAATACGATCAACGTGCAACATTGACCTGAGATTGTGCTTTGGAACTCTGAACTCTATTACGACGTCTAAAGGCGTGTAAGAGTGTAAGATTACTTGTCACATGCTGCAGCTATCTTGGAAGCATGGCCACCCTAAATAGTCCGAATTGGTTTGCGACCATTTGCCTGGTTTTATTTGTTTGTTTTGTAGAGTCTAGGAAATAAAGATAATTTCTTAGATTTTCGCATAGAATACGTAGCAACGACATTATTAACTATTAATAGTATTTCTGTTATGAGTTGCGTTATCTATAAATTTAATTAAATAAATAAATATTTCTTACACTTACACAAATTAGCCTTTTTTTTTCGCTGACGAAAATGCATTAAATTGCATACCCCGGCTGCGGAGAGCCGCGTAAGTAGTAGTTGTATTTATCGATAATAATTAAAAAAAAATAAAGTTGTAATGATATTTTTAATATATCGGATAATTGTATTTTTTTAATCAACAGTTTGAATAAACTTGATTTGAAACCATTAGTTTGGCACATGCATTTTCTATACTAATATTATAAAGAGGAAAGATTTGTTTGTTTGTTTGTTTGTTTGTTTGTAATGAATAGGCTCCGAAACTACTGGACCGATTTCAAAAATTCTTTCACCTTTGGAAAGCTACATTATCCCTGAGTAACATAGGCTACTTTTTATCCCGGAAAAATCGACAGATCCCACGGGATGCGCAATAAAGGCTTCGCTCAAAAACTACTGCACAGATCTTTATGCGGTTTTCATACATAGATAGAATGATTCTTGAGCAAGGTTTTGCGGTATTTTTTATCTCGGAAAAACGGATAGTCCCACGGGAAGCGCGATGAAACCTTCGCGCCATAAACCGACTTCCGCGCATATGTAGCCGTGGGCAAAAGCTATGACCCTTAACCCTCTGTAGATCCAATCCCGAAATCCACGCAGGCAAAGCCGCGGGCAGAAAGCTAGTATGAAATATTTTGTTTTTACACATGATGTGTATTTTATATAAATAAATTAACTTGTTGGAAAGCTTTGCCAAGCGGGCCTGTACCAGCTGTCACAAAAACTAGGACAATATTTAACCATTCATTTCACGTGAGCGAACTCAAAAGCTCCAGTGACGTCGTTCGTTGAGATTGAATAAATTAATGTCCACATACAAAACCATTGTGTTCTCGTTGGCCATCAGAAACATTCTATATCTTGCATTATTGTCTCGTAATGTCACAAAGGGCCTGTGGGTTTGAAGTTGGTTTGAACCCGGAGATCCGTAAGATATGCGATAATGGGAATGTGTTTTATTGATATTCCGTTTCTTCGTCTCTAAGGGCTTTGGTGATTTAACATTTTTTTAAAGCTCTTGGGTAGTTAATTAAAACAGTATCTAAGCGGTTTATTTGATGAAATTCTAAGCCATTATGTTTTTATAATATATTACTTTGAATAACATTAAAATGGTATACCTGATGACATTCTTAGCGTGGGAGAGCCATGCTTCGGCACAAATTGGGCCGGCTCGACGGGAGTAAAATAGCGCTTGCGCTGTGTTTCGCCGAGTGAGGGTACCGGAGGCCCAACCCCTCTTCTTTTTTTTTTATTCCATACGGTGGCAGACGAGCAAATGGCCCACGTGATGGTAAGTGGTAACCATCGCTCATGGACATCTGCAGTGCCAGGGACACAGCTGAGCCGCTGCCTACCTGGAGAGAAATACTCTTTTTAAGCCTCGTTTGAAGTTAGACATATCGTGGCGCTCAGGAAACATTTCTTCCCCCCTTGTTCCTTTTTAAAAGGCCGGCAAGGCATCTGTGACTCCTCTGGTGTTGCGGGTGTCCATGGGCAACGGTTATCGCTTACCATCAGGTGATCAGTTTACTCGTTTGCTGCCCTATCCTATAAAAAAAGGAGCATTCTCTCCCAGTCAACCAATAAAGCGTGCAGAAAGGTTATTGAAAAGGCAGTGCATGTGTGAAAACAATACAAATATAAATACATATATAGACAAATACACACATACATATATAATAACATAATAAAAATATTATCCTAAAAACAGTTTTCGTGCAAGAACTAAGTTATATGGGAAGAGGTTCGAGATAACATCATAATCACTTTTACTATTTACTAGATCTACAACGAGAACAAGAACGTGCGGAGTCTACTACATCGGTCTTTACAATGAGATACGGATATTTTCCTGCGGTAATAATAATCTTATGTCCTCGTACCCCGCACGATATTACATAATACAATACATTTGTCGATTTTATCCACAGAATAGAGATATTATATCTTGGTTCAAATAATCCGGAGACTTGTCCCGGATCTCTAACCATCTCCATACCAAATTTCATTAAATTCAGTTCCGCATCTTTCCCATGGGGGTAGGGAAAGATCACAGTTTTCCATCCAAACATACTTCCCTAGCGTTCTTTTTCATCAACATTTTACATAATCACTTGAATTTTTGAAAAAACCAGAAATAACTAACATTTACATCTGTGCTGTGCGTACTCTGCGGGCTCGCCATGGATAACAAAGCCAGGGTTTACTGTAACGAGAACAATGTAGGCAGCAGCAGGCAGGAGCAGGCCAAATAAAAGTTGCCCATCAAATCACAAAAGCTGCTGGTCACAAGTTATTTTGCTTTAAAACTTAATAACACCCTTTGCGCTTAGATTAGATATCGAACAGACGCGACGATCGGTTTATTCAATTTGTACGGTTTACCTATATTGCATAACCGAATGCCGCGACCACGGCCGCGGTCACATGCATCTCGTCAGCATCTTATCCACACAGGCAACATTGTATGATATACGCGTTGTCATCAGTACATAACCAATCTATACAAATAAATACAATTGGAGTGTCTGTTTGTAATATTAAAATAACCGCTTTCTACTACATGCATATGAATGTATATACGGTACACATACCAAAATGCATATTTTTAATTTTTTGTCTGTCTGTCTGTTTGTTCCGGCTAATCTGTGTGTCTGTTTGTTCTGGAACGGCTGGGCCGATTTGGACGGGACTTTCACTGGCAGATAGCTTATGTAAATAATTGTGTTGTATTTTAATCTATATACACATTAGCATTTATTGCCATAATTAGTTACAAAGAATAAAAAGTAAAAAAATGTTGTTCACAAAGGTAGACTTATCTCTATTAGAGATTTCTTCCAGCCAACCTGTGAGTGTGTACGGAATGCTATTTATAATGAGTAACGTCAAAGCAACCAAAACTGTTAAACAAAATTATTCATAAGACAAACATATACATATATACCATGAATATACATACAATACAATAAATAAATATATATATATACATGTACATACACATATATATATATATATATATATATATATATAATATATATATATATATATATACATATACATGTAATGCTATAAATAAATATATACGTAAGATGATGATGACAATGTGACATTTATGACGAGTTGCCAACTAGAGCCTGAAAATGTTGCTTCAGGCTACGTTTAAATACATGAATGGACTGGCTCTGTTGAACTATTGTTGAACTGTTGAACTTTAATTTGGTAGATTCTAATAGTGCATGGGTTTCATTTATCGAAGTTCATTATTTATCTAGTTTGTTATTTATGTATGGTTTATAAACACACGTTTAAATTGTTGGGTTTTCTTAAATATTTTTTATATGTATCATATCGTGTTCCTTTGGGTTCATCAAAACGCTGCCGTGAAGACAGCGTGCGCGGCTGGCTACCGCGCACGCCGTTGAAGTGCCTCTCTACCTGGGGGATTGTGCTAGTGTTCTCGGACAATCCCCCCCTTGGCGATGGCTCAACTAACTAGGTCGAGCTAGCCCGTGGGCATGATCAAAATCAAAATCAAAATAATCTTTATTCAACATAGACCTTTACAGGCACTTATTGACGTCAACAAACAAAACAAAAAAAAAGCTTAAAAAAAACAAAAACCTTGTCCGTACGTACGAATAAGGAAAAAAAAATATTGACTCGACACCTGTTCGGAAATTGGGAGAGCCTTCTCGAGAAGAACAGGCAAGAAACTCTGAAGGTCATGTGGCGGTAGAATCGCGAAAGCGCACCCGCCATGCGCCTCGATATAGACCCAGAGGACACCGGGGGGGCTTTAATGGGAAGGCCGGTTTCTCAGACCAGAGAGCCCCACACACGACCGCGCCTTGCCAGCGCGGTGCCACGGTGCATGAAGAGCATTTCCCCTCGAAAAAAAAGGGTTCATCAATTCGCTGTAGGTTGAGTTGGCTGAGTATGTAATCCCAGAGGTTTAATGAAAGTGGTATATAACTCAAGAGTGACTAACAGCAAAATTTCACAACGTTAAAAAAAGCCATATAAAAATAATCCTTAATTCATACACGTCTACAAAACATATGTTGTTTTTAATCTATGCCCAACCCCTCGGTCGTAAATATCTGAGCGATTTGCATAAGAAACGTTGGCAGTTACACACTTTGCTACTGAATAAATTAACTTTTTGACTCTTTGTATGGATCGGGCTGGCCTTTTTAAAGGCATGTTTATTACTAAAATTCGTTTTTACTAGTCCCCGCGCACGATATCCAATGCATAGGTATAATATTAACATTTCAATGACGCTTTACGCTATTCAAATTTACTCTTTGATTCCGTAGTCGAATGGTTGGTATACCGGTTTCAAGGTGTTGAAATCTCTGAGGTCCTAGGTTCGAGTCCCGGTGGGGGCAGATGTTGCGTGATGAATGCGATCATTTGTACCTTAGTCTTGGTTGTTGAAATATTCTTTTCTATCAAAAATATTTATATAAGTGTATATACGAGTATGTTTGGCTATCCAATACCCTAGATCCCATAACACAAGCCTACTTTGGTTACTTTTACAGAGCTTAATTTGGGCTAGACTAGTAGGTGTGAGCATGGATTCCGGGATTGGGTCTATAGAGGGTTAACGGTCATAGCTTTTGCCCACGACTACATATGCGCGGAAGTCGGTTTATGGCGCGAAGGTTTTATCGCGCTTCCCGTGGGACTATCCATTTTTCCGAGATTAAAAATACCGTAAAACCTTGCTTAAGAATCACTCTGTCTATTGATGAAAACCGCATGAAAATCTGTGCAGTAGTTTTTGAGCGAAGCCTTTATTGCGATTTTTCCGGGATAAAAAGTACTCTATTATTTAATCCGGCCTTTTCTCTTTACGTCTTCAAAATTTCAAAGCAATCGGTTCAGTAGTTACGGCGTGAAAGCGGAACAAACAAACAAACAAACTCGTAAGGATAACTTGGCGCTACTAAATTTTGAATATTAATAAAATGTTCAGTTGCAAAGTTGCAATATTGTTTTCTATAGTAGATTTCTAATATATCTATTTCTAATTTAGATTTGGTGTATTAGATACTTAATTTGTAAATATATATAATGAATTATTCAATTATATTTGTAAATTTGTTTTTTTTCGCTCAGAAACGACTGCACAGATTTTCATGAGGTTTTCATCAATAGATAGCGATTCTTGAGCAAGGTTTTGCGGTATTTTTTATCTCGGAAAAATGGATAGTCCCACGGGAAGCGCGATAAAACCTTCGCGCCATAAACCGACTTCCGCGGATATGTAGTCGTGGGCAAAAGCTATGACCCTTAACCCTCTATAGACCCAATGCCGAATCCACGCGGGCGAAACCGCGGGCAGAAAGCTAGTATTTTATAAAAAGTAATTTGGCCGCTTTTGCACCTAACAATCTGTCCAGCGACTAACACGCGCCTCGTGCCGCTCATACGTAACTGTCAGCCGTCGGTTGTAAACTTCCGTTGAAATCTCCGTTATAAAAGTTGCGAAAACAGAAAAAGAACTTCCGCACTTACGGAAGCAGAAACAGAGATTCGTTGCATCACTAGTTTTTACCAGATTAAGAAATACATACGAGATTAAGAAATATCAGAATAAGAAGGACACAAATCTCACACACATTCATATTGTAACAACCAATAACAAGACAGCAAATAACGTATATTTTGTCCGTCCGTCCTTTATTTGGTTGTCCTTATTTAGATCTGAATTTGTTATTGTACGAATACGGTAAATCTGATACTATATCCAGTAGCGTAGCTCTTCACTTACATAGACAAGTTATTAGCTTGATAGCGGATATCCGGCTATGAATTGTTTTTGTGCTAATGTTTTGCTAAAGTTGTTTTTTCCCATAAATAGTCTACGCACTACCGCAATTCTACAGCCTACAATTAAGATAAACACGTAAATCTACATATTTAATTGCTAATGATTAACTAAGCCTATGAAACAAACAGATATAACATTTAAAGCTTATCAAAAAACTAATAAAAAGAAACCCCAATTATAAAAAGAAATAAGCTTGGCCCTTCTGGAGAGGAGAGTCCCACATAACCGCACAGCACAGCCGGCACAGCCTGGGTAAGCAATTTAATGCATCTTCCTCAGGGAAAAATAAAAAAAAAACAGGGGCGTAAGCGCCAGCCTTAAGGTCTTGTGTATTTTGGACCTCTTCATTTATTTACCGAAACATTTCTGCATAGCATTTAAAAAAAAATAGTGTACAAATAGCGGACTTAATGCCAGAAGCATTCTCTACCAGTCAACCTGCAAAATATTCTAATTAAAATATTCCAACTGTGGACGGTGTGCGATTTCCATAAAATTAATATATACTTACGTATCCTTTATTAGAACAAAATTTAGACAGATTATGTAGAATGTTCCAAACTCTTTGTTTGTAGTTTGAAAAAAAAATCATTAATTTCGGCTAACCATGAAACAACCGTCTCTATTGCGAGCGCCGCAAAGTCGTAGTTGTTCAAATCATTTCAAACAGTTAGTTATATGCCTCCACTTTTAAAGACAGTTCTGATCAATTTCTGTAGCGAAATAGAATGCTAAAAGAAATGTTATTTATTTCGAATAAACACGATTCCTATAGCTTCCTTATTAAAGAATTTATTGAGGAAATTCTTACTGAAAATATTGATGGGGAGCGGAGCGTACTCGTCAAATTACGATATTATTATACTAAAATAACGGGTATCATACCTTTTTCTGTCTTTCGAGAGGGCTTATTATCCGTACATGTGGAGGGCCCTTGGAAATGTTATTTTCGGATTACAAATGATTTTATGTAGCAAATACGTTAATTTTATTTTATTCCTTTGTTCGCTTTGTATGTTTTGTAGACGATAGGAAATATATGTCTATATACTTATAACTAGCGACCCGCCCCGGCTTCGCACGGGTGCAGTGAAAAAATGGTTATGGTGGGTTATCCCTAAGAGATAGACATATACCATCGCGGACTTTTTTGTGGATTTTTGTAAGTTGTACAATACTGTAGTACATTATTTTGGTCTATCTCGTAGGGTTCAGCCAGCGATTGCAATATAAGCGCAAAAAAACGTGTTTATTTACGACATCACATTAGAAACCTTTAAATTTATCAGTGTTTCTCTACTATATTATGCATTTATTATACATACAAACCTTCCTTAAGAATCACTCTATCTACTAAAAAACGCGTCAAAATCCGTTGCGTAGTTTTAAAGATAGAAGCATACATACGGACATACAGCGAAAGCGACTTTGTTTTATACTATGTATTGATAAATCTATAGAGAGGTCAATTCTGCCCATGAAATATATTTCCAAAATAACTATCAGGGGGTGATTAGGGATCCATACTGATGCTTTTGTCTGTCTGTCTGTATAACCGTTATGGAAACAAAAACTACTTGACGGATTTTAACAAAACTTGGTACAATCATTTTTTATACTCCTGAGCTGGTTATAGTATACTTTTCATCACGCTACAATCAATAGGAGCAGAGCAGTCAAGGGAAATGTTGGGAAAACGGGAGAAGTTACTCCATTTTTTAAGCTGCCGTCGCGTGTGCAACCTCAATGGTTACAGCTACACAGAAATCATGTATGACGGAAATGTTTTCCTTAAAATCATATCTATACTATAATATAATAAAGCTGAAGAGTTTGTTTGTTTGTTTGTTTGAACGCGCTAATCTCCGAAACTACTGGTGCGATTTGAATAATTCTTTTTTTGTTGGATAGTCCATTTATCGAGGAAGGCTATAGGCTAAATAACATTACGCTATGACCAATAGGAGCAAAGACAGAGCGGTAAATGTGTAAAAAACGGGGAAAATTATTCATTTTTGAAGGCTTTCTTTGCGTGCGCTGCGAAAACGGTTCAAGATACACAAAAAATATGTATGAAAGAATTATTCCTCTATACATGATCTAAAAAAAATAAAAAATATCTCACGACAGCATATGTCTATCTTTTATGGTTGACTCACAATAACACGTGTAACTCCCGATAGCTTAGCAGTTCAAAGCTTTCTGATTATATTTCACTCTCAGTCATTAAAAATGTTACCTAAAATTACGATTCCACGTGAACGAAGTCGTGGACACAGCTAGTATGTATATTAAATTGTCATAATGCCGTGTCATAATGTTAAATATTAATTTAATTTAAAATCTGTCATTATCATATTATGGATACAAATCTATCGATAACTGTACAACACTGGCGCACTATTAAGGTGCATTCACATGTTCACCTGTAGCCAAGCAAAGCAAGCATAGTGAACAAGTAAAATGAGAAGCAGCGCAGCGCAATTGGCCACTAAGAAAGCCCCATCATAGCAAGAACACGTGAATAAATACGAATATATACAAGAAAGCCGTGGAGCTACTAACGATGGATCTGTTATCTGAAAAAGGGTCGTTGACTTGTGAACTTCTGTATTACTTCTTCCTGGCACGAAACTGCAGTCATTGGCACTGTTCTCTCTTTTAAGAAGCGATAGGCATTCAGTTAAATTCATAAAAAATACTGTGGACTTCGAAGAGTTTGTATAAGAATCCTTTCATGCTAGATCGTATGAAAAATACAAATAAATTGCGTTGTTTAAATTATAATTTAAGCTCCGACGTAATAAAAACCTATAATTTGTACAGTTTTTTAATTAATGTGTTTCACAACAAAAAATTATGATGTCTCTTAATATTTGTATTGTTAAATTTTTTTAATTACTTCGATATACTTTTTAAAATTTATTTTATTTTTGTATTTTATATATATGTATATTAAATGATAAAATAAAGACACAGAAATGTGTTTTTAGAATAACTTAACATAACAGTTTATTGGGCACCAAAAACAAAAACATAGCAATCTCTTCCAGGCAACCTTGGATCAGGGAAATACTAAAAGGAGATTTAAGGGCCCATCTCATTGGACTGGACAGACTCGATTCTTAAAAGACTTCAGCGTTCGCGCTCTCCTAACACTCTCAAGAAGAGAGTTCCATAACTGGATGGCATAAGCCGAAAAGAATATGAAATGAAATTAGTACCTCAGAGTGGTATTAAGAGACAGATTGAAATTAGATAATAAAGTAGGACATGACGAACGAGCTCGAAAAGGGAACAAAAACCTTAAGTTAGGATGGAGAAATTGGAAGATACAAAATATTGTAAAGAAGGGATAAAACATGTAAGTCTCTGCACTGGCGAATAGAAAACCATTTAAGTTGTGTAGTTAGAAATGCTATGTATTGACCCCTTTTTTATATATTTCTTTTTACTATATTTATACTGTATGTTTCCCTTTTTTTGTTTCGCTAAAGAAAATGCATTGGATTGCATACCCCGAGAATCGGTGGTTATATGGAGCTCTTCTTGCCAGAAGGGGAAGGCCTACCCACTATAAACCTCAGCGATCTCCCTCATTACGCCTGAGCGCGAGCACTCGATTCCGAAGGAGAGCTGCATCGCGCACTGACGAGGCCATGGGAACATTTCAGAACACTTCCACGACCCAGTCGGCGTTTGGCGACAAGCACAGTCCAAGCCACCACGAGGGTGGCCCCCGCCTCCGGCCATCCACCGACCCAAGATGGGTCCTCTAGACGACAACCACCCCCTCTTAAAGAAGAAGGGGGCTTCGCCCGTCCGCCACTGGCCGCTAGAAGCGGGCCGCCAGATTAGACCCGACCATCGCACGCCCCTCCTCTTAGTGGCCCTCTTTCAGATTATTAGCCGTCAAAAGACGTTGCCCAGGGTGCACCACGAGGGGGTATTATCTGACATCACACCCCATACTGCATATTTCCCTACAATAAATAAATAAATAGACACATTTACTGCTGATCGAATATTGAAGGTAGTTGGGTGATGTTATAAACTTAATAACTAGAGATCGGATAATCGGATGCATATTTACCTAAAGTAAATTTTTGGCTCACAAATTATGGATGCGGCTTTTTAAAATACATTTTGTTAAATAAAAATCCCGGGAAAATACGGGACTGCCAATTTAACGTAGTGATATTGTTTGAAAATTACTAAATTAGCATGTGGTATTTATTTTCAAAAGACCGAGACTCCGGGTTCATTTATACAACTATGCATAGGTACGTATTTACATGAAGTTTAGTTTCAGTTCCCCGTGCGATTTATGATTAAAAAAATAAAAATAAAATAAAAAGACAGTTCCATAATTGTCAAAAACTAAATTAGGTAAATAAATAAACATACGGCTATCCAATTCGGCAATCCCGGGACTTTTATTTAACAAAACAATAAAAAGCCGTTTCCATACTTTGTCTTAAACTAACTTTAGGTAAATATGCATCCGATTATCCGATCTCTAATAATAACTGACGTTAAAATATAATAAACTGGCGCATCCAACGTGAGTGCATCATTCACAACCCCTCCTCTGCCGACGGCCGAACGCGGAGTGATGGAATCTACTCCTCTACATTTTTTTATCTAAATTAAAAATCTAAGACGACTCCTCGTATTGGGAGGTCTAAGGTTACGCTGCTAAAAAGTTTGTGATGTACCGTTCGCGATTGAAGATAAGGCTTTGGTTATGCGTGCTTGATCGCGCTGGTAAATTAAATTATGTGTATGTAAATACTTATTGTCTATTGCTTGTACTTATTGACTTTTGTGTCGAAATGTGAGAAACTGATATATTATCTTCTTATATATAAAAATGAATCACAAAATGTGTTGGTAAGCGCATAACTCAAAAACGCCTGGACCAATTCGATAGATTCTTTTTTTTAAATGTTCATTGAAGTTCAAGGATGGTTTTTAATTATACTAAAAAATAGCCCTTTTTTCCCATACAAACGTTTTCTAACTAAAACGTACAGTCAATTTGAGCTTTATTGTTATTGTATAAAGTTCATATGTATAAATTTCAACTCGCTGTTGTCTAAGCAATGTAGGTGTGTTCTTAACATCAAAGAGTCAATTTGCGCTTTATTAACGCTATACAAAGTTGAAATTCAATCATATCTATCAAAACATTGTGCGTATTCGTTGGAGCACAAAATACATCGTTGAAGGATTTAATATCACGTTCCAAAGTTCCCACTAGTGTCCTTAAAATTTCTCGAAAAACAAAGAGGATGCTACTCGTATGGCTCCGCGGACGAGGGTGTATTCGGCGCCTACATCTATCACTACTATTATTATAAGCGCGATATGTATGTATGGATGTATGTTTGTTGCCTTTCACATAAAAACTACTGAATGAATAGTCCTAAATGTAATTACATTTACATCGTTCACAGTCGTAATCATTTAAATGCAGGCATGATGAAAAAAATGTAAGAAACGGCATATTAGTACAGTCTTAATTTCCTCATGAGTAAGGTCGGCGCCGGCGCCACTTAGGTTTCCAGCGCTTGTTCAAGCGCTTGTGATGGATTCTCAGCCTGTCTCTCGTGAGTAGAGATCGGATAATCGGATAATCGGATGCATATTTACCTAAAATTAATTTTTGGCTCACAAATTATGGAAGCGGCTTTTTAAAATACATTTTGTTAAATAAAAATCCCGGGAAAATACGGGACTGCAAATTTAACGTAGTGATATTGTTTGAAAATTACTAAATTAGCACGTGGTATTTATTTTCAAAAGACCGAGACTCCGGGTTCATTTATACAACTATGCATACGTATTTACATGAAGTTTAGTTTCAGTTCCCCGTGCGATTTATGAATGTACGATTTATTACATGAAGAGTGTTAATGACCAACCCATAGTGATAGATAGTGATTAAAACTGTAGTAACCGAGGTAATATTTACGCCCCATTTTAAATAGGATATTATAAGCTCATATTACCGACTAGTTTTGCATTACCAAAATGTTCTACAGTACCGGAATTCCGGGATTTTTATTTATGGAAATAAAATAAAAAGACAGTTCCATACTTTGTCAAAAACTAAATTAGGTAAATAAATAAACATTCCGCAATCCTGGGATTTTTATTTAACAAAACAATAAAAAGCCGTTTCCATACTTTGTCTTAAACTAACTTTAGGTAAATATGCATCCGATTATCCGATCTCTTCTCATGAGAGAAAAAAAAAAAAAATCTTTCATAATTTGTATTATTTGATTTTTTAACAACTTACTTACGATGTTCTTTTAAAAATGTAGAAAAACTTTTTAAATTGTATAAATTAACTCGCGCCATCGCTAACATACGGAGACGTATAAGGTTTGTAAAGTCTTAACTGTGAGACAACTATTTATAATGAATACAGTCCTTAAACAGCACTCAACACTTCTCTTTAGCACCGAATATACTAACAAAAGACGAAGGGATATTGTTTGTGCAAAATATAGGAATTAAGCATACTTTCTTGGCCAGATTTTATGTATTCCTGGCACCTTTTCTATATAATAGATTAAACGCCAAGCTATTTATGTTTGATTGTATCTATTATAAAGCTAAAACACGTCTTCAAGAAGCACTTCAAGTTATGTCGTATAACGATACAGAGAAACTATTACTAGTTACCAAATAATTTGTATTTTTATTTATATTTAAATCTCTTTCTTAGTTTGTTTAAATTTAGTTATTAATCAGATATACTATACATTTTGCATTTGATTTAAGTATTCATATTTTTATTTTGTAATTACAATCCTGAGATACAGGTTAATCCTAGTTCAGGTATGTTCACAGTTATATAATACGTGTATACATATATAAGATAAGCTAAAAAATGTAATATTGACTATAGAAGTTATTAAATAAATATTAAATATATCAAACGTTTACTACTAGTCAAATATGTCATTAAGTGATCAGGATGCTAGTCACCAACTGGTCGCGATATATACTTAATCCTCTCTCAAAGTTATTGAACACACTCGCAGATAAGTTGCCTCAAGTTGGATTCGAAGCCGCTAACTCGCTAACGCGGGTAAGTGCCAACTCATTTCCATTGCAGAAGCAGTTCTGATATAGCTTATTAGGCTCTCGACAATTCCTACCCGACAGGATATTACTGAGTTTTGCACGTTTCCATTATTTATTATTTTTATTTATTTATTTATGTATTTATTTGTTCCCTTACACTATTTTTAGAGGTTTATACACTACATATTGCGACAGTATAGTACTTATATGCTAATTTTAACAATCGTTTTTATTATATACTAACGGACCCGACAGACTTCGTCCTAATTATTTTATAGATAATGTCGCATAGCCAACCAAATCGCAAAAAAAGTCTAAATGACCTATTACATTTTGTGGCTATTCAATTTTGGAACGTGACATTAAATCCTCCAACGATGTATTCTGTGCTCCAACGCACGCACGCACACTGTTTTGATAGATTATACGCCCCCGTTCTGGAGGGCGGGAGCGTTAGTTCAAGCCGATAGGGTCCCAGGCCTTCCGCCCGACCAAAGGCTGTAGGTAGTGTTTAGTTGGTAGGCTGGCCTTCTGCTAGAGTCCAACATAACCATCCGCCGTAGACCGGTTGCGGGTGGTATCCGGTGCGAGGTCGTCCAAGCACCAGGGGGTTGTCATAGCGACCACTGTGGTGGCGCGTCCCCTATGAGGATTCACTACAATCCCCCGTGGGAAAAAAAAATATTATACGTTAGTTGTTTTGGGTACCAGTCCTATCTCTCCCTCTACCTACACATGGTGCTGGGGTTATGACTCCCTTTTTTTTGAGTATGTGGGGATTACAAATTACCTGTAAATCTCACACGAACCGCGTACACGTTTGTTTGTAAACTTACTTTTTGGGTATGATACGAGTATTAAACAGACCAGATTATATGAGTAGTACCAGAGTATGTGTTTTTTTTATATGATAGGACAGCAAACGGATCACCTGATGTTAAGCGATAACCGTTGCCCATGGACATCTGCAACACCAGAGGAGTCACAGATGCGTTGCCGGCCTTTTAAAAGGGAATAAGGGGGGAATAATAATAATAATATCTTTATTTGCAAGAATACAGTATTTAAGATGATATAGTCATTATTTCCAATGCATTCTGTCAGCAAGCTGACGTGCAAAGATTTATATTTTAAAATCTAATAACCTATTACAAATTAATATATGCAATTGAAATTATAATCATCACATACATAATGTTAAAGTGTTAAAAACTCCTATTAATAATTCATGTCATTTAAAAATTTATGTCAATAATCAAATTATATCTTTAATTTCCTAAAATAGTATATAAACATTTCAATAATATTAGTAAAGGGAAGGGGAGGTTGGGCCTCCAGTACCCTCATTCACTCGGCGAAACACAGCGCAAGCGCTATTTTACGCCGGTTTTCTGTGAGGCCGTGATATCACTTCGATCGAGCCGGCCCAATTCATGCCGAAGCATAGCTCTCCCACGGTAAAGAACACCATAGAGTAGTACACATATATGGCAATATAAAACTTAAATTTACTTTACGTTACTTTAATTATAAAACAAAAACATTCAATATATTAATCACTTATTACACAGTTGTTCATCACGCTCTTTTTAAATGTTGTGAGACTTTGTCCAAATATGTCTATTGTCTCGTGATGATTCTTTGAGACATCATTGTATTGACGACACATCCTGCCAATTGGACTGTAAAAGGAAGTATTATTTTTGAATACTTGCAGTGAGATAACGAGTTATAATAAAATCTTTTTTATTAAGATACGAGTATATTTATTCCCGAGAAAATTCTCGTCCATACAATGGAGTCGTGGTTAGAGTCAGATGTGAACTTGTACATTTCGACAATTGGCGAATCTATTTAGCATCTACTGGCGTCTGCAGGGCGTCGCTAATTCTGTCGTCGTTAAGGGACTGGATAAATTCGCTTTACTCACTATAACCATTTATTGTGATAAATAAATAGAAATACAAAGTCTATCTTATCTTTAAGTAAGACACACATCAAAGACCTTTGGTGCACAAGTCTAAGTAGGGTGATCTTGGAAATGGAAAGAACCCAATGCCCAATTCCTAATTCTATTTAATACTTATTAACGAAGTGACAAAAAACTCATTTAAAAATACGGGTATTAAATGTTGACATATTCCTTCACTTTTGATAAATATAAATATTATATTCATTGCCATTGCATTTCAGTTAATAATTTCAGGTAATCCTTTGTAAAAATGTATAGTAAAAACTATGTACTAGAAGGTCGGCAAAAAATAATGTAACTCATATCTGTCCAGTATTCAAGAACTTTTATTTGTTCCAGAACAGAAGATTTATCACTTTCTTATCACAAAATTATTGGTACCGGTGACATTTCTAATCAGTTCTTGTCTTCTTTAATTAACATTCAAACAGGCGATATTTCTATCTAGTATTTCTTTTTAAATCAGGATATGTCAAAGAACTTTTTGTGATATTAGTAATAGTATAAGGCTTAGCGCGCACCACGATTTTCACTTCTGCGACACGATTTTAAAATCACGCTCAAAATATCGCAAGAGAGTTCGGCGCGCGCACTGCGAAAAAAAAATCGGTGACTTTTGCTCAGTTGAACCATGAATTTCGTAGAAGTTGCTAGTCTTTATTTACTACTTCGGCGGATCAGAAGAAAAAAGAATAAAAACCGCCAGTATTGGATTCATCCCTTCACATCAGACAGAATCATCAATGGTTTTTTTTTATAAGAAATACCATAATCTTTTTATTTATTTATGAACTAGGATACACCATCGACAATATCAGTACAATTTACCAAAATAAAAACATATATAAAACAAGGATAACCGATATGTCTTTACAGGTATACACAACACTTATTGACAGGAAACAAACAACAAAAAACTAAACAAAATAAACGATTGAGTATTACAAAAAAAAATAATAAATCTTCGGATGTATCCTAAAAAATTCTTTAACTATTATAGTATGAAAATTCTAACTTTTGACAGATTATTGAGAATTGTTGGACCTTATATTGTTAGACCTTTGGAGACGAAGACTCCATTGAAGATGCAGGTGCCGACAAGTTTATTCTTGAACGGACGGAATACGAATGAAGAGCCGGCCGGCCGCGAGCCCGCGATTTTACAAACGCAGTGCGCGCAGGTCCATATAATTCCATACTCTGCATTTTAGCTACGCGACAATCACGCCGCGAGCAGTCGCAGCAAATTGTGACAAATCACAATTTTTAAATCGCGGCGGTTTTTTACTTTCATGTGCGCGCACTGCTTTACTGACTCATATGCTGCATTTCTGCGATAAAAAAATCGCGCGGTAAAAAATCGTAGTGCGCGCTAGCTCTAAGGCTTAGCGCGCACCACGATTTTCACTTCTGCGACACGATTTTAAAATCACGCTCAAAATATCGCAAGAGAGTTCGGCGCGCGCACTGCGATAAAAAAATCGGTGACTTTTGCTCAGTTGAACCATGAATTTCGTAGAAGTTGCTAGTCTTTATTTACTACTTCGGAGGATCAGAAGAAAAAAGAATAAAAACCGCCAGTATTGGATTCATCCCTTCACATCAGACAGAATCATCAATGGTTTTTTTTTATAAGAAATACCATAATCTTTTTATTTATTTATGAACTAGGATACACCATCGACAATATCAGTACAATTTACCAAAATAAAAAACATATATAAAACAAGGATAACCGATATGTCTTTACAGGTATACACAACACTTATTGACAGGAAACAAACAACAAAAAACTAAACAAAATAAACGATTGAGTATTACAAAAAAAAAATATATATATAGCTAAAATGCAGAGTATGGAATTATATGGACCCGCGCACACTGCGTTTGTAAAATCGCGGGCTCGCGGCCGGCCGGCTCTTCATTCATATTCCGTCCGTTCAAGAATGATGACATGACAAGAAAGATGAATCTAATACTGGCGGTTTTTATTCTTTTTTCTTCTGATCCTCCGAAGTAGTAAATAAAGACTAGCAACTTCTACGTGAATTCACGGTTCGACTGAGCAAAAGTCACCGATTTTTTTATCGCAGTGCGCGCGCCGAACTCTCTTGCGATATTTTGAGCGTGATTTTAAAATCGTGTCGCAGAAGTGAAAATCGTGGTGCGCGCTAAGCCTTACTGACTCATATGCTGCATTTCTGCGATAAAAAAATCGCGCGGTAAAAAATCGTAGTGCGCGCTAGCTCTAAATATTTTTTGTCATTTTAGTGTTCAGTGTCATGTTTAATAACTAAATGTTAGTAAATAATTCTGTAGCCCGATTCCTAACCTCAATATTTTTTCTGCAAATATCTTTTTAACCCCAACTTTTAAAGGATAAAGACAATTAGCTTTTTTGTTAGTCTTGTTTAGTTTTATAGAATGATTCAATTTCATTCAAGAACGGTACCATTAAATCCAAGTCTGAAAATGTATAGAAGTTCGCCAGTCTTCTTTGATTTATATGTATTGTAAACTTGCAATAAATATCTGTAATATCTGAACTTGATTTTTTTCCTTCTACTCACTCCAATAAACCTACAAATATACAATAAGTGTAATTTTCATGATTACATAAAATGACATAAGTTCCATTGCATTGCATTATTTGAGGTCCTGGAAATCACGCTGATGTTAGGTTTATCCATGTTGCCGGCATTGATTGCGGCAATGCTGGCGGACGAGGGAGGTTGGAGGGCTGTGGCCTCCTTCTGTAAAGTAGTGATGCTAAAATAGTAGGCCGCCGAGCGGGGTCAGGAGATGGCCGATCCCGCTCGAAGAAGGCGGCGCCGGGCTCGGTAGCACAGCTGCGGCGCCGCCGCGGGTCGCCGGCGGGCGCGAGGAAGTCGCGACCGCTACGGTGACCCGGGATGGACCACGCCCCTTCCGTGGCCGGGGGGCGTCGTCGGTGGAGGAGACCGGGGGAGGTAGTGTAGCCTCCCCCGAGGAGGGCTCCCCTGTATCGGCGGGGGAGCGGAGGCTGGGGGTTCCCGGAAGTGGCTTGGTGTTCCCGGGGGCTCCCTACATGCCTGAGGAAGGCCATCCCTGAGGTTTTTAGTGGGTAGGCCTCCCCCTTCTGGGGAGCAGAGCCACACATAACCGCCGGCTCGCCACAGCCGGGGTATGCAACTTAATGCATTTTCCTCAGGGGTACAAAAACAAAGAAAAAAGGTTTATCCATGTTATGCTTACATTGATTTTTTTTTTTTTTATTGCTAAAGTTGACAAAACAAGCAGACTGTCCACCTGATGGTAAGTGGTAACAGTCGCCTATAGTACATGTGGTTCCCACGAGATTCGCAGCAAATCTGCAAACCTCATAAGAACCACAGTGTACGTTGCCAACTTGTGACATAAGATGTAAAGTCACAGTACCCAGTAATTTCACTGCATATATTACCCTTCACGCCGGAACACAGCAAAGCGAACCTGCTGTTTGGCGGCGGAAATAGGTAAGACAGAGGTACCCATGCAGACGACCCTGGTACAGAGTCTACCTCCTAGATTTTCTTTCTGCAAGTACAAAAAATTAAACTACCTATTCCGAGCACTATGTATTACACATTTGTCGATCCGATTCAATTAAGTACTAACATTAAATATTAGTCAGAAGTTGAGACACAGTTCAATTAAATTGACAGTCTACAAAACGAAAATATTTACTAGCCAACAAGGTTGTTCTACACGGCGTTGTACAACCGCCAATTTCTGCACCACGTCATTCATACAAACCACGCTGTCACTTGTCACCTGCGCTAAGTGATAATCTGAGACACTCGCAGCTGACACTAAGAACAGGGACTAGCTAGCAATCAGACTATTATTTCGCTCCTAACATATTGTTTTGGTCATGCAAATGCCAGCGTAACAAATTAAAGGGACTATTACTAGTATCATTAAATTATTGTGGTGTTATTTTATTAATTATTCCGTGGAGACGCTAGCATATGGCGCGATAGGGTGGTTTTGATAGTAGTTGAATTTTATTGAAAATCGCATATGGTTGATTGTCGCTTCGAGAGGATCACAAAGAATTTAATTTAATCTATTACGAAATATTTAATGCGATCTAATGTGATTTAATATTAACATTTGTACAACAACCTTAATGATTAAAGCTACACAGAAATCCTGTATGACGGAAATGTTCTCCTTAAAATTATATAAAGACAGGATAGAGCATTTTTCATTTCATTTATTCATTCATAAACATGCGACAAACCTTCCACGCGACAAACCTTCCATCCTCACCATCTCAATACTTGGCAGTCCACCACTGTGCGTTTCTCTAGAAACTTTCTGCCTCGCACAGCTAAACTGTGGAATGAATTGTCGCCTGCAGTGTTTCCGAAGCGTTACGATATCCAAACCTTCAAGAAAAGAGCGTACTCCCATTTAAAAGGCCGGCAACGCGCTTGTGACTCCTCTGGTGTTGCGGGCGTTCATGCTGGGCGGCGGTAATTGCTTACCATCGGGTGATCCGTCTGCTCGTTTGCCCCCTATCACATAAAAAAAAAAAAAGTTACAGTATAGATGTATAAATAGATTACAAGTTCAACCATGTTTAACCATATCGGCATATGAACACTTAGATAGGTCAACTTATTGCTTAATTACAAAATATGAGCTTTAAATACAAACTGCCAATTTGTGTAAATGTTATAGAATACATGTCAATTACATTAAAGAAATTTAAGTCTACTGGACTGACTTATAAAGAAAACCTATATAACTTAAACTAAACTAATTAAATGTCAAATGGAAAAGTTATTCATTATTTAGTGGAATGTCATAATATCCCACGACAGCATATGTCTATCTTTTATTGATGTTGACTCACAATAATCTTTGTCAATGTTGTTTTGATGTGGATGAACTAGGAAACATAAAAATATATCAAAAAATCACTAAACAATCTATCTTACTTATAATAAATCTGTAGAGAGGTCAATTTTATACATCTATACTAATATTATAAAGAAGTAAAGTTTGTGTGTTTGTATATTTGTATATTTGTTAAATTGTAAGGGGTAATCTCAGGATCTACTGAACCGATTTTAAAAATTCTTTCAGCAATAGAAGGCCACGTTATTGCTGAGTGTCATAGGTTATATAAAAAACCGAAAAATAAAAAGGTTTTTACGTGGTAGTCCGTTTTGCAAAGTGAATCGGAGAAAAAAACAGGCAGCGGACGGCGCGCGATGGCTTCGGGTTTAATTCGGATCGCGTTCGTGCTCGCTTCGGGGATTATTAATATTATGCCCAACGAAAGTGGGCACGGGTCAGCTAGTGAAATATATTTCCAAAATAACTATCAGGGGGTGATTAGGGATCCATACTGATGCTTTTGTCTGTCTGTCTGTATAGCCGTTATGGAAACAAAAACTACTTGACGGATTTTAACGAAACTTGGTACAATCGTTTTTCATACTCCTGAGCTGGTTATAGTATACTTTTCATCACGCTACAGTCAATAGGAGCAGGACAGTGAAGGGATATGTTGGGAAAACGGGAGAAGTTACTCCATTTTTTAAGCTTCCGTCGCGTATGCAACCTTGACGGTTAAAGCTACACAGAAATCATGTATGACGGAAATGTTCTCCTTAAAATTATGTATATAAAAAATATCCGACGACAGAAATATGTCTATCTTTTATGATTGACTCACAATAACACGTGTAACTCCCGATAGCTTAGCAGTTCAAAGCTTTCTGATTATATTTGTCTACTCTTACGTATCTCAGTTATTAAATATGCCACCTACAATTACGATTCCACGCGGACGAAGTCGTGAGCAAAGCTAGTACAAAATATTTGTATAATTGATCAATCCTCTATTTCCACTCGCGGCTTCACTCGCTTTATTTTTGTTTAATCTTCCCCATACCAAATTACAGTAGAACCTGTTCAGTTTTTGTGAGAATTCCGTGATATAAATTTATCTGTCTTTGATACGATGTCAAGTTATAACTGTACTAATTTTCGTAAAAATCGATTTAGTAGTTCTGAACTTCTGTTCAAAAAAACAGGCATTCATGTTTAAACTATATTATTGTAAAGTTCCTTTAAAATCAATTTAGTGGATTTTACATAAAATAATAATAACAAACATCCATCCATACATAACTTTTCACGTTTATAACATTACTAGCATTCTGCCCGCGGCTTCGCCTGCGTGGATTTCGGGTTTGGGTCTATAGAGGTTTTGCCCACGGCTACATATGCGCGGAAGTCGGTTTATGGCGCGATGGTTTTATAGCGTTTCCCGTGGAACTATCTATTTTTCCGAGATAAAAAATACCGCAAAACCTTGCACAAGAATCACTCTATCTATTGATGAAAACTGCATGAAAATCTGTGCAGTAATTTTTGAGCGAAGCCTTTATTTCGCATCCCTTGGGATCTATCAATTTTTCTGGGATAAATAGTAGCCTATGTTACTCGGAGATAATGTAGCTTTCCAAACGTGAAAGAATTTTTGAAATCGGTCCAATAGTTTCGGAGCCTATTCATTGCAAACAAACAAACAAACAATCAAACAAATCTTTCCTCTTTATAATATTAGTATAGACAACCACAAAACAATAGCATGGACTAAGAGATCGGCGGAAACAATTTAATCATAAAAAAAGGTGAAAATCTAAATTTAAACTATGTAACTAAATAAATATAAATAAATAATAAATAAATATTTGTTACACTTACACCAATAAGCCTAGCCCAAACTAAGCTCTATAAGGCTTGTGCAATGGGATCTAGGGTAACGGATAGACATACATATATTATACATTATATAAATAATTTTTATAGAAATATATATCAACAACCATGACTAAGGTACAAATGCTCGCATTCATCACACAAACATCTGCCCCACCGGGACTCGAACCCGGGACCTCAGAGATGGCGACACCTTGAAACCGGTGTACTATCCACTCGACTATGGAGGTCGTCAAATGGTACAACCATTACAAATAATTGTAAAATAATACTGCATTGTTGTACCACAAACAGATTCAAACTAGTTTCGATCGAATTCAAAGTGGTCCCTCTACAAATGGCTGCCTAATGAATCACTCTTTGAATTCTTTGAATACTTTATTTCGAGCCGCCCTGTCGTTGTTTTGTGGTCATTATCGCGGTTCAATAATGAATGTGCACCGTCGATTATTAATTGAATTCATCTTCGGAACAGCAGACATAAAAACCGACCGAATAAAATTTATAATCTGTACCTTGTTATTGCTTCTAAGGTTCTTCAATCCCTACTAGATAAGTTTGTAGGTATGGATGTTTGCTTCTGTTTCACATAAAACCTACTAAATAGATTTAAATAAAACTTTACAGTAATATAACTTAAATATCAGAATAACATATAGATTACAATTTATAAAGATATACGCCACGTTCATATAATCTACATATATAATTAATGTAGGTGTATATAAATATAAGTTTAACTACTGGTAAATTTAATTTGGTGCTATGTTGAAATTTTTTATATTTAACTTTTAATGTTATAAATGATGGTACACTGCCATACTTTAAAATTCCACTCTATAGGTTGTCTGGAAGAGATCGCTCTAAGCGATAAGACCGCCTTTGCCCACAATGTAATTTATGTAATACCTGTATGTTGCTTAATGTTTCTTTTGTTATTGTGAGCAATAAAGAATTTATCTATCTATCTATCTATCTCTACTCGGAATACTAATCCTGCGCAGAGACCAGCTAGTTTTATATATTAAGGCGATTATATGGTTTAAGTCGAAAAAATACTGTAAGTTTGAAAAATTTTGTAGAGGTTACCTTTTGTACAAGGATTGTGTGAAAAATATATGTTATATATAGTTCATGAAACATAAATTGCATTGTTCGCAATCACAATCACTTAAACTCAGACATGATAAATAAAATGTATGTAAACGCTTATTAGTAAAGCCTTTCATGATTTGTATTGTTCGATTTAATGAAATGATGACATGTTTGGCATATAGGTCGAGTTTCTACGCAACGGGTCGCGGGTTCAATTCCCGTAGTGTTTCAGTGTTGGTTAGATTGCTATGTTTGTGGTTGAACAGCTCCGTCAGTGTGCAGGTTCTTGGTGGAAGCGTGTCTATTTTGAAATGTTGATGTGAGTTGTCCAAAAAATAACATTATACTTGGAATCGTTACTGTAGCAAAGCTAAATACGTTACAATAACGTTTATTTTATTTAACATCACCATTTGATCAGTAGTAAACGTGTCATATTAGCGACGGCGAAGCTTAGTCTATATAATTCAAAAGGTCGTCACAGACATAGAAGTCTGACATGCACAAACATCCAGACCGAAACAAATAGATAATACAAAATATCTGTCCCGTGCGCGAATTGAATCCGCGACCCGTTTCGTAGTTGTCAGTTACTCAACCGCTGCACTAAACTTGTGTATATATATATATATATATATATGCTCCAGGTGTTGCAGGCGTCGATTGGCTACACTGACAATAGTTAATATGGGCAGGCCGTAACCCTTTTTGCGGCGCTCCCGACGACACGTCCAGGCACTCGCTGGCTGTGTGCTCGGCGTGGCAGCAACAGCGCAGCGACCTTATCGCTGCTCTGGGAAGCAGCGACCTCTCGCTGCCGAGCGTGGTCATGGCCATGCTCTGCGGCGAGGCGGAATGGGAGGGTTTTGCGAGAACGTCATCTCAAGGAGGCAGCGGAGAGGGAGCGGGAGGAGGACGTCGACGCCGCTCCTCTCCGCCGCAGACGGATAGGTAGGAGAAGGGGCACACGCAAGAGCGGTGCTCGCCTAATGACCCTACCGCCAGGCTGCGTGCGCGTCTGGCTACCGCGCACGCCGTGGTGATGTCTCTCCGTCTGGGGGACTGTTCAGGGGTTCTCGGACAGTCCCTCCCTTGGTCTTGGCTCGACCAGACCTAGGTCGAGCTGGCCCCGGAGCACATGGCGGTAGAATCGCGAAAGCGCACCCTGCCATGTGCCACGAATGGGCCTATAAATATAAGTGTATGTGACTCCTCTGGTGTTGCGGGTGTTCATGGGCAGCAATTATCGCTTACCATTAGGTGATCCGTTTGCTCGTTTGCTGCCCTACCCTATAAAAAAAAAGTATGTGTTATGTTTGCTAAGCCACTCGCATCTACTTCACGTCATATAATCACATAAATAAAGAATAGTCAGAGTGTGTGTTAGAATGTACTTTATTTATTTATTAAATTTTGTTTTAATTATTAGTTTTCTTTAATATATTTTTTAACATATGAAATGAACAATCGATGCTGTAATTATAAAACCTTATAGTACAAGTGACTGTTCGTTCGGCGCGCCGGTGCGATTCCATTCGGCCATTTGTTCAATCACAACAGTTCAAATTACAATAATCGGTGTTACAAATAACTTAGTTACGAATTACAACAAGGAACCGCCATTAAATGGATAAGTAGCTTGCAACGAAAACAGTATACTGCAATTGTATGATAAGCCCGACCACTAACACGAATAGCCGGCAATAAAAAGTCACATAACACCAAACATGAGTCAATACTGCCTAGAAACAGTCACAGGGTTGACGCGTGAACGATTTTTATGTAATTCCAAATTTAAACTCCTTAATTTAGTGAAATTACAAAATAGTTTTTTTTTTGACGTGAAACGTCTTTAAAATCGCGCCGAAACATACGGGTACCAGGTTTAAAAACTGGACCGTAACGAAAAGGTCTATATCATCGTACCTTAATAATTAAAAAACTATTAGTCTTAGAAACAAAAATGTGGTGTGAATATTTCACTTATATAGTCAGCTCGCTGTTGTGACATTGAGTTTTTTATTAAAATACTTAAAACACCGTCAATCTTGTTTTTATTTCAATCTTCTACTTTAAAAGCGATTCCCTAACATAGACGTTTCACGTTAAAACCAACGGCCGTGTGCTCCGGCACAGCCCCGCCCGATTTCTTTAAAGTTTTTTGGACGGACTTATGCTGAAGCCTCAGATGGCTATGTTCAGCTTTGCAATGAGTGTGTTTGAAGAAGGCGCACGTACAAAAGGTTCGACGTCTCGCCTAATAACACCGGCGACCGTTCCGGAGTCGTTAGGGTCGAAATAAAAGTATCGACGCAACTTGAGCGCGCCGTCTAATGACTCGAACGCTCAAGTTCGCCGTGAAGTGGAGAGTGAGAATCTGCCCGGTACGTGACGGTACCGGGTATATGTTTGACGAGGGGTGTGTAGCCCGAGACTTCGCGCTCGCCGACGAGTCCAGTGAGTGAGCGAGAGACATGGATGTGTGGCGTGAGGGACGACGCAGTTGGTGTCCGGCGGAAGGGATTCGTTTGCGCGAGTGATGGGGTCGGGCGGGATTACGAAATAGTGTAGTAAGGGTTCCCTTACCACACTATTGTGCGGTGTGAAAGATGTAGTAATAAAAATCAAGAAGGCAAATGATAGTAGAAAGCATGGTCGATAGCGGACCTGGGAGCTTTAAAGGTTGGCTTGAGAGACGATGAAGGAGAAATTGCGAAATAGTATGATAATGGAAATGTGCGGTGTAAAAGATGTGGTGATAAAAACCTAGAAGATATTTCATAATTTGTAGAAGTAGAGAGCAGGGATGATAGTAGAAATGAGAACTTTAAAGGGAATGGCTGGAGTGACGATGAAGGAGAAATCGCGAAATAGTATGATAAGGCATCTTTCACACCACACATTACGTGTGGTGTGAAAGATGTGGTAGAAAGAAAGGACGAATAACTGACAATAGAAATTTACAAGACAAATACGAATGAGCAAATTCGTATGAGACGACCTAGACGAACATACTTAAACTAAATAGGAAATGTCCTGAAAGAAGACCAGCTCGATAATACTCGACGAATGCTAAGGAAGTATGTTTGGATCGTTGCAACTCAAAAACTGTGATCATTGGTTACCCCTATGGAAATTAGTAGTGAGTATCTAAAATTATATAGGTACACAGAGAGGCTGGGGCCTACCCTAAATATTTTAAGGTGATTAATGGCCGTTTTCACCAACCTTGTCTTAGCTTAGGTGACTCCTAAGTGACATGCTATCACTTTTTATATTAACTGAAAAGAGTGATACAGCATGTCTCTTAGGAGTCGCCTAAGCTAAGAAAAAGTTGGTGAAAACGGCCATAAGCCTATTAACGGTTATTCACATTATTAATACACTTATTGAATCTCTTGTGGCGGTGTCTTTCTTCACCATAAGATAAATGTACATATGAAAATAGGGTGAACTTCGGACCTCCCGAATCTTTAAATTTGGAAACAAATATATATATTTAAATATAAATATGAATAGATACAACGTATATAAACAAACACAAAATATGATACAGCGAAGTCAAATAAAGCTATCTCTGAAATAGCAGAATTCATCTTTGGAATAAATACTAATAAAAATAATAATTAATACAAATTGAACACTTATTCGAGCACTTTCAATTACACTTCTCGCGTTTTTAATTTTATTTTTTTTTTTAATTTTATTACGTGCGTTTATTTTCATACAGCCAGTTTCTTGTTCATACATTGTACGTGATCGAACAATCTATCAATAAGGAGTTATTGAGCAAATTGTTCATGGCAATTCAATCCATCTATATTCAAGTCACTTTTAGGCTCTAGAGATTGAAGAGCTATTCCCTGTTTATGGGAATAAACTAACTCTTTTCTTTTTTTTAGGATAGGGCAGCAAACGAGCAAACGGATCACCTGATGGTAACCGATAACCGTTGCCCATGGATAACCGCAACACCACGGGAGTCACAGATGCGTTGCCGGCCTTTTAAAAAGGAATGAGGGGAGAAGGGGGACTTGGGCCTCCGGTATCCTCACTATTTCCTCCTTATTATCCTATTTTACGCCGGTTTTCTGTGAGGCCGTGGTATCACGTCGGTCGAGCCGGCCCAATTCGTGCCGAAGCTTAGCTCTTCCACGGTGATAATATAGATAATGATAAAAATATAATTAAAGCTCAGTTAATGTTGAGACAGCCCTAAAGCTGGTAGGTATTATTCATCGGCGTATACGCATCTCCGCCGACCGTGCGAGTGAGTCACCTTTGTAGTTCAGTACCTACTGGATTATTATTCTCGGTTTTGATCACTCTTACTGGTACTGATTGAGGTAAAGTGTTAGTGTTGATGCAGCATCAATATCAATACATAGTATAAAACAAAGTCGCTTTCGCTGTATGTCCGTATGTATGCTTAGATCTTTAAAACTACGCAACGGATTTTGACGCGGTTTTTTTTTTAATAGATAGAGTGATTCTTAAGGAAGGTTTGTATGTATAATAAATGCATAATATAGTAGAGAAACACTGATAAATTTAAAGGTTTCTAATGTGATGTCGTAAATAAGCACGTTTTTTTGCGCTTATATTGCAAACGCTGGCTGAACCCTACGAGATAGACCAAAATAATGTACTACAGTATTGTACAACTTACAAAAATCCACAAAAAAGTCCGCGATGGTATATGTCTATCTCTTAGGGATAACCCACCATAACCATTTTTTCACTGCACCCGTGCGAAGCCGGGGCGGGTCGCTAGTATTAGATATATGCGAAGATATATATTTTTTCAATATATCTGACAGTCACATATTCGATTAGCCTGGCCCAAAATAAGTACGGCTTTGCGTCTAAGGTCTAAATAATAATAGGACAGCCGCTGGAGCGGAAAGATTCTTCAATGATCAGATTATGCTGGAAGTTGCAACCTTGGTAGGCCTCGTACCAGGTCTAGGCACTGTACTGTCTAAAATTTTCCGAAAACAAATTTTCTTGGTTTTTAAGGAGTTTAATTTACTAAGGTGCGTGTAAAAGTTTAATTTCTCAAATATTTGCAATACGCTTTGCTGAGACTGTCTGTATGTCTGTATCATAAAAAATTGTAAATGGAGTTTCATACGAATTTTACCTCCGATAATATAGAAATCGTATCGAGAGATCGACTATACGCAGGCGAAGTTAGTATGCTGACAACTGAACCAATTCCACGGTACTAGCTCAGTGAAAGTTGAACCATGACTCAGCAGAGCTCGCCACAGACAAACTACGGGTCAAATTGATTCACACTTCGACATTGACAAACAATGCCCTGACTAATTTTACCTTTGTATACCTTTGTCTTGAAGACACAATGGCATTGACATAATTATGCGTCGATCTAGATTTTATACATACATTTTTGAAAATCATCTTTCAATATGTATTTTTATTAGATATATCTATCTACGTCTATGACAACCTGCAAGGGGTCTATGTCGACGAAAAAAAAATTTGGGTGTTCATAATAATAGATCCCATTATACACTGATAGTACCTATTTACTTATATTATACTATTTTTCTAATATAAAGACATTAAAATATAAAGACACTAGCTTTCTGCCCGCGGCTTCGCCCGCGTGGATTTCGGGATTGGGTGTATAGAGGGTTAAGGGTCATAGCTTTTGCCCACGGCTACATATACGCGGAAGTCGGTTTATGGTGCGAAGATTTTATCGCGCTTCCCGTGGGACTATCCGTTTTTCCGAGATAAAAAATGCCGCAAAACTCCTCAAGAATCACTCTATCTATTGATGAAAACCGCATAAAAATCTGTGCAGTAGTTTTTGAGCGAAGCCTTTATTGCGCATCCCGTGGGATCTGTCGATTTTTCCGGGATAAAAAGTAGCCTATGTTACTCGGGGAGAATGTAGCTTTCCAAAGGTGAAAGAATTTTTGAAATCGGTCCAGTAGTTTAAGCGTGAAGAGGTAACAAACAAACAAACAAACAAACAAATAAACAAACAAACAAACAAACACACTTTCGCATTAATAATATTAGTTGGGATATTCACAAGTTCTGAGTGTCAGAAAACTATATCTTCTGAAGATCTGTCTGCAGGCTCACAAAGAGGTACTGTCAGCATCTACGAACGAGACCTTACCGAATAAGCGCACTTTATGACTCCCTATACCCTCAAGCTAATTTGCCAGATGGGCCACTTCTTTCAAAAAGTCTTATATTTATAATAGGCTCAACCGATTGTTCAATATTAGGCAACTTATATAGCAGATGAATAAAGACAACCTATACACATTGGTTAGCTTCAATTGTAAAAGTGTCAAGCGATCAGTAGATATTGTCAGGCAATTATGTCATACCTCTAATATAATAGCATTGCAAGAAACATGGCTTCTACCGAATGATATACATTTTCTAAGGGGTGTCAATTAAATGGTTAGCATAGTATTGTTATTTCTGTGAGCAGAAAAATATAATCGGTGAGCAGAAATAGCTAATTGGTCAGCAACTCATGGTCAGCAAACATTTCAAAATCAATCAGCAATTTATGTCATTCTGGATGGCTGTAATTATTTTTGTACAGCATATTAATTATATAAGCTGCAATCAGCTGCTCATGTTTAATAAAATTTTGGTAAGCACTCAGAGTGTAAGCAAAAAAATGCATTTTGTGCTGCATATAAGAGTAGCAAAAATATTTATTTGTCATGCCTAACCTAACCTAACCTGAACCTAACCAAAATAAAAAAAAGTGCACAAAGATTGCATAAACTTTATTATAAAAAAAAAAAAAACCTAACCTATAACTAACTAACATAACCAATCAAATATACTGCTTATAGACATGTTTTTCTGCCGCTCAATCATGAAATCTTGCCGCTCAAGTAGTTATTTTGCGGACTGAATGTTTATTATGCAGACTCATGTTATTGTTGGCTGCTGTGTATGATTTAATTTTTGACCATTATCAAAATTAGTTGCGGACAAGAATTGCTGCCTGTTTTTTTTATTGCAAACAAAATCTTTGTATGCTGATCAAATTATTTAATGCTGCTTTTGGGTGGCTCGCCAATTTTAATAATTGCTGACCAATGTAATTACTCTCTTTTCTAAGCGATATAGAGTTAGTTATGACATCTGCGGCGATACTACGACTGGTATGCTCGTCGCCGGCCGTATGGTGGAGAAGCGATATTGTGGAGAAAAGTGTCCTGCAGAATGTCTCTATAGTGCAGTGTGACAACGCTCGCGTATGTGCCATTAAAGTGGATTTAGGCCAAAGCTCGTTTTTAGTGTTCAGCATTTATATGCCTACGGATTCTCAAGTGAATCTGGCAGAATTGACGGATTGATTTAGCTTGGTAAGTGCTATTATTGATAATGAACAGATTGAGACGGTTTATTTACTTGGGGACTTTAACGCCCATCCGGGCCAGTTATTTTTTAACGATTTAAAAAGTTTTTGTGCGGAGGCTAAGTGGATATGTGCCGATGTCGAATTACTGGGATTGTCTTCTGAAACGTATAGCTTTGTAAGTGACGTGAACGGGTCTAGGCGTTGGTTGGACCCTGGCGTGCGCAGCTCGAATTACGGATCTGTGCGCGCCAGCGGGCCGTCGGTGCCGTACTCCCGCACCTCGAAGCTTGGCTCCACGGGAAGGAGGAGGTCACCTACCGATTGACTCAGATACTCACCGGGCACGGCTGCTTCGGTGAGTATCTGTGTCGAATAGGACGGGAGGGATCGACACATTGCCACCACTGTGCATCCGACCTCGACTAGGCCAGCACACGCTGGCGGAGTGCCCCGCGTGGGCCTCCGAGCGCCGAGTCTTGGTCACAGAGATCGGGCGAGATCTGTCTCCGCCGTCATTGATTGCGGCAATGCTGGCGGACGAGGGAGGTTGGAGGGCTATGGCCTCCTTCTGTGAAGCAGTAATGCTCCAGAAGGAGGCCGCCGAGCGGGGTCGGGAGATGGCCGATCCCGCTCGAAGGAGGCGGCGCCGGGCTCGGAAGCACAGCTGCGGCGCCGCCGCGGGTCGCTATGCAAACCATCGTTAATGTACAAATTAAGTATGATGTGCTATGGTCAGACTGTTTTTCTTTGTTTATATATTGTAATTTAAATAGTATTAAGCCTAAAATATCATGCAATGACATCAAACCACGTAATAAATTACGTTGGGGCGAGAGAACATCTGAACAAATTTCAATATATAATAAACTTTGTAATGAACGATTAAAATTGATAGATTTTCCGAGTAAGTTAAAAGTTGTGATTTCTCTTGCGATAATTTAGAGCATAATTATATTATTGATGAAATGTATGACGAAATTGTGGACATCTTGGGCCGGGCAGCTAGTGACAGTTATGTTGTTAGGCTACGTAAGAGAAAACTGTAGTAGGTTGGAACAGACATGTCAGGGATGCTCGCCGGGAGGAGGGAGGAGGCTAGGAGGTAAGTTTCAGTTATGGTTATGGTATGGCAGACCGAAATCAGGTCATGTTTGGAGTGAAATGCAAGAAAGTCGTAAAATCTTTAAAAGCCGCTTAAAGTGGTGCCAGACATGACTTTAGAAGTTTTTGGAAGTCTACTAATCATCATCCTCTTGCCCATTTCCCATTATCTGGAGTCGGCGCAGTAGATCTTTTTCTTCCATTCCTCTCTATCAGCCGTCATTTCCATGCTTACTCCTTTCATTCTTACATCATTCTTCACACAATCGATCCATCTTTTATTCGGCCTTCCTCTGCCCGTGTGAGAACTCAGGGGGGTTTTAGTGGGTAGGCCGGTCCTGTCAGACCGGAGAGCCCCACACATGGGCGCGCCTAGCCAGCGCGGTGTCACGGTGCAAAAGATGCATTTCTTAAGAAAAAAGGTAATTGATGGACTTATGATATTAATAATAAATAATAATAAAACTGGCTGTACTTTATGTATAAAATAAACGTATTTTTTTCACATAATTTGTATGAAACGAAAACAATATAAGAAGTACAATGCAGTGTACTTAAGTATGGAGTGTTTTTGAGTGTTGTATCTTCGAAAATTGCAGTCTCAGGAGAACTGTTAGTTTTAGAATGTTTTATTATTTAAACTTTATGTACAAATTGTTGTACAAAGGCGGACTTAATGCCTCAGACATTTTGTACCAATCAATATTCAAGTGACGTAGAGGTACAAAGATAACTTAAGAATATTGCTCAGCTTATAGCGTGTTCTTAATATATGTAGAATGAAAAAAAATCCAAACACCCAATTAAAGAATAACTAACTATTAATTTAACACCCGTTGAAGATTTGCGTCTGTAATATGATACAATTGTGGTCATAAAAAACGCGGCAGTAATCTATAGTCGATGAAATGACGTCACTTCTCAACGTGGACCAAACAAAAACTGACATGCATGAACTGCACAGTAAGATATACTAGTAACCGGTTTTGCGTAGCGCAGTAGTGACCCAGAGGACGAAGCTTCTTACATTTAACGACACGATATCGTGGCAAATGAGTCGCTTAGAAGGTTATCAAAATAGCCATTTGTATGACGACAACATTTGCTGTCAGACATTATCAAAAATGTAAAGTCTGCTTATGCAAAGAGGCGTGCTGTCTGGCAGGGAATGTATATTTGTATGACTTTTTGTCAATGTTGTTTTGATGTGGATGAACTACGAAACATAAAAATATATCAAAAAATCACTAAACAATCTATACTTATAGTAAATCTGTAGATAGGTCAATTTTATACATGAAATATATTTCCAAAATAACTATTAGGGGGTGATAAGGGATCGATACCGATGACAAAAATGCAATCAGTAAAATTATTGTCTGTCTGTATAACCGTTATAGAAACAAAAACTACTTGACGGATTTTCACGAAACTTGGTACAATTATTTTTCATACTTCTGAGCTGGTTATAGTATACTTTTCATTACGCTACAATCATTAGGAGCAGAGCAGTGAAGGGAAATGTTGGGAAAACGGGAGAAGTTACTCTATTTTTTAAGCTTCCGTCGCGTATGCAACCTTAATGGTTAAAGTTACACAGAAATCATGTATAACGGAAATGTTCTCCTTAAAATTATGTATATAAAAATATTCCAAAACAAAAATATGTCTATCTTTTATGGTTGGCTCACAATAACACGTGTAACTCGCGATAGCTTAGCAGTTCGAAGCTTTCTGATTATATTTTTCTACTCTTACGTTTATAACACTTAGTCAATAAATAAGGTTGTTTTTAGTATAGAAATATAACAATAATAATATCCACTGTCGACATAGCAACGTGAGATGTGGAAAATGAGAATGAGGCTTAGAAAAACTGAACGTTTCTCATTGTACACGTGACTCTGTGGCAATGCAATAAATCTTGAAAACCAAAACATATTGGGCATTAATCGCAACTTCTTACTTGAAATCGGATTAAAACCCTATTTATTATCTATGGTAAATGTATTATATATACATACTGAGCTCGTTGTAAATGAAGACTATATCTCTGAGCATAAGTAACATACATTTATTTTAGTAATTTCCTTTTGTGAGGAATGAATATATCAGGGAAAGTAGCTCCTATGGTTGAAAAAAAAGTGGATGGAAATACCGAAGAAAAGATGAATGCACTGTGTGAATGTAAATATGTTGATGAATGATTGAATGAATGGGAGTGAATGTCGAAATGTCAAGTGATAGAGGAGAGTGGAATAGGATTTTCTTATGTTTATTCATTTGCTTTGTTATCACGAAGTCGTGGTGTGTAAAGAATACTAAAACTGGTTTTTATTAGCACACGGCAGCGGCTGGCCGACACGATGCTTTATTTGATAAGCTCCGGGCTTCGGCTCGTACCATGTTCCCCGCTCTAGCTTGAGTAGAGCTTTCTGGAGCTTTTTATCGAAGGGAAATGGTGCACAATTATTCCTTGGTATAAGGTTTATATGACAGTCGCCTGCAACGTTCTGGAGGTTTTGTAGTAACACTAATTAGTGTGTTAGTTTGAGATATTTAAGAACAAAATATGCGGACTGTCCTACGAGTATAATAGTTTGTGACTAGAAAACGAAATATATGTTTTGCTGTGCCCTTACAGGGCGTCACATGTATACCTATATTGTGAATACTATCTTGCACTGTTTTGTAATGTGACATGCAATAAACACTTGAATTAAATTGAATTGAATTGACTAAATCATATAAACTTAAAATGAGCTGCGATCAGATTTGGTAGGTTGGCAATATGGCCGAAGCGTAGAAGTAATAAAAACGAATTATTTACGTAATTTACATTATAACATAATTATGAATTCAAATCGCGTTCGTTATAAAACTAGTCCATAAATAGAATTGGGGTAATCGCTGGAATTGTTCATTAAAAAAATACAAATAAAATTAACGGATCAAGCAGCGGTTTCAATCAGTATTTAGCTTAACCAAGTAAAGAATAAACATTGCAGTTAACTTTTCGATCGGGTTGGATAAGTACTGTGTGGTTGATCTGATCATGACTTCAGCACTGATTGTTAAAAACGGGAGTTCGAATCCTGCCGGGTTCGATAAATTCACTTACTTTTTATTAGCCAACTGGTAATTGTAAACATTAACATTTTTAAATAAAATACAAAATATTTATTCAGTTTTTAAAAAATATACAGTATAGTAACAATTTTTGACAAATAAACATTAATTAAATATAAAAATTATATATTGATTGATTGCAATTATTTTATACTAGCTTTTGCCCGCGACTTCGTTCGCGTGGACTTTCGTCCCGTCTAGTCTAGTAATAAGTAAGAAATACGGTAACTAAGCACTGCAGAGCCCTAATCATAGGCCTATAGGTAGCTACTGCAGTATGCTCCTATAAACTACGTAGGATTCAGTCAGCGTTTGCAATGTAAGCGCAAAACATGTGTTTTTTTACGACCTCACATTAGGAACCTCAAAAATTGTAGCCTATATGTTATTCTGATGTATAAGCTATATTGTGGTAAAGTTTCATTCAAATCCATTCAGTAGTTTTTACGTGAAAGAGTAACAAACATGCATACTTACAAACTTACGCCTTTATAATAGTAGTAGGATTAATACATTATTTGAAAGATAATGCCACAAATAAAATATCGCTTGTATTGTGAATAGATAAAAAAAAAATTGAAAATAAATGAAACACAATCATTTATTAATTGTTAATAAAAATAACTATAAATTGTGAAATTATTTAGGTACCTACATTAAAACCTTTGACTGATTATATATATTTTTATCAAGTACTTGCACCAAATCTTTTCGTTCTTATAACTAGATTTGCTTCATGTTTTTAACACTTTTAGTTTTATAGTTTACTAGCGACCCGCCCCGGCTTCGCACGGGTGCAGTGAAAAATGGTTATGGTGGGTTATCCCTAAGAGATAGACATATACCATCGCGGACTTTTTTGTGGATTTTTGTAAGTTGTACAATACTGTAGTACATTATTTTGGTCTATCTCGTAGGGTTCAGCCAGCGTTTGCAATATAAGCGCAAAAAAAACGTGCTTATTTACGACATCACATTAGAAACCTTTAAATTTATCAGTGTTTCTCTACTATATTATGCATTTATTATACATACAAACCTTCCTTAAGAATCACTCTATCTATTAAAAAAACCGCGTCAAAATCCGTTGCGTAGTTTCAAAGATCTAAGCATACATACGGACATACAGCGAAAGCGACTTTGTTTTATACTATGTATTGATATTGAAGTAGCGACGCGCCCCGGTATAGTAACGGTATAGTAACGCTGATACTAAATACACTACAGAAAAACTGTGAACGTTGTATATAAGAGTTTGCAAAGTAAGCGGAAACGATGTTACTTACTCAGGACATCACATTAGAATCCTCAAAAATAACAATATTTCTTCACTATTTAATGGATGTTTTTATACATATATAAACCTTCCTCTTCAATCTAAAAAAATCCGTTGCGTAGTTTTAAAGATTTAAGCATACATAGGGATATAGGGACAAAGAAAGCGACTTTGTTTTATACTATGCAGTAATATTAAGATGAGAATACATATTTATTTAACGCATGCAACTAAATCATTATAAGTAGAGATCGGATAATCGGATGCATATTTACCTAAAGTTAATTTTTGGCTCACAAATTATGGAAGCGGCTTTGTAAAATACATTTTGTTAAATAAAAACCCCGGGAAAATACGGGACTGCAAATTTAACGTAGAGATATTGTTTAAAAATTACTAAATTAGCATGTGGTATTTATTTTCAAAAGACCGAGACTCCGGGTTCATTTATACAACTAAGCATACGTATTTACCAAAATGTTCTACAGTACCGGAATTCCGGGATTTTTATTTATGGAAACAAAATAAAAAGGCAGTTCCATACTTTGTCAAAAACTAAATTAGGTAAATAAATAAACATCCGGCTATCCAATTCCGCAATCCCGGGATTTTTATTTAACAAAACAATAAAAAGCCGTTTCCATACTTTGTCTTAAACTAACTTTAGGTAAATATGCATCCGATTATCCGATCTCTAGTTATAAGCTGTGCAATTGGCATACGAATATTTATTTTTGCATTTGTGATGGAATTATTGCAACAGTCACTGGTGCACCAGATTAATAAATAAAAATAAAATAAATTTATTATGAATGAAAACGTGTTACATTTTAATGGAACATTGAAAAACATTTACTTATTACATATTTCTTTTGTAGTCATAATATAACCACGTCATTTATTTATTGATACATAGAAGCAAGCTTACAGTACATAACCAATACGCTTACAAGTTAGTTGTCATACAAAAAAATAATAATAAGAACATATACATGCTTATCAAGAAATTTAAAGTGTGAACAAACACTTAAAGCATAATTAAATAGAATTAATAAGAATTATAGTCACCATAATTTGTCGATTACATCTAAAAATTATGAATAGTAAAATTATACAATTAAACAATGTCAAAATCTAAATAATAATATTAATATGTCAAACAATTTAAAATTACATGTCATCAATAATTAATTCGAAACAATTGATAAGATGTCTTGGTGAATGTGCAAATATGTCAATATCACAGTGCTGTGCAAGTATGTCACTTAGTGCGTAGTCATGGATATAACTCAAATAATTTTGACTTTGGCGTTCCTCATTTCCTCAAGGTGGACGATTACTGTCGATATGTTAGAAATCACGGAGTATCGTAGGACCGATAAGTAATTGTTTTTAGGTGCTGTGTGGGACTCACCCGGCGGGAAGCAGGGCATACCCACTAACCCATCTCGATGTATCTGTCCTCACTTAGGGCTATCTGGGTACTGGAAGTCTAATTTCTCCAGATCAAGGTTCTTTATAGAGTCCTACGTTCATTACGAGATTAAAATCCCAGAATTAAGACGGTCAAAATGCAACCATATTTAAAAAGATAACGCAGGAATTGTATTTTTGAGTCCATAAAAGCTTAATACAATAAAACTAACTAAATAACAGTCGCCCTTAGGTCACCGAATTCGCTGCACTTTTAATACCGTAGATCTTTTAATTACCCATTCATCCGTATGAAGTAAAATAGTTCTTAAGTTTTAAAGTGGAAAAACTAATTTCCATTACGCGAAAGCTTTTAAAGCTCTTCTTAATTTTATTACAGTGCTTCGGTATGCGAATACTGAGTTTAGTGCAAAGTGTTAAGGTGCAAGTTGGCGTATACTGTGCGAAGTGCTATGTGTAACATTCTTGAAACTGTTGTATTTGTTAGGAAGTTATTAAAGGATCTAGGCTGATGGTAATTAGCAGCACTCGCTGGAGAATATGATGGTTTGTTTAAAATACAGTGAATTTCTTTTTTCTTACTTAGTTTCGGTTAAGATATATTTTCGTTTAATAAAGTGAATAGAACAGAAATAATTTATTTGAACTAATCAGATATTTGGATACAGGAAATGTACACATACAAATTATAATAATAATAAGTCATGTTTTATTAAGAAACATCTAGATTTTTTATCTGACAGAAAGATACTTTTAATATAGTTCCTATTTTTAAAAAATAGATTAAAAATATCTTTCTATCAGACTTTTATGAAATAAATTTCTATATCAATATAGAAGTTACTGGGTAGGTTACATATATATATATGTATATAATATAAATATATATACTATATCTAAGCTCTTCAGACAAAAACTGTTCGTTTCCATATAGTCCAATGCTGCGTAGTTCGGTAGTACTCACCCACTGGTTACTGGTTACAAGGATAAATGCGTGTATTTGCGACTGGCTTGAAGTTTACGGCCTTGGAATAGAAGTCATTTTAGCATGTCTCAACAGCACAAACGCTTGCCGTCACTGGTTAAAGGCCAGGAGGACGAAGGTAGCTGTCCCGCGTTTATTTTGAAATTGTAATAATATCACTCCGTCGCTATAGGTGAAAGTCGTTTGGACAGCTTTGGTCTTATTACTTTTTTATAATAAGTTACATTTATTTACAAATTAGCTATGTAGGTTTAGAATCGGCGCTATTCCATATTGAGCCTCACGCCATGCAAATTTGCAACTTAATTTTAATCACTTTGACTAATTGTTTCGTTGATTTCTTATATGTATATCAACTAAAAGAACCTTTAACTAATGTATAATTCATATTCATCGATCAAATTAGTAACTGTATTAACAAGACATAAATTAAATAATGTTTTCATTAAATAATTCACTTCTACTACCATGGGTTGGCTGAAAGAAATCTCTGATGGAGATAATCCACCATTTGTAAACTTTATTTAATATTATGTAAATAATAGTAGTCTCCGGAATATGACGAAGCTATCTATTTGTAAAATATTAGGTTTTGTAATACACATGTCGTTCTAAATTCGAATTTTTAATTCGAATGACATTTAAAAATAAGGACTAATGTCGTTTTGAATTCGAATTTTTCATTTGAATTAGAATTAATAATAGTAAATTTGTTTTTTTTTTTAAATACATGCTTTCATTAAATGCGCTAAAAAGAACAAAATAAACTTTTACATATAAAAGCTTGTCGCGAGATTTACTTACTTATAGAATACTTTTCACGACAAGCTTTTATATGTAAAAGTTTATTTTGTTCTTTTTAGCGCATTTAATAAAAACTTGTATTTAAAAGAAAAATTACTTTTTATTTATTTTCCGAGTAAAAAACCAAGCTATTGAGGTGTTCTTTGCAAGCCCTTTCATTTGATACCCATAATGAAGGGGTGCATTAAAAATAATTGATCCGCCATCTTGGTAATGCCGTCATGTTGGATTTAGAATGACGTCACACACGTAACCAAGCATTGTCATCCGACTTACACGTACATGCAAAATTTCAGCTCAATCGGAGACCGGGAAGTGGGTCAAATTAAGATTCCAAGATTTTCTTACATAGTTACAAGTGAAGCTAATATAAAATCTTATAAAAAGCCGCACTGATGTCGTTCTAAATTTAAATTTTTAATTCAATTAATAGTTGTTAGTAAGACCTAGTGGTCATTGAACAATAACCAATTATGTTCAAGTCAATCTATGTTCAAGCCTGTAGCCCACTGTACGTTCGATTTGGTCGTATATCATTCGAGTTGTATCGATATATTTAACATCATATATCGGTTTTGAATAATCAAAGGTATTTATTATTTAATTGAGGTTTATGTCTTATGATGTTTTTCTTAACTGCAGAAATGCGAAAAATGTATGTGCGAGATTCGAAAATATGGCACGTTTGAGCCTCCGTTCTTGAAGGCCATACAAACGACACAATACCACCAACGCTAGAGCACGCGTGTGTGTGTGTCAGTGTGTATGAGTGTGCGTGCGAGTATTATGTGTGTGTAAAATTACCATTATCAATGTCAAAAGGATAACTGTGTTTAACGGGATGTTTAATTTCATTTATATGGTAATATAAAATAAATAATCATCTAATAAATCCTTCGAAATGTTCACTATTATTCCATTCAAATTAGCGTGGGATTACGTTATCACTAGAGATCGGATAATCGGATGCATATTTACCTAAAGTTAATTTTAGGCTCACAAATTATTGAAGCGGCTTTTTAAAATATATTTTGTTAAATAAAAATCCCGGGAAAATACGGAACTGCAAATTTAACGTAGTGATATTGTTTGAAAATTACTAAATTAGCATGTGGTATTTATTTTCAAAAGACCGAGACTCCGGGTTCATTTATACAACTATGCATATGTATTTATATGAAGTTTAGTTTCAGTTCCCCGTGCGATTTATGAATGTACGATTTATTACATGAAGAGTGTTATACGAAAGTAGTGAGCTAGTTTGACTAAAACAATAATCAATTAAATAATTGAATAGAAAAACAGAAATTGGTGCCCGGGCGTAAGTATGGTCTAGTATCTCACTCTGAGTTAACTTCCGATTTAATGAGTGTGAGTGAGACGGCAGTACTTATTGTTTTGTCTAAAACTCTATATACCTACTCACAAATCACACGGGGAACTGAAACTAACCTTCATGTAACGTCGTTTTTAAGCTCATATTACCGACTAGTTTTGCATTACCAAAATGTTCTACAGTACCGGAATTCCGGGATTTTTATTTATGGAAATAAAATAAAAAGACAGTTCCATACTTTGTCAAAAACTAGTAAATAATAAATATCCGGCTATCCAATTCCGCAATCTCGGGATTTTTATTTAACAAACAATAAAAAGCCGCTTCCATACTTTGTCTTAAACTAACTTTAGGTAAATATGCATCCGATTATCCGATCTCTAGTTATCCCTAGTGCTCGGAATACGGCATTTTATGTACTTGCGATTTTGTGACATCAATAGTATGAATATGCTGGGAACTAACTATTTTCAGAGATTGTAAAAATATTATATATTGAACTTTCAAAATAGTATTTCATCTTTTAGCTTATTGTTGTAATAATATGTTGTAAACATAAAATTTTACAATAAAAGCATACAGAAACGAATAGCAAGTAAAAACAGAAAAGCTCCCGGAAATCACGCTGATTGTAGGTTTATCCGTGTTACGCTTACATTGACTTTCTTTTTACAAGTACATAAAATTAAACTACCTATTCCGAGCACTAGTTATCACTAATGAAAAACTCCGACTACGTGTGAGTCAAACTAACGCAGCGTCGGTTCCGTATAAACTCCGACCCGCGGCGGCGCCGCAGCTGTGCTACCGAGCCCGGCGTCGCCTCCTTCGAGCGGGATCGGCCATCTCCCGACCCCGCTCGGCGGCCTCCTTCTGGAGCATCACTGCTTCACAGAAGGAGGCCACAGCCCTCCAACCTCCCTCGTCCGCCAGCATTGCCGCAATCAATGCCGGCGAGACGGACCAAGACTCGGCGCTCGGAGGCCCACGCGGGGCACTCCGCCAGCGTGTGCTGGGCCGAGTCGAGGTCGGATGCGCAGTGGTGGCAATGTGTCGATCCCTCCCGTCCCATTCGGCACAGATACCGAAGCAGCCGTGCCCGATGAGTATCTGAGTCAATCGGTAGGTGACCTCCTCCTTCCCGTGGAGCCGATCGCGTGACCTACCAACTAAACTCAGCCTAAGCCTTGGCCTGAAGTGCCCTATTAGGGGAATGATTGAGATCTGAGTATTTATAGAAAACTCACAACAGTATATTATAATCGTCTACATCATTATATATCTACAGTTAATTTACTAGCTAGCGCCCGCGACTTCATCTGCGCAGGGCACTTATCATCATACATATTTAGAAAAAAAACTAGAGATGAAACGGATAGTGGTCTGGCCGGATATCGATACCGGATATTCGGCAAGCTACGAGGCCGGAGCGTCGGATATCCAGCCACCGAATATTCGGCCGTTTCGGAAATATTCGGGCGCGTTCGGGTGTTATCGCACGTGAGCGGAGATCGAGTTGTGCGCGTGAGTTCGTGTTTGTTTCTGTCATTGTTTCTTCATTTGTGGTCAAGTTTTAGAGTCGCCTGTTACCAACAAATGCGGAAAATTTGCTATTCATTCACGCACAATTTGCCACTTGTTAATTTTGAGTACTAAACGAACTAATTAATATTTAACCAATTACTTTGCAATTATAAAAATAAAAGTTTTTCTTATCCTATTGTCGTATCATTTGCTGTGTGTAAACTAATGTATTTTTATTTTAATATTCGCAATCCGGCCGGATACTGTATTACTATCCGATATCCGGCCGGATAGTGAAAACAAGGCCGGATAGGCCGGATACCGGATAGTTACCAGATATCCGTTTCATCTCTAAAAAAACATTTTATGTATTGTCCTAAAATGTTTTTTTATAAATTGTAGTCTTTATGTTATTCTGATGTATGTATAAGCTATATCATTGTCAGGTTTCAATAAAATACATTCAGTAAAGAATAACAAATATCCGTCCATACTCACAAAGCTTATAAGATTATTAGGCAAGCAAGAAAATAATTACCCAGGGTTCAAAATAGTTCCTATATAGTAGACAGAACTTTCTGTAGGAACTATAGAATTGTAGAGCACTCCTGCAAAAATTTAAGTAAACGAAAATATTTAACTATAATTGTTGGTAATATATGACTAATAAATATGACCTAATGATTTAAATTATTTTATTAATATTAAAAATTAAATTATCTATGCTAGTATAAAAAAGAACTACTTTTTTGTAACTTAAATATAAAAGTTAGACATATGCTGTCGTTGACTTTTTTGTAGGCATTTTCAAACTTTTTTTTTTTTTTTTTTTTTTTATATATTCTAGGCGCGGCAGATGACCTCCTCCGCCTGATGTTAAGCGGTGAAAGAGGCCCAAATGAGATGACAGATAGGATAGTGACTTTACTCCACTCTCCTACCTGCCCTATCCCTGCCGGCCCAAAAGATGCCTTTTCACGCCTCTTTTGAAGGAACCCAAACTCCCAAACTCCACATCTTTTCTCTAGAACTCAAAAATATATATTTCATAGTTAAGGCAGCGACGGTTTTTTCGACGGTTTTTCTCCGATTCACTTTGCAAAACGGACTACCACGTAAAAGCCTTTTTATTTTTTTAAACTTTCGCGCTTATAATATTAGTCGGAATAGTGTCGAAATAAAAAAATATTTTTTTTTTAATTTTGATTTATTGTCATATTTGAGTATATACAATAATTTTTTGGTGATATTATATAATCCTTGGGACAAGCGAACAAATAAATTTACATATATTATTTGAGGCTTAACATACTTAAACGTATAAATTATAACGTAACATATTAAATTGTAAATAATGAATACACATTTTACTTATCTGACAATTATTTTTAATATCTTAAATTTGACATTTCCCTGACACAAGCGTATACCATAAACACTATATACTACAGTCCTCTCCCCTAAACATATGCTAATATCGAACGGATGTTTTTAACAATTGATTAATATGTCTTTTCCATAATTCCCCTGTGTCCACTTGAATTTCGTAATGTAGTCTGCCAAACTTCCTAATTACTGTACCTAATCGCCACTTACTTTGTCTGTCAGAATAATCTCTTGCCAACACTCGTTCTCCGGTTTTAATTTCCCTTATTGAAGTCGGTCGGAATCCCTGCGGCCGCGAAGGCGTTATATTGCGTCTTCGAAACACCGCACTCAGGGGCGTCCTTATTTCGCGATTGAACATCATGTCGTAAGGACATTTTCCACGTTGCGTTGGTGTCCTTCTTAAAAGCGCCATTACCTTCGTTGATTTCATGTATATGTCACCCCCTCCTGTTTCATTGCTTGTAACATTTTTTTAATGGTCTGTACGTAACGTTCGACTTGACCATTTGTAGCTGGGTGGTATGGTGCTGACGTTTTATGTATAATATTGTTTATCTTAAGATAATTTACAAATTCCTCTGAAACAAATTGTCTTCCATTATCTGAAACAATCACGTGAGGTAATCCAAAAATAGTAAAAATATCGTCTAATTTCCTTTTACACCACGCACTGGTCGTAGACTTAGTAGGTATTATTTCAACCCATTTGCTAAATGCGTCAACAATAATAAATAAATAGAACCCCTGTATAGGACCTGCAAAGTCCACATGTAACCTTTGCCAAGGGGCCGTTGGTTCTTCCCAATGATGTACTTGGACTTTCGCAGGTTCATTTTGTTTCATTTGACATTCTCGACAATTTTTAACTAAACTCTCTATATCATAGTCAATCTTTTTCCAATAGACGTAGCTTCTTGATAGTAGTTTCATTTTAACTATGCCTAGATGTCCCTCGTGTAATTCTTTTAAAACTGCTGTCCGTAAAGTCTTTGGTATCATTATCCTATTGCCAATAAATACACATCCATCTTGTAAGGTAAGTTCGTTTTCATTATATCCATGTGTCCGTACCCCTGTCCCCGAGTTCAAAGCAGTAATCAATGAGTGATATTCATCGTCCTTATTTGATTCCTCAGCTATTACGTTTCGATTAATGTTTAAGGTATTCAGTTGGTTTAGCTGAAATAATGTAGGTTGATCTATTTTATCAGCTGGTGTATCGATAGGGGAACGTGACAAATAATCAGCATTTCCATTAGCACTTGAGGATCTGTATTCAATTTTATAATCAAACCCAGATAGGAAGTGAGCGTAGTGGAACAGTCTCATAGTGCTCATCGGTGGCAACGTTTTGCATGGGTGGAAAATTGTGATCAGCGGTTTATGGTCTGTAATCAGTGTGAATTTACGTCCGTAGCAGTAGTGAAAAAACTTTTTAAGTCCCCAATAAATAGCTGTCGCTTCTTTGTCGATTTGACTATACTTTTTTTCGGCGCTAGTTAGTGTTCTGGATGCGAAAGCGATAGGTTTGTCTGTACCATCAGGCATTCTATGGGATAAAACCGCTCCAAGTCCTAAAGGGGAAGCATCTGTCGCTAAGGTAATAGGTTTATTCAGGTCGAAATGTATAAGAATGTTGTCACTTACAAGTTGCTCTTTAATCTTATTGAAACTTTTTTCACATGATTCAGACCACTTAAACTGTATTTCTTTTTTTAAGAGATTGTTTAGAGGGGACGATATCGACGCTAGATTAGGGATGAATTTATTATAATAGTTTGCCATTCCTAAAAATGTTCTTAGTTCACTTACATTCTCAGGATGTTGTGTATCCAGGATTGCCTTAACCTTGTCTTTGTTTTTGCGTAACCCATTTGCATCTATCGTATGTCCCAGGTATTTTATATTCTTCTGAAAGAAAACACATTTATCTTTATTTAGCTTCAAATTTTTCTCTTTGAGTTTCTGTAAAACTGATCGCAATCTTTCCAGTAACTGTTGTTCTGTTATCCCTTGTATGATGATATCGTCGAAAAAACATTTGACTCCTGCCAGACCCTGAAGAGTTCGGTCCATGAATTTCTGCCATAAAATAGGTGCCACTTTCACGCCGAACATAAGACGATTAACTTTATACGTACCTTTATGTGTACTAAGAGTTTGTAAGAGACTGCTTTCTTCGTCCATTTGCATGTTTAAATATGCTTGAGTAATGTCTAGAGTGCAAAATAATCTTCCTCCGTTCATTTCACAAAATATGTCTTCGATAATGGGAATGGGATATTGCTCGTCCATAATAACTTTGTTAAGCGTGACTTTGTAATCTGCACACAGCCGTATACTTCCATTCGGTTTCACGACTGGAACGACTGGAGTACCCCATTCTGAATTTTCAATCTTAGTAATCACCCCGAGCTTACATAATCTGTCAATTTCTTCATCTACTTTTTCTTTTAAAGCGTAAGGTATACGACGGGGTTTAATAAATATTGGAGTGGCATTGTCTCTAAGTGTAATATGTGCTTTGTAGTCAGGTATGCACCCCAATGTATTATCAAAGACAGATGCGAACTCAGTAAGTAAATTATCCAATTTTAAGTTATTTTGTATGCCGACGCATTTTACGTCAGCAAAATTAAATCTTATTTCGCGTATCCATGATCTACCGAATATAGGTTCTACAGATTGATTTATTATGTATAATTTTCCATTAAAACTTTGGTTATTATAGCAACATTTAACGTAAACTAAACCCTTAGGTTTAATTAATTCTCCTGTATATGTTTTTAGTTGTATGTTAGTTTTATGTATTTTCTTTTGTATATTAAGTTTTTTAAAATCATTGTATGAAATGGATGATAACGCTGCTCCAGTGTCAAGTTCCATTCGTAAGGGTTTTTCCTCTATCACCGTAGTAATCATAAACTTCTCAGTATTGTCAGAGTTTATTTTATGGATTTCAACAATATCGTTATCAATCATTTCTGATTCATTCTCCAAGTGGTGTGTCTCTTTCTTCCATTGTAGACACACATGTGCTAAGTGACCTTTTTTATTGCATTTGAAACAAGTGCTATTAGCAAATTTACATTTATCAGCTCTATGGTTTTGGTTACCACAACGATAACATTTCCCACGTAGGGTCCTTATTGATGTATATTGTTCTTGTTTAGTTTTAGTAGCATTGGTACATTTTGCCTGTACGGTATTTATCGGAAGATGTTCCGATTCTCGGTAACTAGGCTTTCTTGTCAAGTATTCTGTGTCTTTTTTGGCAATTTCTATCGTAGATGCAAAATTTACTACATCTGAAAATTTAGATAAATCTTTTTCTTGTAAAACTTTTGTACGTATTTCGCTATCTTGTATGCCTCGAATGAATTGTAAAGCTAGGTAGTTTTCACTGGTAGATTTTCCACAATTGTTGCATAAAAACTCACAATCAGCCGATAAGTGTTTCAGTTCAGATGCATATTGTGAGATAGTTTCATTTTGTAACTGTACTCTTGTAATGAATTTATGCTGTCTAGCCCATGTACTCGGTTTAGGATCAATATAGTCTTCTAGAATCTTTATTAATTCTATAAATTCCATTTCGCATGGATCTTGTGGTGAACACAAATCATATGTTTTCTGGTGTAGTTCTGGGCTGAGTGAAGTAAGTAACATATATTTTTTTTGTTTCAGGGTCATTATTATTGTTTAAAATTAAATACATTTCAAGCCGTTTCACGAAATTTTTAAAAGTTTCATTTTCAGTAAATGGTTGAAAATTTAATTTCGGAATTAGATTTTCTGCTCTTCGTTCTGTATGCGTTTGAGCGATAGCTGTATGGCTACTTCCACATTGCACATTAGGTTTGAGTCTATGTAACTTTAATTTTAATTGCGTAATTAATTCCTTTGTAACATACATCTGTTCTTGTTCCTGTTCGAGCTGTTCATCGTTTAGTAGCTTAATTATATCCTCTTGAATATTGTCCAATTTATTCTCGTAGTTATTCACACATGACAATCTTGTTTCGTATTCAAATTGCGTAATTGTACTTTTAAATGTATTTATGAGGTTTTCTAGTTTGGTCAATTGACCGCGAATTGTAGAGCGTACCTTTTTAAGCTTTGTGAGTTCTATTTCCTCCATCGTCGCCAATATTAAATTGTAAATAATGAATACACATTTTACTTATCTGACAATTATTTTTAATATCTTAAATTTGACATTTCCCTGACACAAGCGTATACCATAAACACTATATACTACATAACATAAAGGTATAAATTTGATATTAATTCCAGTTTGACATCGCCACGCGTTCCCGAGCAAAAGTGTATTGACTGATCAACAACAAATAGGTTTCGCTTATTTGGTACGATTAGGTACGGAATCCTAAAAAACCCTAGAAACCTCCTCGTAATAGCTTCTGTGGAAGCGTCGATTCTTCGCAAGTACTCTCCATCTTTCCATCCGAGATGCCATATCAAATAATTCACAACATATTTATAAAGGCATTTAGCCTGAGCACGTGTGTATATATATAACTTTTAATTCCACATCACGGCGTAATGGCTGTGTTTTGTACAGTTAAACACACATCTTGCACGGGCAATTTAACTGACATAACGTCTCTATTTTGCATCGCGGCCCATTATATCGGGCTTGTAATTAACCGAAGTATATGTTTTAATAGCCGAGTGAGATGGTATGGAAAATAGTTTTGTCCGATTCCAAAATGATAACTGTAAATAAATAATAATTATTATTAACATTTGAATATTGACTTACGGAGCCGAAACGTGGACACTGACGGCACGACTAGTCCACAAGTTCAGAGTTGCTCAGCGGGCTATGGAAAGGGCCCTATGCTCGGAGTTTCTCTGAGGGATCGCATCAGAAATAAGGTGATACGTCAGAGAACGAGACGAGAGAGACAGAGACGCGAAATGTCATCAGTGTTCTTGTTATTGCACAGTGACTCCATTTTTTAAAGGTAAGGATATGTATTGCGCTTTCCCAGTTATTTAACATCAAACGTTGGTAAGTACTTTTTTTTGTTATTCGTGTGCCTAAATAGTTTAAAATAAATTTTTATCGTTACTAGATTTTCGTTAGCAGCAATTCTAATGGTAAGGCCGTTTAGGGCGAGATATTTGTACAATAAGTCTGTATTCATTTTGTTTGCTTTGTTGCCTCAATAAATGTTTTACTACAGTGTGTACAGTAACACAGCCTCTAATCAAATTATAAAACCTATTTCGTGCTTGTTGCCAGTACGTGCTCGCTAATAGTTATAGTGTGTCGCAACGTGGTGACTGGACTGACGCGACAATAACAGACCGACCAGGAGACCTATTTTTGAATTACGAATGCGACTTCGAAATCACCGATGTGACTAATAATCACCGATTTTCAATAATTCTTATTTTTGAATATCACTTAATGTGACTACCTTAGTCACGGATGTGATTTCATTACGAGTGCCCTCACCCACTCGTAATCAAGTCATGCTTGTGGAAATGTTATCTGTGTTTTGTTTGATTATTCAGTCTATATATATATATATATATATAGACAACAATATATATATATATATATATATATAGACAACAATATATATATATATATATATAATATATATATATATATATATATATATATATATATATATAATATATATATATATATAGATATAAACCATAATGGTTAAGCCGGTAATAACCGGCAGCTGTACATTCTGCGTGGAACGGAACTCTTACATTTATGTGTGTATTTTATCTATGTTGGCAGCTCTGCGATCGACTTTCAAAAATTGGATGTTTAGGAATCCGTGACCTCAAAGTTCGAAGTCGCATTCGTAATTCAAAAATAGGTCTCCTGTACGCGACCCGCCCTTTTACATTTTTTTTTCTATTTATTGTGGCTGTACCTAAACTGAACCGGTGACAATATTGAAAAGAAGAGAAGAACTCAGTGTGTAATTCCAATGGTCGACCTAGGGTTCACTGAAGGTGTAGTAAAATCGCGATAACAATTTATTTATATGACATTTATCAAACAACGATAACAAGGCCCGTCACGTTGTTTATTATATATACAATATTTACCTAACATAAAGCTCGTATGTACATTGTAAAGAAAATAATAATAATAATTCAATTTTATTTTGTTAGCTCTGACTAAAAACCGTAGCTAATCTCACGACACAAGAAACAATCGAACTGAAGCTTGGGCTTCAATTCCCAACGCTTGTCTCTTTATATGAAGATTTTTTTTTCAACCAACCTTATGCATTGTCACAGAGTACAATTTTAATACTGCTCGCATTACATTGAAAGCTTCGGTTGCTTCTTTTGAATAGTGACCCATCGTTATTCAAATTTATTTTGAATAGACAAATTTGAATACAGATTTTAGATGCAGCCGTAATTATATACATAACTAGCTCGTGCTCGCGATTTCGTCTGCGCAGGATTAATATTTTAATTGCTTATAAATACAAATTTTCGCGTTCATAATATTAATAATAATCTAATAATCATCTTTATTTGCAAAAACATTTTTCTTATTCTAGTTATGACATATTATAAACATATTTCAGAATTTCAGAAATAATATATAGTTCTATAGCCGTTCATAACTATCAGCATCCATTACCGAACTAGATATAGATCTGTATTTCGGTTTCTGGCGCCTCTAGCCTCGAATACTCTGCTTAGCATATATAACACGTCACAAATGTTTAAATTAAGGTAGCAAAAAGTAATTGAATGAAACTTATTCTATATAAGATTGTGTAGTGTAGTGATCTCTCTGTATTATAATTAATTAGGGATTTGGGTTGATAGCGACATATTTATGTTGCAATCAAATTTGATTGCAACGCAGATATAATTAAGATTCAATTTTTATAAAGCATTAATGTAACAGTCAGTTGCATTTAAAACGTACCAGCAACAGAGTGACATAATAAGCCTACTAGACAAATACCATTCGCGATAATCGCTTCGATATGTAGTGAAGATGTATTTAATGATAAGTACAAAAACAGGTTACTGCTAAAAAACAAAAAAATATCTATAGATACCGAACCTTAAAGCTACGTTGAAACCCAATATATGTACATTTCACTAATTATATTATTAACGTGCAGCAAATATACATATATGTGACGCCTTGTTCCCAATGGGGTAGGCAGAGTCCACCTCTCTCCACTTGCTACGAGCCTGGCACACTACTCTTGCTTCCTCCACTTTCATGAGCGTCTTCATGCATGCTCGTCGGTTGCGAGTACTCTTGACCCGGCCTTTCTTTAGGACATCTTCGATTTGATCGAGATATGTCCGCCTAGGTCGACCTGCACCGATTCGTCCTATCATTCTTACCTTGTGTATCTCTTTCGTTAATCTTCCTTCATTCATTCTTTCAACATGGCTGAACCATCTAAGCATCCCTTTCTCTATCTTTGTCACTACATCTTCAACTACGCCGCATTGGAACAACGTTGATATGTTGGAATCACAAAACCCAATTTCGGAATAACAAGGATAAACAGAACAAAACATAGATAAAAATGAAAAAGAAGAAACATACGTACATTATTTACAATTAAACTATAAGTTACCTTAAATTATTTGACAATAAATTCTTAAAACTATAAAAAAATATATGGAAATGAATCCAACATACGGAATCATTGCCATATATTTCGATGTAAGGAATGAAAGCGTCATTAGAGTTGGTTGGGCCTTTTATAATAATATATAAAATATCTATGTATTTATTTCAAGCAACACCACACATTTTTTTTGGCAATATGTCCATCAGCGCTTGCTTGCTGTTATTCGTGATCGATTCTGATCAGAAACACTACGGTATTACTGTCAGAATTGTACTCGTATTCTCAGCGCCGCACGCAATACGCTGCTCCCGCTGGATTGTACCAAAATATAAGTAAGACCGCTATTTACTAAAGCCAAATACATTGTGGTGGCTTCAGGAATAGTGTCCGCTCCTGAAGAAGAGAGATCGAAGAAGCACTGGTGAGTTGTTGCTGGCATTGCGCCTCATAACATTTGTGTCCGGTGTTTGCTTGATCTATCTTTCTTCTCCCGCAAATTGCACATCACCGCCCCCCAAGTGGTGGGCTATTTACACGCTCCACCAAGAGTTAGTTATAGTTAGACTAGCTGTTTCGTGTTTTTTCCAACCGATGCCACGAAGTTTGGGTTGCAGTATGCCCCTTCATTATGAGACAAATAGGGGTATTACATTGTTGCTTTATTGAGAATAAATAAGACAATTGTCTTATAACTGCGCCATAACTGCATCATATCGCACCTTTAGAATTGAAGTGACCTAATCCAAAATTCTTTTGGTATCAAATTTTTTTGGTAAACGCTAAAAATGTGATTGAAGAGTTGGTAATTTTTTTGTTTTTCTTTTATAATGCTTTAAGTTGTACGTTAATTGTCATATTTTTTATTGTTAATGGTAGTATGTAATAAATAATTAGAACAAGAATTTTGAATTAGGTCACTTCAATTCTAAAGGTGCGATATGTCAGTTTTCAAAATGTGATAAGAACAGATTAAGACGTTATTTGTCTCGGTTTTTGGAATTTTGTACTTATACTTATCTGACGCTCCTACAATTTAGTATCCATTGTGATATATATTATGTATGTTTGTTTGGAATTAAGTATTATAAAAATAACGTAAATATAGATTAAAAAGAATAGGAATAATAATATACCTTCAGAGTTTTTTTACGTGTTCTTGAGAAAGATTTCCCAATTTCCGAATAAGTGTTAAGTCAATTGATTTTTCTTTCTTGTTTGTAAGTTTGATTTGGAGTCAACAAATGCCTGTAAAGGCCTATGTCGAATAAAGGTCATTTTAATTTTGAATCAATAATTATGAATTAATGACGACCTCCATAGTCGAGTGGATAATACACCGGTTTCAAGGTGTCGCCATCTCTGAGGTCCCGGGTTCGAATCCCGGTGGGGGCAGATGTTTGTGTGATGAATGCGAGCATTTGTACCTTAGTCATGGTTGTTGATATATATTTCAATAAAAATTATTTATATATGTATAATATATGTATGTCTATCCGTTACTCTAGATCCCATAGCACAAGCCTTATAGAGCTTAGTTTGGGCTAGGCTAATTGGTGTAAGTGTAATAAATATTTATTTATTTAATTTTAAGGGACTTGATAATAAAGGCAATATTTAATTATTCAACCGACTTCGCTAATTTAAATAAAGAAACACAGCTCATTGAGTTTGTCTGTCTGTTCGTCCATGCTAATCATTTTAATGTTTTGTTCCCTATGTTAATTCTATAAGGAAAGTAGGAAGTCTTCATGCTGCAGTCAAAGTTACGATGTACTATCTGCAGATAATGTCTGGTTGTTAAATAAATAATTAAAAAACATTACACGGTCAATTCTCTTGGATTATTTTGAGGTTGTTAAATAATTGATAGTATCGCGTTTATTTTGGAGGGTTGTCGATGAAATGCCTCTGTCTTGCCTTAACCAGCCGGACGGAGTGGAGTTGCAAGAGCAGATGTTCGAAGGGTGTAATAATGTCATAACGCCGACGGCGTCTCGATCGCTGTCGCAGACACACCTCTCTACACCCTTAGCCGTTCACGCCAATGTTGCTTTTTCGGACCAATATTGGTCTGCTTTTTGGGGTGGCGAGTCACCACCTGCCATATTTAAAATCAATTAGGAGGCTTTGAGAAGGCAGGTGACCGGAGTCTCTTCCATAGTCCAGTTCTCATTACCACCGAAATTGAAATGCAATAGTCCACAAACTTTTTGACCACAAATGACAATAGTCTCTGTGCATCTATCTGGGTGTAGTCTTTAGCTGCATTTTTCATGATGCAGATAGAGATTGGACCCAGTTGGTACACTCCACGCACACTTTCATAAAATTTCGCTTAAATGGCCTCTACGCGTTGGATCTGTATCCCCGCGCACGCCTTATAAAGGACCGTGTCTTATAAAACCACGTGACATAAGCGAAAATAATGATAAAATAATATACCCACTTATAATGTACGATCAAAAAATGATTCTCGTTCAGCAGATACTGTATAAACAATCAAATCTAAATTTACCCAGTTAAAATTTGATCATTGATTTTTTTCTAATTTGCGCAAATGACCTTTTTTTACATTATTTATTAAAACACCTATGGAGTTAAATTTGTTGGATGTACGCATTCAATAGAGGGTAAGTAGGGAGTCTACCCAAGCAGCGTGCGCGGCTGGCTACCACGCACGCCGTTGAAGTGCCTCTCTACCTGGGGATTGTCCTAGTGTTCTCGGACAATCCCCCCCTTGGCGATGGCTCGACTAACTAGGTCGAGCTAGCCCGTGGGCGTGTGGCGGTAGAATCGCGAAAGCGCAACCCGCCACGCGCACCGTTATGGGCTCAAAGAACACCGGGGGGTTTTAGTTCATGGCCGGTCCGGTGTGGGGCGCGGTATCACGGTGTATAAGGAGCATTTACCCCCGAAAAAAAAGCTCTACCGGAATTCAAACCTGGGACCGCAGAGATCCGCGGGTCACCGGCGGGCGTGAGGAAGTCGCGCCGCCGGCGACCCGGCGACCCGGGATAGACCACGCCCCTTCCGTGACCGGGGGGCGTCGTCGGTGGAGGAGACCGGGGGAGGTAGGGGTTCCCGGAAGAAGCTTGACGAAGCTTGATGTTCCCGGGGGCTCCCTACATGCCTGAGGAAGGCCATCCCTGAGGTTTTTAGTGGGAAGGCCTCCCCCTTAAAAAAAAAAAAAAGGGATCGCAGAGATGGCGACACCTTGAAACCGCTGTACTAACCACTCGATTACGAAGGTCGTGTTTACAGCTGTAATGTAATGGGTAGAGATTAAATCTATTGATTTGAAATTGCAACGCTAGTTGATAAGAAGCAAGGAAGGAAGAACGATTTCTTATGACTAAGAAATAAAAATATTGCTTCGTCTACATAAGACATAGAAATTAGCCGGTATGGGGTCAGAGGACAGCGGGGGGTTTTAGTGGGTAGGCCAGTCCCTCAGACCTGAGAGCCCGGAGGCCGCGCCTTGACAGCGCGGTTTTTTTTTTTTATACTACAACGGTAGCAAAAAGACTTACGGCCTGCCTGATGGTAAGCAGTCACCGTCGCCTATGGACGCTTGCAACACTAGGGGCATCACAAACGCTTTGCCGACCTTTTTTAAAAACCTTTTTACTCCCTTTTTGAAGAACCCCATACTGTAATCCCCCGGGAAAAGCCTCAGCAGGGAGCTCGTCCCACAATCGGAGCGTGCGCGGAAGGAAATTGCCACGGTCCATAAGCAATACACCCCGAGAATAAAAAAGGGGTCTACCCAAACCGAAAAACTTGGCAGAGAGTCTACAACACAAAAGAGTTTGGGAACGTCTGATCTATACCAAAAAGAAAGTAAAGCGTAATTAAAAACAAACACTACCATCCGGCCATTTCGCTAAAATTCCTAATTCGCACCACACAGAAATACCGCTCTGCTCATAGCCAGCGGGCTCGCTACATGCGTTTCGAATTATTGACGGTGTCTGCACATGTGAACGGATATGCGTTATTACACCGCCCGGGGCTCCTGTAGGACCCTCGTCCCTCATTATATTAATATCAAGTGCAAGTGAGTTCGGTGTGTTATGGTTTGCGGATTAATTACAATTTTGGTTAGAGAATTTAGACAGGTCACGGGAATTTCTGATGTCACAGTAGTCTTCCTCCTATTGTCCATAAAGTCTATATTATATAAAATCTTCTATACTAATATTATAAAAAGGTAAAGTTTGTGTGTTTGTATATTTGTTAAATTGTAAGGGGTAATCTCGGGATCTACTGATTTTAAAAATTCTTTCACCAATAGAAAGCTCACCACATTATTGCTGAGTGTCATAGGTTATATAAAAAAACCGAAAAATAAGATAGCTTTTACTTGGTAGTCCGTTTTGCAAAGTGAATCGGAAAAAAAACCATCGAATTAAAGCGTTTCTTTTTTTCGATATATTTTTGAGTTCTAGAGAAAAGATGTCGAGCATGAGAATGCCTATAAAAAAGTCAACGACAGCATATGTCTAACTTTTATATTTAAGTTACAAAAAGTAGGTTTTTTAATACTAGCATAGATAATTTAATTTTTAATATTAATAAAATAATTTAAATCATTAGGTCATATTTTTTTTCTTCCATACGGTGGCAGACGAGCAAATGGCCCACCTGATGGTAAGTGGTAACCATCGCTCATGGACATCTGCAGTGCCAGGGGCACAGCTGAGCCGCTGCCTACTTTTTAAGCCTCGTTTGAAGTTAGACATATCGTAGCGCTCAGGAAACGTCGCAGCTGGGAGCTCATTCCAGAGTTTGCATGTACGCGGAAGGAATGAACGCTAAAACCGAACTTGTACTAGACAAGATCGGTTCCAGGTGATATGGATGAACTCTACTGCGGTGGCGGGTGGTGCGATGGTAAAAAGGTGACGAAGGCACCATTGCAAATAATTCCTCAGAGCACTCTCCGTTAAAGAGCCTATAAAGAACACACAGAGAGCCAAAGTCTCTCCGCTGCTCCAAGGTCTCTGTTGAGGCCGTAATAGATCATATTTATTAGTCATGTATTACCAAAAATTATAGTTAAATATATTCGTTTACTTTAATTTTTGCAGGAGTGCTCTATAGTTCAATTCTATAGTTCCTACAGAAAGTTCTGTCTACTATATAGGAACTATTTTGAACCCTGGGTAATTATTTTCTTGCTTCCCTAATAATATTATAAGCTTTGTTAGTATGGACGGATGTTTGTTACTGTTTCAAGTAAGAACTACTGAATTGATTTCAATTAAATTTTACAATAATATAGCTTAAAGATCAGATTAAATATAAGTTACTCGAAATAATAATCCTGCGCAGACGAAGTCGCGGGTAGCAACTAGTTATGTATATAATAAGAGTATTCTTTTAACTGAGAAATATTGTAGAACCAACAGTACACCTGCACCTATTACTTTTGAAGATACATCGCCATGTTTGCGGCGCTGTCGCGGGTCGCTCAAAAACGCTCCATACTAAAAACGCTACAATCGTGACGTCATAACTAAGTAAACTCGCCTAATTTGTATGAGCGTATAAACAAATTTTAAAATAACTTTATTTGTACGTTTATAAGTATACTTTTCTATATAAAAAAAATGTTACATCTAATGTGAGAATGTTAGAAATGTGTTCGTTTCATTAGAATTACGTAAATAATAATTGCTCATTTTTAAGAAATCTAAAAACAATATAAATTAATAATTAAACTGCAATTTCTATATTGACATATTTTCATGATATATAAATTGCTCAAATGAGATATTTATAGTATAAAAACGGCCATAATCAGTTGTAGTCGTCTACCCTATTCGGGTGCAGGTGCAGCTAAAACCTCGATTTAAATTTCTCTGTTCAAAATAAATAAGAAAAAGCATGAGTCACTTTTTAAATAAAGGATGGACATAAATATGTTATATGTATATATAAATATAAATATTATTGATAGCAATGTTATATATTATCAACCATGACTAAAGCATAAATGCTCTCATCACACAAGCATCTACCCCCACCGGGACTCGAACCCGGGCCCTCAGAGATAACGACAGCTTGAAACCGGTGTAATCCGCTAAATAATATAAAGTGAAGTTTTACTGTTTGTCCTCATCTACGTCAGTTTCCGCAGGTGAGGTTTGATAGCTTTGAAGACTTATTCGAAATACTGGCACCGTTTTTCGGTTAATTTATCGGGCGCAACATTCTATGTCCGAAGACCCTAAAAGCAATAACGCAGCTGCAGTAAAATAAAGCATTCAAGCCCATGAATCATAACAGTTGTAAAACATTGAAAATAATTTTACTGCCGACGACTGTAAAGATAAGAAAGTGATGCCAGTACTATCATTAGTAGGCAGCACTTATAGGGTCGTAAATCATTTTAAGCGCATAAAGGTTCGTTATGGGCCACGAAATCAGCTCGAGACACGTGCTGGCATTATGTGTCGATATGCTGATGAACTCCACAGGGGACTAAGTTCAAATGACTGACTGACAGATGATGTTAAATACAAGGAAGAGGTAGATATTGCACAAGCTCTTCGAAACTGAGCCGTTAATTGGGCAATTGATGTAATTCAATACAATATTTTGGGGACATAATATGTTAGTTTTTATTGTTAAGTGAAACAGTGCGAGCGTTGTACTTTTAAAGGGAACAATGAATCTGACATTAGTATAGACTACGACCGTTGTGAGCGTTTGTAATGTAAGCGGAAGAAATGTGATTATTTGAGACAAAAACCTCAAAAATAACAGTATTTCTTCACTATTTAATGTTGTTATCTTATATATAAAAATGAATCGCAAAATGTGTTGCTAAGCTCATAACTCAACAACGCCTGGACTAATTTGGCCAATTCTTTTTTGTTAATGTTCGTTGAAGTTCAAGGAGGGTTTTTACAATGAGGAAAATTCGAATAATTATCGGAAATACCCTAAAAACAGCCCTTTTATTTTCCAATGCAAACGTTTTCTAACTAAAACGTACAGTCGAATTGAGCTTTATTGTTATTGTATAAAGTTCATATTGCAAGCACTCACTGTTGTCTAAGCAATGAAGGTGTGTTCCTAACATCAAAGAGTCAATTTGCGCTTTATTAACGCTACATATAGTTGAAATTCAATCATATTTATCAAAACAGTGTGCGTGCGTGCGTTGGAGCACAGAATACATCGTTGGAGGATTTAATGTCACGTTCCAAAATTGAATAGCCACAAAATGTAATAGGTCATTTAGACTTTTTTTGCGATTTGGTTGGCTAAGCGACTATCTATAAAATAATTAGGAACATAAAACTGCCACTGTACAAATCTTTTTGACAGGACGAAGTCTGTCGGGTCAGCTAGTTATACATATAAACCTTCCTCTTCAATCACTCTATCCATTTAAAGAAGACCGCATCAAAATCCGTTGCGTAGTTTTAAAGATTTAAGCATACATATGGATATAGAGACAGAGAAAGCGATTTTGTTTTATGTCGATGTTTTATTTTCAAGTTCCATTCGACAGACTCGACTATGCACTTCAATTGCTTTTAATACACGTTATTCTTAACGCCACATTACCATTCAGCTCGATACATAAAGTAATAAAAACTCAGCATATCCTTAAACTACATTTACATTACTTAATGCTTCAAACATATCTATCGTTTTACAACTTTTATCTGGGTTTTAAACAAAGCATTCTATAAAACGCTGCTGGCTGCTACTGGTCGTAAACAGGAGATAAAGGCGTAACGGATGGTCACACCGTGATGGATGGCTCAGGAGAACATAATTAATGCATCAACTTACGACTGTTTTGGGTGTAATCTATCTACTTATTAATATGGTGTGACGTACGTACGGGAATGTTTGAAGGAAGGGTGCAGTTGAAATGATGTAATAACACGTGCTATTTCATAAAGCATAGGAGTTTATCCATTTGTGTTGTTGGATGTATTTGCCTAAATAATTAATAAGGTAGTGCTTCATTTAAAATTTATTTGATACTCTTATGATAAAGGGAAACATCACACAACATAGATACAAGAGGATACAATAACCTAAATCCTGCATTGCACAATGTATTTTGCCAATTTGTGATAAGACTTAAAGTCACATTGGCTGGTTACTATTTTTCTGCACGTACACTTCAAACTGAGACAGCAATGTAAGCCTTATTGTTCGCCGTATTAATAGAGGATCCATGCCAATTATGACTCTGATACAAATTACATATAGTTTAAAATTTCTTTGGTAACAAAATACTTATGGATATTATTAGTCGAAATCACTGATTAACCTAGAAGGGGTCTTGTTAGAGCTGACAATCTACCGATAGAGTTCCTATAGCAGTGAATTAGATTCTTTTAACTCTGTATTGCTTAAAAAATATATGGCTCAGATTACTAAGCTTACGTTCTATCAATAAATTATTGTCAGCCATATAATTGATTAATCATTTATTTTATTATTTATTTCAATTATATTTATGTTACATTGGAATTCCAGATACCTATATCGGATTCTTAATTGCACTCTAGTATTAATTAAATTATTTGTGACTACATGCTCTACATTTAAGATACTAAGGTACCTTAGATACACCTGTCAATTTGTATGTGTATATTTTTTAATCTAGTTTTTATATTTTACCCGCTTCATTTTTAAATAAATATATGCATACATATACTCATTCTACTTTTTCATGGGGGTAGACACACATGGGGGTTAACGATTCAAACAGAAGTATGTTTGAATCGTAACCTGTGTGTATGTTGGAGTTGAACCTTTTCTTTTTTTTGAGGGGCGAAAATGCGCCCTTGTGCACCATGACACCGCGCTGGCAAGACGCGTCCGTGTGTGGGGCTCTCCGGTCAAGAGGACCGGCCTACCTACTAAAACCCCCTCGTTCTCTGGGCCCATATGGGGCTCTCGCGATTCGACCGCCATGTGTCTCGGGGCCGGCTCGACCAAGAGTTGGTCAAGCCACCGCCAAAGGAGGGACTGTCCGAGAACCCCTGGACAGTCCCCAGACAGAGAGACTTCACCACGGCTGCGCTTAGCTGGACGCGCACGCAGCCTCACGTTAGGGTCACTAGACAGGCAATACGGCGCTTGCGTGTGCCCGCCTTCGCCTACCAATCCGTCTGCGGCGGAGGAGAGCGGCCTCGACGTCCTCCTCCCGCTCCCTCTCCCCGGCCTCCTTCTGCGAGATGACGCTCTCGCAGAAGGAGGCCGCGTTGTTGCCACACCGAGCACACTGACAGTGTGTGCTCGGACGTGTCGTCGGGAGCACCGCAGTAGTGACACCGCGGCGTCATCTCCCGACGTGCCACCTTGTGCAGGTTGTGGCCGAAGCAACCATACCCGGTCAGTACCTGCACCATGCGGGACGAGAGGCTGCCCTGCCGGCGCTCAACCCACTCCTCCAACACTGGAAACCTGAAAGGGACTACGTCAGCGAAACAAAAATTTGGGGGTCCATGAATTAAAAAAGGGGGTCCACGACAATCAATCTCAACATACACTGATAGTATCTATTTACTTGCATTATACTATCTTCTAATATAAAGACATAACATTATTTATAAAAGTACCTTTTTCTTTTTTTTTTTCTCAGGCATGTAGGGAGCCCCCGGGAACATCAAGCAACTTCCGGGAACCCCCAGCCTCCGCTCCCCTGCTTAGAGGGGAGCCCTCCTCGGGGGAGGCTACACTACCTCCCCCGGTCTCCTCCACCGACGATGCCCCCCGGCCACGGAAGGGGCGTGAAATTTATAAAAGTACCTATGAAGTAAAAAAGATATAATAAATGTTTATAAAATTTTGTAAGTTGTTGTGTTGTTTGCAAAGGGTCTAAATGTTCCGAAGTTTATCTTGGCTTCATCTGATTAAAAAAGGAGAAAAGCACTGTATGTGTGTCTTGCCGAAGCAGTGTACATTCTCGACTGCACTGTCTTCGTATTTGGACTTTCTTTCCTCTTATCTCATCATATTAATTACTGTCAATAAATACATACATAGACCTCCACCGAATTCTAGCACTGCCTCTATCCAACATATCTTGAAACCTTATCAGATCATAATATTAGCACATTATTTCCACAGTGATCGTTGGTGTAAAAAGGTCATTGCTTACGATATTATCGTACCAAATCTGCGTTCGTCCGACGATCACTATGGAAATAATGTGCCTTTGCACTACTTCGTAAAGTTCGAAATTCTTTGGGCTATGTCAGTATCCTTCGTTCTCTTGTTTCAGAGAAACTCCAAACGTAACATTCTCTATTGCCTGTCAAACGACTTTAAGCTGCTCTGCTTTGAATTCGTTACTTCCATTAAACAAACTACGTCTGACTTCATAATGCTACATAGTAAATACTAAAAGACTATGTATATATAATTCTTTTTTCCTCATCCACTTCCGGCTTCACCGGGACAAATCTTTTTCTAACGCTACCTCGCGAACGCTACCATTTATCAATGTCTAACCGCGTCCCTGCTCTGTGCTACGTCTAGTATCTGCCGCTCTTCGAATCTCATCAGCCAATTGCCTTATCTTTATACATCGGCTTCTCAACTGAATGCAGTAGGTAGTGGCTGGCACTCGGTCTGTTTTCGTAGGAAATTAGTTAATCTATACTAATATTATAATAAAGAGGAAAGATTTGTTTGTTTGTAATGAATAGGCTTCGAAACTAACTGGACCGATTTCAAAAATTCTTTCACCTTTGAAAGCTACATTATCCCGAGTAACATAAGCTACTTTTTATCCCGGAAAAATCGACAGATCCCACGGGATGCGCAATAAAGGCTCGCTCAAAAACTACTGCACAGATTTTCATGCGGCTTTCATCAATAGAGAGAGTGATTCTTGAGCAAGGTTTTGCGGTATTTTTTATCTCGGAACGGAAAACGGATAGTCCCACGGAAGCACGATAAAATCTTCGCGCCATAAAACGACTGCTGCGCATATGTAGCCGTGGGCAAAAACTATGCCCTTAACCCTCTATAGACCCAATCAGGCCACGCAGGCGAAGCCGCGAGCAGAAAGCTAGTATTAAATATATTCGATGAATCATAATGTTGTCGACAATATCAAACAACTTCTAGAAATAATGGTTTATTTATTTAAAGCAATGGAACATTAGCGTGACTTTTATGACTTGTACTCTTCCCGACTGACTGAATACTGTCGCCGACCAAATCATACTTGCTACCATCTATTGGATAACGTCACAAACAGAAAAGAGACAGTAGTCAAATCCGCAATCTATCATCACGGTATAACCTCAAGCATGAGAAGTAGAATTGCATATTTACATTACAATGACTGCGTATAATAATTAAGGATTTAACAATAAAAAAAAGTATTTGATAAAATTGTAAAATATTATGCAAAATCAATTTAGATTTTTACAATTACATTTATATGTCAAAGATGCTACGCCATTGGTTCACAAGTCTGAGGCGGAAGATCTTGTAATTGATTGAACAGAAAAGGCAATTTTTTTACTCCCTTTATTTTTACCGCATAGTCAATTAGAATCTGGCCTCAGATAAATAGTCTGAACCCAACTTCCTTTACACATTTCACATTATATCTATAAATGCTATAGTTTTTATATTATATAAATAAATAATTATTATATTATAGTTTTTTTTTTATATTATAGGCTATAGCAAGTTTTTGTATGTACAGGTTGCATCAAGTTGCAAGTCCGGTAACATTTCAAATGATCATATAAAATACAAAAGTAGACATAAACAAAAAAAAAATATAATTCATATTTATTATAAAAAATCTGAAATCTGGGATAAATTTTTGAAAAATAACAACATATAAATGTAATCCTTGATTATTTTGACACACCTGTAAGCCAGAGCGGATTTTTCATCACCGCCCGAGATACGAATATGTTTGGAGAAATGTTACGATGATGTTATTAAAAACTACTTTTAAGGTATCCACTAAAGAATCGATTTACACAACTAAATACAGACTACACTAAATTATGTTTAGTTATAGTCAATAGAATGTATGATGAACCCAATAACCAAGTGACTTGTATTCTAAACTAAATTAAAAATTGAGAAAGGGATGGTGCCGTTAAGGGTTCGTTTCAAACTCTACTCACAAAGATCTTTGAGATTTATACTGTAGTACGGATCTGAGTGTTACTTAAACATATGTATATATAAACTCCCCCGCATTATAAGCAACGGAACAAGACATGATAAAGTGTTTATCGTGCGATATTCTTATCTTGAAATGTATGCTGTGTAGTTTGATAATTCAAAGTGATAAATCGCTGTGCTATGGGGGTCGTAGATATAGGGGTTAAGCAGTGTCATGTAATGTGATATTTAAGCAAACGACGTCTAGTTTTTCTTTTTTCCTCAAGAGAGGAAGGCTGAGAATCCTCACAAGGAGCACGAAACGTCCAGGATACCCCCCCCCCCGCAATGGCAAGTGTCACGGAGTTTATGTCAGACTCCACGCAGCCAGAGCGCGGTCTGACCACGTGCCACGTGACTTACCGACTAAACTCAGCCTGTGCCTAAGTTCTAAGAACCATATAGGCAAACCTTGAGGGCGACCGCCCCTCAGGAGAGGGGTTATGCAGCGCAGATCCATAAAAGGGGCCCAAAAGCGCTAGAAGAGAAGCGGGAAGCCAAAGTGGCGTCGGTCTTATCATGAGGGAACCTAACGTCTAGTTATATAAATAATGTGGCTTCCAAATCCGTCAATGCAGAAATCTCAAGGTTGTCTGCTGCCTATTTGATATTTTCTTCAACCCTAGAGCTGCAGTCCAGCTTAAGTCGCGGTTCCATTTTCTTGAGTCTACTCATGATCGTGACCTGGTTTTATCAGGTAACCTCACGTTGGAAATTTCATCGCACTAACTTCTTCGTCACTAAATGATGACGAATGTCGCTGCGATTCATCTACTGAATGATTTACCCCACCACATCCGGGCGTCTAAAAGTGAATGCATATTTAAGAGTTCGTGAACACTATCTGAAATCACTTATTTAAACACCTTATTCTCAATTAATACTGTTTAAATATTTATATTCTAGATTATATGTATAATTTTATATGTCTATGTGTGTATTTGTGTAAGTATTATATAGTAATTTTGTAATAGTTTCGATCTTTGTCAGCACCAAACAGTTTTTTGTAACTAGAAAATCGGTTGATAAGTTAAATGTTTTGTTGCATTAAGTGCCTTTTGTATTATATTTATATTTGTATTGTAAAATGTAAATTGAAACCCACCAAAAACATTCTGTAAAAAACCAGCCAAGTCTTGATGAAGCTGCTAGTTGTATCTCTAAAAGTAATGAAATATAATAAAGTCGTGCCAAGTCTAAGGTTCCTTATTGCGATTTCGTTACTATTATAATTGATTGTTATTATTATGATTGGTTGTTATTATCGTAACTTACTTATTATTACTGATACGTTGTCGCGCTGAAAAGCACGTTTTTATGAAGTAGGATTGTTATTATTTAGAGCTGTTACAATTTTTAAATTTGTAATATCTTTATAAATATTCATATAAATCATATAATGTAAAAGACCATACAGATCTATATTAAATTAACAATGTATTTAAAGTATTTAACCCGGCGTGAACGAGGTGAGAAATTGTTACACCAGCTATGAGGTGGGTATGATATACCCAAAATTTTGATGTAAAATTTTTGATACTATGATTGTGTAATTAGAATTAATGCTTGAGATATATTAATGATAGTAACTATTCAACAAGATGAGTAAATAAAATATCAACATTAAGTTAAGCAGCATTATTTTTTATTGAAATAACACAATATCTAAATTATTTTCGAAAAATACAAATTCAGGCAATTAATTTCTTTTGCCATAAAAATCTAACAAAATTCCAACTTTGGTAAATCAATATAACAATAGTGTCTTCTAATTATTATAAACTAGCGACCCGCCCCGGCTTCGCACGGGTGCAGTGAAAAAATGGTTATGGTGGGTTATCCCTAAGAGATAGACATATACCATCGCGGACTTTTTTGTGGATTTTTGTAAGTTGTACAATACTGTAGTACATTATTTTGGTCTATCTCGTAGGGTTCAGCCAGCGTTTGCAATATAAGCGCAAAAAAACGTGCTTATTTACGACATCACATTAGAAACCTTTAAATTTATCCGTGTTTCTCTACTATATTATGCATTTATTATACATACAAACCTTCCTTAAGAATCACTCTATCTATTAAAAAAAACCGCGTCAAAATCCGTTGCGTAGTTTTAAAGATCTAAGCATACATACGGACATACAGCGAAAGCGACTTTGTTTTATACTATGTATGTATTGATTGATAAAAAAAGAATTGAAGTCTTGTGAGATCATGTAATAGAGCACCAAAATTACACCTACAAATCAACACAATTCCGTACCCCAGCCGCGTGTACGCATGTGTATTTGCCATCGCCGCCGGCGCAACACTAAACTCGATACTGTACCTCACCCCTTGCATCTTTACCTCCAGCTACTGAAACACCAGGACTTGCATGGCAACAGTAACATTAAAATATCTGCGTTTAGAAACTTTTCGGGTATGATATACCCAACCTCACTCACGCCGGGCTAATTGGATAAGAATTAATGCTGCATTAGTTAAAATCGCTTCGAAAATTAGCCATTATTTGTCGTAAAAAGTAAATGATAATAAAATGTTATTGTGGTATATCCATAAGAGATAGACATATACCATCGCGGAGTTTTCTGTAGACCTTTTCAATGTGGACAATACTTGGTACATTATTTTGATAAATCTCGTAGGGTTCAGCCTGCGTTTGCAATGTAAGCGGAAAAAATATAATTATTCACGACATCACATTAGAAACCTAAAAATAAAAGTATTTCTTCATTATTTAATGAATGTTATTAAATTATACATATAAACCTTTCTCTTCAATCTCTCTATCTGTTAAAAAAAACCGCATCAAAATCCGTTGCGTAGTTTTCAATTTGTATAATGACGAAAACTACATCGTATCGCTAAGATTTGTTTAATGGCGGCCTTGCAGATAATACAGATTTTCGCATTAACAGTATTTCGAAATAATAATCGTGTATATCCAGTTACAGTTTAATTAATAAAAAATTACAACCTTAAAAGAAAGAGGATGTTATTATTAGGTTTTATTTTATCGATAACTTATTTTCAGAACACATTGATGGATTTTAACTATCTCACCTCGAGTATGTGGTTTATCTTAGTAATATTACCTGTATAAAGGCGAAAGTTTGTATGTCTGGATGTTCGTTACTCTTTCATGTAAAACCTACTGAATGGATTTTAATAAAACGTTACAATAATATAGCTTATACATCACAATAACACATAGGCTACAATTCATAAAAATATACGCCACGCTAAAATAAGTAATCTTGCGCAGACGAAGTCGCGGCTAATATTAATATAGTTACTAAATTTCATAGTGGTGAAATTCATAGAACAAAAATTTTAAAAATAATAATTATAAATATCTAGCGTTTCAGAAACAGAAGCGTTTATCTTAATATTCAGTCAATTTTAAAAAAAACGTTATAACTAAGATAAAAGCATCGCGTCAATTAGTCACTTAACGTTTCACTAGTACTCTGTGTTAATAACTCGCTATTAAGCGCCGTAGCCGTAAAAGCAATCGACTCCCGCGCAGATAACGCGCGCCCCAACCGTTGTCGCCACACGGCGCCCTTAATTTTTGTCATTGAGTACTGATCAATCAATACATAGTATAAAACAAAGTCGCTTTCGCTGTATGTCCGTATGTATGCTTAGATCTTTAAAACTACGCAACGGATTTTGACGCGTTTTTTTAATAGATAGAGTGATTCTTAAGGAAGGTTTGTATGTATAATAAATGCATAATATAGTAGAGAAACACTGATAAATTTAAAGGTTTCTAATGTGATGTCGTAAATAAGCACGTTTTTTTGCGCTTATATTGCAAACGCTGGCTGAACCCTACGAGATAGACCAAAATAATGTACTACAGTATTGTACAACTTACAAAAATCCACAAAAAAGTCCGCGATGGTATATGTCTATCTCTTAGGGATAACCCACCATAACCATTTTTTCACTGCACCCGTGCGAAGCCGGGGCGGGTCGCTAGTATAGTATAGATAGTACTTTGATCAGGGGAAGTCTGAAACTACCCCCTAGTACCACGTAGTAGTAGTGGCTACCCCCTATTGTTGAAAAATTGATACAAAGGAAACTTTTCTGATATTAAGAAGAAAAAATGGCCATGATGTTACTAGGAAAATTGGACATAAAAGTGGATGGGTGTGCGGTGAGAGGAAGAAAAAATAGATGGACTGAATGATGATATGTTGAAGAAGAGAGTAAGTGTCGAAATAGCGAGTGATAGAGGAGAGTGGAAGAAGAAGACATATTACGCCTTCCCGAATAAAACAGGACAAGAGAAAGAAGAGATTACTAAGATAGTTAACATGAAAATATCGCTCTTAGTTTCATTAATTTAACTAATTTCTATATCTTATGTAAACGAAGCAATATTTTTATTTCTTTGTCATAAGAATCGGTCTTCCTTCCTTGCTTCTTATCAACTAGCGTTGCAATTTCATATCAATAGATTTAATCTCTACCGGTACCGGTGGTTAGTACAGCAGTTTCAAGGTGTTGCCATCTCTGCGGTCCCAGGTTAGACCCGGTGGACCTTTTTTTTTTTTGGGGGAAATGCTCATTCACCGTGATACCGCGCTAGCAAGGCGCGGCCGTGTGTGGGGCTCTCCGGTCTAAGAGACCGGCCTACGAACTAAAACCCCCCGGTGTCCCCTAAGCCCATACCGGGGCGCGTGGCGGGTTACGATTTCGCGATTCTACCGCCACACCCACGGGCTAGCTCGACCTAGTTAGTTGAGCCATCGCCAAGGGGGAGATTGACCGAGAACACTAGAATAACCCCCAGGCGTGCGCGGTAGCCAGCCGCGCACGCCGCCTTGAATCCCGGTGGACCTGTACCTTAGACATGGTTGTTGAAATATATGTATATTTCTATGAAAAATAGTTATATATGTATAACATATGTATGTCTATCCGTAACCTTAGATCCCATAACACAAGCCTTACAGAGCTTACTTTGGGCTACGGTAATTGGTGTGAGTGTACGAGTATATACCTACATTGATTGACATCAAGAACCCAGTGTTCGTCTTTCCTCAACTTAATAAAAAAAGGAATCAAAAGTAAGTTAACTGTATTTATCATTATTAATTTCATTTTTCATCATTCATTAAGATAGTCTTATAATTCTGTTTGTATCAAGCGTTAATAAAATTAGCATTCTGCACCTGTTTACTCTTTGACCTAAAAAGTGAATGTTTTCATCGCGCCTTTAAACGTAAGTTTTGGTGTTAAAAACCCTATTAACCTATTTAATTGGAAAGTTACGTCGCTGTTAATATGAGATACAAAAGCACCCTTATTCGTTTAAAAATAAGCTCTATGCTATGAAATTACGTATGCATAGATTAAATACAACAGAATAATATTCAAGTATTTGTGAATCATATTTCCAACTTATTATAATTTGAAAAATAATTATTATTTATTGTTTTCTTGATATTCTTTTATTAATATGTAACAATAACTACTTCGCATAAATAATGGATAATTTTGTCTAGTTTGATGTAACGACATGTATTCACTAGTAATTTTAGGCGTAGAGCTTGTGAAGTTAGTCCTTGTAGAGTTAGGTTATGTAGAGTTAGATGCGTAGCTATACATAAGATCTGATAACTTTTCGACAGTACAAGTTATAAATCTGAGCATCATTTTACATGTAAAGGAGATGTCCTCTTATTACAAGGAGGTTGGTTTTTTGTGATCAGCGTTAACTAACAAACACCAAACTACATTGAATTGAAAGCCGAAAAAATATGAAGTATGAAACAAATAAAAGAATATTTTTTCCACCCCAATTATTTTTAAATAAATAAAACATGTTTATAAGAAATATTTCATATGGCAACACCTTAATGATGTTTTTATTAATCTGTGACTACCGGTATCTTACTCTATGTCACAGATTAATATACTATTGCTGGTCTGATCATAATCATAAAATCAAAACTATGACATTGACAGCAGGTGTCTGACTTGTCAGTTGATTTTTTATTAATATTTTTTCTAGCTCTAGATAACATACATTAAGTAACATAGCAGTTCCTATATTTTGTTAGTTAAAATCTTCTCAAAATTAGAAATATTCGGTTCATTAAAGCAATTATGTATGTATTTAGATTTTTAAAAGGCTTGTTGATAATTTTTTTTAAGCAATGTGTAATTATTGCATTAAAGATATTTCATTTTTTATTATACTAGAATACGAATTATTAAAAATCGGGGGTCTTGAAAATAACACGACTTACGGGGATTACTTTCTTTTAGAGCCTTCTATCCAAATATATCAAATTTACCCGAGTTAGTTACTATAAACAATATGGACATCTCCTTTTTTGGTAAAATTGTGTATTATAAGCGGATACCCCCACACGTTACGTAAGGTTGCCGACCGTTGCCTATAAAAGCCGCTGCGGTTGCTAGCGACTTACTTATCATCGGGCATTCGGAGCGGGTAGACCGGTCGTACCGTTATTACGTGTTGCGTTGCGTAACGTTGCGTAATTCGTAAAGTAGGCGTTAGGCTGATTTTGTTCCTCTGTAAAATTATTTGTTGCCAAATTTTTGTGTTTATAAGTGATTTGTTAAATTGTTTATTTTTTTAAGGAATTTCTCTTCTGATTCCTAAAATCAGAACTGGGATAAGCAACTCTTAGCCCACAATTACGAGGAACAAAGTCTTCTGCGTACTTTAGTGTTCATGTTTGTAATAATGGCTGGCGGATCCAGTCGGAGTGACCGTAGGTCGCGAAGTCGTTCCCGTGATAAGTCGCGGCACCGTTCACGTAGCCGTCACGAAGTGTCCACTAGGAACCGCCGATCGCGACGTCGGTCATATAGTAGGACGCGTAATGAAAATTTCACACCGTCAGAAAAAACGCCTAATCGTGATCGCCATCATCGTCGCTTGAACAGATCGCGGTCTTCAAGCAGGTCACATACCCCGGATTTGGCTATTCATTCCACATTGAATTCGATCGTGGACCGTCTTGCGTCGATCTTAGCAATATAAGTGAAGGTCAGGTTAGGCCGAGTCAGGAGAAGGTTAGAGCTTTGATTTTTTGAATTTCAGCTGAACCTCAAAATGTTAAGCAGGTAAGTCAGTTTATGGGCTTAGCCAGTTATTTTCGGGGGTACATACGACGTTCATAGGATGAACGCGTGAACCGGCAACGACACCCTCCACGGAAATTTAATATAAATGACTGCGTTTTTGTTATAAAGTTTTCGCAGAGCACAGGAAAACTTGATCCTGGCATGCGTGGCCCGTACAAAGTAGTCAGGATCCTGCCGAATGGTCGCTACGAGCTACGCTTGCTGAGCGGAGCCTACGGAAAGACTACGCAAGCTACAGCACAGCATATGGTGCCGTGGCGAGGGAGTGGTGCCCAGAGACTTGTGCAGCGTTCTTCGAAGGTAAATATGGCACATGGGCGTTGTTAAGTGTGTCTTCCGCCCGTAGCGCTAAATAAACTTTGACGTTGTTAAGTGTGTCTTCCGTCCATGGGCGTTGTTAAGTGTGTCTTCCGCCCGTAGCGCTAAATAACTTTGGACGTTGTTAAGTGTGTCTTCCGTCCATGGGCGTTGTTAAGTGTGTCTTCCGCCCGTAGCGCTAAATAAATTTGGACGTTGTTAAGTGTGTCTTCCGTCCATGGGCGTTGTTAAGTGTGTCTTCCGCCCGTAGCGCTAAATAACTTTGGACGTTGTTAAGTGTGTCTTCCGTCCATGGGCGTTGTTAAGTGTGTCTTCCGCCCGTAGCGCTAAATAAATTTGGACGTTGTTAAGTGTGTCTTCCGTCCATGGGCGTTGTTAAGTGTGTCTTCCGCCCGTAGCGCTAAATAACTTTGGACGTTGTTAAGTGTGTCTTCCGTCCATGGGCGTTGTTAAGTGTGTCTTCCGCCCGTAGCGCTAGATAACGACGACGAGAGATGGAGGCGATGCGATCCCGACTCCATGCCTTGGAGAGGCGGACGCTCGCCATGGACGCCCACCGGTCCGTGAGGGACCAGTCGTCAACATCACCTCGGTGCCCGAGCCGCGGGCACATGCCGCCATCATCTCGCCGCAGCGCCGCGTCGCTGTCAAGGCGATCGGACCGCGCGCACACGCCGCCGACTATGCGGCGCCCGACTACGCGGCGCTCCGTCTGCGCACCCGCTTCATCGGCGCCGTCTGGGCGCGCGACGACTGCGAGGCCGCTGGAGGCTCGCTGTGCGGTTACGACGCCTGCGCAGAGCCAGGGACCGTCGCACACGCCGCCGCACGTTCCTGTGACGCCGGTCGTGCGTCAGAGGGCGCGCGCGACGACTGCGAGGCCGCTGGAGGCTCGCTGTGCGGTTACGACGCCTGCGCAGAGCCAGGGACCGTCGCACACGCCCCGCACGTTCCTGTGACGCCGGTCGTGCCGTCAGAGGGCGCGCGCGACGACTGCGAGGCCGCTGGAGGCTCGCTGTGCGGTTACGACGCCTGCGCAGAGCCAGGGACCGTCGCACACGCCGCCGCACGTTCCTGTGACGCCGGTCGTGCCGTCAGAGGGCGCGCGCGACGACTGCGAGGCCGCTGGAGGCTCGCTGTGCGGTTACGACGCCTGCGCAGAGCCAAGACCGTCGCACACGCCGCCGCACGTTCCTGTGACGCCGGTCGGCCGTCAGAGGGCGCGCGCGACGACTGCGAGGCCGCTGGAGGCTCGCTGTGCGGTTACGACGCCTGCGCAGAGCCAGGACCGTCGCACACGCCGCCGCACGTTCCTGTGACGCCGCGTCGTGCCTCGGAGGGCGCCGCGACGACTGCGAGGCCGCTGGAGGCTCGCTGTGCGGTTACGACGCCTGCGCAGAGCCAGGGACCGTCGCACACGCCGCCGCACGTTCCTGTGACGCCGGTCGTGCCGTCAGAGGCGCGCGCGACGACTGCGAGGCCGCTGGAGGCTCGCTGTGCGGTTACGACGCCTGCGCAGAGCCAGGACCGCGTCGCACACGCCGCCGCGACGTTCCTGTGACGCCGGTCGTGCCGTCAGAGGGCGCGCGCGACGACTGCGAGGCCGCTGGAGGCTCGCTGTGCGGTTACGACGCCTGCGCAGAGCCAGGGATCGTCGCACACGCCGCCGCACGTTCCTGTGACGCCGTCGTGCCGTCAGAGCGCGCGACGACTGCGAGGCCGCTGGAGGCTCGCTGTGCGGTTACGACGCCTGCGCAGAGCCAGGGACCGTCGCACACGCCGCCGCACGTTCCTGTGACGCCGGTCGTGCCGTCAGAGGGCCCGCCCGAGACTGCGCCGGAGGTCGCCAACAGTGACGTTAGCGTCACAGCCACGGTAACCGAGCGTATAGTAGACGCGATACGCTCCATCAACAGCACGGTGAGATCCAACCAAATATTTTATATTTCTAGTCTCGATCCTAATTTGCATAACTTCGAAGATTGGTGTGAAGAAGTCGATCGTGCCAAGTCGATGAATAACTGGAACGGTTACGAATGTCTTTCCAGAATAGGCAACTGTCTAAAGGGGACGCTCGAATGTGCGATGACTGAGTGGGTGACAACCGAGGCTCGTGTCGAGGACGACACTATGTCAGGAGAGGCCGTATAAGCGGATACCCCCACACGTTACGTAAGGTTGCCGACCGTTGCCTATAAAAGCCGCTGCGGTTGGCTAGCGACTTCCACCCCTCAAGACCCGATCTCCGAAGACGAGGTCCTCTTCATAATTAAAAAACTTAAAAACCGGAAGGCGCCCGGCGCCGACGGCATCTCTCATAAAGCCCTTAAGGCTCTCCCCCGTCAATTTTTGACCATACTCACCATCCTTTTTAACGCTTGCTATGACAAATGCCACTTCCCGACTCCGTGGAAGCAAGCAGTTGTCATAGGCATCCCCAAACCCGGCAAGCCGCTCAACCTCCCTAGTAGCCACCGACCCATTAGCCTACTAAGCGCTCTTGGGAAAGTCTACGAGAGAGCGTTACTTAACAGACTCAAAGACTACCTCTTTGAGAACAATACAATAATACCAGAGCAATATGGCTTCCGTCCTAAACACTCCTGCCCTCAGCAGGTACACAGAATAGTGGAATACGTCCTCAACGGATTCCACCCGCGTAAACTCCTAACCGCAGCAGTCTTTTTCGATGTCGCCAAGGCCTTCGACAAGGTCTGGCATCAAGGCCTCCTATACAAATTGTATAACTGTGGAACGCCTGACCGATTAGTCCGTTCTATCGCGTCTTTCCTCAGCGACAGAACCTTTCGTTTTAAACACGAAGGCACCCTGTCGACCCCACGCTCCCTACTAGCAGGCGTCCCTCAAGGCTCTGCTCTCTCCCCTCTCCTTTACTCCATCTACACCAACGATATCCCCACCTCAGCTAACGTTCAGTTAGCGCTCTTTGCCGACGACACGGCCCTCTATTGCAGAGGCGTTAGTCGGCAACACATAATCCCACGCCTCCAAAACGCAGTCTCAGAGCTAGGTGCCTGGTTCCACCGATGGCGCATTGAAGTCAATCCGGAGAAAAGCTCCGCGATACTCTTTGACGTCAAACGGCGAAACAGGACAGTCCCTTACGGACTCCCTCACATCCGCCTACAGGGCAAAGCCATCCCATGGCAGCGCACTGTCAAGTATCTAGGCGTCACGCTCGACAAGAGACTTACCTTCCGCCCTCACATAGAGGAAACCTCTAAAAACGCCCGCTATTACCTCTACCGCCTAGGTAATATGATAGGGCAAAAATCAAAAATGTCATTGCGTAACAAACGCACTCTGTACAAAGTATGCATCCGTCCGGTACTCACATACGCCTCGCCCGTCTTTGCCCACGCAAACCCCAATATCCTGCACAAACTCCAGGTAGTGCAGAATAAATTCTTAACCCGAGCTACCAACGCTCCATATTATGTTAGACGCCACGATCTCCATAGGGACGTGGACCTCCCCACCATCCAACAAACCCTTAAACAATTCTCGGAACGCTTCTTCAAAGCGGCATCCGTACACCCCAACCCGTTAGTCCGAGAGGCTGCAAACTATGCACCCTCCTCCTCCCCTCATACCGTCGCCCTAGAAACGCGCTCACCGACCTCCCGATCTCATTACTTGCAAATTGCAAACCCTGCTGGACGCGGCATCTGCGCCGCCGAACAGCACGGGTCACTAAGTACCTTCTGTACACAAACAAGCTGACCGACCCACTCTGGGAACCGGCCTATCCCCTGAAGCGTATGCACCGTTAAGGGCTGCGCTACCTCGCCCCCTCCCCTGAGAGGGCGAGCGTTCCGATAAAGCCGATAGGGCCCCAGGCTTTCTGCCCGGCCAAAGGCATTAGGCAGTGTTTAGTTGGTAGGCTGACCTTCCGTCAGAGTCCAACATAACCACCCGCCGTAGACCGCGGCGCGGGTGGTATCCGGTGCGAGGTCGTCCGAGCACCAGGGGGTTGTCAAAACGACCACTGTGGTGGCGTGCCCCCTATGAGGATTCACTGCCTCCTCCCGCGAGGAAAAAAAAAAAAAAAAAAAAAAAGCTAGCGACTTACTTATCATCGGGCATTCGGAGCGGGTAGACCGGTCGTAACCGTTATTACGTGTTGCGTTGCGTAACGTTGCGTAATTCGTAAAGTAGGCGTTAGGCTGATTTTGTTCCTCTGTAAAATTATTTTGTTGCCAAATTTTGTGTTTATAAGTGATTTGTTAAATTGTTTATTTTTTTAAGGAATTTCTCTTCTGATTCCTAAAAGTATAATTATTAAAATTTATTTGAAAACGGATTAAAATCAAATACCAAAGCTTTCTTTGTTCTCGAAACCATCTTTAAATCGAATTATAAAATTCCGACTCACTACGATTATTGTATCGAGGAAAGCACATAAAATCATAAAACAACAATTATCCGCATGGGTTTAATTATAACATAATTATGAGTGGAATGATCAGACAACGGGCGGTTTACGATATAATAACAGCAGTTTAGAGGATATATCTAGAAATTAGTTAAATTATTTTATTAAAATTAATGCCGTTTTCGAAGAAAGCTGTCTCTGTGGTCTGATGACTGGGAGCGAGGGCCGGTTTCCATTTCGCATTTTGAACTTTATATATTTTTTTCATTTAAAATCAGTTTACGTTTGACATGACAATGATCTTGACATTTGTTTTCTGAATATAAAAGCTTGTTCTAGATAACCATTGGGGTCAGTTCTGTGGAAGCAAACTACCTAAACTAAATCAAACAGATTCCTATTCAGGAAACTACGAGACTGTCCAAAAATAGATTTTAGGTTACTAGTCTTAGTGGTTTTATTAGGGTTCCTTAGTCGAATAGCAAAAAACGGAACCCTTTTGAATTCGTCATGTCTGTCCGTCCGCCCGTATGTCATAGCCACTTTTTTCCGTAATTTTAAGAGCTATACTGTGGAAACTTGTTAACTAGATGTATTCGGTGGACCGCATAAAGATTTTTATACAATCCAAGATTTGTATCCCACCCTATATATATATATATATATATATATATATATAAAAAAAACCGCACACCGCTCCGGAGGGCGTCCGCATTAGTTCAAAGCTGATAAGGTCCCAGGCCTTCTACCCGACCAAAGGCTGTAGATAGTGTTAAGTCCCTATGAGGATTCACTACCGTCCAGCGAGATTAATTTACATATTGATAAATGACAAACACATTGCTATAAGCCAGCATCAAACCTGGACTAGCCAAATCATCCACGGGAAGGAGGAAGTCACCTACCGATTGACTCAGATACTCACCGGGCACGGCTGCTTCGGTGAGTATCTGTGTCGAATAGGACGGGAGGGCCATCCGACCTTGACTCGGCCCAGAACACGCTGGCGGAGTGCCCCGTGTGGGCCTCCGAGCGCCGAGTCTTGGTCGCAGAGATCGGACGAGATCTGTCTCCGCCGGCATTGATTGCGGCAATGCTGGCGAACGAGGGAGGTTGGAGGGCTGTGGCCTCCTTCTGTGAAGCAGTGATGCTCCAGAAGGAGGCCGCCGAGCGGGGTCGGGAGATGGCCGATCCCGCTCGAAGAAGGCGGCGCCGGGCTCGGTAGCACAGCTGCGGCGCCGCCGCGGGTCGCCGGCGGGCGCGAGGAAGTCGCGACTGCTACGGCGACCCGGGATGGACCACGCCCCTTCCGTGGCTGGGGGGCGTCGTCGGTGGAGGAGACCGGGGGAGGTAGTAGCTTCCCCCGAGGAGGGCTCCCCTCTAGGCAGGGGAGCGGAGGCTGGGGGTTCCCGGAAGTGGCTTTATGTTCCCGGGGGCTCCCTACACGCCTGAGGAAGGCCATCCCTGAGGTTTTTAGTGGGTAGGCCTCCCCCTTCTGGGGAGGAGAGCCCCACTTAACCGCCGGCTCGCCACAGCCGGGATATGGGGTGCCGAAACCACAGTCACATGCACCACGCCCTCTCTGAGATGCGGTCGCCCTCACTTCAAGCCCCAGGGTTGATAGAACCATTGGCTTCAGGCTGAGTTTGGTCGGTAAATCACATCGGTAGAGTCCGACATACCATGGTACTTGATTGCGGTGATAGCCATAAGGGTTTCAGCCTCTCCTCTCCTGAGAGAAAAAGAAATCCACAGTCCCACCTACGCTGCAAGGATCACTAAACAATTTTGTTTTAGTCATGTGAAGATTTTAGTTTAATTAGGTGCAGTTTGATGTATGACAAAATTTACGATATTGTTAGCGTTCAAACTTTCTAGTTGCGTAATCAGTCTACGCTAATATTATAAAGACGAAAGATTTATATTTTTTTATGTAACAAATAAACTCAAAAATACTGGATCGATTTTAATAATTCTTTTTTCATTAGAAAGCTACATTATCACAGAGTAACATAGGCTATATCTAGTACTAGATTACTATAGAAATCTTTAGAAATTTTTATTAAAACCAACCGAAGGTGTAAAAAATTTGCCATAAAATGTGTTTCATCGCATACGCTGCGAAGAGTATTAATGATTGGACAAAAAAAATGTTCGACAATATTATAGAATATATCAATATCTACAAAAAACTTCGTGAGATCATATGTCTAACTATTGTAGTGAATAGTAGAGAAACATTGCAAACGATTATTGTACAACGTTCACAGTTTTTCTGTAGTGTATTAATTACCAGCATTACACCCGTGCGAAGCCGGGGGCGGGTCGCTAGTCAAAAATCAAAATCAAAATAATCTTTATTCAACATAGACCTTTACAGGCATTTATTGACGTCAAAACAAAAAAAAAATTCTTAAAAGAAACAAAAATCTTGTCCGTACGTACGAATAAGGAAAAAAAATATATTGACTCTACACCTGTTCGCAAATTGGGAGAGCCTTCTCGATAAGAACAGGCAAGAAACTCTGAAGGTCTATTTTTTATCTCCTCTTTTCAATGTTAATAATTATAATAATATAATATAAAAATACAATATAGTATAAGATACAATCATACCTAATACGATTACAGTCGTATGTATGTTTACATACACATGTAAAAATAAAAATAAGTAGTACAAATATATATCGAATATATATAAACACAGCATACCAATTTATTGGCTAATATTTCGCTGTGAATTTAACTATTTTTTTGTTCCTTTGGAATTTATTTTTAGGAATAAATGTATAATTCACAGTACACTTTTGACCAGAGAACTGGAAATTCCCGATTCGGCTTAAACTTTGATTACTAACTTAAGCTGTCATTTCGACACTACATTCATTGCTGTTTCAATACGTGACACCGACGCAACACTTCTTATTTAACAGGCAATAGATGTAAAAGTATTTCAACATGATGATAGATTGGAGAAGGCAACCGAAATATCTATCCAACAGAGTTTGTGAACTGAGAATTTTGTGTCAATTTTCTATCACACACTGTAATAAACTGATGAAAATTAATTTCACAGCCGTCAACGTAAATTAGTTAGAAGAAGTTACTAATTCATACAAGAACTACGCAAGCAAAGAAATACTGCCCTCCCTCTTTAATGAACTACTAACTAAGGTAAGGTACTAAGCGAAGCACCTTTACAAAGTACATCAAAACAAGCTACCAATTTCCCTTAATTATTCTTAATCTCGGTTCTCAGCTGATAAAAAAATTACAGTGTTTGTCTGCTTAGCAACAAAAACCGGCCTTAATAAGGACAACGTTAAAAACGCATTAAAGTAAGAATTAATTATAAGCCAAGGTACATTAGTGCCACAGACACCTGTGCTTGGAACTGGATGTATGCATATTGGGGCGGGGTAGTGGTGTGGTGGACTTTATCGATATCTATACATATAATAAGACAGTAAAACTATTTTGTCTGTACATTTAGTATTTTTGACTGAAATGGATTGAGGGGCACTTAAATAGATTATTAGAAAGCAAAAAAAAATTTTTGGAATTTTTTGTCTGTCTGTCTGTCTGTCTGTCTGTCTGTCTGTATGTTTGTTCACGTTTATCTCCGAAAGTACTGAACCGATTTGCTTGAAACTTTCACTATTTGCTTTGTTTTAACTCAGAATAATATCTAAACTTTGTTTCATCAAAATCGGTTCATTAAAAAAAAAGTTATCGTCAATTTAATGAACTCAAGGCATGATAATATTGCGAATTATAATGTACACCATTCTTACATAAGTTACATGGGAAATTTAATTTTTTAATATTTGCTGCATTTTGAGGCAATTTTGTTTCTTTAAAGCAGGAGTTTCGAACCAGGGGGGGCATGCCCCCCTTGGGGGGCGTAGTGGAATACCAGGGGGGGGCGTAATCGAGTACTTAAGCGCAATACACACTAACCCAGAATCGACATACTGGTACAGAAGATGCAAGCTCAAGTATCTCATTAGTATTTAATAATTAAAATAAAACTAGAATATTTACCTGAAGTGAAAGTAATTAATGGTTTTTAAGTATAGATACATATCTTCTCTTATTCTTAAAACATAAATATCTACAAATATCTGTATTTTAATTCAAAGAAATAATTTAGTTGTAAAAAAAATATGTGTTTGTAATGTTTTTCAACTTAAGGGGGCATGAGAATATTATTTTTGAATTGGGGAGGCTCAGTGAAATAAAGGTTGGGAAACCCTGCTTTAAAGAGAGTATTTTTGATCTGCTGTTTGTTATATAAAAAATAAAAATATTTGTATAAATATTTCGTCGCCGACGCCGCAAAGGGGCGAACTTCATACAAAACAGTCTAAAATACAGCAATGTAAAATATTACTACTGTATTAATTTAGTAGCTACGTCTCCATAGTATACTATTACAATTGATTTTTATCATTATAATAGTTTTTTTTCTAAATAGAAATACAGCTGAAATATGCACGCCATCGGGGAAAAAAAAAACGTTTTTTTGCTCTCCTGAACAATTTTCTTAAATAAGATCCCCCCAACGGGACTCGAACCCAGGACCTCAGAGATGGTGACACATTCGGCGTTGACATAAGACGTTGAAACTAACTGTATTAATTCTATAAGCTATATTATATTCTATTTGGAGATGAAAATGTGATTTTATTGGAAAATGAATTTTTTTACTTTATTTCATTCACATTTTCACGAGATTTTTGATACACTTTTTTTGTTCATTTACATAGTAGGTTTATTTATTTAATAATTGGTACTGAACAGGAATTAAACATAATGAACATTCATACAATAATGACACATTTCAAATTGTAAATGTAATAAATTTTAATATTTAATTGCAAAAGTATTTATGGCCACACTATGTATAGTCTTTTACGAGCAAATGGATCAGCTGATGGTAAGCGATAACCGCTGCTCATGGACACCCGCAACACCAGAGGAGTCACAGATGCGTTGCCGACCTTTTAAAAGGGAATAAGGGGGGAAGAGGGGTTGGGCCTCCGGTACCCTCACCCACTCTGCGAAACACAGCGCAAGCGCTATTTTACGCCGGTTTTCTGTGCGACCGTGGTATCACTGCGGTCGAGCCGGCCCAATTCGTGCCGAAGCATGGCTCTCCCACGGTAAAAAAGTAATTTTAAATAATTACAAATATATTAATTCATATTTATGTGGTATAGTAAAATAAGGAACATAATAACACTTGTTTAAAATAAGTCTCAAACCAAGCAAAAATATGTTAAAGTTACTCTCTAAACAAATTTCAAGTGCTCTCCACTTAAATCAACAATTAGTGCACTTTTAAAATTCACTTACACACACCAAGATCTTAATCGATACTAGTCTGTTACTATCGGAAGAAACATCGATATCGCGGCGAAAGCTCGCACAACCCTCACCCGGGCATATTAGCCGCATACCAAATAACTTTTTTTTACTTGAAGTCATTTAATTATTGAGGGAAGGGTTGATTCTATCAATTCATCTGTATATATAGAGCGTAAAACTCAAGTGGGCAGTACTTTCGACCGCAATTAATGACCGCACTATTTGTATAAATTAATATAACACTGCGTTATTAATAATAGGGTCATTTCCAAGACTCTGTATACAGAAGTTTCGATATCAAAGCAGTTTTTATATTCGACTATCACATTGTTCATGATATTATAATACAGAGTTTTTGATTAATATATTTTTCATAGTGAAGGAACTTCTAGAAGGAGATCAATCGATCGAGAAAGAGCATGCAACGCGATTGGTATAGCGCTTAGGAAGTTATGCAGCACTTTCTCGACGCGTTTATCACAGTACCTACAAACGAAAGTTTATTGTGGATGTTGCCATTAATATGATAACGAAAAACTGTCACATACTATGAGCCTTTTAAGAAGGCTCAAAGTCATAAAAAAGGCAACGAATTTCCATTGCAAGAAATTCTGAGCACAACGCTTTGGCTGCTCACTATATTGATAGCCTCCCAAAAAAGAACTGGCTGTACTAATTGAAAAATTACTAGGAAACATCTCATCATATACTATGAGCCTTATAAGAAAGCTCAAAGTCACCTAAAAGGTTTTCTGTCGCAATAAATTCTAAGTATAATCCTTTGCCTATGATCAGAATATTGATAACCTCCCAAATCTATCCTCGATAATTTCATAAAAGGGCTGGCTGTAAGTCTTGCAAAACTAATCAGTGTGGGGACTTTGGGAGTTATCTTCATCAGGGTGCGTTTTTCAAGAAGAGAATAAGAAATTCATAAACGTACACTTAAAAGCATAATAGGAAGTATAACAAATAATCTTGTGTGATTTATAGCCTGTCCTGAATAGTGGGGGTTTCATGGACACAGCTTAATTCCACAAAACTAAACACTTCTTTTAAAAAAAAACTCGTTTTGTTAGACTTTGACGAACTGTCTTCAAAATATACATGTGGGCTCTGCTCCTTTGTGAGGATGATTTAAAACTTTGTAGTTAAGTGAAAAGCAATGGCGACTGGGAAAAATACAAGACAGAACAATCTGATAGAGAAAAACAGTCTGGAGTAGTGCATGACATATACTAGCTGTTAAAACACTATATATAGCGTTAGTAAGAACTGTAGTGTAGTCACATGGATTCTACTAATATGGTTAAATGACAATGACTGATGATGAATTATTAAATAACAATCTTCGCATGTTTGAGCGATGTAGAAAGTACTCGTACGTCTTCTGCATAAATATAAAACAGCAAAGGCTAAAGGAAGGAGCCTTGTCGAGGACTACAAGTGATATCCACATAAGCTGATATTGTCCTTTGATTTTTGTCTTAGCTATCTCATGCTTATATATATAGTTGATTATGTTTAAGTAATTGCAGTCTACACAAATTCCTTTCATGATTGCTATAAACTTCACATGTCATACTTTGTCAAACGCAACTTATTTATCAATAAAATAAAACTTAGAATGTCATAAATATGGTGGCGTATATGATTTAATAATTCAAAAACTCACCGATTGATCAAATTGTTATTGTAAATACCGAATTATTTTCATTTTCATTGGCATTTTTCATAACTATTGATTGATTCGTTCAAAGAAAGTTTAACGTATTAAATTAAGTTATATAAAATTGTCCTTAGTTACTTAGTACTTCACATATTCTTGGAATATTTGTTCGAAGATCTAAATTGAAAATATTTAAATTCTATGTACTCTCTATTTACTCTGCCTGCGTGTCTATCTGGCTCCACTCCATTCTATTCAAGCATTCCATTCAATAATCTATTTCATGTTCACCCACTTTGTAATTTTTTTTTGTTTCCCTGAGGAAAATGCATTAAATTGCATTCCCCGGCTGTGGCGAGCCGGCGGTTATGTGGGGCTCTCCTCCCCAGAAGGGGGAGGCCTACCCACTAAAAACCTCAGGGATAGCCATCCTCAGGCACGTAGGGAGCCCCCGGGAACTATCAAGCTACTTCCGGGAGCCCCCAGCCTCCGCTCCCCCGTCGATACAGGGGAGCCCTCCTCGGGGGTGGCTACACTACCTCCCCCGGCCTCCTCCACCGACGACGCCCCCCGGCCACGGAAGGGGCGTGGTCCATCCCGGGTCGCCGTAGCGGTCGCGACTTCCTCTCGCACCGCCGGCGACCCGCGGCGGCGCCGCAGCTGTGCTACCGAGCCCGGCGCCGCCTCCTTCGAGCGGGATGGGCCATCTCCCGACCCCGCTCGGCGGCCTCCTTCTGGAGCATCACTGCTTCACAGAAGGAGGCCACAGCCCTCCAACCTCCCTCGTCCGCCAGCATTGTCAATGCCAGCGGAGACAGATCTCGCCCGATCTCTGCGACCAAGACCCGGCGCTCGGAGGCCCACGCGGGGCACTCCGCCAGCGTGTCCTGGGCCGAGTCGAGGTCGGATGTGCAGTGGTGGCAATGTGTCGATCCCTCCCGTCCTATTCGACGCAGATATTCACCGAAGCAGCCGTGCCCGGTGAGTATCTGAGTCAATCGGTAGGTGACCTCCTCCTTCCCGTGGAGCCAAGCTACCCACTTTGTACTAATATTATTTAATGATTTTAAGAATCAATTAATCATAAGCCTGATTGTAAGGGAGATTATTATTATCATTTATTTTAGGCAATAGACGCTCAATGTTGGACATTGGTCTCATGCGAAGATTTCTAGCACTACTAGTATCCAGTCAATTTTCACAATGTTCACAACGTAATTAATGCACCTTGAGAGACACGAGGACTCTATTATTAAACCAACTTCTGAACATAAATGTTAATATTTCGTAAACACTCACGTACCCACGAAACTTTCCCAAAATAGATAAAGCATACAACCTGCACTTCGAAGCAAAACAAAAACTCATTAGAAACCGCCACAATTAATTAGCAAATACAGCCAGAATAATAATGGAATATTGTTATGCCTTCAGAAGTTAACCCTTCGAATGCCACGGGCCATTTAGAAAACAATTAGGCAAGTTGTATAACGAACGCTTAACAATGGGTCGAAGTTTTTATTTGAATGTTATTTTAATTACATTCCGTTCTCAGTCTCCCCATGTGATGTTAATTGTGTTTTATTGAGAAATTTTAACGAGTAAATAATGAAAAAAGATGTTCTCTTTATGATCCAATGTTACTTACAAACCTTTTGTGGAAACGTTTCTATTTTGTAATATTTACGCAACTGTGCCAAATATTAATAGTGCGGTTATGAAGAAGTAGTAAATTAGCTAACTATTCCATTAGTAGCGTCGAAGATGATGTAGATTTGGTAATTCACGTCTAATTACCTATAGTATCTATGACTTTGTTGTCGTAATTCATATGTACATTATCCAACGTTATTGTAATAGAAAATATCGTAAATCAATCTGCATACATCTGTAACGAAGGTCAAAAGTGCATGCCATGTTGACCAATCAGCTCTGGGCCTAAAATAACCCTAAACACTAGCAATTTTTCTAGAGATATTTGTGAGACTTACGGGACGCGTATTGTCTATAGATGATTGTAACTTCTTACATTAATTAGGCAGTCCGCTAGAATACGATACTTACAGTATAAAAATATATGTATTTAAAAGTTTTTAATAAAATGTAGATAAATATTTTATTTTTGATTTGATTTGTTCCCCGATACTTATAATTAGAGATCGGATAATCGGATGCATAATTACCTAAAGTTAGTTTAAGACAAAGTATTGAACGGCTTTTAATTGTTTTGTTAAATAAAAAACCCGGGATCGCGGAATTGGATAGCCGGATGTTTATTTATTTATCTAATTTAGTTTTTGACAAAGTATGGAACTGTCTTTTTATTTTATTTCCATAAATAAAAATCCCGGAATTCCGGTACTGTAGAACATTTTGGTAATGCAAAACTAGTCGGTAATATGAGCTTATAATATCCTATTTAAAATGGGGCGTAAATATTACCTCGGTTACTACAGTTTTAATCACTATCTATCACACTCATTAAATCGGAAGTTAACTCAGAGTGAGTATACTAGACCATACTTACGCCCGGGCACCATTTCTGTTTTTTTATTCAATTATTTAATTGATTATTGTTTTAGTCAAACTAGCTCACTACTTTCGTATAACACCCTTCATGTAATAAGTCGTACATTCATAAATCGCACGGGGAACTGAAACTAAACTTCATGTAAATACGTATGCATAGTTGTATAAATGAACCCGGAGTCTCGGTCTTTTGAAAATAAATACCACGTGCTAATTTAGTAATTTGCAAACAATATCACTACGTTAAATTTGCAGTCCCGTATTTTCCCGGGATTTTTATTTAACAAAATGTATTTTAAAAAGCCGCTTCCATAATTTGTGAGCCAAAAATTAACTTTAGGTAAATATGCATCCGATTATCCGATCTCTACTTATAATATAGCGATTTTCAAGGCAAGAGAAAATAGGCACTATTTGAATTTGTGTGTTCCACCTTAGGCAACATCTTCTATTAACATCAGGTGAAATGGTTGTCAAACGCACTCAAATTTGTAATGAAAAAAAAAATATAATATGTAAATATTAATAAAGGTAAGGAACTATCATTCAGTATGTTTAAAGTAGAATAATTAATTAATTACTATGTCTGGCCATAAATATTATTACAATTAAAAATAATTACATTTGAATTTGGAATCTGTCATACTTGTGTGCATATGTTTCTCAGTTTCGCGCCTATCGGTTGTCAAATATTTTTGTTATATTAAAATGGAGAGGGGCGATAAAAAGCACCGAATCGCTATGATTGCATTACACAAAGTAGGTATGCTGCCAAATACATCTTCGAAACTGTTCATCTGGTTGGTATTAGTCGAATGTTTGTATACCGGGCTATTGATAGGTTGTAGGACTGAAATTCTATACTGGAAAGCGTAACAAAGGCGACAATTGTAGAATCACATCGGATAAGACTCAATATAGGGTATTGAATGTGAGTACTTCTGCATAATATGGGGCCCCTTAACTTATGTATATCTGGGTCGCAAGTACCACGCGCTGCTTATCCTCTCTCTACAATAACATGAACCCGGATCATTCCATGAATTCACTCACATTGTGAATTCATGGAATGCTGAGACGTCCTAATGTCATTGTATGATTTTTACTATTAGAGTTTTTGATAATTGATACAGTATTTTTGGACGTGACAACGTCTATTAAATTGGTACGGCGTGGAGTCATTCTCGAAAACACCGTAACGGCCGAATCTGACGCCACACGGAGTCCACGAACGGCGTAACGGCCGATCTGACGCCACACGGCAACGTAATAAAAATATAAATGTTATACATTACTTTATTTTAAATAATTTTTCCTGTAAGTTAACATTTTGAATTAATATTCGGAATATTCGAATTGATTTTGTGTATTAAATATTGTTAGTGTTCATAGATAAAATTGTTAAATAAGTCATTTGACATATTGCTATTAATTATTAATTCATTTTGTCCTTAAGATTTTGAATTAACATTTGGATTATTCAAATTAATTTTGTTTATCTTAATATATATATTTCTTGTGTGCGTGTGTATGTGACTGAACTCCTCCTAAACGACTGGACCAATTTTGATGAAATTTTTTGTGTGTATTCCAGGGGGCTTGAGAATGGTTTAGATTCACAATACGGTCATATAGATATTGTTTTTCAGCTAAATTATTTATTTAAAAACATTTGAGACAACGTGAGACAACGTGACATTTGAGACATTTGACAGGACAACGTCTGTTGGGCCAGCTAGTTTGATATAATTTTTGACGTGACAACGTCTATTAAATTGGTACGGTGTGGAGTCATTCTCGAAAACACCGTAACGGCCGAATCTGACGCCACACGGAGCCACGCACATTACTCATAATAATTAATTTATGTATAACTTCAGAAGCAGAAAATTTAAACAAACTATTAAATAAAAATATAAATGTTATACATTACTTTATTTTAAATAATTTCATTGCACCCAGAAAAAAATACCATGTAATAGACGTTGTCACGTTCAAATATCGGCAGTAGACGGAGTTCTACAGACAACCAATTTTTTTATTAATATATCTTAAAATCATCATCAGATTGCCTTGAAATGTACTAATAAACTCAGCGAGAACGAAGAGTGAATTTCATTGGCAGATTGGCATTTAAATGGGCCAGGCCATATTCAAACCTTTAAAAAGAACATGTTCCCAATTAAAAGGCCGGAAACGCATCTGTAACTCCTCCGGTGTTGTTGGTCTATGGGCGGAAATAATCGCTGGTAAAAGGTGATCTTGATCGTTTGCTCCTCTGTAATATATAAAAAAATGTTTTTGTTATAGTAAGTGTGATTAATTGAAAATTATTAATAACTAATTGACCCGCGACCTGGTCGGCGTGGAATAACGACTTTTCAATTATTTAGGACAATTAATTACATTAGAATAGTTGTAATATTTTGTCTTTTGTCGCAAACTTATTACACTGAGGAAAAATATAGCTAACAAAGCCACAATAAAAACGTTGTCAATATTTTTTTGTATTTGCATCAAAATACATAGGTAAAGAATATAAATTAATTTATCTATGGCCACAAAGTTTTTATTGTCAAACTTTTATGAATCTGTGGACAATACGTTATTTGTCATTTTATTTAAGTTATAGTATTATTAACACTGTCGCAACTTTACGTTGTCAACGATTTCCATATTTTGTCGATCTATCAAAATTTAAAATTGTTTGATTCACAAAAGAAAATAATAGCAAAGTGCCTTTTGTGCTGAGATACATTTTTAATTATTAACTTTGGCGTATTGACAAAGTAAGTGGCATGAATTGGCGGCGGGGGGAGCTAATGATTTAACGAACTTTGTCAGTTGATCGAAGTTTTATTATGATTTTGTTTCATTTGCCTGTGATCGTTGAGCGCGTGTGAATATATCATTTCGTTTTAGCGGTTTAAACACCTGACAGGATTACAATAAATTGCTATAATTCCTTTGGTGGACCAAATCAGTATACCGGTACCGGTTACGTGCTACGAATCAAAAATCACATAGGTTTTTAACCACTTTGAGAACTATTTTAATGAGTGACAATTGCGAGATATTCAATATGGATGACGAGGCCCTAAGGGTATTTTTAATAAATGCCGGACTTAGTCATCTGACAAATAAAATGTTGGGTAAGTACCACCCTTGTTATCCTGTTACCCATAAGGTTTGCTTACCTCAGCGGTCCTAACTCTAAATTATTTGCGAAATATGTGCTCTGAGCAATCTTTCCAACCTGAGCAAAGAAACTTACGTTAAAAGGTAGATTTGTAACCTTCTGCAACTACTTTTCAAAATCAGTCAAAATGTATAATCAAGTGCAGGTCTAGTACCTGCACTTGATTATACATTTTTAGTAGTAAGTCATTCGAAGTGTAAATTATATGCAAATTGTCTATAAGTATTTTTCCCATTGTATGTCTCATGAGCAGAATCAATGTCATTAACAGTATGATACCTATGTGTAAAACTTAGTTGTTGCTGGTAAAAATTTGACCACCCCAGACAAACACTTTTCCACCATCTACAAGGCTGCTCTATACATTAAGGGGGGGGGCCTTTCTGATTCTGAATTTCTGACTAGTTAGGCCAGCCTTCCAGCATTTTTGCTGTGAGGGACACAGCAAAAATGCTGGAAGCGCTTAACGCCTAGACTAACCAATATTATGCAGTTACAACTTTTACACTATCATTTATTATAAGATTTTAGTGCAGTAGGTAATAATAACTTGGTAGCAACCTGTTTCCACTAAAGTTTTATAAAGTGGTATGACACAATAATATCATGAGTATAATATTCATGCCATAGTCATACTTTGCTGTTCTGCGTAGTAGGGTTTATCATTGATTTTGTTAATTTCAGAAGAAAACATGACGCTTGACTTCCTCCTTCAAGCAAATGGCGACGAACTAGCGCTCTTAACCACAAAAGTAGTGGATAAAATTAAGTTACGATGTGCCATGTGAAAAATATGTTAAAGAATATGTTTGTATGTTAATATATGCATAGACTTTAGAAGTTGTGATTTGAAGGCATTTGTCTCTGTTAGTTTTAAGGATAGGTAATACATAAAGACTGTCGTGCATAATTCGTAATAAGCCATTACTAAACTTAAAAGGAGAAAACCATTTTAATAGCTATACTATATGTTTTTTATATTAATTTTTATTGTAAATTATTAAGAATAGTTGTGATGTGCAAACTTGAAACCTAACAATTAATTTGCTTACAGGCTAAAATTTACATAAAGAAAAAAAATGTCTGCATTTTTCTTTTTTTTTTCTCTGCTTAAAAAGCAAAGCCTAACACACAAACCAATATGTATTATGTTAATAAATATTGTTAATAAATATTATTGGTTAGTATAAGGTGATTTTTTATGGCAATAAAAATAATTAACTATGATTATGTTTTCTTTAAATTTTCTGAACCCTGACCCAATGAAAATTCACTGCCACTAATAATAGAATGTCTCCTAAGTAGGTCACATTTTGAATCCTTTTTATATTTTTGCGTTGGTGTCAGCTTCCCCAGTATACCCACCTTTTTGCTACTCTGACAAAGGTAGTGCACTCTTCTGAACCTCTTATACAGGTAATTTGTAAGACGTTGGCTTTAATTCAAAATAATAATCTACTGATAATTAGTAGTGCATACCCCAAATATGAAGCAAATCGGTTGACCTTAAATATTTGCTGTTCTGTACATTTTGGATACGTTACACTTGTATGGAACAGAAAATGTTTTAAGGTCTACTACGATTTGCCTCTTAATTGGGGCATGCATTATTAATCATCAGTAGATTATTATTTAAAATTAAAGCCAACGTCTTACAAATCCGTTTCAGAAGCGTGTGCTTCCTTTGTTAGGGTAGCAAGGTTGGTATACTGGAGTAGTTGACTGTTTTGCCATATTGACAAAACAGAAAGTCACCTTAGCAAAGTAAAATTGTTAAAACAACAAAATAAAATTTTGCTCTTCTCACAAAGTAATATTTTTTAAATTGTATTTGTAACAACGTTTAACATTGCTAATAAATGTTATAATCACAATAAACATCTGACAATAAAAACTTTGTATCTATATCAATTTGCCTTAAGCGGTTGTGTGGGGTTAAAGTTTTTTTGATACAATGACAATAATTTTCTCTCAGTGTAATATTCACATAAACCTTACATATTTCTATACAAACTTTACCCCTACTATTTACTTTTTTTTCTGCCTCTGGAGTTATGTGCATCTCCCTGATATTAAAGAGCTATCCACTGGGAGTTCCGAATTGACGCCTTATTCGCATACTCCAGAAACTTTATGTAGGTTTGTGTCAAGGAAGATACTACTTGGTCAGGCAGAGCTCTTCTCAGGGTCATGTTTGCGAGTGTCAGTAGCCTCACATAATAATCCGCAACTATGGCGGCTGATGGTGTATAATTGCGCCTTATTCTACCCAGATGCCAGCCTCTTTCTGTAAGAGGACTTCCTTCCAGGAAGAAGGTAATTGTCTCCCAGCCCGTCTCCTTGTAAAAGCAAATGTATTATCTGACGCTCCTACGACGAAGAAATAATATGATAAATATTCCTTACACTTACACCGATTAGCCCAGCCCAAAGTAAGCTCTGCTTGTGTTATGGGATCTAGGGTACCGGATAGACATACATATATAAATAAATTTGGTAGAAATATATAATAACAACCATAACCGTGATAAATGCGAGCACTTGTACCTTACAAGTGCTCGCATTTATCACGGAAATATCTGGCCCCACCGGAACTCGAACCCGGGACCTCAGAGAAACCGGGATACACCTGATAAGTTGACCAATATGAACTGGACCCGTGGTTGACTAAGGCTTGATCGCCCTATAACAGTTAGGGTGGGCTAGTAAGCCGCACTAGATTTTATATAACAGGGGTGGGCAAGGTTGAAAAAGAGAGCCAAATTTTAGATTTTTCATTGTATATCAGAGCCACAGAGGCCACAGAGAGGGGGGGGGGCTCTGTGGAGCCCCCCGGCTTATCCGCTCGAATAAAAACAAATAATTATGTTTATATATACTATAAATGTTTTTAATTAATATATGTAATACAAAGATCCATAATAAAATACATATTTATAAGTATTTTATTATGAGTATTCGATTTTATTTTAATATCAATTTCTATGAATCATAAATATATATATATAATTGACCCTACTCAGAATACCTTGTAAACTATTTACACAATTCACTTTACATCAATTCTTGAAACAAAAGCAAAAAAGAAAACGTAAATCAAACACCTAAATTAGGTATGAAATTAGAGCAATAAACTGCAGTGTTACCTTTTTATGCGCAACAAAAAGTACGATATGTAAGAACCGTAACACCTTAGGGAACCTCTTCACGGTACGTAAGTATCAACATGTTGTCCGTGTGTTTTCTGGCGCATTTACAATTTAGATAATATTCAGTCGCTGCGGCGTTACCAAATTAATTACTTGGGTCACGCGAGCCCACCTCTCGCGTTTTCGGGTTGAATTACGCACCGCACAAACGAAACTCAACTCTAAACCTACTAGACGTAAGGTACAACATCCTCTGAAACTAATACAGGTAAGCACGAACACTCGACACTATCAATTTGTAATTTAGAATGAAAAAAGCTTATAATGTCAACCGATCGGTTTAAATTATGTTCTAAATGAATTCATTACGAAATTTTTATCGCTGTAAAAAATATGGCGTGTGCGTGATTAACAAAATAGTTCGATAGCATAATTTGTTTTTTTCGGCAAACGGATCAAAGCACGAACGGGCTGGATTATAAGGAAAATAGTATAAGTGGGTTAACATTTTTTGAACTACTCTTAACTTAAATTTTTGTTGATAACTTAATTATTACAATTTTTTTTTCATTTGTAGGCTTCTGCTACAGTCGATTTGTAACGTGTGCAAAAAACATGTCCATGGTAGGATTGAACCTGGACCTGCAAATTAGCAGAGTAATGCCGAGATAACAGCAACAACTTCAGCAATAGAAAGTTTTAAAATATATAATTTGATAATTATGAAATAAAAACCTTAGAAACAAGTTTAAAAAACAACCGAAACTTATCTTACAGTAGCTTTATACCTTAATTATTATTATTTATTGGGAAAGGAATGCAGCAACTTTATTTTATAGGAAATATATGAAAATTGAAAAATGAAGCTGTCAATCTGAAGATTATATTTATTATTATGAAAGCATTTAGTTCAGGCCAAAAATAAACTCATTTAAAAGCAAACAATCAAGAAAACTATCTTACATATTACTCTTTACATTTGTACTCGAAATATAAACGTTTTAAATAAATCTTCTTTAAATAATTTAAATACGTATTAATGTTTTATAATGTTTATTTTTATTTTTTTTGCGGTTGCTCAGACTTTTAAATTAAAAAATACAATTAAAACTATAATTTAAACCTTAAAAATAAATATCTTAAAATATTTCTAAATTATATATATCTAAAATAAAACTAGAAACTATAAATAAAAAATGTCCTGCAATTCGGGGCCCATGGGAACAGTACCTAGGATGCTGGCAACATTACCTCTTTGGATCGCCAAACTAATCCGTTGACAGAGGTAACTGCCAGCCCTCTGATCACCGGAGGCTTCAATCAACAGTGCTGATAGATCATGTACTATTTTTTTTGCCTCCGGTCCCCACGGACCCATAGTTTCTACCGCAAACGGAGCAAACATGTAATTAGGACCTATATTACAGTATTTGCTCCGCTTACGGCCCTCTGCATGGATCGCAGCAGACCCCGCACTTAGGGATGTACTGCATACATGTGAGGGAGCCAGGGTGTCTGAACAGGTTGCATCCCAGATAAGAGGCCGCCCCAGCTTCCAAGGACCGACAGTTAAGCCATCGGGTCTTTTGCCATCGCTACGATATATCCCAACTGGTTCCAATATAGATGGGATACCAGCAGTGGCAAAGGACCTATGTATGATGCTATTCAATGCGGTATGGCGGGACATGCGACCTGCGCTGCGAATGCAGGAGAGTCCGTGCAGGCCACGTTTATGATAGAAACACAGATTAATTTAAAAAAATACGAAATGATGTTAAAAACTAATTTCCAAAACTAACTCACACCTCTATCCCGTGAGGGTTGACAGAGATCCCAGTATTCCACTTGCCACGATATAAACAGCAATATGCATTCTATCTGTTACCCTTTGGGCGATATTAGGAATTTTTTACAGGATCCTCCAAGTAAGCACGTCTATGTTCTTTAGGTCCTGATTACCAGTCTGGCACACATAAATTATGCAGCAAAATGGCTTCTATCGATCTGTAAGTATTATAACACAGTGCTGCCTGGAATAACAAACTGGAGCCTTAGTACCCAAGCAGCAAATCTTCAACCAAATCAAGGGACGTCCGTATAATTTCGACCCTAAACTTACTTATAAAGTGAAAATTTACTGTTCCCTGTTCAGATTGGATCCAACGAAGCGGGTAACGCTATAGAGGGTTATTTAAATTTAAATTACGCACTCCAAATTAAAGAGCGGAGGGAAGCTAACGAGTTAAGCTTGATGACGAGTGCTTTTGACGTCCACGCTATTCATGGTACCCTGGTACTTGCAATTAGCATTTATGGGACTACTTAAGGTTCATCGAGCTCTGCTCGTATTTTAGTTTTTCATTTCTTAATGAGCCTTACAACTAACTAATTATGTTTTTCGTCTTGTACTATATCAAAAATAGTGTGTCATCTAACTTTGACGTACGTGGCGTGTTTTTTAAATAAGTACCGATTTGAAATTAAACAAAGAAGTACAAACATATCTTGTTTTTTTATTGCCTTACGTGGCAGACGAGCAGCGGTAAACCTGATGTGAAGCGTTAACCGCTGCTCATGGATTTAGCGAGGGAAACACCGTAACAGGAAGACCATGCTTACATGTCCGTGGAAGAAATGATCGCTGGAAGCGAACCGTACTAGACGGGAACGTATCCAGGTAGACAGGGTGAAGTCTATTGCGGCGTCGAGTGGTACGGTGATAGAATAGTGCCGCTGGTACCAAGTCAAACAGTTCCTTGTCGCACTCCCCGTTGAAGAGCCAATAGAACACACAAATGGTTCCAAAGTCCCTCCGCTGCTCCAGTGACTCCATTTTATCCGTGAGATTGGGATTATCTCCAAGTAGGATAATGTCCATAATTTTAATTTTCTACGTAGTTTCCTTCAGTATTGAGATACTTGTCATAACGTTGCAAGGGTAGCTTGATGAATCCATACCACATAGCGAAGACACAATGTGGTATGGGTTTTTGGTGTTAATAAAAATAATTCGACATGATAGACTATTTTATTACATTGTCGATATTTTTCTTGCTTATTTGTTATGGTCATTAACAATGCCAGTTGAATTTAAATCTATAGGTAATTATTTCTGTACATTAATGTATGTACATGACGACCTTCATACTCGAGTAGATAGTACACCGGTTTCAAGGTGTCATTGTTATGGGCCAAGTGATTGATATGGGCAGTATTCATAATGCTCGGGCAGTATGAATAATGCCCATACATATCGCGCCGAGTGATTAATTACAATCCAAACTCACCTATTTATCACATTGCCCGGGTATTATGAATATGGCTACATGATGATCGGGCAATGTGATTAATAGGTAAATTTTACGTGAACAACACAGAATATGTGTTGTTCTGTTCTATTCTTCACTATTCTATTCTGTTCTGTTGTGTTCGATTCTTTTCAGGTCTGTTCCATTCTATTCTATTCCATTCTATTCCATTCTATTCCATTCTATTCCATTCTATTCCATTCTATTCCATTCTATTCCATTCTATTCCATTCTATTCTATTCTATTACTGAGTTAAAATTTTAGAGTTAATTTCAAGTGTAATGACCACAGCTGTTAAATAAATTCGATTTCGATAGATTTTTTAAATTTGAAATTGTTACGTTTGCTAGTGCCGTAAACTATCATACCTTTTTTTGTAGCCCTTTGTAAGGTGATCGAAGTAAAACCGAAGTAGAACCGAAATTATGAAATAAACACTAAACTATAAAACATGTAATTATTATAACAACATGCATTACTTGTGATACTCGGTGTATCTAACTAAATATTCATATGAAAGTATTAAGCATGCATCACTCTGCCCAATAAGCACTGGGCATTATGCATAATGCCCGAGCAATGTGATAAAATGAATTGTTATAATCACATTGCCCGTTCTTAATGGGCATTATTCATATTGCCCGGGCATTATGAATAGTGCCCGATTAATCACTTAGCCCATAACATCATCATCTCTGAGCTTCCGATGAGCTTCCGAGATGTTTGTGTGATGAATGCGAGCATTTGAAACTTAGCCATGGTTGTTAAAATATACAATTACATCAAAAATATTTATATATGTATAATATATGTATGTCTATCCGTTACCCCAGATCCCATAACACAAGCCATACGGAGCTTACTTTGGGCTAGGCTAATTGGTGTAAGTGTAATAAATCTTAATTTGAAGAAAAAATGGTTTATTTTTTTTATTACTAGCTTTCTGCCCGCGGCTTCGCCCGCGTGGATTTCGGGATTGGGTCTATAGAGGGTTAAGGGTCATAGCTTTTGCCCACGGCTACATATGCGCGGAAGTCGGTTTATGGCGCGAAGGTTTTATCGCGCTTCCCTTGGGCTTGGGCAAAACCTTGCTCAAGATTCACTCTATCTATTGATGAAAACCGCTTGAAAATCTGTGCAGTAGTTTTTGAGCGAAGCCTTTATTGCGCATTCCATGGGATCTGACGAGTGAAAGCGGAACAAACAAACGAACAAACAAACTCACTTTCCGATTTATAATATTAGTTCGGATTACTTACTTATTATTATTTAAAACAAACAGGTATCAATACAGTATTGTATCAAACGACTCCAAAATAAAGACATTTTTATATTCTATAGTTTATTAACAATAACTAACAATTTAACAATTATCAATAACATATTCCGTACAAACCCTTTTGCTAACTAAATGTTCACCACCAAAGAAACCAGACCACTATGATGACACTTTTAAATCGAAAAAACCGTTAGGACTATATTGCCACCGATAAGTTATCATGAGGCGTTATAAATGAAGGCTGCAAGTCAAAACACGAATATTCAATTAAGTAATTATCGCTCTATTGAACTAGTAGTGTCAGTAAGAACCATGGGAGAAAGTCCTGTTTTTATAATTGGAAATGTTAGAAGAAATATAGTTTTCATTTTGTTGGATTCTAAGTTGATTGATGTCAAGAATGGATATTTACTTATCTTAAAAAAAACATATAATATGTGGGATATGATGTCAAGAAAAAGAAACTCAACAATTTCTTGAAATATTATTTTAAATAAAACCACAACCAACTACGATCTTAACTTAGCGTCGCCATCTTATATCTATCTCGCTGTCAAATCCCTCTCCGCACTTCATTATCATCCATCCCTTTCTCACAGATACAATCATCTCTCTCACACACTTGCCGTTTCCCACATATATATATTACTTACACCAATTAGCCTAGCCCAAAGTAAGCTCTGAAGGCTTGTGTTATGGGATCTGGGGTAACGGATACATATATAAATAAATTTGATATAAATATATTATAACAAACATGACTAAGGTACAAATGCCGGGGGCGTCGTCGGTGGTGGGGATCGGGGGAGCTGTTGTGGCCTCCCCGGGGAGAGCTCCCCTGTATCGGCGGGGGAGCGGAGGCTGGGGGTTCCCGGAAGTAGCTTGGTGTTCCCGGGGCTCCCTACATGCCTGAGGAAGGCCATCCCTGAGGTTTTTAGTGGGTAGGCCTCCCCCTTCTGGGGAGGAGAGCCCCACATAACCGCCGGCTCGCCACAGCCGGGGTATGCAACTTAATGCATTTTCCACAGGGGAAAAAAAAAGGTACAAATGCTCGTATTCATCAGGCAAACGTTTGCCCCCACTGGGACTCGAACCAGGGACCTCAGAGATGGCGACACCTTGAAACCGGTATACAGACCACTCCACTAGGCGGTTGTCATATATAGTTTTAAAGTTATTTACTTGTTTGGTTAATACTCAAACTAAAATGGTTAATAGATCTTTTAAAATCTGAACAGATAAAAGCTAACATTAGATTAAATTTCATTGGAAGCACGACTGCACTTACTTTTTTACTTACTGCGAAATGTGGTGACCATCCAATAAAGCGTAATAGCATAGTGCTTAACATATCTTTAAAGTTAATTATACAACAGTGGCGAATGGTTAAATTAAATTACTTTTACTCCTATTAGAGCTTTGACCATGACGAATGCAACTTAGGTACTCTTACATACCTTTATCGAACATTAACACTCTTATCTCGAACCACTTCAGCACTGGAAAAATTTAAAGCATTTCTTTCGAACATAACATCTCTGTCGAATGTTCAGTCACTGCTTCCTTCTTATCTATAATCAGAATATTCCAAATAATTAAATCGTTCCATTCTCCACGCAACGGAGTTGAATTAATTGCGGTATCAATTCCATTTATTGCTAATCTTTTTGTATCGGCAGCGTTCATTTCGCTCACGCAACGTTTATGCATCGTGTCTGGTACGCTCCGGAAAAAACCTGTGGGAATCGAGCTTTGAGACATCAAAGTCGCTGTAACTAGGCAGGAGTGATTTCGATTTTTACGTGCTCTGAATGGAGAGGTTTATTTGCTTAGAGAAAACTAAATATTATTTTGGATGTTAATATAACAGCTTTTCGCGGAACAGGATGTCTCAAGAATAATTTTACTTTCCGCCCTAAGGAGGGAAGTAAATAGTATGAGAATTTCCAGCCCGCTGGTGTGAACTAGCGTTTTCCTCCCAATACTCAGATCAATGAAACGCTCCTTTCCGAGCATGAGGAATGAAAAATTATAATGGTAATTTAACTTAGTTCAAAAATAATTTAACTCTTAGTCTAGTGAAACACTGTTAGCTTTCACAAGAATTGTTTATTATGTTATTGTTTGCATTCTGATGAATGTTGAGATTTTAATTACTGATCTGAAGGCACTATCTACAGGCTATTATTTAGGCCTAGTTTATTTTGACGTTATGCATTATTTACTGCTATCTATTTTACCTTCGCCTTGTCCGTTGTTAATATAACGTACCATTCTACAGGCTACAAAAATGTAGAGGTTCGTTTATGGGCAAATGTGTAAATTTTTATAACAATATACCAAATAGAGTAGCTGAATTGCCTTTTCATAAGTTCAAGGTACATGTTGAAAAACGCTAATGAGTAAGGGCTATTACAAAGTCAATGATTATTTAAATGATGCCAATGCTTGGTGTTGATTTGAAGATATTACATTCTAATCTATATTATATAAAGCTCGATTATCTTATATATAAAAATGAATCGCAAAATGTGTTGGTAAGCTCATAACTCAACAACGCCTGGACCAATTTGGCCAATTCTTGTTTGTTAATGCTCGTTGAAGTTCAAGGAGGGTTTTTACAATGAGGAAAATTCGAATAATTATCGGAAATACCCTAAAAACAGCCCTTTTATTTTCCCATGCAAACGTTTTCTAACTAAAACGTACAGTCGAATTGAGCTTTATCGTTATTTTATAAAGTTCATATTGCAAGCACTCACTGTTGTCTAAGTAATGAAGGTGTGTTCCTAACATCAAAGAGTCAATTTGCGCTTTATTAACGCTACATATAGTTGAAATTCAATCATATCTATCAAAACAGTGTGCGTGCGTGCGTTGGAGCACAGAATACATCGTTGGAGGATTTAATGTCACGTTCCAAAATTGAATAGCCACAAAATGTAATAGGTCATTTAGACTGTTTTTGCGATTTGGTTGGCTATGCGACATTATCTATAAAATAATTAGGAACAAAAAACTGCCACTGTACAAATCTTTTTGACAGGACGAAGTCTGTCGGGTCCGCTAGTTATTTATAAAAGTACCTATGAAGTACAAAAATTATTGTAAATGTTTATAAAATTTTGTAAGTTGTAGGATGTAGGTACGCAATATCAGGTAAGTTGAAGGTCTACCTAACTAGCCTAGCCCAAAGTAAGCACTATAAGACTTGTGTTATGAGATCTAGGGTAACGGATAGACTTGTGGCGGTAGAATCGCGAGAGCGTAACCCGCCACGCGCCCCGGTATGGGCTCAGAGGACACCGGGGGGGTTTTAGTGGGTAGGCCGGTCTCTCAGACCGGAGAGCCCCACACACGGCCGCGCTTAACCAGCGTGGTGTCACGGTGCATAAGGACCATTTCCCTTCGAAAAAAAAAAGGGTTTTTTTTTTTTTTTTTTTTTTTTTATGTGATAGGGGGGGGCAAACGAGCAGACGGATCACCCGATGGTAAGCAATTACCGCCGCCCATGAACGCCCGCAACACCAGAGGAGTCACAAGCGCGTTGCCGGCCTTTTAAATGGGAGTACGCTCTTTTCTTGAAGGTTTGGATATCGTAGCGCCTCGGAAACACTGCAGGCGACAATTCATTCCACAGTTTAGCTGTGCGAGGCAGAAAGTTTCTAGAGAAACGCACAGTGGTGGACTGCCAAGTATTGAGATGGTGAGGATGGAAGGTTTGTCGCGTGGAACGATGTCGGAAAGTACTTGCAGGGATTAGTCCAAATAATTCCTCTGAGCATTCTCCGGTAATGAAAGCGGTAATGGATAGACTTAAATATATTATACATATATAAATATTTATTAACCATCATGACTACAATACAAATGCATTCATTACACAAGCTGCCCCCAAGTTCATCTTGCAGTTTCTTCTTCTACCTAACCACCTGATAAGGTATGCTACTGTTTTAACAAATTTGTATTTTACTGCATTATCATAGGGTCTATTTATTTCAATGTCGTACTATAACGGGCCGCTTCATGCACTATTAATGTATTGTGTCTTTACTCAAAGACCTGTTTGTCTCAACATGGCTAATTAATGTGAGGCTCACTTACACGAGGCTTAAATCATAATTATTGTGCAAGATCACATTAAGATTAATTATAACGAACAAATTGTTTTTAATTAGTTTCAATACTTAATTTTTCGTGTTAAAATAAACATAATATATTCATGACTAAAATATAGTATAAAAGTATTTGTAGAAAGTTTAAAAAACAAAATTTATATGTAAAAATTTAGAGTAAAAAATAACAAAATAAACATTTACATATTAAAAGCTTGTCGCGAGATTTACTTACCTACTTATAGAATACTTTTAACGACAAGCTTTTATATGTAAAAGTTTATTTTGGTCTTTTTAACGCATTCAATAACATTCTTTCTTTCTTATTTGACACCTATATTGTAGGGGTGCATTATAAATAATTGGTCCGCCATCTTGGGAAAGTCCACCATATTGGATTAAGAGTGACGTCACATTATTAATCGAGGTGTTCTTTGCAAGCCCTTTCATTTGATATCCATATTGTAGGGGTGCATTAAAAATAATTGATCCGCCATCTTGGTAATGCCGCCATGTTGGATTTAGAATGACGTCACACACATAACCATGCATTGTCATCCGACTTACACGTGCATGCAAAATTTCAACTCAATCGGAGACCGGGAAGTGGGTCAAATTAAGATTCCAAGATTTTCTTACATACAAGTGTTAAGTAGTTACAAGTGAAGCTAATATAAAAACTAAGGCTATTATAATGATACTAGCTGATGCCTGCGACTTCGTCTGCACAGATAGTCGATTTTTTCCAACTTATATAATATCTTTCTTCTATGTCCATTTAATCTACGCTGGATTACTCTTTCGAGTAGCTTATATTAGCGTGTCGTATATATTATACATTGTAGCCCATTGACATATATTCTACCGAGTACATATACTTATATCGATGTTGTAGCCTATTTATTATTCTGAAGTTACGTGAAATAGTAACAAATATCCATCCATTCATACAAACTACAAATAATATTAGAAAGATATTATCCTTCGTCGCAATACTGTTTTTTTTTCCTCAGGAGAGGAAGGCTGAGAATCCTCACAAGGAGTACGAATCGTACCCAGGATACCCCCGCAACGGCAAGTGTCACGGAGGTTATGTCGGACTCCACGCGACCGGAACGGTCCAGCCACGTGACCTACCGACTAAACTCAGCCTGGCCTAGGTTCTAGAATCCATATAGGCAAATCGTGAAGGCGACCGCCCCTCAGGAGAGGGGCGATGCAGCGCAGGCCCATAAAGGGGGCCCAAAGCGCTAGAAGAGGCGCGGGAAGTCAAAGTGACGCTGGCCTTATCATTAGGGAACCTAGTCTTGGCGATGCTGAAGGCTGCCGAACTAAGGGATCATGGAGGGACTACTGGGTCGCAATAATGTCAAATACATTGACTTACTTATAAGATTCGGATTATCATGCCGCGATTCAAAGTTATTGATTAGAAGGTTAATGCTGAGACAACTAAGTTACCGGTGCAGATAAAATCAGACGACCCAATAACTTGACGTGTCCAGCAAAACTGAACCCTAAAAGTAAGCTCTAAATTAATTCATCGAGCCCGTAAAACAATGTTCGCGTAGAAATAATGAGTTGTTAATACCCCCAGGCCTACAATGTGTGAATGGCCCTCGGCCGCTTTGCATTTTATCTCGAAATTTCATCTTAAGTATTCGGAAGACGCATTAACCGAGCGTGAAAAGCCGACCAAATCGTGAGCGGTGCTGTTTTGTTTGGATATAATTTTAATTAAGCTATCTTAATGTACATGCCTTTTAATTAATTTGTGTCATTGCCTTTCGGGGATTCTCGCGTCAGTTTGCTATGTTTAAGAGCTGTTAAAAAAAGAAGCAACTGTTTCTTTAAAATTTGCTAAGTCCGTGTTAAGACAGCTTTCAAGAGCCACAATTTAATTCTTAGCTTGATTAATTCGCAGAATCATGAGCAAGTTGAAAGTGCTGCATGCTGATTCTGTTTTACTATACTCTTCCTCCATAATGAAGTCAAGCAATAGATTTTGTAGCCACGGGTCAACTTGCGTTGACCTCGTTCAGACAGAACTACCTGGTGACTCAACTCAGCCAAGAGGACATCGATCAATGATGATGCCTCTGTATTAAAAATCTACGTTGCTGTGTTCATCAGAAAGGATGGGTAATCCTCCCAGTTTTCCCGAACCAATGTGAAGTTAAAAGCTGTGGCTAATGATAGTAGGTCTTTCAGCAAAAAGAAAGTGGCAAAAAGGAATACTATCATGAGGTTTTACCACCCCTAGAATGTCGACTGATGTTCCTCTACGGAAGACTATTTTCTTAGACTCCGCCGATCCTGAAACACATGTGAACGAGTTTTTCTCCACTCTAACAGAACTTCAAAAACTTCACACACAAGAACAGTGACAGTAGAGCACAAATGTGTAAAGAATTGATCTACATGTTTGACTGGTCGCAAATCCCTATCCTCCTTTACGTAACAGACCCAAGCATCCAAGCTTCTGGCACTGAGATAAAATTGTGTGGACCTTCCAGCAGTGATCACTTATTGCTAGAAATTATTGTGTTCATCAGCAAAGTTTAGAACCCTCTAACGCTTTCACCTTCCCAAACTAATTTCAATGTAAGATTGTAACTACTGCAGCAAATTTGCCGCATTATTGGGTCGTTATGGATCCTCTATGTCTATTTCCAGTTTACACCACTAATTCCAGATCCTCCCAGAATGCTAGCAGTTCCTGTGGTAGGAATGATGGTTAGTGGATAAGTTTTACCCGTTGGTTGGCCACACATGTGGATTTCTAGAATGTAAAGCAGCGTGAAACCTCTGCTCTCTCTGCTTTCTCTAGTTCTGTCTGTCTGCTACCCTTATCGTCAAAAGGTGTTTATTCAGGGTACAGGTACTTACAGATTTCATCCGTGTGTAGTCTGTTGATACCAAGCTTCTTCTGCTTCTTCTGATGATATAAGATGCTACTGTGACGGGATCTTTGGAGCACTTGTATCCCTTATTGTGTTTCCATTTTGTTAGATCATTTTCTTCCATATTTCGTCCTGCGAGAGCGCTAGGTTTTTATCTGGGCCTATAGAATTTGCAGTAGATATCTGTTCCATATACTTTGGTGTTTAATTTAAAAAACCGTGAATAGTGGACCACTTTGCAGACCTCTAAGTCTATAGTCAAATTACCTATAAACTTCATATTGTGACGTAGTAAGAACCCGTATACTAACTTGACATAAATGGCAGCTCCAAAAATTCTTTAGATTGCATATAGTTTATATGAAGATATATAAAGTTTCTATTACATTATATCGCATCTCGTAATAAAAGACATATGGATAATAATAGACGTAAAACCAATTTTTCTGTGTCTTGCCCCGAATTTCAAACTAAAAGCTCATTAAATTAATTGTTATTTAATCTAAACTCATAATTTAATATGTTTATAAGATTAACTAAATAATGTTTATGAAAGGATTTTTTCTACAATATTTAAAAGCGGATGTCGAAACAACAGCGTACCCTTACAACTTCCTCATTCCATTCCAATTATAAGAGAGCTGAATAAAGCAAAATTACTTTTGAATATCATGAAAAGCTTTTTTCATAATAAACATTTTATAGAGGTGAAGCTTTCGGGTATTGTAAGATACATTAGTACCTACCTTATTCTACTCGATAATTGTAGTTGAGACTTAAAGCATTTCCTTAAAATTTTCTCCACTCGACTTAACCATTAAAAAAATCATTAAAGAACCTCCATTTTTTATTCAATAAAGCTGTTAACAGCTAAAATTCTTCAAATAAAAGTACTAATTTAAACCAAAAAAGCATTACATAGATAATATATAAATGTCGAGCTGTTATCTGTGTGAATAACATTGTCATTTCACTTACGATATATCTACGAATAGCGGTTCCGACAATTGGAGTATTGATTAATTAATTTGTTAATTTTATTTGTACCGATAATTATGAAGTTTCAAGGTAACATTTTGATACATGTGGATTAAACATGTTAATGCTAAATGGGCCATAATTGTGTTACAAATAATACTTTGCGCGTAATGCATGTTGCTAACGAGTGAAATAATTAGCGAGGACGGGCAAAGGGAATAGGTGATACGGCCGGATTTAATGGCGCCACAGCATTCGGTGTTTGTTTAATAAAAAAAAATATATTTACTGCATATTACAAATTGCCGCATGGAAATTTTTACCTATTATGCAATTCCAGTTTCCTGGCGTCGGTTTAGAGGAATCATAAATATTGCAAATTTTTCAGGAGACAACAATAACTATAGTTTTGTAACTTGCTAGGAATGTGATTATTTATTTCTACGAATTCTAAATAGTAGTCCAATTTGAATTATTGATTTAACTGTCGCAAAAACAGTCATATTAAATATGACATGAAATGAAATCATATCGGGGGAGATATTTGCTTCCCACGAGGGCCCCCCTGCATTGGCAGAGGAGCGGAGGCTGGGGGTTCCTGGCAGACGCTTAGCGTTCTCGGGTGCTCCCTAACCGCCGGTTCTCCACAGCCAGAGTATGCAATTTAATGCATTTTCCTCAGCGGAACAAAAAAAAGGCCTACCCTTCAGGGGAGGAGAGCCCCACATAACCGCCGGCTCTCCGTAGCCGGCATATGCGATTCAACGCATTTGCCTCAGCGGAACAAAAAATGGTTAATAACGTTGGCCCAATGCTGCATGTTTGGTTTGGGCGCTGTGGCGGTAGAATCCTTCAACCCCCCCCGATGGTCCCAGAGAACACCGGGGGGTCTTAGTGGGTAGGCCGGTCCTTTTAGAACCCCACACACGGCCGCGCCTAGCCAGCGCGGTGTAACATCGTATACCTTCAAACTTCTTCGTATTTCTATGCAGGTTGCCTCAGGATGTTCTCCTTCACCGTATAATCATTAGATAAATGTGCATACGAGTATGAAATCCGAAAAACATGTTCGTACATGGCACGATCGACTAAAATATAAATAATGCGGTTTGAGTTTTAAAACAAATACAACGCCATCTATTGAAAACCCGTTGAAGACTTGTTAATCTGTCACTCGGAAAATTATTTTCAAATTGCATAAAATAAAACAAGTCAACGTGAATTTTCATTCAAAATCATTTATTACATATAATATGAACATAGGTTACCGAACAACAACAAAATCTTTCCAATTTAATCTTAACATATAGCAAATCTTTAGAATTTGTTTTGGCTTCAAATTCTTAGTCGTTTGCCATACCATTATAATTGGATAATTTCCAACTATTAGACAATATTATAAATACGAATGTTTGTTACTCTTTTACGTAAAAACTGTTGAATGGATTTTAATGAAACTTTACACTTTTATAGTTTATACATCAGCATAAGACATAGCCTACAATTTATATAAAACACAAGTCGATACGATAACCATTTATGGTGTGGACGCGGCCTTATTATCCGTCACGGGGCTTGGCCGCCATATTTCGTGAATATCTAGTGTTAGACGAACCGTTGAAATAATTCTAGTGTACGGGCTTCGGGCGTGTGCGGTGATTTGACTTCGAACGGAAGGTGCAAACAAAAGTTTGGAAAAAAAAATACTATGGATGTTATTGGCTTTGCTAGTTATATTTCGACTTGTAAGCTCTGGGAAAGATTCTGTTCTCATTGATACTATGACATACGTATTGACACGGTACTTGTGATTGCTGTGAGATTTTCAGTAAATCTACAACTCACACAAAAACCATTACAATAATCATAAACTTCTTTATTCGGCACAGCCACAATTAATATTGAGTTACATCACTACATAGTATAAAATAAAGTCGCTATCCGCCGTCAGTCTGTCCCTATGTATGCTTAGATCTTTAAAACTACGCAACAGATTTTGATGCGGCTTTTTTTAGTAGACAGAGTGATTCTTAAAGAAGGTTTATATGTATAATACATGCATGATATAGAAGCGCTGTGTGCCACACCCGATCGAAGGTCTTCGCTAAGCCAACTAACCGCCAGTGCTTCTCCCTTACTCTCAATCGCCTTTTTTTTTTTGTTCCCCTGAGGAAAATGCATTAAATTGCATACCCCGGTTGTGGCGAGCCGGCGGTTATGTGGGGCTCTCCTTCCCAGAAGGGGGAGGCCTACCCACTAAAAACCTCAGGGGTGGCCTTCCTCAGGCATGTAAGGAGCCCCCGGGAACATCAAGCCACTTCCGGGAACCCCTAGCCTCCGCTCCCCTGCCTAGAGGGGAGCCCTCCTCGGGAGAGGCTACTACCTCCCCCGGTCTCCTCCACCGACGACGCCCCCCGGCCACGGAAGGAGCGTGGTCCATCCCGGGTCGCCGTAGCAGTCGCGACTTCCTCGCGCCCGCCGGCGACCCGCGGCGACGCCGCAGCTGTGCTACCGAGCCCGGCGCCGTCTTCTTCGAGCGGGATCGGCCATCTCCCGACCCGCTCAGCGGCCTCCTTCTGGAGCATCACTGCTTCACAGAAGGAGGCCACAGCCCTCCAACCTCCATCGTCCGCCAGCATTGCCGCAATCAATGCCGGCGGAGACAGATCCCGCCCGATCTCTGCGACCAAGACTCGGCGCTCGGAGGCCCACGCGGGGCACTCCGCCAGCGTGTGCTGGGCCGAGTCAAGGTCGGATGCGCAGTGGTGGCAATGTGTCGATCCCTCCCGTCCTATTCGACACAGATACTCACCGAAGCAGCCGTGCCCGGTGAGTATCTGAGTCAATCGGTAGGTGACCTCCTCCTTCCCGTGGAGCCAAGCTTCGAGGTGAGGGAGTACGGCACCGACGGTCCGCTGGCGCGCGCCGTCTGTCTGTCCCTATGTATGTTTAGATCTTAAATTTTTTTTTAGCTTTTTTTTTAGTAGTTAGAGTGATTCTTAAAGAAGGTTTATATGTACCTACGCTAAAAAAAACCTAAACATTTATAGATTGATAATAACAAGTAATCATAATATTCACACACACAAATATATGTATATATATATATATATATATATATATATACAAAAAGCAACATGTTATGAGCAGCGACATTTTTACCAAAACCAAGATTTATTTTTTTATTTACCAGCACATAACAGTTCGTACAGTTTTAGTATGTAGCCTGAAAGAGGCATAGTAAATCCCGGTGGGGGCAGATGTTTGTGTGATTAATATTATATCTATCAAATATATTTATATATGTATGTCTATCCGTTACCCTAGATCCCATAACACAAGTCTTCAGAGCTTACTTTGGGTTTGGCTACTTGGTGTAATTGTAACAAATATTTTTTATTTTATGTAGTATTTATATAATAACGAAACTTCAATTGGCAATTAATAATATCGAGGGTATAGCGCTCAAACCCAATAAGTACGAAATTGTCACTTTCGAGATATTCAATATTTAAGTTTTAAGGGCAAAAATACCTATGTTATTTAAATAATACAGTTATAATGAGTGGTTGTAGTAAAAGTGTATACGTTGAATTAGTGTAAAACAGTATTTTTAAGTTTGTTAGATGGTCCATTTTATCATAACAAACATAAAAGTTGCAAAAGGTACCGACTTGTTGGGTTTTAGATTTAGACAAATTAAACATATAATGTATTTTAGTAAATGTTTATTTGAAGGATCACAATGAAAGAAATAATATAAATCATTCTTCTTCACTTTCGAAGGTTGTAGGTTTGGTGTACGTCTTCATACTACCTTTTTTTTTTTTTTTTTTTTTTTGTTCCCCTGAGGAAAATGCATTAAATTGCATACCCCGGCTGTGGCGAGCCGGGGTTATGTGGGGCTCTCCTCCCCAGAAGGGGAGGCCTACCCACTAAAAACCTCAGGGATGGCCTTCCTCAGCATGTAGGGAGCCCCCGGGCACACAAAGGCCACTTCCGGGAACCCCCAGCCTCCGCTCCCCTCTCTAGAGGGGAGCCCTCCTCGGGGGAAGCTACACCTCCCCCGGTCCCCTCCACCGACGACGCCCCCGGCCACGGAAGGGGCGTGGTCCATCCCGGGTCGCCGTAGCGGTCGCGACTTCCTCGCGCCCGCCGGCGACCCGCGGCGGCGCCGCAGCTGTGCTACCGAGCCCGGCGCCGCCTCCTTCGAGCGGGATCGGCCATCTCCCAACCCCGCTCGGCGGCCTCCTTCTGGAGCATTACTGCTTCACAGAAGGAGGCCACAGCCCTCCAACCTCCCTCGTCCGCCAGCATTGCCGCAATCAATGCCGGCGGAGACAGATCTCGCCCGATCTCTGCGACCAAGACTCGGCGCTCGGAGGCCCACGCGGGGCACTCCGCCAGCGTGTGCTGGGCCGAGTCGAGGTCGGATGCGCAGTGGTGACAATGTGTCGATCCCTCCCGTCCTATTCGACACAGATACTCACCGAAGCAGCCGTGCCCGGTGAGTATCTGAGTCAATCGGTAGGTGACCTCCTCCTTCCCGTTGAGCCAAGCTTCGAGGTGCGGGAGTACGGCACCGACGGCCCGCTGGCGCGCGCAGATCCGTAATTCGAGCTGCGCACGCCAGGCCGCCACAATCCGTCGGTGCCACTCCCGCTTAGGCACTTCGTGCGCGGGTTCCAGGGCGCTCCCCCCACCGCCCCCCCGGTCGACACGCCGCGACGCATACGTCGCCGCGTACATGTCGGCCAGGATGTCGAATGGGGGGGAGCGTCCCAGAACTGTCGCCGCCTCGTACGAGATTGTACGGTAGCCTCGTACGATCCGTATGGCCATTATCCGCTGCAGGCTCCGTAGCAGAGCTCTGCAGCGGGGGGACCTCGCGCAGTCTTGCGACCACACGGGAGCCCCATACATGGCCACGGATCGCACGACGCCCTCGTACAGGCGGCGGACTCCATCCCTCGGTCCCCCGAGATTGGGCAGCAGGCGATGCAATGCGCCCGCCACCCACGTCTTCATACTACCTGGGACCTTCATACTATCCATGCATGGAGTCCTCTGGTATAATAAGTTTCTCTCACATATTCAAGAGATCTTTCTTTTTAGCCAGACTAATTTGTAATTGAGTGGAATACAAGTGCTCTAAGTGCTCTGGTAATTAAACATTAACTTACGCCCCATACCAGCTTCTCCCTCTAGACCGGATTCAACGGAGAGCGATTCGCATCGTCGACCACCAGGAAACTTCGTCGGCTTGATCCTTTGGCATTGCGTAGAGATGTAGCTTCTCTCTGCATACTCTATCGCATTTACTACGGAGAATGCTCAGAGGAATTATTTGGACTAATCCCTGCTACTACTTTCCAACATCGTTCCACGCGACAAACCTTCCATCCTCACCATCTCAATACTTGGCAGTCCACCACTGTGCATTTCTCTAGAAATTTTCTGCCTCGCACAGCTAAACTGTGGAAAGAAATGTCGCCTGCAGTGTTTCCGAACCGTTACGATATCCAAACTTTCAAGGAAAGAGCGTACTCCCATTTAAAAGGCCGGCAACGCGCTTGTGACTCCTCTGGTGTTGCGGGCGTTCATGGGCGGCGGTAATTGCTTACCATCGGGTGATCCGTCTGCTCGTTTGCCCCCTATCACATAAAAAAAAACTGAAGGTGGGTTAGAATTTCGTTTTGCTCTAGTTTTATTTGTACTTACGGACATTGTACAGACATCAATGCTACGAAAGTTTTCAGATATGTCATAATTGAAATATGTATACTTTTAAGTCTCCTTTAACATATTCAATCCTTTTTATTTTAAGCCAGTTAACCGTTTCTTTCATATTATCTTTATTTTTTGTTTCTAATGAATGTTTCACTAAGATTTTTCAAGTCTAGCATGTCATTAAATTTAAATTCACTTACTTTATAATTATCAATATCTATTGTTTCTTTATTAATTATTTTAGCTCTCTTTTTTCTGGCTTCTTTAAAAACATTCTTCTACTCACTTACGCTACTTATTGTTTTATTTTTAGACGCTGATTCAATAGCTGCGTGCATGGAACCTCCATGTGAGTGTGACCACTCTCTAAGAATGTCTGTTCGATTATTTCTAAATGATCGATGTTTTGAACTGTCCAGAGCAGAAGTGCTGAGATGTACTGATTTCTATTTTGTCCGCTACAGGTCTCAAAAAAAAAAGCTAATTTCTTTGATGGATTAGGGTTATTCTTTCGATAAATAATAATACAGACACGTACCTATTTCTCCCTTTTTTACCATTTAATTCATTCCAACAGAGATAGTATGCATTATTTGGTAATTTTGATTCGTAAATAGTAAAACTCTATGAAACTAATTTCCTCATGTAGCATAATATACTTTCCCCTCCACTTGATATCTGTATGACAGCTTGTAAATCCATAGTAATAGACATAAATGAGTCATCTGTATTAGCGCGAGTTTTATCAGCCTCTTTTTCTGCTTGACATACTTTTTTACGTTGTAAATGCTCCCGATACTCTTCTTCCAAATCTTCTTTCTAGTCAGCTTTTTCGTAGTGCTTTCATGTATTGTGACTAATATCATGTATTGTGACTTAAATTTGTTAATTATTCTTTCGGAAAAAGTATTTTTTGCTTACTGTGCGGTTCTCTTTATTTGATGTTTTCTATAGTTTCCAAATCTTTGCAGGCTGAATCTTTAGGCATGAGAGAATAAAATTTTTCCGTGATACAAAGTTAATATTGTAATAATTACGACACAAAACGTTTCGTTCGTCAGGAGTACATTTAAATATATGCATTTAACACATTGAATGGGCTTAGGCACTTTGACCAATCTAGTAACACCTTTTGTAATGTAAGATAAACCCTCAGCTTTTCTCGTCTTACTAATGTTTCGCTTCCACTCTGGTAGAGCTCTCTTTCGTCTCGTTAGAGGTTTAACGGATAATTTTCAAGAATCAATTTTATTGTATCATTTTGACATTAAATGTTCTGAATGCAGAACCACTATCGTTTTGATAATATTCAATTTCATTCAATTCATCAGAATGTGTCACGTAAGTAGGATCTTTATCTGAAAAGTCGCTGCCAAAATAGAAAAATAAAACCCGATAAGCTCATTTGATTTGATTTAGCTTCTGGTTTTGTTTGTTTTTTTATCTACGAGTGTAAAGCTAAATCCCGATAAATACAAACTGTGGTAATTGCCTCTAAGCCGTTGGGTAATTTTATTTGAAATCATTGAACACTCAACACCAATAAATAGCTTTATGTGATTTAAGCGTGAAACAAAAATATTATCTAACCAGAAAACACTCTTTACAGGGTACTAGTTTTTGAGTTTTAACAAAACGCGGTCACTTTATTGGGTATTACCTGAAGTAACTTTCTTTCTACTGCGAATTCCACTTATAGGATTAGACCACTAGAAAGAGCGTCAAAAATGGATTAAGATGTACTAATAAAACGATTTTTGATTTTTCGACCCTTATTGGGTTTTAACACTATACCCTCGATATTTATGATTTATATTTAAAAAATTCGTCATAAATTAAATGTTCTCTGCAATAACCAGGTGCCGTCGTCTTTCTAGAGCGTTAGATCTAGAAAAATCCTACGTGGATGTTATAATATTGTCCGGGTAATTTCTGTACAAATCAGCTGTCTGAGAAGGAAGGTACTGCTATGATAACGAAAGATGCTGCTATGGAAGATGTTGCTATGAGGCTCGTATACACTTTCCAGATAGAGTCCGATAAGACATGAACTGCAAGTCATAGAAGCGAGGTGACTTCCCCATTGACACCTCACATCCTTATGCCCGCCCAAATACACACCTAACTGTTTGAGAACATTTCTATGTCTACTCGCTAAGCTGACTGACAATATTTACAGAGTTCACCCCATTCCCGACAAAATTATTACGTCATCAAATCAAAACCTTATCTCATCGTGTTACGGATTACCTGACTGCACCATTATTATTGTACCGCATGGAAGATGTTGTACAAAGTGTACTCATATTATGAGCAAGCGATTAGAGACTTTATCCCACTGGCTTAGGGGTGTTTAAGAAAGTGATTTGTGTTGTAATGTTTCATCGTTTACGAGAGGACTCGAAGACACAGAAATTATGTTTGAACTCAGTTTGATGATGACATGTAATTGTGCGTACGTGTGCTTCAATATTATGCGCTTATTAAATGGGACTCTGGATTTACTGGGAACTTGTTTCTTTTTTTGTATTCTAGGGACATTTCCAAACTATAGACTTTGTAAGAGTTATTTATTTATTTTATCTTTACTGCACACTATATATATATATATACGTACACATATAATGATAGAGAAAGTTTTTTTTAATAGATAGAGTGATTGAGGAGGAAGGTTTTATAGTTATAATAGCATTGCACCCGTGCGAAGCCGGGGCGTGTTGCTAGTAAAGTATAAATGACGGACTTAATACAACAAAGCAATTTCTACAAACAAAGAACTGTGTTTGGCGCAGACAAATATCAAATCTATTACAAATTTACTATCTTATATACATAGACATATAAAATTATATATACAGGGTGTCTCATTCAAATCGGTCAGTATGGGAAAGTCTGAAACTAGAAGACATACGAAGATCTGTTCTGAGGAACCATGTCATCGATTTTAATAACAAGAAAAACTGCATTCATACATTTTAAAAATCATCTGTACTCCGTCCGGGAATCGAACCCGATTGTTTTGAAAAAAAAAACCTACACTATTTCTATTTAGATATCGATTGTGTAGGTCTTAAGCAGTAAATGTCTCTATGAAACATGATGTCTAAAATGAATAAAATGCATTGTTTTCACATACTTTATTTTATTTTAGTAGGTGCTCGAAGTGACCGCCGCTTTTTTCAATACAATATTCAACACGTTTAGGTAACGATCTTATGATTGCATTTTGTATCTTCATGTGGTGAATTTGCGTTAAAATTGTCTCTATGACAACTTTTAGGTCTTCAACGGTATCATAACTTGTTTTGTACACTTGATCCTTAACGTATCCCCACAAGAAATAGTCCAGAGGCGTTAAATCGGGCGACCTTGCGGGCAAAATTTGGTAGGGCAAAAATGGCAATGTCTCTTGGCAACAATGCATTTTATTCATTTTAGACATCATGTTTCATAGAGACATTTACTGCTTAAGACCTACATAATCGATATCTAAATAGAAATAGTGTAGGTTTTTTTTTCAAAACAATCGGGTTCGATTCCGAACGGAGTACAGATGATTTTTAAAATGTATGAATGCAGTTTTTCTTGTTATTAAAATCGATGAAATGGTTCCTCAGAACAGATCTTCGTATGTCTTATAGTTTTAGACTTTCCCATACTGACCGATTTGAATGAGACACCCGGTATATATATATTGAAAATAATTATCTCCGTTACTATAATTCTAGCACTTTGAAGCTAAAGTTTTTTTAATAACGAAGAAATACGAGTGTAATCAGACAGCTAGCCCTTTGACTGAACAACGTCATTCAATTACACAGCTATACGTCGTTTAGTCGACTTGTTGATTGCAACTTCAACATTACAGCTAGACGACGCTTAGCCAACTGGTTAAATGGCAAATTAACTAAGGTGACCATTAGTTTTGCACTTACAGTCGGGTCAATTTAATAGGCCACATTTGACATTTGTTCATAGTGGGTGACCTGCTTAAACACTCCGATTATGGTGAAAAAATCGATATTTACTTCAAACATATGTGAATCGAATACAGTTATTATGGAAAAGTACTTTTTTTATAAGATCCCTGTCTTATAAAAATAGTACTTTTCCACAATAACTGTAATAGGCAAACGAGCAAATGGATTACTTGATAGTAAGTGATTATCGCTGCCCGCAACAACAGACGTGTTGCCGGCCTTTTAAATGTGAATACGCTCTTTTTTATAGGTACTGTATTAATATATTTTACTAGTTTAATTGCCTTAAAATTTTTTAATACCAATTATTTCTCTGTTAAAGAAGTTATTATTGTTTTTTTATTATAAAACAAAAGAATAACATGTTAAATTTTAATAAAAATTTGACTCAAAAAAAATCAAAATCAAAATCAAAATAATCTTTATTCAACATAGACTTTTACAGGCACTTATTGACGTCAACAGACAAAACAAAAAAACAAAGCTTAAAAAAGAAAACAAAAACCTTGTTCGTACGTACGAATAAGGAAAAAAAGAAAAAATAAAAAAATTGACACCTGTTAGGAAATTGGGAGAGCCTTCTCGAGAAGAACAGGCAAGAAACTCTGAAGGTCTATTTTTTATCTCCTCTTTACAATGTTAATAATTACAATGATATAATACAATATAGTATAAGATACAATCATACCTAATACGATTACAGTCGTATGTATGTTTACATACAAAAATAATACAATAAACTAACTGACTGACTATTAATTCATGGTGAATAATGCCTTCACAAGTAATCATTGCATTCATTCGATTTTTTGAGGGACATCACTTACGTATAGACTTCACTGAACGCAACATTGTAACAACGGTCATTTGTGCATTTCCAAACTAAAAAAAATATTGAATATTTTAAGTCCGCCATTACAAGGATAGTTGAGGAATTTTAATGAAATGTCAAATGTGGCCTATTAAATTGACCCGACTGTAATTTGAGAGCATAGGAAGACTTTTTGTAATTTCTTGGGAAGTTATTCTTGAATTAAGTTTAAGAGGTAACCAATAGTTCGATGAAATAAGTAAAAATGAAAAACAAATTATTAATCATAATATTGTTTATTGCACCAAGCAAAAAATTACAAGCGTCCATAGGCGACGGTGACTGCTTACCATCAGGCAGGCCGTAAGCCTTTTTGCTACCGTTGTAGTATACATTACAAACTCAAAAATTTACGAAGCAAGAATCATTTCATAATTCCTGCCTTTATAATTCGAAATTATAAACTTATTTGCAAACAATAAATGATTTTTACTATCCAATTTTGATTTTTAACATCAGATAGAGCAATTTAACTCAATACATCCAATTTTCCTGTGTGTATATTCGACCTTCTTGATCCATTGCAGTGTATCAACAGGTACCAATTAAATAAACAGGCATGAACATAGTTACAATTTCATTTATCATTTATATTTCTTTATAACAATTAATTTATTCCTAAATGAATCAATTATTACATAACAGTATTTTGAGGTTTATTTAAACATGGAATGCATGCATGGACACGATTTTCATAAGTTTAATTGTCATTTAAGAATGGACATTCTACAACGAGTTGTTTTATTGTCGAATTTCAAATACATTTTTTACATTTGTTTAGTCATTCAATCATATCTATTATCTTTAAATTATTAAGGAATGAATCAGATCATAGAGAACGCAGGGGACGGAAAGAGATAGCGGTACGTTATCCAAATAGAATCAGAGCGAGATACATCATCTTCATTCTCTCATTATGCGACTAAATGAAATAACAAGAATTGTCCAAATTTGCTGTTATGGTTAAAATTAATGTCATTCATATTGTCCATGATCCTTGTGGGCAACCCAAAAAAAAAACATTCTATTGAAAAAGCTCACACAAAATTTGAAATGGGACGAAATTTTATTTTCAAAAATGGAACTATTGAATTCCAATGTTATCTTGAGACGAATTTCAAAAATGGAACTATTCAATTTCAATGTTATCTATGAGACGTTAATCTACGTTCAATGTTATCTATCTCTATTAGACGAATTTCAAAAATAGAACTATTAAATTTTAATGTTATCACGAGACGAATTTCAAAAATGGAACTATATAATTTTTATGTTATCGTTAGGTGAACTGTACACGTTACCGCAAGGGAAGGTCAATCAGCCCGCTCTGTCATTAGGGCGCGGGCATACCGTCCGACCGTTAAATTGATCAGTCATTTTCTTAATTGAAAAATGTATTACGCTCTTATTTTCGAGTTTCGTGCTTCACGTACTTTTATATGAATGTAGGTGAGGTTGGGAACGGCGTTTCCTGATTTTAGGCGTGTAGGGATTAAGTGAAGGTAGAGTGGCGCCACGTGGAGCGGTAAAACGCGTCACGTATACAGGATGTCCCAAAGTTTACGCAAGATTTAATGTAACACATATTTTGCTTATTTCATTTGTTGTTCATGAAGTTGTAAAGTCTACAGGAGAGTGTTATTTATGGAATAACACATAATGTAACCAAAGTCATCGACCTAGTCCACAGGATTCGCAAACTGAAGTGGCAGTGGGCTGGCCATGTTAGCCGTAGAACCGATGGCCGTTGGGGCAAACGTGTTCTAGAGTGGATACCGCGAAACGGCAAACGTAGTGTAGGACGTCCTCAGGCAAGGTGGAGTGATGATTTGCGCAGGACGGCTGGCAGGAGCTGGATGCGAGAAGCCGAAAATAGATCTCATTGGCGTACACTCGAAGAGGCCTATGTCCAGCAGTGGACGAAGAGGGGCTGATGATGATGATGATGACATAATGCAATCCATTATCCATATTATTATTATAACGCGAAAGTTTGTAAGAATGGATAGACGTTTGTTACCCTTTTGTCTAAAACATGACAAGTTAGTTGATCAATACATTGTAACACACTATGAGTACGTACTTATGCAATAACATAAAAGTTTAATGTTTTGAAGGCAGCGTGCGTGAGCGTCTGATGCTGTGAGCAATAGCGATTCCTTCGCCGTAGGAGCGTCAGATAAATGTACATATGAAATTCGAAAAATATAAACACATTGGTACATGGCGGGATCGATCCTGCCCCCCCCCCCCCTCCTAATCACCCGATTCGTAAATCAGTGCCGAGACCAGAACACCACCGACGCTCTGACTCGCGTGACTCTGACACGAGCCAAAGTAGTCGAAGGCCTAATGGTCTTAAAACAGTTAGGGTAAGTCGTGATTTTTCCCCTCACGAGAGAGAGATTGGGAATCCTCACAAGGAGCACGAAACGTTCCCAGGATACTCCCGACTGCACGCGGTCAGAGCGGTCTGACCACGTGACCTGCCGACTAAACTCAGCCTGTGCCTAAGTTCTAAGAACCTTATAGTCAAATCGTGCGATAAGCTCGTGCGCCTCAGAGGGATGTATATGAGCTTTGATGACCAAGTGCCAAATTATTTAAAGAATCATACCCAAACATCTCAGCTACTTTGACTTTGACTTTGACGACCTCCATAGTCGAGTAGATAATACACCGGTTTCAAGGTGTCGCCATCTCTGAGGTCCCGGGTTCGAATCCCGGTGGGGGCAGATGTTTGTGTGATGAATGCGAGCATTTGTACCTTAGTCATGGTTGTTGATATATATTTCAATAAAAATTATTTATATATGTATAATATATGTATGTCTATCCGTTACCCTAGATCCCATTGCACAAGCCTTACAGAGCTTAGTTTGGGCTAGGCTGATTGGTGTAAGTGTAACAAATATTTATTATTATTTACTTCTTTGTGTTAATATTTCGCTCACACTCCACACAAATGATATCTAATATACATTCGTATAGTCTATACGTTGTATATGTGTATAGTGGTCGCCGACATTTTTAATAAGCAATCCGTAGTCGCCTCAGCCTCAATGATCGGCAGCACCTTCCGGGATATTGCAACAGATGTTCTAATTAGGGCGGGCGGGGGCTATATTGCGAGCGCGACCTTTCAATAATGAAGACCGGGGACGCCCTGTGGAGGGTTAGTTGATGAGAGTTTGAGATTTTTATGTTTATTTTTTAGCAAGTTTCAATAGTACAGTTCTTATCGGAAAGAAGTGGTTGTTACATACGGACGGACAGACAGACAGACAGACAGACACGACGTATCCATAACGGTTCCGTTTTTTCCCAATTGGCTGCGGTTTAAACATAAAAAAAGAAATGCATATGCGTGCTATGCTTTTAGTTTGCATTCTGCAAAAAATATATTTCAGTAGATTTTAAATTAAATAGATTGATAAAGTCGTTTTTATTATAATAAATAATGTTGTTCTAATTTATTTTATTTTATTATAAGTAGTATATTTTGAACTAAACAACCCTAATCAATTAACGCAGGCCCTTCTAGACCTGCGAGCGACGGCGTCTGAGCCGTCGCCTCCCTTGTCTCCCTTTATTCGGCAGCCTTCTGCTTCGCCACGAGTAGGTTCCGAGTCAATACAGGCCAGTCCCACTTTGGAGAACCGCGCCTCTTCTAGTGCTTATGCCCTCCCCATGGGGCAGCGCTTACCGTACCTCTCCTGAGGTACGGCCCCCTTCCATATAAGCCAGTAGGGTCATTAGGACCAAAGGCTCAGGCTGAGTTTAGTTGGTCGGTCTGTTGGGTCGAGCCGCCTCGATTCACTATGAGTCCGATATAATCAACGCATCCCTGCTTGCCTGTTGCGTTGGTATCCGTGAGGATTCTCAGCCTCCTCTCCTGAGGGAAAAAAAAAAACTAAACAACTCATTTTAGAATAAACGTGAGGATTAGTCCTTATAATTAAATAATTTAATAAATAAGACAAAAACGCGGATCACGATTCTGCGGAGAATAAATTTTAACTTAGAAAAATTGTACATATACCTCGAACTAATAAAATACTCGTATTGGTCTACAGTAATATAATGTTATTCAATTGTTTTCAATTGGGCGTAATTCCATTAGTTGAGTGTTTTCTTTTTTTTCATCTATATTATCTATCTATTTTTTTTAATTATTTTCTTGTTCCGAATAATAATTATAACTTTGTCTGTAAATGTCAATTTGGAGAAGTATACTATGGTACTATAGGCGATTGTAACCTCTTAACCCGGCGCCAATGACGTTGGGTCATATTGACCCGAGACATTTTTTAACGAACATATCGACGTCATACACATACGTGCGTCAAGTCCAATCGGGTAACTTTGACCCAGCGTCATTGTAAATGTAATATTTTCGTGACATACTTATTTTTTCTATTTAGTGATTTTATATTTATTTTTTGTGTTCTTTAATAGATTTTTGAAGAAAATGGCACTGACAAATGATCCGTGGAGAATATTGGAAGAGTCAGATGAAGACCAGTCAAATTCTACTTCGGAAGAATCGCACAACTCACAGGTGAACCACAGAAACCACAGATGAACCAACTCAAAAGATTCCAGGCGTTCGCAAGAGATGCCAAATATGTCCGTCCAAAAAGTTGTAGTAGTTCGATGTCAGTAAATGAGGAAAAAGAAGACTGATTTGCATTTATAATAAAAAAAAACTTAATTTGATCTCTTTTTTAGTATTATAAGGTATTTATGACGACCTCCATAGTCGAGTGGATAGTACACCGGTTTCAAGGTGTCGCCATCTCTGAGGTCCCGGGTTCGAATCCGGTGGGGGCAGATGTTTGTGTGATGAATGCCAGCATTTGTACCTTAGTCATGGTTGTTGATATATATTTCAATAAAAAATATTTATATATGTATAATATATGTATGTCTATCCGTTACCCTAGATCCCATAGCACAAGCCTTACAGAGCTTAGTTTGGGGCTAGGCTAATTGGTGTAAGTGTAACAAATATTTATTATTATTATTATTATTACCAATGGTTATTAACATTACTTAAACCAAAAATTATAATTAACATATGTTGTTTGTTCAAAGTTGATTTTGCACTTCTTGTTGAGTATGTCAATAAAAGTTTAATTACTATATCTATATTAGGTTTATTTTATTTATTTTTATGCAGAAAATACCTTTATTTAGTAAACATTAATTACAATTTAGTAGAAGTATATATTTTTTATTATAAATCCTCAATAAAACGTCGGGTCAAAATGACCCAACGTCATCGTTCTTGCAATGTTTTTCGCGTCATTGGCGCCGGGTTAACCATTAGATAGGTAGTGTACTTTTTATTACTACTAATAATTACTGGTTATAAAAAATATCGCCTTTTTTTCATGACGGTACGCAGAGATCACAGTTTTCCGTACCATGCAAACATACCTTTTTTTCTTTTTCGAGGGGAAATACTCCTTATGCACCGTGACACCGCGCTGGCTAGGCGCGGCCGTGTTTGGGGCTCTCCGGTCAGAGGGACCGGCCTACCTACTAAAACCCCCCGGTATCCTCCAAGTCCATATCGGGGCGCATGGCAGGGTGCGCTTTCGCGATTCTCGCCACACGCCCACATCCAAACATAGCTTCCTCGACTTTCCATGATACTTTTATGCACACTCGTCGTTTACGGGTACTCTTGACCTGGCCTTCTTTCAGTATATCCACATATTCGGTCCAAGTATGTTCGTCTAGGTTGTTCCCTACCAACTGATTCGCCAGTCGTCATTCGTTCATTCTTTCTACGTGTCCAAACTATCCAAGTATACACTTTGTTTATTAACCATTTTTCATGCCAAAAATCTGCCCCCCTAGACAAAATGCCTTTCTATTTGCGTTTTCTATAATAGATAACATAAAAAATGTATGGAACTGACATTTCCAGTAGATACGTTACGTGACTTGATGACGCTGATAGAAAACTCGCAGACAAGATGATAACTGTGCTTCTGTTCTATCGCTCGTCTGTGTTCTATTTTGACAGTTGAAGAGTTCTATACAAATTCAAAGACACAATGTAGTTTGTGACGTAAAAAATAGATACGGTTCTATTCTATTTCTACTCAACAAAGCGATTGCTCACACCCAATAGACTGCTGATAGATTGTTTGTTTGTTGTTTTAAAATAGTGTGTTTTTGCCAAATTATTCCTAAAAATGCACATGATAAAGGTTTTGTGGGCAGCTCATACCGAAGAAACGTTGATTCGGCGTAGAAGGAGGGTTCAAAGTCGACGGCAGCTGGAAAATATTAATGACATGCCCGAAAGTTTATTTATCAGAGAAAGCCAGACAGACAAGAGTTACTTTTGCAATTATAATATTAGTATGGATCTTTAATTTGATAAACTTTTTATATAATCTTGATTGTATAAATATTAATATTATGTCATTTTGAAACAACCGAAAGTAAACAAAGCTAATTTGAATTCAATACTGACACTCGCTTTTGTAATGATTAATTGTAAATCTCATACTTACCTCTAAATAAATGTCTACGCAACGATTTTCAATTTCAAATCCAAAGTTTGTTTAATTTAGTCCTCATTAATGTAGGTAAATAATTGTGAAGTATGCACGTTTGAAATGTTTTGAGGTTCCTCCTAATGGCATTTTTTCTCTTTAAGCAAAGGGAATTAAGGCGAATCACGGTAGATTATTTTCTATTTCTATTCTATTTTCTACTGTCACGGTAGACACAGCCATTCTATCAGTAGATACACTTTGTCTAGCATTTTTCGATAGAAAACGCTTAGTCTATTATAATAGTAGAAATAGAATAGAAAAGACGCGCGTGCTTTTTGTCTAGGGCTACTGTTTCGCACTTCTCGCCCGCACGCGCTCGCTAGTGTCGCTAGTAGATAATAGTTAGTGTGTTGCAACGTGGTGGCTGCACTGACGCGACAATAACAGACCCACCTATACGCGACCCACGCCTTTACATTTTTATTCCTATTTATTGTGAGGGTAACTAAACAGTGCCAATGAAAATATATGTAATATAATAACTCTTTCTCCTTGGACCACAAGCATCGGATAAAAGAAAATATTTGGCAATGAAATCCCCAGTCCAATGTAATTGCCAACACCGGGATTCGGCCCACAAGAAAAAATCACGCTTTCGTCTCGCACACTTTTTGTTACGAGCGATTAGATAAATATATTGATTCATACGCAGTATCCTTGTACCTATGACATTCATGTGTCCATGTTCCTACCTATGATCGGTAAATATCGTGCGTTCGTAATTGAGAACATCATAAAAACAAATTTATATAGAAATATTTCAATAAGTATTATTTTTATTGTCATTTGTGATTTTAAGTAAATTTTACGATGCGAACCTTTTTTTTAACGAGGTGTACCTGTTAATGCCTTATTAACAGGCGTGTATGGGACTCACCCGGTGGGAAGCAGTCCAGGGCATACCCACTAAACGACCTAGATGTCCATTCTGTTCTCACTTAGGGCGATGTAGGTACTGGAAGCCCAATTTCTCCAGATCACCCTTGGACAAACCGGCTGGTTACGGGTCGGGTATTAAAGCCTGTGGGGTAGCCTTTGCATGCGCGCTGGAGGAGCCACCCAAGCGCACAGGCCACACCTTGAGTGGTCATTGAGGGGCTAGAAATGTTCGTCCCTTCCACCCAGTTAAATACTCTAAGAGCGGCGGATGGGAGCGGCGTAAGGATCGTTTTCCCGCTCCCTCTCAGCTGTCTCCTTCTGAAAAATAACATTTTCATAGAAGGAGGCTACAGCCTCCCATACGATACAAACCCAGCCTTGACAAGTTACATTGTATAAAATCGAGATGCCAATTATCATTCAAGAGTAACGGGCAAGATGGGACCTTAAAAAGAAAATCGGGAATTCTTGCTGAGAGAGCCTTACATACTCTTGATGCCTAGCCAATGGCATGAATCGATATCCGTTTTTACCCTAAAAAAAAAACAATTTTCAAGCGGTGGGTAAAAGACGGGTCTAAAGAGCCTGTCTTCGACCGTCCAAGGTATAAATTATGCCTTGATGTGCGATTTTTCAAGCTTCTTCGTCTTGGGTTTACTACTATGTCTAGGATAATCCTACAGAGGAACTAACTTGATCCGTAGCCGGTTGAGTTATCCTGTGTGGTCCACTAAAATTAGGATATAGTGCGAATGTCCTGCTTCCCAGCGAAAGAGCGTCTAATACACGGTTGCTGATTTAGCCATAGACAGCGAAGCATATCAAGATCCTACTCAATATAAAAAGCACAGTTACTAACCTTACCAATCAAGAACATCGATCAGACACAAAAATAAAATAATAAAGCTTCTTAAGTAACAATTTATTTGGAAGACACGGTAATGAACAAGATTTAATGGCGGCACAAAGTTTTCCCATTAATAAATTTGCGGCCAAATCTGAGGTACAATTTATAGGTGTAAGTTTTTTGTTTCGCTACGCCTACTTTTAGTTTCGTGTTTTTGTTAGTACATCGGTAGAACACTTAAATGCGAAACTCGGTCTGTCTGTCTCACTTTCACGCGAAGACTATCGAACTGCTTAAAAACAATGACACAAGTAGTCTAGAACCTGAGAAAGGACATAAGATACTTCTTCTTTTTCTTGCCCTGTTCCCAATTTTCATTTAGGATCCGTGAAATATGTCTTCCTCTTCGACTCTCTTCTGTCACTCGATATTTTGATACTCACCCCACACCGACCCTTTTACACACCCTTTGTTTCTTCGGTCTTCCTCTCCCCTCACACCCATCCACTGTCATGTCCATAACTCTCCTATAGGATACCTTAATGCAAAAAATAGCGAGAAAGGATTAAAAAACCGGCAAGTGCGAGTCGGACTCGCGCACCGAGGGTTCCGTACAAACCTGCAAGGTTTACAAAGTTCTTTCATTACGACAATCGAGTCATAACTATGGTATTTTTATTGCAAAACGAAATTCATAACATTACAACTTGATAGCTCTACGCGTTCATGAGGAAAAAAGTAATAAGTTTATATTTATTAAAAAATATATTTTGTAATGTAACTAAAAATTTAAGGTTTTCGGAATTTTTCCTTTATGTGTGCTATAAAACGTTGCTTCTTGCCAAATTTCAAGATTCTAGGTCGACTGGAAGTACCCTTTAGGTTTTGATTCCCTTGCGAGTACTTGCGAGTTTCAAAATATGCAGCTTAAATTGATGTTCTTTTGATTGCGTTGACATAGAAGTTTGATTTTGTTACAGCTTAAAGGTATTATAGACCTGAGTATTTGGTATGAATTTCAATTTAATACCTTTACGCGTTTATGAGGAAATGGGTAGTAAGTTTAAAATTATTAAAAAAATATATATTATGTGATGTAACTAAAAATTTATGGTTTTCGTAATTTTTCCTTTATCTATGCTATAATACGTTGCTTCGTACCAAATTTCAAGATTCTGAGTTTACGGGAAGTACCCTGTAGGTTTTGATTCCCTTGCAAGTGTCGAAAATTTGCGGCATAAACGGCTGTATCTTTTGATTGCGTTGGCTTAGAAGTTGGATCTTTCACAGCTTCAAGGGACAGTAGACCTGAGTAATTGATATAAATTTCAGCTTCATACCTCCACGCGTTCCTGAGAAAAAGGGTCTTGACAGACGGACGGACAGACGGACAACAAAGTGATCCTATAAGCGTTCCGTTTTTTCCTTTTGAGGTACGGAACCCTGAAAAGGGGATGGAATATCATTCGTATGGATAGTTCGTCATTTTTAGTCATAAGTCAACTTATTTTATAGGTTTTTGATTAGATATAAATAAATAGAACATTCACGGTTGTAATATTTCAAAGAGGTAAAAATAGGGGAATAGACTTAGTAACTATTTTCATAAAGAACAAAGTTAGAAACTTATTTTTTAGGCTTTTTGTTAGCTCTATCAAATTTTGTAAAAAATTACCCTATAGAGCGTAATGATACATTCCCTGTACGTTGTATGGCAACATAATTTATTGTAAATGTTGTTATTACTTTTGATAAAGCTGATAAGTTTCTTGCGCCCATTCTTCTTAAGAAAAAAAAAATTTGGACGATTCAAAGGAGCTTTCTATAAAGTCATATTTGAAGTTAATTTTGATTTTAGATTTCATGTAAATTGATTCACAAACTATTGAACCAATTTTGATGAACGATTATATAGAGATAGTTCGATATAAGACAGGGACATTTTTATCATTAGATAAAAACAACTGGTTGGATTTCAATGCAATTTGATACGACGATTTTTGGAGACCACGAGAAGAACGCAAGAGAATCATTCCTTTTGGAAAATCTGATATACCGCGATCAGAATACGAGTTAAATACATATGTATAAAAAGAAATTTATGGAGTTGTTTCCATGGTAAGCGCCATCGCCATCTCAACTATTACTTTTGCAAATCCGCTGTACGAATTCCGGTTTGAAACGTACGACAAGTTTGTGAAATTACTGGCTACCGTGACTTATGTCACAAATTGGCAATGTGCAACTGTGGTCCTTGTTACATAATTGAGACAGTTACAGAACCGCAGTATTATAATAGACCATAATTAACCCACGACGGTATACCTCTTATGGAGCGTCGGTGACGCTGTAGCCTTGGGCTTCTAGTGGATCGAAGATTCGATCCTGCTATATATTGAGGAGTTGTATCCTCATATAGGAAGCAAGTTTGAAGTTTTATGGTAAATTGATGACATGCTCACGCATGATTATCCCTAGTAACCCTTAAGGCCTAATCACCTTAATAAGTAACTTCGGACCTCCTGGAGACGCTGTAGTGAGCTGTGATAATGAAGGTAATATTTATTACTTAACGTACTTAATTATGTATAAAATAGGGATACGCTGTTTTATAAATAAATAAATATTTCTTACACTTACATCAATTAGCCTTTTTTTTTCCCCTGAGGAAAATGCATTAAATTGCATACCCCGGCTGTGGCGGGCCGGCGGTTATGTGGGGCTCTTCTCCCCAGAAGGGGGAGGCCTACCCACTAAAACCCTCAGGGATGGCCTACCTCAGGCATGTAGGAACCCCCGGGAACACAAAGCCACTTCCAGAAACCCCCAGCCTCCGCTCCCCTGCCCAGAGGGGAGCCCACCTGGAGGGGCGTGGTCCATCCCGGGTCGCCGTAGCGGTCGCGACTTCCTCGCGCCCGCCGGCGACCCTACATCAATTAGCCTAGTCCAAACTAAGCTCTGTAAGGCTTGTGTAACTATTTTTGATAGATATATATATTGGCAACCACGACTAAGGTACAAATGCTCGCATTCATTACACAAACATCTGCCCCCACCAGGACTCGAACCCGTGACCTCAGAGATGGTGACAAGTTGTTGTGACACGTTAATTATGTTATCAAACTTTCCACCTTTCTTCATGATACCATGATTTCTATGATTGATGACATGATTTCTACCTTACCTAAGTTTAAAAAATGTCATTTTTCCTTTGGCAATTATAAGTAAACCTACCAATTCTACTGTTAATAAGTCCAGGTGAAATACGCTTCCATATTTCTTTTTATCATCAAATATGATATGACATGAAAGCTATACAATTCCCTATTTATTCTCTTGCCTTTATCCCAAACTAAGCATTGAGATTTGCAAGGTAGCTTTCACTTCCAAAAAACCGTCCACCAAAAGCTGGCATAAGCTTAATTAACGATCACATTTATGAAATATGAAATTTATGAAATATGAAATTTATGAAATAGTTAAGTAATTCAGCAACTTGATAATCACACAAAAAACATAATTCAATTAATGTGAAACACTTTTGATTCTTAGGTAATATTATCGTAACCGTCCTCACTTCAAGGATTTATTTCAAGGAGTTGCGATTTATCTGTGCCCCTAGCAACACAGATATCCCTGTGCTATGGTTATTTACCAACATGTAGGCCATTTGTTCGTCTGCTACTAAACGTAATAAAAAATCTATTTCTTTACAGAATGAAAATGGTTTCTTCAGCACGCTGTAATTACTGTTCCTATGAAGACCAAACTTTGGATCACCTTATACTAAATTGCTCGAAATTTAATATTAAACGCCTTATTTTCTTGGATCAGATATTAAAAGTCTATCGAACTCCTGATAAAGTCCCGCGCTCTATGCCAGCAATGTTAGTTTATCCAGATGTGTATATACCGATATATCAGTTTTTCACTTTAATAAACTGTAATATATAGAAAAGAGAATTAAAATAAGATAAAAGAAGAAGAAACTAGAAGACGTTGTGTATAGAAATAGAAGAATAGTGTAAAATAGAAAACTAAGTACTAATGACAAGGCAGCATGAGCCCAAGACTTTAGCTTTAAAAACAAAAAAAAATCTATGTCATATTTAGTTGCAGTGGGATTCTATATGTAGCAATAAATGAATCAAGGTGGCTCACACCTTATCATTCTACAATCTCTCTTCGATTATCCCCATCTCGAAGCCAAAAATCTCCAAGCGCCTGAAATTCAAACGAACAAAGACCGAAATCATCACAGAAGCGTGATACATAAATTACTTGACTGACAGCCCAATACACATAACGTCGGTAAACGGGGGAAAGCCCAAATTTTCGAGTTGAATAGAGCCCGCCTCGGCGAAAGCTTCGAAACTATAATACCCCATTTTTTCCGTCGGCTCTAATTTCTCGGAAAATATGCCGCGTGTTGCAGCTCAGCAGATTCCTAATTTGAATCATTCGTACGGAACGCGAGAGAGTAGTAGTAGGCCGGCCAAAGAGTTCCGACAAAGTTGCATTTCTTTCAAAGCGCTATACTGAATCAAATACTCAACTAAAAAGTAAGTTTTTTATAGCGCTATACTGAATTAAATACTTAACTAAAAAGTAAGTTTTTTTAAAAGGCTACAATGAATCAAATACTTAACTAAAAAGTAAGTTTTTTAAAGGGCTATAATGAATCAAATACTTAACCAAAAAGTATTTTTTTTATAGCGCTATACTGAATCAAAAACATAACTAAAAAGTAAGTTTGTTAAAGGGCTATAATGAATCAAATACTTAACTAAAAAGTAAGTTTTTTTATAGCGCTATACTGAATGAAATACTCAACTAAAAAGTAAGTTCTTTTATAGCGCTATACTGAATCAAATACTCAACTAAAAAGTAAGTTTTTTTATAGCGCTATACTGAATCAAATACTCAACTAAAAAGTAAGTTTTTTTATAGCGCTATACTGAATCAAATACTTAACTAAAAAGTAAGTTTGTTAAAGGGCTATAATGAATCAAATACTTAACTAAAAAGTAAGTTTTTTATAGCGCTATACTGAATGAAATACTCAACTAAAAAGTAAGTTTTCTTATAGCGCTATACTGAATCAAATACTTAACTAAAAAGTAAGTTTTTTTTATAGCGCTATACTGAATCAAATACTCAACTAAAAAGTAAGTTTTTTATAGCGCTATACTGAATCAAATACTTAACTAAAAAGTAAGTTTTTCCTATTGCTTGCCATTACTATCTTCAAATCTTGAATATCAACCAAAAATACACTTACACCAATAAGTCTACCCCAAAGTAAGCTCTGTAAGGCTGGTATTATGGGATCTAGGGTGACGGATAGACGTACATATATTATACATATACAAATATATATTAACAACCATGACTAAGTAGTAAATGCTCGTATTCATCACAAAAACACCAGTCCCCACTGAGACTGGAATCTAGAATAATTATTTAACACTTCATATTGTATAGCTTACTTTATTCAATTTATAAATTAATCTTATACATGTTATTATGGACTAAAATTGCCTGTAATATTTTTTTTATTACTAGCTTATATCAGCGTATATAAAGATATACTCTTTATGAATTGTAGCCTATGTGTTATTTTTATGTATTGATATTGTAAAGTTACATTGAACTCCATTTAGTAAATTTTATGTAAGAGTGTAACAAATATGCATACTTGCAACTTTCGCTCTTTATGTATATATTGTCTATTTTTAAATTACAATCAACGGATATTAGATAACGTGTATGATAATTGACAAATGTTGTCATTTTTCAAATCAATACATAGTATAAAACAAAGTCGCTTTCGCTGTATGTCCGTATGTATGCTTAGATCTTTAAAACTACGCCACGGATTTTGACGCGGTTTTTTTTAATAGATAGAGTGATTCTTAAGGAAGGTTTGTATGTATAATAAATGCATAATATAGTAGAGAAACACTGATAAATTTAAAGGTTTCTAATGTGATGTCGTAAATAAGCACGTTTTTTTGCGCTTATATTGCAAACGCTGGCTGAACCCTACGAGATAGACCAAAATAATGTACTACAGTATTGTACAACTTACAAAAATCCACAAAAAAGTCCGCGATGGTATATGTCTATCTCTTAGGGATAACCCACCATAACCATTTTTTCACTGCACCCGTGCGAAGCCGGGGCGGGTCGCTAGTGATTAATAAAGAAATGATGATTTTTTCTCGCCATTGCAGTTATAGTTTCATACGTAAATCTTTCAACGTTCAATCACGAACAAGTGAAGTCGCTTCGTGAAGTCGCTTCGTGAAGTCGCTTCGTGAAGTCGCTTCATTTAATAATCTTCTGCGTTCGTCCGGCCTTAGATAAAACCTGATGTTTGCTAGTATTCCTATAAGCAACCTTTGTGTTTGTTGATTAATATCAGTGGAGTGATACGTCCTCTTGAATATGTTAAGAATTTATCCTGATAACGCTTTCGAGAAATTATCTCGATTATTTCGAATGCAAACAACAACTCATAGTAAAACATTTGTGCGAGATTCTCAGGTGTGGTGTAGTCGTGATTATGCGAGTTGGGGAATGTTAAATATTTCTGGGAATCGTAAAAATCACACGCGCTTACGTGCCTTTTTTTTTTGTTCCCCTGAGGAAAATGCATTAAATTGCATACCCCGGCTGTGGCGAGCCGGCGGTTATGTGGGGCTCTCCTCCCCAGAAGGGGGAGGCCTACCCACTAAAAACCTCAGGGATGGCCTTCCTCAGGCATGTAGGGAGCCACCGGGAAGAGGAGAGCCTCCTCGGGGGAGGCTCTACTACCTCCCCCGGTCACCTCCACCGACGACGCCCCCCGGCCACGGAAGGGGCGTGGTCCATCCCGGGTCGCCGTAGCAGTCGCGACTTCCTCGCGCCCGCCGGCGACCCGCGGCGGCGCCGCAGCTGTGCTACCGAGCCCGGCGCCGCCTTCTTCGAGCGGGATCGGCCATCTCCCGACCCCGCTCGGCGGCCTCCTTCTGGAGCATCACTGCTTCACAGAAGGAGGCCACAGCCCTCCGACCTCCCTCGTCCGCCAGCATTGCCGCAATCAATGCCGGCGGAGACAGATCTCGCCCGATCTCTGCGACCAAGACTCGGCGCTCGGAAGCCCACGCGGGGCACTCCGCCAGCGTGTGCTGGGCCGAGTCGAGGTCGGATGCGCAGTGGTGGCAATGTGTCGATCCCTCCCGTCCTATTCGACACAGATACTCACCGAAGCAGCCGTGCCCGGTGAGTATCTGAGTCACGCGCTTACGTGCCTATGTTTTAAATGTAATTTTACAAAAGATGACGCAGATCCATATAGAGCGACGATTAAAAACTGACCCCGCTTGGCGTGTACGCTCATAATTATATTTTAATGTTTCACAAAATTATTAAATCATCTCAAAATTATATATTACCATTATATTCTATTTATAATTATATATTATCTACGCGACACAACATTCATCCTCATCACCTAGACGCTTGGCAGACCTCCACAGTGCGTTTTTCCAGGAATTTTCAGCCACGCACTACTAAACTGTGGAATGAATTGTCGCCTGAAGTATTTCCGAACCGATGCGATATCAAAACCTTAAAAAAAGAGCATATTCCCATTTAAAAGGCCGGCAACGCATCTGTGACTTCTCTGGTGTTGCGGGTGTCCATGGGCAGCGGTTATCGCTTACCATCAGGTGATCCGTATGCTCGTTTGCTGCCCTATCCTATAAAAAATAGGCTTTTACGCGCACTTATTGACGTCAAACAAATATAACATTTAGGGACACAAAGAGCTTAAGAACCACATAAACTTGTACACAGAAACGAAGAAGGATAACAAAAAAAAAGTACTCCACACCTGTTCGGAAATAGGGAGAGCCTTTCAGATAAGAATATGCAAGAAACTCTAAAGGTTAAATATTTTAATCTGCTTTTTTCAAAATCATAAAATAGCATAATTACATCTATTTATATATCATAAAAATTAAATCCAAGCATTTTTAACATTTAAAAAATCATTGACCTTGTAACACTTTCTGAAACTTACTACGTTACACATTTCCCTATGAACGAACCTCTATCAATGAATGAAACAGATCATACAGAAAGAACAAGCCGGAAAGAGATAGCTAAACAATGCAAAGAATAACGTCTTCCCTATCTCGCTATTGACTAAATAATGTATATATATATATATATATACATTATTTAGTCAATAGCGAGAGAGGGAAGACGTTATTCTTTATATATATATGTATATATATATAAAATCTGTGTTTTGTTTTGTTTATCCTTGTTATTCTGAAATTGTTATTCCAACATATCAACTTATTTTATATTCCCTTCTTGCACCAACAGAGGGCCTCGCAAAATGTACCATGCCCACATTAAGTTTAGGTCTTGCGCCGCCACTGGATAAATGGATAATGAGTTTATTTGATACAACGCCACATTCCTTTTTTTTACGCTGAGTAAGAATGCTTACCATGGCTGCGGAAAGCCAGCGGTTATGTGGGGCTCTCCTCCCCAGAAGGAGGAGGCCTGCCCACTAAAAACCTCAGCGATGGCCGTCCTCAGGTGTTGTAGGGGGCCGTCAGGATCGAGTGTCGCAACTGAGGACCCCCGGCCTTTGCTCCCCTGGGTGCATTAGAGGAGCCTTTCAGGGAGGAGTGCTCTTGCCGCCTCCCCCTCTCCAACCTCCTACGGCCATTCGGGGGTGAGGCCTCCCGGAGCACCACATTTCTAGAGCCTCTCGTGCTTGAGCCGCTCGTGAGTCACCGAGCGGGCAACAGATCCTGAAGATGTCTCGCTGAGAGACGAAACACGTGTCGACCTTGTCTGCTTGTTGGACAAGTCATCATCAACTGCGCGGAATCAGCAAAAAACAATATCCTTTGTAATACCTATCCTAATGGTAATGGATGTGTGTGCAGCAAGAAGGGTTAAGCTCGGTGTGTCTGTAGATTTTCATCCAGAAATAAAATTATAATCGCCTTATTTCTATAACCCTATTTGTGCTTCCTGTGAGATTTGCTACAAATAAACATAATAATGTAAGAAATACAAACAAAAGTAAGCAGCACGTACCCAAGAAAACGATCTTAATAGAGCATCCATCAGGTAAGTTAAGCAAAGAAAGAATAAAAACAGCTTGTGATTCATAAATTCTCAAAACCTGAAACTTCACAGAATCACTGGTGCATAAAAATGAAATTCAAAAGATAACCTTGAAGAGGAATTGGGTACCTAGAAACTGCTTTAAAGGAACTCCGACACAATTAATTTTACATCCCAAATTCAGAGTCAAGTTTTAGACAGAAGTAAAGATAAAGGTACTAATTAGGGAAATTATTTCATTTCCATTTACAAACAGTAAGAATGATTATTTTGTTGGTACATTTCACATGAGTGCGTAAGCAAATAAAGCTTAGTCGATGAACATCTACAAACAATGACAAAACGTCACGAGACCGAACTTAAAGCGAAGCTTTCTGCACTTAAGAAAAGCTCAACTTATTAAGCAAAATATTCAAATTAGGGGAGTATTTTACAATCTTACAGCGGTTTTGCCTTTGATAATTCGTTATCCAATTTCTCTCAGACAGCAAATATATGTCTTTCAGATGAAGGATCAAATATTAGCCACAGCTAATATTTGGTCCTTCAAAATTACAGCGATCTATATGTTTGATATTGAGATTTTCCTGGAGTAAAAATAATCGTATGTAATTTCATAAAATCCAGATGTTATATAACCTAGTTAAGGCGTTCATATCAAATGAATTCTCACGTCAAAAAATATTATATTTGCTTCGTCGAATCTCCACCTTTTGCTATACCGAATTTCATGAAAATCAATTAAGCCATTTTGACGTTGCAGCGTAACAGACAGACATTAGTTTTACATTTAAAATATAATAGTTGAAATGACGGCTTACTGATATGAACGTGTAAATATATATTATTTTTGTATGTTAGTTTATTAAATTGATGACTACTCTATTCAATTCTTCAGAGGGATATCATTTATTTTTTTTTTATACTTAATTTTTTTATACCACAGGACAGGCATAGTCCAGTGTGGGGGTTTTCGTTAAATACTAAATTGTACATTCTGATTGAAAATAAAGCATTATTATTATTTTCGCTTATATCACGTGTCTTTATAAGACACGGTCCTTTATAAGGCGTGCGCAGTTTTTGTCTGAAGAGCTTAGATATAGTATATATATTTATATAATATACACATATATGTATATATATGTAACCTACCCAGTAACTCCTATATTGATGTTGAAATATATTTTATAAAAGTCTGATAGAAATATATGTTTTAATCTAGTTTTTAAAAATAGGCACTATATTAAAAGTATCTTTCTGTCAAATAAAAAATCTAGATGTTTCTTAATGAAACATGACTTATTAATATGTAGCTTAAATCACGTATCTTTATAAGACACGGTCCTTTATAAGGCGTGCGCGAGGATAAAGATCCAACGCGTAGAGGCCATTTAAGCGAAATTTAATGAAAATGTGCGTGGAGTGTACCAACTGGGTCCAATCTCTATCTGCACCATAAAAAATGCAGCTAAAGACTATACCCAGTTAGATGCACAGAAACTATTGTCATTAGTGGTCAAAACGTATGTGGACTATTGCATTTCGATTTTGGTGGTAATGAGAACCGGGCTATGGAAGAGACTCCGGTCACCTGCCTTCTCAAAGCCTCCTAATTGATTTAAATATAGCAGGCTGTGTCTCGCCGCTTACAAAGAGATCTCAAAAAGAGCAGACCAATATTGGTGCGAAGAGAGCAACATTGGTGTGAACGGTTGCTAAGGGTAAGGGTTGCTAAGGACGTGGAGAGGTGTGTGTTTCTCGTCATTAAAGCCAGTAGGGTCAATAGGACCAAAGGCTAGGCTGAGTTTAGTCGGTAGGTCTGTGTAGTCGAGCCGTCTCGACAGTACCAGGAGTCCGACATAATCAACGCATCCCTGCTTGCCTGTTGCGTTGGTATCCATGATGGATTCTCAGCCTCCTCTCCTGAGGAAAAAAAAAAGGAGAGGTGTGTCTGCGACAGCGAACGGCGTTATGACATTATTACACTTCCACCCTTCGAGCATCGGCTCTTGCGACTCCACTCTGTCCGGCTAAGGTGAGACAGAGGCGGGTGGCATACGCCCCCTTGAAGTACATCAGTACCCTCGGTGACGCAACTTACCGACAGCTCGCCACAAGTTGCCCTGAAGGAGACTGACTGCACTGATGAGGCATATATGGCAGTTAAGAGGTATTAAATGTCCCACCACCGGGCGATGGGGTCGTCACTTCCCCACGAACTTATTACTATCATTATTACTTTATTTTATTTTGTTTAATCTTGTAAACGATTTCTTGCCATCTGCTAACCAGTTGAAGTGACCTAATAATTAATGATGATGATGCGGTCAAGTGCGCAGGATATATTTAGGTGCACAAAGGTACGCGCAAACCCAGGTGCACACACTTGTCCTCCCCCTCCTTAACCTAGTGGAACGGAAGACCGTTACGACTAGAGGAGCGTTTGGATGCAGTGTCTGACCAACAGTAGAAGCTGTGCTCTCTACTGCCGCCCTTGTGGCCATCCACCTTGCCATAGTACATCGCCGGGTCCGCCATCACCTGTGTGCATATCTGCACTAGGTTGCCTTCCCCGCCGAAGCTCCTTTTAGTCGCCTTTTACGACAGGCAGAAGATACCATAGCCTTATTCGTTACCCAGGCTATAGGGCAAATAATTAGCTACATACTATCCCTTTTTTTTTAGGGGGGAAAATGCTCCTTATTCACCTTGACGCCGCGCTGGCTAGGCGCGGCCGTGTGTGGGGCTCTCCAGCAGAGTGCCAGCCTACCCACTAAAAACCTCTCAGGTTCTCTGGGCCCATGCAGGGCACATGACGGGGTGCGCTTTCGCGATTCGACCGCCATGTGTCCCGGGACCGGCTCGACCAGCAGAATGGTCAAGCCACCGCCAAAGGAGGGACTGTCCAAGAACCCCTGGACAGTCCCCCAGACAGAGAGACCCACACCTTGGCGTGCGCGCGTAGCCAGGCGCGCACGCGGCCTCCCGGTAGGGTCATTAGACGAGCAACACCGCGCTTGCGTGTGCCCGCCTTCGCCTACCAATCCGGCCTCGACGTCCTCCTCCCGCTCCCTCTCCGCGGCCTCCTTCTTCGAGATGACGCTCTCGCAGAAGGAGGTGACAGCCTCCCATTCCGCCTCGCCGCGGAGCATGGCCACGACCACGCTCGGCAGCGAGAGGTCGCCGCTTCCCAGCGCAGCGATGAGCTCGCTGCGCTGCTCTTCCCACGCCGAGCACACTGCCAGTGTGTGCTCGGACGTGTCGTCGGGAGCGCCGCAGTGAGCTACATACTATCCCTGCATGATAACGGAGAAACGAAATTAGCAGTATCGCTTTAAGTTTTATTCTAAAAAACACTGATTTAACAGAATTGTATGCAACATAAAACATGAGGTCATCATTGCATATAGTTAATACGGTCATGTTACATGTTGTTTAAGCTGTACTGTCAGTTTGTACAATTGTTTATATATTTACATTAAATTTCAGTGATGTGTTTCCATGAAGCGATATCTTGTTATTTCTTGTTTACATAGCGCCTGTTTAAATCAACTTTGTAACAATCCTTTATTTCGTGATTGTACGTGGCCTGAATATGCAAATTGAAATTCTTGTTATTGTTTAAAAGTGGCAATAATAAAAGTAATTGTTCATATTATGGGGAAGCGAAAGAACAAATAGATCACCAGGTGGTAAGCGACCACCGCCACTCATAGACAGTCACAAAATCAATGCAGATGTGTTGCCGACCTTTTAAATGTGAATACTTTGAAGGTGCAGATATCACATCGTTTTTTTCCTCAGGAGAGGAAGCCTGTGAATCCTCACAAGGAGCACGAAAAGTGCCCAGGATACCCCCGCAACGGCAAGTGTCCCAGAGCGGTCTGACCACGTGACCTGCCGACCAAACTCAGCCTGTGCCTAAGTTCTAAGAACCGTATAGGCAAATCGTGAGGGCGACCGTCCCTCAGGAGAGGTGCGATGCAGCGGAGGCCCATAAAAGGCGCGCAAAGCGCTTGAAGAGGCGCGGGAAGCCAAAATGGCGCCGGCCTTTTCAATATCACATCGGTTCAAAAATACAACAAATTTATTCCACAGTATGCTACTGAGAGACAGAAAGTTCCTACCAAAACATATTGTTGTAATGTACAAACTATCAAGAGGGTGTAAGGATGGATAGGGCGAACGTTTTTCGGCAGGCTAATGGCAGGGACCAATCCGAACAATTCCCCAGAATACTAGAGGATGCATATTGAAGCTTAATCTGAGTACATCAAGGAATTAAGTCATACCAAATACAAACTGGGTATTTTAACTCACTAACCAAGAGTCAGCAGTCGAATTGACTAAGAGGGGTTCATAGACAAAAATGCATAGATCTGATAATTTGTAGCTACTACACTGTTATATATATATATATATAGGGTGTATTTTTGAAACGGGGCAGTAAGGGCAAGTACCTTAACCGTTGCAGTTACAGCAAAACGTTCTTAGTAGACCTTCCCCAACTTTTTGACATATTTTGAACTGTATTCACAGATTTTGTAAAAAACTTACAGTTGGCAAAAAAAATGCAAAAATTCCAAAAAAAAATTTTTTATGCCAATCGATTCTATTTCATGTGGGGACCAAAAAACTCTATGGGACCATTTTTGCTTTCAGTACTAGGAAATACAGAAATCGCCAAAAACGTTTCCCATACATTTCGTACGAAAATATGATAAATCTACTCGAAACTCATAGGTCACTGAACACATAGGTTCTCATTAGAAGTAACATTCCGTAGAAACTCACAGGTTGGCTGGAAATCTGTAATAGAGATTTGCCTTTGTGAACAACATTTTGTTACTTATATGTAACTAGCGACCCGCCCCGGCTTTGCACGGGTGCATTGCTGATACTAAATACACAACAGAAAAACTGTCATATAGATAAATATTAAATCAACAATGTATTTAAGGTATTTAATTGGATAAGGATTAATGCTGTATTGGTTAAAATCACTTCGAAAATTAGCCATTATTTGCCGTAAAAAGTAAAGGACAAAAAAACGTTATTGTGGGATACCCATAAAAGATACCCATAAAGTACAATATCTTGATAAATCTCGTTGTGTTCAGCCTGCGTTTGCAATGTAGATAAGCGGAAAAAACGTAATTATTTACGACATCACATTAGAAACCTCAAAAATAACAATGTTTCTCCACTATATCATGGATGTTATTTATTTATTTATTTATTAGAACCACAAACAGATGGTTATCAATACATATAAAATAAGATATACAGCAGTTTTGTACAAGATACCATCCTAAAGTAGTGTTTACAGCACGACAAAAGAAACACAGCTTACTAACAAACTCTTAACAAGAGTTCACACAATTATCAAAATAGTAATACTATACACACTATATAAAAGTAATAAACAACAATATATACAAATATACATACCAAGACCAAAACAAGAACAGGACAAGGCACAGCCGCGAAGGACCGCAGCAAGACCCATCGTCATTAATATTTCGAAAAATTACGAAGCATCACCCAACACCATCCGCCGCAACTGTGCCTTAAACACTGTGTACTTATAAAAAATGTCTAACTCGCTGCATTTGCAACACAGTTCATTATAGTCCCGACACACTCGATACAGGGGGTTGTGGAATGCTCTTCGTGTGTCACATATAGGTACAACAAACACCACTTCTCTTCTGGCTTGCCTACCTCGTATGGTAGGAACTTTTAAGTTGATAGATGAGAGCAATGTAGATTTTGTCACATTGTTCAAGATTTTATGTAATGATAACAAGCTCAGGTAGTCTCTGCGTTTCTCAAGCGTAGGGACCCTGTAATACCTTAATCTATCATCATAGGATCTAAGTTGATATTTAAGTTTAAAACGATAACTAACATGTCTCAAAAACTTTGACTGAACTTTCTCTAAATTTCAGTCAGTATTGTACATATAAATCTTTCTCTTCAATCACTCTATCTATTAAAAAATACCGCATCAAAATCCGTTGCGTAGTCTTAAAGATTTAAGCATACCTAGAGATATAAGGACAGAGGAAGCGACTTTGTTTTGTACTATACGAGTAGAAATCCAATCCATCGCGATGAACGAAGAACTACTCCCAAGTTCAAATATTGACCAGCATCAGTCACTCTCGTTTTGCGCAGTACTTTTGATATCATAACATGCCTTATCACCCCACCGTTAACAATAAACGGCCCTTCATAAGAACAGTGAGCTGTGTTATCACTTATCACTGTTTAACCAACATTGTACCTTAAATCTCCCTTATCGGTAACTTGAATAAGTTCATTATAAGTCGTACGATTCGTTTTGTTTACGTGCGGGACAAATATAACAATGCGCTTATTTAACTTAAGTTAATTAAGTGATAACAGCTCGGTAGTTGTTGATAGACTTAATTAGTTTTGTAGGACAGACCATTTTATCATTATTGATGGAAAATGGAACTGTAAGCGATCTATATGTTCCTGTAGAAAAAAAGAATGATTTAAAGAATAAACCGGTCAAGTGACAAGAAAATTTGCGTACGAAAAGTATGTGCTACTTAGTGATGTGCCGGATAGTCAAAAATCTAGATCCGCAGATACGGAAACGGATACGGATCTTAACTTTCTTACACAATCGGTGTAAAGCGCACGATCTTGAGTTGACACATGTTTCGACTTGTATTGCGCGGCGGGTCTTTTTTTATTTTGTTTTACTTTAATGTGACACTGAGCAGCGTAGTTAACGCTAGTGTTTGGTATTGGTAAATGATTTAAAAAAAATGTCTACAAAGAAGTTTTGTAGTGTAATATGTAATTATTTTGTGACAATAAATGATGAATGGCTCAACTTCCTTGAATTCAAATTCATAATCATTTATTCAATCTAGGCTGTTACAAGCACTTGTGCACTGAGAAAAAAATCCTGCTAAATTAACAACAAAAAGTTAATCCGGGAGAGCCGTTCATAGTGAATTGCTACCATAACAAATTTTTTATTGTCAAATGAAATCGACAATTAGGTAGATTCGGCAACAATAATATGTTGCTAAAAAAACAATTGTGATCTTGTGCCATATCACAGGCCATATTAGTTACTCCAACAATTTAGCTTTGTCACCATAAATATTCCCGTTTTGCCATGATTAAGAACGGACATGAAGCAGGTTGGGTGAATCGTTGGGGTTACCTACGAAATATCGTATTCCAAATGATCGAATATCAAAATATTATCAGTGTATTTCAATAACCTGCTTCATGTCCGTTCTTAAATCTAAGCACTAGTTGTAAATTGTCTTGCTTTTAAATTCACATTAAATAGTAGAGCAGAAGTGTTTAGTGTTCACAACCGTGATTTAAAGTATATTCCGCCATTGTGCTACACCGACACAATACGCGCCCGCTCGAACATTCGCGAAGGAAATGGACGAGCCGAGCCGAGTCCTGCGTATATAAAAACGAAACAACTACTCGAAAGTTGTCACATAACACTAATTTATTTGCTAAGCGAACAATCTTAAATTTTGTTAGTTTTGAATATTGTTCATCCAGCATCGTAATAAATAAACATGACAACAACTTTAGCTTTGTTACAGATTATTTTGTCATACTATAAACACTAAAGTTAATATTCGATCAACAGTCGCGGTTGCTGTCTTAACAACGTTAATAAACATTGTTACTTTGATTCAGATTTCCGAAGCCACAGGAACAATAATTCTCTAACAATAAAAAAATTGCAGAGGGCACTATGAGACCTTTGTTATTGTGTGTTAAGTGTTTTGTTGCAGTTACTGTAATTATTTAACAAAGCTTTTATGGACACTTTGTTAAAACATTTTTTTTTCTCAGTGTAGTTAACGCTAGTGTTTGGTATTGGTAAATGATTTTAAAAAAAATGTCTACAAAGAAGTTTTGTAGTGTAATATGTAATTATTTTGTGACAATAAATGATGAATGGCTCAACTTCCTTAAATTCAAATTCATAATCATTTATTCAGTCTAGGCTGTTACAAGCACTTGTGAAAGTCGAAAAGCTACGCCATCGGTTCGCAAATCTACGGCGGGAGACGTTGTACTGAGAAGAACCGGCAAGAAACTCAGCAAGGGCTGTTTTTTGTTCCCTGTATTAAATTGATAAAGAGTCGTCAATTTAGAAAATGACTTCAATATGGATAATTCATGAAGTCATTTTCCATTAAAAAATCATTTACAAAGAAAACATCCTCAAGAATATGAATTATTCTGTAAAGAATACTCTGCTAAAATGATCCGTAAAGGATCTGCCAAAAAGTAACGGATACGGACACGGATACGAATCTTTCCTTTGCCTCAGATATCCGTGGATACGGATATCCGGCACATCTCTAATGCTACTATATTTTATGATATTTCTTTTTAAAATTTAAGTTTTGTATTGCCAACTGTGGTTTATTATCCTTAGTTGGAAATATGTGTACCGCTCTTTTTTTTTTATACCACGATGGTGGCAAACAGGCCTACGGCACGCCTGATGGTGAGTGGTTACCGTAGCCTATGGACACTTGCAACACCAGGGGTGTCACTTGCACGTTGCCGACCCTTCAAAAACCTATTTACTCCCCTTTTCAAGAACCCATACTGTAGCCCTGCGGGAAAACCTCGGCAGGGAGCTCATTCCACAAACGAAGTGTACGCGGGAGGAAATTCCTTTGGAACCGCACTGTGCGGGACCATTTAGGCTCCAGTGTGTGGGCATGAACTCCCTGTCAATGGCGAGCGGTGCGATGATAGAAAGTGGCCGTGGGCATCATGTCAAACAATTCTTCAGAACACAACCCATTATACAAGCGGTAGAACACACATAAGGAGGCAATGTCTCTCCTAAGACTTAAAGGCTCGATACCGCCTGTGAGTACGGGATCGTCGACGAGTCTCACAGCGCGCTTTTGAAAAAGCGCGCTCTAGTTATGTGCCGTTTATGTTGTACACCCATACCAAGGAATATAATCTGGTCTGCTATATTATATAACAAAAATGTATCTATAATCGATTGTATTCTGTTTTGTGTGTCAAATATTTAGGTGTATACATTTAGCCTTCGCTTGACCCACTGTGAAATTACTAATTGGGTTGCACATTTTTTCCGAAATACTGGAATAAGAATTAAATCAAAAGAGTTTACCACGAAACAAGATAATCAAAAACAAACATCTAATAAAACAAACTTTGAACACTCAACATTGGAGTTGGTGGTCAGCAAAAGTCCTACTAGGAAATCTAAACTTCGCTGCATTTGTAGTACTTCTAGGAAGGCTGAATTGTCGGAACATGCAGGTAGCAGCCAAAATGTTACCAGAACAAAATCGGTATATAAGCATTCCCATACTATTCCTAGAAGTACTACAAATGCAGCGAAGGAAGGAAGGAAACGCAGGTCACTTATTGATGTATAATCTTTAATGTTTCTCGAAGATAAAATTATATTTTCTTCAGTATCTTGGCGTTTTAAATGATGGCGTGGCTGGTCTGAATTGCCAAATGGAGACATTTCTTTTGGTCTTTCTGGCCTATCGTTATCTTTTTCGTATATAAATTTGCCATTCCAATGCCATTAAAAATATTTGACAAGAGTAGTTTAAAATGTTGGCCTTTGGAATTTAATTATGATGCTTCTAGCAAAAGCTCTCTCAATATATAAACAGCAGAATTACTAGAATGACAATCGAGTTCAATGTAAATTTTACATGTTTAGTACTACGAAAGTAACGTCAAATTGAAAATGGATTTGAAATGAACTAAAATCAATTTATTTTGATTGACAGTTCAACATTGGTTTCAGAATTATCATGCAACTCTATTGAACTTGTTTTTCACGGTTTGGTCTTCCATGGTAGAATCAAAAACTACAATTAAGCATTGTTGTCTGATAGAGTACAAAAGCTGCTCGCGTTCCACCGTCAAAAAAATCAATTTCCAAAAAATAAATCAACGCATCCCACGCAAGCGTTAATTTACGTTGCTGTATAATTGCTATTATTCCTTGTTAATGAAAAAGTTACGAGGTAAATAACTTGTGACATTATGATAAAAAAGATAATTCTAACGTTTCTATAATTCAATACATTTTGTGAAATGTTTAATTAATAAATACTTTATCACTAGAGATCGGATAATCGGATGCATATTTACCTAAAGTTAATTTTTGGCTCACAAATTATGGAAGCGGCTTTTTAAAATACATTTTGTTAAATAAAAATCCCGGGAAAATACGGGACTGCAAATTTAACGTAGTGATATTGTTTGAAAATTACTAAATTAGCACGTGGTATTTATTTTCAAAAGACCGAGACTCCGGGTTCATTTATACAACTATGCATACGTATTTACATGAAGTTTAGTTTCAGTTCCCCGTGCGATTTATGAATGTACGATTTATTACATGAAGAGTATTATACGAAAGTAGTGAGCTAGTTTGACTAAAACAATAATCAATTAAATAATTGATTAAAAAAACAGAAATGGTGCCCGGGCGTAAGTATGGTCTAGTATCTCACTCTGAGTTAACTTCCGATTTAATGAGTGTGAATTCCGGGATTTTTATTATGGAAATAAAATAAAAAGACAGTTCCATACTTTGTCAAGAACTAAATTAGGTAAATAAATAAACATCCGGCTATCCAATTCCGCAATCCGGGATTTTTATTTAACAAAACAATAAAAAGCCGTTTCCATACTTTGTCTTAAACTAACTTTAGGTAAATATGCATCCGATTATCCGATCTCTATTTATCACAGAATCTTTATAATATGAACCTCGTTAAATGTACCAAAGACTCTTTTTAAGTAAAGAGATTTTAACATTACGGAAGTAATATATATCTCATATTTGTATAAGATATTATGTATATATACTCGTACAGCTGAGTGAGACCCAAGCCGCCACATTCACTATCGGGTGTACACCCCAAGCGGCATGCTTTATAACGCGGCGGCATCCTTTGATAAGACGCGGCACGTGTATCCTCTGATAAGACGATGTATAAACGAATGGAATGAATTCAATCTCCCCCTGGTAAAAGATTATACATACCACTTAGTTATCACATGCACTAGACAGTCAAATAAAGTGAAACCTGTTTTTTATGACCTGGTTAGATATAACTAGAGATCGGATAATCGGATGCATATTTACCTAAAGTTAATTTTTGGCTCACAAATTATGGAAGCGGCTTTTTAAAATACATTTTGTTAAATAAAAATCCCGGGACTGCAAATTTAACGTAGTGATATTGTTTGAAAATTACTAAATTAGCACGTGGTATTTATTTTCAAAAGACCGAGACTCCGGGTTCATTTATACAACTATGCATACGTATTTACATGAAGTTTAGTTTCAGTTCCCCGTGCGATTTATGAATGTACGATTTATTACATGAAGAGTGACCAACCCATAGTGATAGATAGTGATTAAAACTGTAGTAACCGAGGTAATATTTACGCCCCATTTTAAATAGGATATTATAAGCTCATATTACCGACTAGTTTTGCATTAGCAAAATGTTCTACAGTACCGGAATTCCGGGATTTTTATTTATGGAAATAAAATAAAAGGACAGTTCCATACTTTGTCAAAAACTAAATTAGGTAAATAAATAAACATCCGGCTATCCAATTCCGCAATCCCGGGATTTTTATTTAACAAAACAATAAAAAGGCGTTTCCATACTTTGTCTTAAACTAACTTTAGGTAAATATGCATTCGATTATCCGATCTCTAGATATAACTTAATTTTTTTTAAATTATAAAATTAACGACACGTCTTGAAATTCATAGTCAGATGTAGCGTTTCATTATAATTTTATCGAGAAATGATTCAAAAATCAATTATACAACAATCATATGTTCTTCCTCGTGTCTTCAACCAAATCAAATTATACCTAAAAAGTGCCACCTGTTTTTATTACATTTTGCCGCAGAAAAAAAAATTCCAATACATATAAATTATATTTAACTTCTATAGAAAGAGGAAAGATGCGATTGTTTTTTTTTTGTTTGCATTGAATAGGCTCCGAAACTACTTGACCGATTTGAAAATTTCTTTCACTGTTGGAAAGCTACACTATCTCCGGTGAACATAGGCTATATTAAAAATATTACCAAAAATCACCCAAGATTGAAAATATTACCAAAAATATTTCTTGCATCGCGTGCGCTGCGAAAACTATTGATCATAGAGCAAAATAATGTACTACGAGTAAGTCTTTGCAGAACATATAATTTAAAAAGATATAATTTCATATTCGAATTTTTTCATTTTACTCTTTTTTATTGGCCCCACACAAAAACGTATAAAAAACGGAAAATATATAAGGGAGAGTGAGTGTGTATTGAAAAAAAAATACCACTTTTGAAACGTTTATTTGCTGTTAGTTGGTGATAAAAATGTTTCCTTAAAACAAAATCATTCCTTAGATACGAAGAACTGACTACAACTTACAATTTCCAGGTCTAAATCCCATTTCTTGAGAGTCGTTCGTAAATTCCACCGGACCGCTATTATATTCCCGCCAGCACCTAGACTAGGTCTAGACGTGGGGGCCATCTTGTTTCATTACCTGGGTGCTGGCATTCATCTGGCGTATAGTGGTACTGAGATCTCATATTTTACAGTGAAAGCCTTTTATGATGAAATTGATTGTTCCGGAAATGAATAGAGTGCAGTGCTAGAGACGAGATATTATGGTTATTCCAAGGCAATGTCACAATACTTTATTTTGTGACACTATATTTATATGTAAGCTATGATATATATAAATTGTTTATTGAACAAAATAAAAAAATACAACAAAAATTATTAGCAAGGTTACCTGTTAGTATATTTTTTGCTGCTATTTTTAGAGATAAGTCCGCCTTTGGATTTTTATTGAATTAACCTGTTAAAGTTAATTAGTTTAATACCCTAGATTTGTGAGTATTTTAAAAAAAGCGGGGACACAGGATTAAATAATATTTAAAAACTTTTTTTTTTGTTCCAAATTTGAATGCCTTTGACAACGATCTCACCTGATGTTAAGTGAAGATGTTGCCTAAGGTGGAACACGCAAACTCAAATAGTGTCTATTTACTCGTGCCTTGAAAATCCCTTTATTATAAGTATCGGGGAACAAAGACGCAGGTAGGGAATTCCATTCCTTAGCGGTTCGCATAATGAAGGACTAAGTGAACCGAGAGGCACGAAGAGGTGGAATATCGACTACTACATCCGTATGTGGATGTAGTACTTGAACGCATCTCGTCGTCCGATGGTGGAAGGATTTTTAAGATATAAATAATAAGCGCGTCATATTTATATATATTATTGATATAGATATTAAAAAAAATATTTTGGTACACCCACACATAATTATACTTACAGATATACACTTTTAAACGCGAGAGACCATGCTTCGGCACAAATTGGGCCGGCTCGACCGGAGTGATACCACGGCCTTACAGAAAACCGGCGTAAAATAGCGCTTGCGCTGTGTTTCGCCGAGTGAGTGAGGGTACCGAAGGCCCAAGCCCCCTTCCTCCCTTATTCCCTTTTAAAAGACCGACAACGCATCTGTGAATCCTCTGGTGTTGCGAGTGTCCATGGGCAAAGGTAATCGCTTATCATCAGGTGATCCGTTTGCTCATTTGCTGCCCTATCCTATAAAAAAAAAACTTAACCATAATACATTTATATGACATGATTATGTGCAGAAAGTAGTTTAAATAGTATCGCGAAGCATTAGCATAATTATTATGACTTGATAATTATATATTCGTTCCAATACGAGTATAATTGTCATTATTACTACAAATAACTACTTACCTACGTATCTTTATCTTATCTTAAAAAGGTCTTTATCTATGAAATTGCTGATTATTACTTTCGTTAATTAACTTAATAAATTATGTATTACATAACTTTTCGTAGTTATTTAATGTAACGTCAAAATATGCTTTGTATTTTGTCTAATTAAAGATTTTTTGTAAAGTCAAATCAATATGTAAAGTTCTAATTTTTTTTACTTAGACCTTAGCTCAAAATAAGCTCTGTAGGGTTTGTGTTATGGGCCTATAGTGGCGGATAGACATACATATATTATACATATATAAATATTATTTGATAGAAATGTTAGGTTGCAGGAAAACTTCGCCGAAAAATTAGCAACAAAAATGTTTTGTATTAATTTTCTTTATTAAAGTTTGGTGTTATTTTACAATATAATCTCCGTCAGAACTAATCACAGTGCTCCATCTATTAAGAAGGTCGCTGATACCTCTGGCCCAAAACTCTGGAAGTTTAGAATCAAAAAACTTTGTCACTTCTGTTTTCAGATTATTAAGACAATTGAAATTTTTTTTACTTAAAAAATGTTTTAAATGCTTGAATACGTGATGATCTGAAGGTTTGGCACCTTCAGATTATCACGCTGCAAGTGTTCAAAAATAATTGTACTTCCTTTTACAATCCTATTTTCAGTGCGTCCTCAACACAGTGACATCTCAGAAACATCACAAGACAATAGATATATTTGGACAAAGTCTTACAAAATTTAAAAAGAGCCTCATGAATGTATTTTATTTAAAATATTATATTTAAAAAAAAAGTAAAGATTTACATTGACATCTGCAACTTATTGCCTTATTTGGTAATATGTGTGTTCTAATTATATACCGTTCACACAAACCAAGAAATATAATCTTAATCACTGTATAAGATTTTTGTTTCGTGTGTCAAATAAATAAATCAGCTATACTTCAAACAAGTTCCTTGTATTCTCTGATGAAGGTTCCTCAAGTATTCGATAAGAAAGAAACATCGAACCAACTCAAAGTACAAACAAAACACGATCAGTTATAAATTTAGATAAAATGTGAAACTCAAAAGTTTATTACAGCTTATCTATTCTGGTAAATAATTATTAACTTTAACTAATAATATTACATTAACAGTTTATTTGACTTAGTAATATCTATGTATGTATGTATGTTATAAGAATATTTTTGTTGCTGGTACTTTTGAACTGATCTTTCATTGGTCAAGGGTAAAGGTGTGTTAATCTGCTTATGTTATATAATGTAGCATAACGTTATGCTACATTTAAATATTATGGTATTTTTTCTGCTATACTTATAACACTTACTTTATACTATATTTGCTATTTAATTTTAATACCTATCTAAATTGTATATTTACAACATTAAACTGGCCAATTTACGAACGAAATGCACAATTCCGAGCGCATGAAACTCCGAACGTCAATCCTCGCGATTGAGTCTCGCACATTACTGGGATTTAAATTAAAATATAGCAGAAAAATAATATCTTCATTTAAATTGAATGTTATAAGTTATAACCTGATTTGCTTATTATAATCATATTGACAACTCATAAAAGTATATTCAAATAAAGTTTTGGACACACGTAATTCATGGAAATACAGTTCAATTTTTGAATGATCGTTGTAGCCAATCCAGGCTGGATTTGGTGTGATTTGGCAGTTCTTCTCAACTACACTAGATGTCGCTAAGTCAAGCCTTTGGTTTCTTTATTACTACATATTTAACAGTAGCAGTAAAAGTTATTATTTTATATTAGGTGTTATCATTAAATTTTTATAACGTTATAATGTATTAGTTATATGTTATAACGAACACCTTGAGTCAAGGGTACCCGTAAACGACGAACGTGCATTCAAGTAATAATGAAAGTCGAGGAAGGTTGCAAAGTATGTTTGGATCATAGCGAGTGTAAAACTGTGATCTCTACCTACCTCTAGATATGTATGTATGTAACATTTTTGTGTCATTGAAAGATGATCTCTGATCGTGAGTATGTCTACCAAATTCATGAACTGCTGAATGACGATTTTTAGTTATATTTTTTAATTGTACATACATACATACACTCACGCCTTTTTCCCACGGGGGTAGGCAGAGATTACGTCCTTCCACTTGCTACGGTCCTTACATATCTCTTTCGCTTCATCTACTTTCATAACATTCCTCATACATGCTCGACGATTGCGGGTACTTCTGACCTGGCCTTTTTTGAGGACACTTTCGATTTGTTCGAAATATGTTCGCCTAGGTCTTCCTCGTCCCGTGTCTCCACTCACTCCAGCTTCATAAATCATTTTGGTTAGTCTACTTTCATCCATCCGTTCCACATGCCCAAACCACCCAAGCACCCCTTTCTCTATTCTTGTCACGATATCCTCTTTCAAACCACATTTCTTTCTAATCACTTCATTATACAATCTGTCACTCAGTTTTACTCCTGCCATACTCCGCCAAAGCTCTCATTTCTACTGCATTTATTCTGCTTTCATGTCGTTTCTCCCATACCCAACTTTCACTTCCGTACATTAATGTTGGGACCAGCACGCCCTCATGCACTGCTAGTCGCGCTTTTTCTGAAATTTTCTGACTACTCAGAAACGTATGCATGGCCCCATTCACCATGTTACCAGCTTTCACTCGCTTCTCTATATCATTATCACACCTTCCATCCCTTGTAAACATACATCCCAAATATACAAACTCTTCTACTTGTTCTACTTTTTAATTGTAGCGATCAAATTTATAATTTTAATATTACTTTTGGGCCGCTTTACGTTCTTCTTGATTTAATAAAAGCTGATTGGTTCCCTCTCACCGTTCGTGAACTATTGTTACTAACTAATGAAAATTAAGGAATAGTGCTAACCAGATCATATAATAATTAAAAAAAATAACAGGGTCAATCGGTGATCACAACATTCGTATGCTGAGAGTAAAACATCAGACAAAAACGCGCCATCGATATTAACAATGAATTATCCAGCTCTAGTATATGATTGGTGATTTTATACCTAAATCGGAAATCGCAATCAAATCTATTTGATCAATCTGTTTAATTTCAATTTTATAAGCATTAATTATAATCTAACTTCACTGTCCGAGAAATCTTGCCACAATTTTAGATGAAACGGCAAATTGTAGAATCCAGTGAAATTCATTTGTTTTTCTTGATAATTCATCCATTTTGATCACGATTGCTGATCAATCGACGCGTTACAAAATAAATATCCTGAATCTTGATGGTAGCGACTACTACTTGAGGAAGCGAACACGTCAATTACGGGCAATTCTCTTAAAGATTACGAAATTACCCTTTTAAATTGTTGTCAGAAGCAAAATTAAAACGCTAAGCCGGCTTAATCTAAGACGTAAGATGAGGCTTTATATAAATAAAAGAATATTAAAAAAAAATGCTCACGAGCACTTAGCAATGACACTTATGCTTAGTACATGCTCTAAGCATAAATAAAAACTACAAGCAGATGCAGGAAAGTATGTAAACCATGAAAACAAAAAGATAATCTACACTACATATGTGTAAGGCACGAAAATTCTTGAAATATCTCACAGATCTTCATTCCTCACTAGAACCTGTGCACACGATCTGCTGAACTCTGAAACTGGTTCACCTCGTGATTGTTTGGATGCGTGTAATACATATTTCTTCTCTGTAAGAGAGGGAGAGACTGTTAAAGAAACTCTGGAATCGCTTGAAGTTAAAATCCAAATAAATGATCCTCCAGTAAATTCCTTGTTACATTCCCCTACAGACGAACAAGAGATCTTGGACAATGTAGAAAATGTTGATATAAATTGTACTGCAGAACTTGCTATGATTGAATATGAACGAAGTTCCAGTCCCTCACTCATTGCTCTTCAATAGAAACAAAATCTGGCCTGTTCAGAACGGAGTGGTGCCTCCACTCCGTTCTAAAGTTCCTCCTCCGTTCTGTAAGAGCATCTGACACATTTATCTATAATTGGGATTTTCTGTGTTTGAAAATAATTTCTAGCAGAATTCTGAAGCATACTCTCATACGGTTGTCATCATTTTGCAGGTAAATGGTAAAAAGAAGAGTTCTTATAATCCTAATCCATGCACAAAAATTTTGCCTTGCACTGTTTTGAAGTATTCCTATTCTCACATGTCTTGGAAAAGATGGCAAAGATCTCTGACTTCAGGCACCAGTATGTACGCGAAACAAAACTTTTGATCACTAGGAACCTAGATTTTATGACAGTCAAAAACCGCCACTTACAGACACAAAAGCACACGTATTTTCTTTCTAACATGTGTTACAACTTCGATTTTCAAATACTCGCAACATTCCCAACGGTTTATTTTTAGTGGAATTATATTTAAAATTACATTATTATTTATACGTCTTTATCTCACACGACTTTAAGAAATGAGTCCTTTGTAATTCGTGCACTTAAATATAAATTCCACGCGTAGATGCTTTCTAGCGAATTAAATAAAAGTTTGTGTGGATTTAATCTAACAATCACAATGAGAATTTTCATTATCGGTCAATATTTTTTTACAGCACTACGGTTGCATAAAGGCTCACGGCGTATCTGATGGTAAGCCTGTGCCTACTTTAGTTAAGAATTTAAGGAATTATCGTTGTTAACAGGAATGGATACTAGTCACACTCTATGATTGATTTAATAAAAAACAAACAAATCATGCCCTCCCAATTTGCCTATATGGTTCTTAGAACTTAGGCACAGACTGAGTTTAGTCAGTACGTGGTCAAACCGCTCTGGCCGCGTGCAGTCCGACATAACCTCCGACACTTGCCGTTGCGGGGTATCCTGGGCACGTTGCGTGCTCTTTACGAGGATTCTCAGCCTCTCTCTCCTTAGAGGAAAAAAAAACTAACAAATCATATTTGCCAGTTAATTGCTCCATAAATATTAATTTCCCAGGTGCAATTTCATCAACAAAATTCACCCTTGTGATTATTAAAATAATCCAAAACTTTTAATCCACTTAGAACCATTCTTGTCGATTTGGAGGTCAATGCTGAGCCCGAAGCACCATTTCTAGTGTCAGATCCTCTGAAAGTAAATGATTCAGTGAATGATGCAGAATGCTGTCCAGCTTAGAATCCACGCATAGTGCGAATGCAGTACGTTGTAAGTATTATCAGGGTTCCCGCTATCGACAATAATGAGTAAACTGTGTTATCTGAGGTCATTGCGATCGACCCCATACATCACAGTTGGTCCTTCCCACCGGAGCATCAGATATATCAGTACACACACAGACTGGTCAATATTTAATTAATATGTGTGCTATACCAGTTTTCTGGCCAATTATTTAGGTTCACGAGAAGACTTATATACATTTTAGAATATAAATTTCTGAAGGTTTAATTATATTGTAATTTATTGTTTAAAAAGTAATCTTATATATAAAAATGAATCGCAAAATGTGTTGGTAAGCGCATAACTCAATAACGCCTGGACCAATTAGGCCAATTAATTTTTTAAATGTTCGTTGAAGTTCCATGATGGTTTTAACGGCGAGAAAAATTGGAATAATTATCGGAAAAACCCTAAAATAGCCTTTTTTTTGTTTTTGTATAAAGTTCATATTGCAAGCACTCTCTGTTGTCTAAGCAATGTAGGTGTGTTCCTAACATCAAGAGTCAATTTGCGCTTTATTAACGCTATATACAGTTGAAATTCAATCATATCTATCAAAACAGTGTGCGTGTGTGTGTTGGAGCACAGAATACATCGTTGGAGGATTCAATATTCCAAAATTATATAGTCAAAATATGTAATAGTTCATTTGGACCGTTTTTGCAATTAATTATTTTTTATTCACAACGTCCTACCACCAGGGTGGCAGTTTTGCACAGCCTATAAAATAAGTAAGAATAAAAAACTGCCACTTCACAAATGTTTTTGACAGGACGAAGTCTGTCGGGTCCTAGTTAACTATAAAATTAGATGGACTCTTTATTATATACTCTACTATAGATGGAAAGACCGAAGTAAAGATGGAAAAGTTGGTGAATGATATGTTAAAGAAGGGAGTGTCCAAATAGCGAGTGATAGAGTACAGTGGAACAGGAAGAAATGTTGTGCCGATCCCAAATAAAATTGGGAACGAGGCAAGGAAAGAAGAAGACTAGATGGACCCTAGCTCTGACACAGGGCCGTGGGAACCCGTAACTCACTTCCTTACACTTCCTTACGGTTTCCCACGGCTCTGTCACGCCGTGGGTAGTTCTCCTCAGCGCGTCTGACAGCAATGTCGAACGCGCCGTCGATAGAACGCTCGCGGCAGGCGTCTGTGGTGGGGCATCGCTGAGGTTTTTAGTGGGTAGGCCTACCCCGGGGGGGGGGCACAAAGTTCTGCGCCTTTTCCGGAGTGCAGGGTATGCAATTGAATGCATTTACCTCAGCGATAACAAAAAAAGCTCTTAACATCACAATAAAAACAAAAACTTCCAAACGACAGCTCTAGTCTCTTGTTAACACAGAAGAAATGCTATCTGGTAATAAAAGTAGAAGCGATCAATAAATTACTGCGTAATCTTCCCCGTGCGCTGACGTAGCCAATACTTGTGATCAAAACAAAATATTATTTTTTGTACGAGAAATTTTTGGTTACAGAATCTGCACTTGTGATTGCTATCTTCCAATTCCAGTCCAATGTAAATACCCTATTGCTGTAAAGATGGAAGATGTAAGGTTACTAAAGACATCTCACATTGCCTCCGACAAGTTTTCGTCTACGCCAAGATAATGTACGTTGCATATGTATATATATAGATAGATAATACTTTATTGTACATACACCACAAAACAGAGAGAAGAAAATAACATAATACACTTAAAATTATTAGTACAATTGGCGGTCTTATCGCTCAAACAGCGATCTCTTCCAGACAACCTACGGACGGAGAGATATAAAAAACTGGAAAGACGGGGGTGTAAGATACTTACATATGTAATGTAATATTTCTCCTACTCACCAACTAGATTTATAAAGGAAACACAAATAATACAAAATAACAAAGTGACTGATTTAATTATCAACTTTAACACTATAAAGGTATATTTAAAACTTTAACACTATAAATGTATATTTTTTGCAACAACTAAATTAAAAATTACCAATTAAAATAAATAACTTTATTATGTACTTACAATAAAATAACAAATTTTAATGAGTAGACACAAGGGCAGGTTGGTTCTGGTGCTGTTTGATCAATCTCGGCAAGGATATTTAACAACAATAGTTGATCAGGGTATTGAAATAAACTATTTATTATGGTAATTCTACAATCTTAAAAAATAACATGTATTCTAATGCTAAATTCCCATCCCCGGTGGTTAGTACTGAATACCTTCCTTGAGACGGGGTCCAGACACTCGATTTTAACTCTTCTTTTAATAGATTGCAGTTATTCTCCTTAAGGTTTATATAATTCTCTTCAAGGATTTTGTATTTTATATATTTTCCTTACATAAATTTGTAGGGCCGGGTATAACAACCTCCCGGTACCTTTTTGCCCTGTTACATATCATAAAATGCTACATTATCATAGTCATGGACCCACTGTGGGTGGTCTATGCGTTTCAGAAGGAACCCATATACATTATTGTTCTTCATACAATTAAATCTGACAACTAGGTTACAAAGAAAAATATCAAACATGATCTATTGAACATTCATCAAATTATGGTACATTTACATTTTAAAAGAACAAGACTTTACATTATTTATATTATTATGATTAAATACAAACACCAATTACCTCAAATACATGAGATTAGCAACTGAGCAACTAATTTCAGCATGATTTGGTATGGGTGGTTAAGCCTACCCGCTCAAAACAAATCATCAATAATTATTTGTGAAAATCATTACCATTGGGAACAAATTGAAATTAAAGAGATTAAAGTGATAAATGCAACTATTACTGACCTTTTTATCGGCTTTCAATATGTAAATATTTTAGTTTATTATTTTTCTTCCTAAGTGCCGGTGGCAACTAGGTTAAATTATGTGTTCCAACAGATATGGATAATTTTGTTAAGTAGAATACTCCTGAAATCGGTGATCCTGACACCACTTTCAGTAACTTTTATACGATTTTTATATCACGAAATATGCGTGATGCGTGAGATTTTTACAATGGATCGATTCCCAATTCCCAGATCTCAGATCTCCAAGTCACAGATTAGTATACCATTACAGATTGCTTACCACCGATGAGGCACAGACTATATAGACGATGTATAGTATGTGATGTTTGTTATTAAATGGGACTAGGATGGTGTGGAAACTATGTCGATCCGCCACAAATAAAGGAAAGGAAGAATTGATCTTCCTAAATTTAAGTTTAATTCTAAATGATATTTTTGTAACCGGCAGTGCAAATAGTTTGTTGTTAATTAGTATCCGGTATATAATCTGTGGGCAGTTAATAATCTACGACACTGTTTTTAATCTATGAATTCCGGAGTGATGTTTCAGTATTATTGATAAAGAACCTATCTTTGTAGACGACGCTTGGCTAGATTTGATTGCCTAATTTGCCCATAGATGATGGTGTTAGGATCATGATAAGCGGCCCCCACTATAGAACTGTCAATGTCAAAGTAACAATTCGACGTAAACATAACCAATGCAAGATACAATTGTAAATGTGAATTTAATCAACATGAATAAAAAAAAAAGTGTCTTTAATAGTACTTAAAATCAGTGAAAAAAAAAGTGTTACAGTATCCCCCCAACCACGGTAGAATTCGCGTAGAGAATTCGTCTGTCGCCCTCGACAGTCTTACAACAATTTCATAAGCATTTTGAAACTTGGCTAAAAGAGATTTTACTGAAAAATAATACATATTTACTATTTGAAATAATAATTAAGAACATTGCGATAATGTCCTACACAACACCTATACCCTAATGCATGCATGCCCTCTAAACTATTACTGTGTATGCAAAAAAATAAACAACAACAAAATAAACACAAGTCGTAAGGTGCACCTCCTTACTAAGGATAACTAAATAAAACCTATTAAGAAACCATACCATGGTCATTCATAGCAAGTAAGTTTAAAAAAAACACATAAAACTAAATATGTGGCTGTATAAGCCCGAATCCTTTGGTTTATACCCATAACCAAAGAAAGTAAAAAAAATAAAAAGAAAATTATGTATTTAGGGCTTTGGGAACCAGCACCCAAGAGCCTAAAAGGTAAATAAAAAAAAATAAAAAACTATAACCTACGCTTTTAGGTATTGAAACCTTTTATTTGTGTTGCATGTACATGAGCCCCCCATCGACAATTTTGCGCCACCAATTTACCATACATTTCTAGATGTTTTTTTTTTTTCTATGAATATAGCAAAGGCTTATTTTGAGAGTTGCAAACCGCTCCGTCGAGAGTTTCAACCTTATTTCACTGTAAAGGAAAATTTGTTAAACACATAATATACTGATCAAAGACACGTTTAATTTTGTGTTTTTGATCTAAATGCATTGTCACAACAGACCAACAATACAGTTTAAGGGATAAGGGATAAGGGATACATGATAAGCGGCCCACACTATAGAACTGTCAATGTCAAAGTAACAATTCGACGTAAACATAACCAATGCAAGATACAATTGTAAATGTGAATTTAATCAACATGAATAAAAAAAAAAGTGTCTTTAATAGTACTTAAAATCAGTGAAAAAAAAGTGTTACACATATTAACAAATAATTTTAAAAATATACTGACAAAACATACCTAAAATCAAATAATAAAGAGCTAACTGACTTACAGAATTACTTTATGTTAATATATGATTTTTATTTATAAATAAATGTATGTATGAAGATGAAACTATGAAATCTAAAATTGATAAATATAATACGTAATACAAGCTGATAATAAGTAGCGCAACGATCGTATAAGCTAAAGAGATAAATAGTATTCCTTGACTTGGTTTTTAAAAGAATGTACCGTTTGTGCACGCCTAATACAAACTGGGAGAGTTCCACAGCCGAATGGCCTGCACAGTAAAAGAGGAACTATAGAAACTGGTGCTATGTTTGGGAAATTCAAGAGTTAAATTCTCTGATGACCTTAACGAGTAATTGAAGCTGCTTAGAAAACTAAAACGTTCTTTTAAGTATTGTGGATAAGAGGGAGAGAATAGTATATTGTAAAGAAGTGAAAGTATATGAGTGTTCCGGCGAAAGCGTATAGGAAGCCACTTGAGCTTAGAGCGAAATTCGGAAACATGGTCATATTTGCGCAATCCAAATATGAACCTTATGCAAAAATTTTGAAGGCGCTCAAGTTTATTTAGCTGGTCCTCCGTGAGATCGAGATAGCAGGCATCAGCATAATCAAGAATAGGAAGTAGCAGAGACTGCGCTAACGCAATTTTAGTAGCAATGGTAAGAAGTTACGTAGTCTTCTTAATGATCCAGCCGAAGCAAATAATTTACGGCTTACAGCTTGGACTTGCGGTCCCCAGCTGAGTGTGCTATCCATGGTCACGCCGAGATTTTTTACTGTTGCTAAAAGGAATATCGACACCACCGAAAACATATAAATATATATAATATATATATATATATATATATATATATATATATAATATATATATATTATATTATATATATAATATATATATATTATATATATAATATATATTATATTATATAATATATAATTTTTTTTTAATAATTTTATTTATATTTATTAGGTTTTATATTTTATAATATTTATATTTGCCTATGGATGACGTTTATTATTCTGCCGAGGAATCAGCGAATTCGTCTAGTGAAGACAGTTTTAACTCAGTCTCTGAAAGCTTAGGTGACTTCTTAAATAACAAGTTCAATCAGACACAGAGTCGCTTCATCAATGTTTGCCACATTAATGCACAAAGTGTTCCAAGCCATTATGGTGAATTGCATGATGTTTTTTCGCAATGTAATATTCATGCCATTCTAATCTCAGAATCTTGGTTCAAGTCTCACCTTCTTTCTACTTCGTACCCGCTTCCTGGGTTTACACTCATCAGAAATGATCGCATGGGAAAGGGTGGAGGAGGTGTAGCCATATATCTCCGGAGTATATTTTCGTACAAAATTTTGGCCTCTTCTACCTCTCAATATTCAGCTTCTGCTGAATACTTGATTTTGGAAATCGGTGTTGGCAAGGCTAAGCTAGTGCTTGGGGTAGTTTATTGCCCTCCGTCTATTGATTACTTCACTGACTTAGAATCAGTTTTAGAATCCTTAGGGTCTGATTATGCACACCACATCATCATGGGCGACTTTAACACTAACATCCTTTCCCCTCAATCTCCTCGTTCGCGTAAGTTATTGCAAATAGTTGAGTCTAATAGCCTACACGTCCTACCACTCCAGCCAACACATGTCAACACTATAGGTGTAGATTCTTGGCTTGACTTGATGTTTGTATCCAATCTCTGTCTTGTATCTTCCCATGGTCAACATCCTGCTCCTAGCTTCTCCCATCATGATCTTATCTTCCTCTCTTATAACCTAAAGCCTCCCAAGCAAAAACCTAAAGTACTGTACAGGCGACACTTTGCTGGAATCGACGCCACAAAATTTCAATCGGATGCGTCTAAGATCAACTGGGAGCCATTATTTGTTGCTTCCACAGTTGACGATAAGATCGATATTTTTAATAATACCCTCATACAATTGTATGACACACATGCTCCGGTTCGAAAAATCAAACTCAAACGCAGGCCTGCACCATGGATGTCGGAGGAAATTCGGGACGCTATGAAACGGAGGGACAGAGCTTTTCTTCGCTTTAAAAAAGACCGGAATGACTCCAGGTGGGATGCTTATAAGGTTGCAAGGAATCGGTGTAACCAGCTGATACGTAATGCTAAACGCCGCCATGTACTTCACAATGTCTCTTCTTCATCTTCTGCTGCGATCTGGAAGTTTCTCGGTACTCTAGGTATAGGTAAATCACGTTACTCAGAACTTCCCTCTCCAATCAACTTGGATGATCTAAATCGTCATTTTTCTAATAGTGATACTTATAACACCCTGGATATAACCGTCGCCATGGCTCACATAGCCGAGCTTCCTACTCATAATATTACACCGTTTCATTTTTCTCAAGCATCGTTAGATGAAATAAAAAAGATTATCTTATCTCTGAAGTCCAATGCTGTTGGTTGTGATAGCATCAATCGCCACATGATTGTACCTATCCTCGAGTACATCCTGCCTGCAATCACTCACATTGTCAATTGTTCCCTTGACTCTGCAAGATTTCCTTCTCTTTGGCGTAAAGCTTTTGTTCTTCCACTCCCTAAGGTTGCAAATCCAACTACTCCCAATCAATTCCGCCCTATATCCATTCTCCCTTATTTATCCAAAGTACTCGAGGCATGTGTCCACAAACAATTATCTACCTTTATCCACAACAACTCTCTACTTAGTCCTTTCCAGTCCGGATTCAGACCTGGTCATAGTACGTCTTCAGCTCTCCTCAAAGTGACCGGGGATATAAGGACTGGGATCGAGGACAGAAAGGTCACTCTTCTTGTTCTTATAGATTTTTCTAATGCGTTTAATGCAGTAAATCATAAAATCCTTTTGTCTATTTTAGCTCATCTTAAAGTCTCTTTCAAAGCAACTGAGTGGTTTTCATCATACCTTCAGGGACGACAGCAGTCAGTTATTCAGGATGATACATCCTCCTCATGGTGTAGTCTTGTAGCTGGAGTCCCTCAAGGCGGCATCTTATCTCCACTTTTGTTCTCAATTTTTATCAATTTCATAACTCATCGTATTCGCTGCGCATATCATTTGTATGCCGATGACTTGCAACTTTATATTCAGTCTGACGTTGACGGCGTTAATGAAGCTATTGACACAATTAACCAGGATCTTGCTGCTATGAGAATGTGGTCTGAGCAGTTTGGTATTCACGTTAACCCGAGTAAGTGTCAGGCAATTGTGGTAGGTACTTCAAGGATGTTGTCGAGACTGACGCCTCAGAGTCTTCATACTGTTATTTATGATGGCCAAATTATTCCATTTAGTAACAGCGTGAAGGATTTGGGATTATACATAGACTCAGTTTTCAGTTGGCAGTCTCAAGTCACCAGTGTTTGTAAAAGGGTAACTGGAATTTTGAGGACCCTTTATCGTCTAAAGAATTTTTTACCGACAGACATAAAAAAAATGCTTGTACAGACTTTGATCTTCCCTATCGTCGACTATGGTGATGTGTGCTACTTCGACCTGAATGCAGATCTACTCAACAAACTTGACAGGCTTCTTAACAATTGCATTCGATTCGTTTTTAATTTAAAGAAATTTGATCATGTGTCTGAATACCGAAAACGTTTGAAATGGTTACCCATGCGGCAGCGCAGGGATACAAGAGCCTTATTGACTTTGTATTCTTTTCTCAACAATTCTGACACTCCTAGTTACCTTAATTCCCACTTTCAATACCTTTGTACATCCCATAATAGGAACCTTCGCTCTAACTATAATGGCCTCCTTAAATGTCCTTCTCACCATTCCGATACTCTTCACTCTTCGTTTTTCGTACAATCCATTCTATTATGGAATGCCCTCCCTCAAGAAGTAAGGAACTCCCCAAGCAGGCTTAGCTTTAAGAACAAAGTGCGCAAACTTTTCATTTAGGAATGCTTATATTTTTTGTTTAGAGTAAATAATAGGCAAATTTTGCATGAAATCTCGCTCCAAAGATTTTAGGCATACTATATATAATAGTTTATTATAAATATAATATGTATGTATTAGGATATAATAATATTTATTTTCTTTTATTAACCTCGTTTGCGTATATTTCTTTCGGTACATCTATCGCATTGTTTTTCTGCACCACCTGAAGGTTGACTGGTAGAAAATGCCTCAGGCATTAAGTCCGCCTCTGTACACTTATTTGTACGTGAAGTTTAATAAATAAATAAAAAATAAATAATCTCCAACTTGTATTTGTATCAACGCTGTGTTGAAACTCTGTCCAGCAGATCAAGCGCTGCAAGTGAAACTGCATCATAAACGTCATTCTATTTATTTAGAGTTTTTAATGGAAAGCGTAACTAAGTTTAATAGGACTAAAGAGTAGAGCACGATGTACGAACGTTCCAAGAAAAATTGTCCAAAATAAGGTATGCACTCAAATTCGTGTTGAGTCCTTCCTCCTCCTCCTCCTTCGTCCTCCACCAAAAATATTCCAAGGGTACATAAGTTATCAGGAAACGGTTACGATTAAAATTTGGTTCGTTGAGAATAATTATGGTAGAACTACATAACTGGAGGAGCGAGGCCGTCTGTTTTGCTAGTAGTCGTGGAGACAGCGACCTAAGGTAGTACGTTGTATGATTTTTGACAACATATTCTTCTTCTTTCTCTTGCTGTTCCCATTTTTGGATGTCTTCTTCTTCTACTCTTCTCTATCACTTACTTTTCAACACTAACTCTCTTCTGCAACATATCATCCTTCACACATTCATCTTTTCTTCGGTCTTCATCTCCCTACACGCCCATCCAGTTTCATGTCTAACTTTCTTGGTAACAAGAGAGAATTCTCTTCTTAATATGTGATCAAACCAGGTCCTCAAAACTCCAAACCTCCAAAAACTCAAAGAAATTAAATAAATGAACCAATTAAATAAAATAATCAAATATCACAGAAATGCATGTAATTATTTTGTCGATTTTACTACGAAAACTTTACCTGTCCAATAGTATATAGTAATTATGTTTCTAGCTATCATAATACTTGTGCGGTGACGAGTTTATTATAAGGCCACCCTTCTTTATTTACACAATCTATCCATCTTTTCTTGGATTTTCCTGTCCCTAAATGCCAATCCCATTTTTGAAAACTTATTTAAATAAATAAATTATATTCAGTCATATGAGTTGGTGTTTATAAAGATGGGATCATATGCATATATGTAGGCTCTTTGGACTATCAATATGAATTATTCACGTGGGATCTACTCGGAATTGAAACTGACATCACCTTATTGTTCTCGAATATATAATTATATATTGCATTTGAAATGGATTTTTGTACGGATCTTTCAATATAAAAAAGACTAGAGGACAAAATTAACGATACTGGACTCAGGAACTTGAAATATTTACATTTTTGACCAATTTTCATAGTTATCACTTAATCAATAATTATATTTGTAATTTACCTATAACATATTTTACGTCAGTTTCGTAGTATTCCCTTAAGAATACATAGTGCGAAAAGAACCAAAGTTTAATATTAGTCTTTGTCTATGACATAATTTTTATGTTATTACCTCTTTAGATGTTTGACAGCTAATAATAAAAAAGGAATATAAAAACATTGACATGATGTTCAATTCGGTGGTTTTAATTTATAATATCACGAAATAAAAATAATAATATTTTGTTCAAACAGATTATAAATAAATTGTTATTTTTATTATTAGTTAAGTTTACTTAGTTAAGTTTTTTCAACAATTATTTACAACCATTACTTATTCAGTTAATTTTTTCTTGAAAATGTTTTTTTTTTGTTTACTTGTAATATATTGTGAGTTTTTCCGGGCCCCCAATTTATGTCTATGACTAATTTTTATGTTATTACCTCTTTAGATGTTTGACAGCTAATAATAAAAGGAATATAATAAATTGACATGATGTTCAATTCGTGGTTTTAATTTATAATATCACGAAATAAAAATAATTATTATTTAATAAGAATAATCCAAAAACAGTCTTATTAATATATCTATAACTATCTGCATATATAATGATGTTAGTATTCGTGGACACTTCAAAACTGGAAAGAGAGGAACTGCCAGTTTCTCGGTTGTCAGTTTAAGACATTTATTCTTATGGATGATGTTTCTTCTGTCGTGAAGAGTAAAAGGCTGCAATCTTCTCAAGTCACTTATGTAACTGGCAAACAACATTCTTAAAAAGTAAATGTAATTAAAAATTATATAAAATTTTAGATTTGTTTGTCGTTTGTCACTCTCCTATTAGTTCGATTATTAACAAATTATAATAAGATATTTTTTCAGATAAGATACATAGTTTCCGAAGGACAATTCTGAATTGCTGTGTTTCCAATAATTCGCTGGCATTTTAGATTAGAGTTTTTTTTGTATTAGAATGTTGTTCTCACCTATAATTTAAATAAATATAAGGTATTTTTTATTGACATTTTAATATAGTAATTGTGTTTATGTATTTAGTTGGTGTGTCGTAGTAAATAAATTAAAATAAAATAATAATGTAATTATTACTATATTTATTTTATTTTATTTTCTTTCTAACTTTACAATATAAATAAATTTAATCATTACATTCAACTACAAAAACAAAGTTTGTCATATTTACATCCGTAGGTAACGGTAATTGTTATTACAAAATACATTAATAAGTAATTACGACAATTTAAACAAAACTAATCATTCAACGGCATATCCTTGTTATTGTGTCAGTATATTAAATTATATTTTATAACGACTTGGACTATATTTTATAGGGCAACAGTAATAAACCAGTAACTAAGTGTTAACATTTTATACAATTTTCCCTAAGAAACAGAGCGCTATCTCCTGGTCAACAACTAAGTATCTTTTAAACGAATTCATTAACCTTTAAATATAGTTAGACAATCGATGCCCCGATAACTAGCGAGCAATGATTAGAGAACTTAATTTGGCGTCGTCACGATCTGATGGCCGTTAAGATAACAATGGTACTTTGATGTTTAACTTATTAACTTCGATGATTTAATGCTAGCGTAAAATATATTTATTGTATTGCTTCCTCGTCATTGTGAACATTGTATCAGTTTATTGTTTGTTCTATCATTTTCGCTAATGCTCACTTTCTTAAATGACAAACATATTTTCTACATAGTCAGCGCCTATAGTCTCGTTAGCCCTTGTTTTTTATTTCCCACGGGGGATGGCAGTGAATCCTAATAAGGGGTGCACTACTATTGTAGTTGTTTTAATAACCGTCTGGTGCTTGGACGACCTTACACTCCGGTAACGCGCCCGGTCTACGGGGGGTGGTTATGTTGGACTTTTGCAAAAGGCTAGCCTACAAACTCGGGTCAAGGTACAAGGTCGGGAGAAGATCTGGGACCTTATCGGTTTTGATTCGGGGATCTACAAGACCCTGCCAACAATAAAATCACCGTTCTTAAGAGGAAGCATTACGGTATTTCTCCCTATTGCACTTGTTCAGTTATTGTACGTCAAAATTGTTCAAAAAATAATGAAACTCATGGCATTTTGTTTTCAAATCAAATTAAATATATGCCTTTATTCTTGAATAGTGTATTTTATATTAAAATCAATTATAATTAAAAAAATATATATCATTTATTGCAGGGTGAAATTGACCCTTGAGTAGTGACCAAGGGTTAAGACTTTCCGATGATCGCTGAAAACCTTACTTACTTGGAGGCAGACATGTTTCAACTTGTAAGCGGTCGTCGTGCTTCAGAGGTAATACAAAATGATTACCTCTACATAAAATGTGTAGCTATGATTGCCGGCTTACAATTACCATTGAAATAGGAGTAGCAATAGGGAAGAAGAAGACACTTTGGAGATAGTTTTAAAATAGACTCTATTCCTAGAAAAAACATAGTTTGCTTTTATTTATTTATAAAAACAGTTCATGAACGTGTCGTAACTAGCCAATGGCTTTATCACGAGTTTTCTATCGCTTTCAATATAAAGTCATGTCAATTTATTAAAATCAACAATTTATTCTTCAAATAGGATATTTAAAATCACTTTTTTACGTCTAAGATACTACCTACGCCTTTGGGTCACAAGTCTACAGCAGGAGTCTTTATACTAGAGAGAACCAGCAAAAAACCAGCAAGGGCTATTTTTTTCTCCCTGTATTTTTATAGGGTCGTCAATCAGTTCATGAACGTGTCGTAACTAGCCAATGGCTTTATCACGAGTTTTCTATCGCTTTCAATAAAGAGTCATGTCAATTTATTAAAATCAACAATTTATTCTTCAAATAGGATATTTAAAATCACTTTTTTACGTCTAAGATACTACCTACGCCTTTGGGTCACAAGTCTACAGCAGGAGTCTTTATACTAGAGAGACCAGCAAAAAACCAGCAAGGGCTATTTTTTTCTCCCTGTATTTTTATAGGGTCGTCAATCAGTTCATGAACGTGTCGTAACTAGCCAATGGCTTTATCACGAGTTTTCTATCGCTTTCAATAAAGAGTCATGTCAATTTATTAAAATCAACAATTTATTCTTCAAATAGGATATTTAAAATCACTTTTTTACGTCTAAGATACTACCTACGCCTTTGGGTCACAAGTCTACAGCAGGAGTCTTTATACTAGAGAGAACCAGCAAAAAACCAGCAAGGGCTATTTTTTTCTCCCTGTATTTTTATAGGGTCGTCAATTTGAAGCTGGCCTCAGCTAAATAGTCTGAACACGTTTCATTTACAATTTTAAACAAATTCACATTATGTAGATAGAGTAAAGACTATAGTTTCAATATGTTATTTAGTGTAGTTTAAATATTTGGCAACGCAACTCAATAAGTTATTAAAATTATTAAAATTAAACCCGAGCATTGTTATGATTTAAATAATTTATAAATATTTTGTATACTAGCTTCCGCCCGCGGCATCGCCCACGTGAACGTAGTTTTTGTCAATCCTAGTCCCTTATGACTAAGGTACCAAAATTCATGGTCTTTTCTTCAATTCAACCCCTATTGCAACCCCACACTGGTAAAAATTTCAAAATACTAGAACAAATGATTTTTTGTTTCTTATGATGTGATATTTGACGAACTTGCATACTAACTTTCAACCCTTATTTCACCCCTAGCTGGTCGTAATTTCAAAAATGCTAGAACAAATTCTTAATGATTTCTTATCAAGTGCTTAAATATAAAGTTTCATGGTTTTATCTTTTAAAATGAAGAAATCCCATTCAAACTTTCAACCTCTATTTCAATTCCTTCATCCCTTTTTTTCGAAATAAAAAGTTGTTTATTTTCTGTCTCAGGGTCTAAAGATTGTCTGTACCAAATTTCATCAAAATCGGTTGCGAGGTTTAAGGGGGAAAGCGTAACAGACAGACAGACAGAGTTACTTTCGCATTTATAATATTGGTTGGGATGACTGTGTTGATAGTACAATTAGGTACCGCTAAGGGCGCTTTACAAAATCTTCATACAAAAATGTACACTGTCGATACTTATAATTCTTTAAAGCATTGTCAAAGAATAGCATTGACATTTCAGTGTGAGTTAAATATAACACTCCATTGAACGATGTCCACGCGGTACAGCGGATTATAGGCTTTACTGCAAAAGTAATCCAATATTAAAACAAGCAGATTATATGTAATACAACAACAGAAAGAATAAAAACCTTTAAAGTGTTTGTTGTAAACGCTCTTTCTTATAAAGCACTGAATCCGAAATTAACTTTCTTCTGCTGTATTTTACGATCGGTGTAATATCCATCACCAAGTGAGATATGGTTTCTGTCGCCTATAGTACATGGGACTTCTATAGTGGAATATATCCGAAATGATTTTTTTTTATTGCCTTACGTGGCAGACGAGCGAGCGGCACACCTGATGTTAAGCGTTAACCGCAGCTCATGGACTTAGCAATCCCAGGGGTGGACACAGCTAAGCCACTGCCTACCGAGATAAGATTACTCTCTTTAAGCCTCGTTTGAAGAGGGACATAGCGCAGGGGAAACACCGCAACAGAAAGATCATTCCACAGCTTACATGTCCGTAGAAGAAATGATCTGGTAACGCACCGTACTAGACGGGAACGGATCCAGGTAGAAAGGGTGAAGTCTATTGCGGCGTCGAGTGGTACGGTGATAGAATGGTGCCGCTGGTAAGTCAAACAGTTCCTTGGAGCACTCCCCGTTAAAGAGCTGATAGAACACACAAAGGGCTCCAAAGTCCCTCCGCTGCTTCAGTGACTCCAATTTATCCGTCAGATTGGGATCATCAATGATTCGCACAGCCCGTCTCTGAGGTGAGTCAAGTGGGTCGATCTGGTATTTGGGAGCGCCTGCCCAGAGTTGCGAGCAGTACTCCACGTGTGGTCGAACCTGCGCTTTGTAAAGTACAAGCCGCTGACCAGGCGTGAAGTAACGCTTAACACTGTTCCAAAACGCCCAACTTTTTGCTCGCCAGTTTGGTTTTGATCACCAAGTGACTCCCGAATAGGGCTTTGCTGCTAATGTCGACGCCGAGGATCCCAATACTTTCAGAAATACGAAGGGGTAAACCTTGGAACTGAGGCGCCATGACAAAGGGGCCCCTCTTGGCAGTGATGGCGCATACTTGTGTCTTTGTAGGGTTGAACTGAACTAAGTTCCTTTCTCCCCATTCCGAGGCCCACCCAAGAGAGTCCTCGACTTCAAATACAAGTTGCAACCGTCTTTCCTGTATAGTACGCCGAGGAACTCTTTGGAGGCTCGTATATTGCGCGTCATCCGTACTGTCATTTGCATAGGAATGCATGTTCTCAATTAATAACAGATCATTGATATGCAGAATGAACAGTGTTGGGCATAGTACCGAGCCTTGCGGAACGCCAGCATTAATAGTTTTGGTATCGGAGCAAGAACCGTCCACAACGAACTTAATGCTCCGACCTTCCAAAAAACTAGCGATCCACTTGCAGAGTCCCTCGGGAATTCCATAAGATGGTATCTTCGGTAGAAGGCCTTGGTGCCAGACCCTGCCATAAAAGCAAAAAAGAAAATCCATCACTTAATTTTATTTCTAATTTCAAGCTTCTCTCTACAAATTATTTTCCTATAAATGGCCGAGAAACTGAAATGAATAACAACTTGGATATTAATTTTGCGCTTGCTAGTAAGTAAGACTCAGACGAGTCCCGAGGTCACCAGTTCCTTCAGAAGGGCAGACTCCGAGCTCGTAAACTTTAACAGCTATTGGCTTGACCTTAACGCCGTGATATTGTGCTCTACGAGTTCCACCCAAAGCATATATTTATATGACACGATTTGGAGTGATCTTATATTTAATTTTAATATTACTTATCTGCGAGAGTGGGTAAGTAAGGGTATTATTACACTTATAGAGTTCGTGAATTAAAATTATGTATTTCGTTTTATAACTAAGGTGTTTTTAATCGTTTATGGATAGTTTGATTTATTTAAGAAGATATTATATATGCAGTCAAAAATACTATAATGTATACAATGTATGTGGATGGCGGCAATTGTGAATACATAAATTACTTACATATGTACCTAATATCAAACATGCATTACTCATTACATACGAACGATAATAATTCTAGGAACTCAATCTACACAATGATACCGTAATTTAATTAATATTTTTCAGTTATCATTACGATAATGCCTGTTCCTGGGATCGATTGTTGTGGGTCAGCAGAGGGCGAATGTAGAGAAGTAGAGCAGGTCGTGTTAGATTTAAACCTCCAAAGCTTATAAGGACGTCATAACAGAAGTCAAAATCAAAATAAATTTATTCAAATATTAGCTTCCGCCGCGGCTTCGCCCGCGTGAAATTAGTTTTTGCCAATCCTAGTCCCTTATGTCTAAGGTACCAAGATTCATGGCCTTATCTTCAATTCAACCTCTATTTCACCCCCACACTGGTAAAAAATTCAAAATGCTAGAACAAACGATTTTTTGTTTCTTATGACGTAATATTTGATGAACTTGCATACTAACTTTCAACCCTTATTTCACCCCCTAGCTGGTCGAAATTTCAAAAATGCTAGAACAAATGTGTAATGATTTCTTATCAAGTGCTTAAATATAATGTTTCATGGCTTTATCTTTTAAAATTAAGAATAGCCCATACTAACTTTCAACCTCTATTTCAACCCCTTCATCCCTTTCGAAATAAAAAGTAGCCTATTTTCTGTCTCAGGGTCTATAGATTGTCTGTACGTCATCAAAAATTATAGTAAATTTCATCAAAATCGGTTACGAGGTTTAAGCGGGAAAGCGTAATAGACAGACAGACAGAGTTACTTTCGCATTTATAATATTAGTTGGGATTACTTTATAAAAAGCTCTTTGCAATCGTCCAATTTTTTTTTTCTACCACCCATTTTAGGAGGAATTTTTTAGCTGATAAGAAGAATCAAGAAACTTATCTTTATCAAAAGTAATAACACAATACATTATATCGTTACCATACATATGTGTTTATAATTTATACGGTAACACTTTTTTTCACTGATTTTAAGTACTATTAAAGACACTTTTTTATTCATATTGATTAAAATCACTTTTACAATTGTATCTTGCATTGGTTATGTTTTCGTCGAATTGTTACTTTGACATTGACAGTTCTATAGTGTGGACCGCTTATCATGATCCTAACACCATTATCTATGGCGCAAATTAGGCAATCAAATCTAGCCAAGCGTCGTCTACAAAGATAGGTTCTTTATCAATAATACTGAAACACCACTCCGAAATTCATAGATTAAAAACAGTGTCGTAGATTAATAACGGCCCACAGATTATATACTGGATACTAATTAACAACAAATTATTTGCACTGCCGATTACAAAAATATCGTTTAGGATTAAACTTAAATTTAGGAAGAATTGATTTATTTGTGGCGGATCGACATGGAAGAAAAAACATATATAAATTACAATATCCTTGAAGAAAGCGTGGGTGAATGTCTTTGCCTCATCGGTGGTAAACAATCTGTAATGGTATACTAATCTGTGACTTGGAGTTCTGAAATCTGGGAATTGGGAATCGATCGATTGTAAAAATCTCACGCATATTTCGTGATATAAAAACGTATAAAAGTTACGGAAAGTGGTGTCAGGATCACAAATTTCAGGAGTATTTTATTTCACATAAAATTATCCATATCTTTTGGAACATAATTTAACCTAGTTGCCACCGGCACTTAGGAAAAAAATAAACTAAAATATTTACATATTGAAAGCCCGATAAAAAGGTACCGGGAGGTTGTTATACCCGGTCCTACAAATTTATGTAAGGAAATATATAAAATACAAATCCTTGAAGAAAATTATATAAACCTTAAGGAGAATAACTGCAATCTATTAAAAGAAGAGTGTCTGGACCCAGTCTCAAGGAAGGTATTCAGTACTAACCACCGGGGGATGGGAATTTAGCATTAGAATACATGTTATTTCTTAGATTTTAGAATTACCATAATAAATAGTTTATTTCAATACCCTGATCAACTATTGTTGTTAAATGTCCTTGCCGAGATTGATCAAACAGCACCAGAACCAACCTGCCCTTGTGTCTACTCATTAAAATTTGTTATTTTAAGTACATAATAAAGTTATTTATTTTAATTGGTTATTTTAATTTAATTGTTAAAGAAAAACTTAAATATACATTTATCCTGTTAAAGTTGATAATTAAATCAGTCACTTTGTTATTTTGTATTATTTGTGTTTTCTTTATAAATCTAGTTGGTGAGTAAGAGAATTATTACATTACAATACGGGAAAACAAATATTTACACTTTAGAATGTAATGTCTTCAAATCAACACCAAGCATTGGATCAGCAAGTAATCATTGACATTTTAATTTTGATTTGACTAACGCGTTTCCTATGCCATATATCCGACCTCCATAGCCGACGATTGACGACCTCCATAGTCGAGTGGATAGTACACCGGTTTCAAGGTGTCGCCATCTCTGAGGTCCCGGGTTCGAGTCCCGGTGGGGGCAGATGTTTGTGTGATGAATGCGAGCATTTGTACCTTAGTCATGGTTGTTGATATATATTTCAATAAAAATTATTTATATATGTATAATATATGTATGTCTATCCGTTACCCTAGATCCCATAGCACAAGCCTTACAGAGCTTAGTTTGGGCTAGGCTAATTGGTGTAAGTGTAACAAATATATATTAATATATATATTTATATATATCCTAAATAAATATTTCATTTAGGATTCGATCTAAATTGCCTGATCGATTTCTAAATGAATATTTCATTTAGAAATCGATCAGGATAGATCTATTTGATTCAGTATTTAGTTGTTCCGCCATTTTTTCAGGGTATCTAAGTCATTCTATCAAGTCCTTTATATCATCTGGTACTGAATCAGCAAGATCGAGGATTGTTGGTAATTTTGCACGCTGATAAGGTTAGTGATAAGGATAACCGACAACCAGCATTGAATTAATGGAAAAATCTATGTTAACTCAAGGATTGTGCCCTACATACATTTTTTTTTTATTGCTAAAGTTGACAAACAAGCAGGCTGCCCACCTGATGGTAAGTGGTAACAGTCGCCTATAGTACATGTGGTTCCCACGAGATTCGCAGCAAATCTGCAAACCTCATAAGAACCACAGTGTACGTTGCCAACTTGTGACATAAGATGTAAAGTCACAGTACCCAGTAATTTCACTGCCTATCTTACCCTTCACGCCGGAACACAGCAAAGCGAACCCTGCTGTAATAGGTAAGACGGAGGTACCCATGCAGACGACCCTGGTACAGAGTCTACCTCCTAGGATTATGATAAATATACATTACATTACATTTATGATAAATATTAAAATTAAATTAATGGTCGACTTTACTTCCTGCCTACATTATATGGGATTTTAAAGTAGTTTCTCCTATGTCCCTCTTGACTCTTAACCTATACAAATGTTATACTGTTAGTCACTTCAATGATATCGAACCCTTTATTTACTTAATCGTCTCATTTTATATAATTCACCCAATCCATACTAATAATAAATGGGAAATTGTAGCGACGAATTGACGTAATTTTTACCTGGAGTTAGTTGAAAGGATGAAGAGTAACATAGGGTACTTTTATCCTGAAAACAATCGCCAGATCCCACGGGATGCGCAATAAAGGCTTCGCTCAAAAGCTATTGCACAGATTTTCATGCGGTTTTCATCAATAGATAGTGTGATTCTTGAGCAAGGATTTGCGGTATTTTTTTATCTCGGAAAATAAAACCTTCGCGCCATTAACCGACTTCCGCGCATATGTAGCCGTGGGCAAAAGCTAGTTAGAATATATACAAAACGTGTTAATTCGAGTCCCTTACACATAAGAGCAATCAAGGATCTACTGTATTCATGCCAATAGCGCCCACGATTACCGACAGCTAATTTTGGACCGCATCTTTAACATTGTTATTGTCAAAGGAGATAATTTTTTTTAGGCCCACTAGAAAACGGCGACGTTTATTGATATTACTGAACTCTAAAATATCAATTTATTATTAAAAGTAATTGCACGATATTATGAGTAAAAATGAAACGGGAATAATAAAATCAATTAATTAATCTTAGTAATGACTTTTGACATTTGAGGTAAAGGAACTAACGTTTTTTAAATCAAAATGAAAGATGATTTAATATTTATACAAATAATATATAAATATAATAAATAATTGATAAAGGATAGTGTATTATTTCTTTTTTATTTTATTTAAAAGTATTGAACTCTCAATAATTATTTTAATACTATTTTAGATTATTTTAACTATTAGTTCGTCAGTCCAGTATTTCAACCGAATTCTGTGTTTACGTTTCCAACGGTTTGATTTCGTTTTCTTTCCCGTATCCAGTATTTAGAATGCAAATAAATAATACGATTTCAGGCGTTTGATAGTGGCCAAAGAAGATTGTATTTTTCAAGAATAAAAAAGTGTTAAATAGCATTTACATAAAAAACAATTTGAATACAAATCAAAATAAAGCTACTAACTACTAAGAATTTTTAGGTTATTTAATCTTCATGTTTTAATTGATTTCTCAATATTCCCGTTAGATAAAAACAAACTAATGTTCCTTATAATATCTAGGGTTAATAAGAAATTATTTAACGTATGTGTCATTAATAAACGTAAAATTTTGTAGTGGGCCTATTCTTCATACAAGAAAAAATTATCTCCTTTGTTTCGATATAAAACCTTAAACTAACAAACATTTTTACCCTACCGTTCCCAAGTTAGGAGGCCGGGTCATCCCGAAAATATAGACAGTCGGGCGCATTTCATTACAACCTATTTAATATTACCCAACGGACTGCAAACAAAAAAACTACCCGCGACCGGTTTTCCGTGCCATTTAACAAGAGTACTCGCTTCCCGTGGTACTGAGTACTTAGATTAGCCAAGCAATTGTAAACTTTATTTAAAGGAATAACGACCTGTTTGGAGTGAAAATTGAAACTAGAGTAATATTGTCTTTAGTACATATTGCTAGCATCCGAACTTTTTCCATGATTAGGCAGCGTGCGATCTTATAACTGCGTGTGTCAATTTTATAGTCCCAACTGATATTAAAAACACGAAAGTTTGTAAACATGGATTTTTGTTACTCTTTTACGTGAAAACTACTAAATGGATTTTCATATAACTTTACAATAATATAGCTTATATATCAGAATAACATATAGAGTACTATTTATATAGATCTACTCGATATACTAATCCTGCGCAGACGAAGTCGCGGGCACTAACTAGTACCTTCAATATTTTGGTTGATTGTAGCAATTTATACATAAATTAGTACTTAGGTCAGCTGAGTACCTACAAACCTTCTTGTAGTTGCATTTCGTCCTTAGCACAAAATACATTTCTCTCGCAAGCACGCCTTGCTTGAGACACAATAATATGGATGTGTCATAAGAAACCTACCCCGTTACCATGACTACCAATACAAAATAAATAGATAAACAGTTCTGCGTTCACTAGCAAATATTACTACTAATGAAATATATTGTGTATATAGCATTGCAAGAAATTAATATTTGTGAGTGTATTTAATTTGCAAAAAAGGCATATCCCAACTAATATTATAAATGCGAAAGTGTGTTTGTTTGTTTGTTTGTTTATTTGTTTGTTTGTTTGTTTGTTTGTTACCTCTTCACGCTTAAACTACTGCACCGATCATCACGAAAATTTGCATACACATCGTCTGTGGTACGGGGAGTAACATAGGCTACTTTTTATCCCGGAAAAAGCGACAGATCCCACGGGATGCGCAATAAAGGCTTCGCTCAAAAACTACTGCACAGATCTTCATGCGGTTTTCATCAATAGACATAGTGATTCTTGAGCAAGGTTTTGCAGTATTTTTTATCTCGGAAAAACGGAGAGTCCTACGGGAAGCGCGATAAAACCTTCGCACCATAAACCGACTTCCGCGCATATGTAGCCGTGAGCAGAAGCTATGACCCTTAACCCTCTATAGACCCAATCCCGAATTCCACGCAGGCGAAGCCGCGGGCAGAAAGCTAGTCTCAGTATAAAGGAGATAATTTTTTCTTGTATGGAGAATAGGCCCACTACAAAATGTAACGTTTATTAATGAGACACGCGTTAAATAATTTCTTATTAACCCTAGATATTATAAGGAACATTAGCTTGTTTTTATCTAACGGGAATATTGAGAAATCAATTAAAACATGAAGATTAAATAACCTAAAAATTATTAGTAGTTAGTAGCTTTATTTTGATTTGTATTCAATTTGTTTTTACGTAAATGCTATTTAACACTTTTTTATTCTTAAAAATACAATCTTCTTTGGCCACTACCAAACGTCCGAAATCGTATTATTTTTTTGCATTCTAAATACTGGATACGGGAAAGAAATAGAAATCAAGCCGTTTGAAACGTAATCACAGAATTCGGGTGAAAACAAACCGACGTCAATTTGATGTCAGTGTAGGTACCATTCTGTTGCTGTCAAAAATGATGACGCGTTCCGTTTCACGACGATACTAGACTGACGAACTAATAGTTAAAATAATCTAAACTAGTATTAAAATAATTATAGAGAGTTCAATACTTTTAAATAAAATAAAAAAGAAATAATACACTATCCTTTATCTATTATTATATTTATATATTATTTGTATATATATTAAATCATCTTTCATTTTGATTTAAAAAGTTCCTTTAGCTCAAATGTCAAAAGTCATTACTAAGTTTAATTAATTGATTTTATTATTCCAGTTTCATTTTTACTCATAATATCGTGCAATTGCTTTTAATAATAAATTGATATTTTAGAGTTCAGTAATATCAATAAACGTTGCCGTTTTCTAGTGGGCCTAAAAAAAATTATCTCCTTTTACTCATAAGCTATGAGTAAATCTCTTATATTCTGGTACAACCCACGGAAAGCGTAATTAATATGTCTGTCAGAAGTTACTATCACAAAGTGCTCATATCCGACCATTAAGAGCAGTGAGCCTTCCTTAACTATTTTAGGGCTTAGTATTTCTATATAGGTGCATACAAGTTGCTTCATTGTCACGTTTTAATTTTGAAAACTAAAAAATTTACGATTAAAATTTCATGTTTATGTCACAACATAAAATAAATACGATAATTGATTTATTATTTAGAATCAAAAATATATCTATTTCTTATAGAGTATGCCTTCATGAAAGGATAAAGCAAGAAAAGTACATGGAAATTATAATATACAATACAAAATTGATATGAAGAAATATAGTCAGATATTGCCACTTCATGGGCAAAGCCCTTGACTTGGACAGTCGTAATTACAGAATTATTTCCTTCAAGCAATTTCAATTTGTCTTGTTATCTTCATGGTCTTCTCGAGTGACTACTTACCTTATCAATATGGTCAAGGTTACGGAACAGAAGACAGTAGAAGTGGCACGTAGGGGCCAAAGATATGCATATATAAATTACTTGTAATTCCGTTACATCAACCTGGTATATTAATTTATTTAATATGTTACTAAAACATGCACTCAATTCCCTAATAGTCATAAATAATCAATATTAAACTCATAATAATACATGTTCTAAGAAAGATGTAGATTTCGCTTCACAATTATGTTTGTTTATTCTGTTATAGATAGGGAATCTTAATTCACTCTTTTTTTATATATATTTGTTTAAAACAATAACCCAGTGCAAAGCAAAATTGTGTATGCTGCAGCAGTGTAAAAGGGTCGTAATTCAGTGATTGGAATTACCCATAATAGGATGTGCGCAAAGCACGGGTATTCTGTACCCGAGAGTTTCGTGTTTACCAGAAAATTGCGAGGATTTTATACAAAACTAGCAGATCCGTGCCCACTTTCGTTGGGCATAATAATAATAATCCCCGAAGCGAGCACGAACGCGATCCGAATTAAACCCGAAGCCATCGCGCGCCGTCCGCTGCCTGTTTTTTTCTCCGATTCACTTTGCAAAACGGACTACCACGTAAAAACCTTTTTATTTTTCGGTTTTTTTATATAACATATGACACTCAGCAATAACGTGGCCTTCTATTGCTGGAAGAATTTTTAAAATCGGTTCAGTAGATCCTGAGATTACCCCTTACAATTTAACAAATATACAAATATACAAACACACAAACTTTACTTCTTTATAATATTAGTATAGATAAATATATTTGTATGTCCGTCCTGTTATCATTTGAAATGGTGTTATTGCCTAAATTAGTTCTTGAAATATTTATTAGTAAATTTTGAGACGTTCCCTGAAATTATAGACTGACAATTTGTCGACTAATAGTGAGTTCAGATGAAGCTCAACGTGGAAAGGGTTTCAGTTCCGAAATCTCCAATATCATATATATATATTATATATATATATATATATATATATATATCTATATATATACTATATATTACCTTTGTATTATAATATAATTGACGTCCACTGTTTTTTTTGTCTGTCAAGGTCTTGATAACTCGAACGTGTTTAAATTTCCCAACCACTTGTGATAACGTAACAATAGGTGTCTTATCTCCTCTATTCTTTCGTTTGAACATGAACGTGTCCGAAACCGGTTGGACTGTGCGAACGAAACAGAGCCATTGGCCTATAAAACTATACAGCAGCTATGTGCGAGGGAAAGGGACAGGGAGATAAGCAGTCACGAGAGGATGGAGAGATGAACTTCTGATATAGAGCCTAGGTTTCGTTTTGTAGGTCTTTGCCTACGAAATTAATCAATTTGCATTTGTTGAATTATTTTTCCGAATTGAATCGTCCTAAGGGATACTCATAATCAAAATCAGATATAAATAACGAGTATCAGATATAAATATAACATTATAAGGATACATAAAGCTTAACAGTTACATAACCTTACACGCTTAAAGACAAGAAACAAAATGACTTTACATAAAATGTAAAAATATTTTTTTTACTAACTCCCATTACTCCCATATACTGATAAATATTTTTAATTTATACTAATATTATAAAAATGTAAAGTTTGTGTGTTTGTATATTTGTTAAATTGTAAGGGGTAATCTCGGATCTAATGAACCGATTTTAAAAAAATTTTCACCAATAGAAAGCCACATTATTGCTGAGTGTCATAGATTAAAAAATCCGAAAAATAAAAAGGCTTACGCGGTAGTTCGTTTTGCAAAGTGAATCGGAGAAAAAACCGTCGAATTAAAGCGTTTCTTACGAACGCTGCCTTAACTATGAAAGATATATTTTTGAGTTCTACAGAAAAGATGTGGAACTTGACAATGCCTACAAAAAGTCAACGACAGCATATGTCTAACTTTTATATTTAAGTTACAAAAAGTAGTTTTTTTTTAATATTAGTATAGATAGTTAAATTTTTAATATTAATAAAATAATTTAAATCATTAGGTCATATTTATTAGTCATATATTAACAAAAATTATGAAAATAAGTAATCTCATCGTCTTAAGTGTGAAGGCCGAAGCAGTGGACGGTGCGCGATGGCTTCGGGTTTAATTCGATTCGCGTTCGTGCTCGCTTCGGGGATTATTAATATTATGCCGATATTGTTATATAAATATCAATCTTTTTAGTACACACTTAGCTCGTATGATATGAGCGATTTGATTTATGTAACTGTAGACGTCTTTTATTCCGTATTAGATACAGTAGATAGAATTGTGGTTTATGTAATTAACTAGCGATCCGCCCCGGCTTCGCACGGGTGCAATGCTGTTACTAAATACACTACAGAAAAACTGAAAAAATTCAGTTATTTACGATATCACATTAGAAACCTCAAAAATAACAGTATTTATTCACTGTTTCAATGGATGCCATTATTAGAGATCGGATAATCGGATGCATATTTACCTAAAGTTAATTTTTGGCTCACAAATTATGGAAGCGGCTTTTTAAAATACATTTTGTTAAAAAAAATCCCGGGAAAATACGGGACTGCAAATTTAACGTAGTGATATTGTTTGAAAATTACTAAATTAGCACGTGGTATTTATTTTCAAAAGACCGAGACTCCGGGTTCATTTATACAACTATGCATACGTATTTACATGAAGTTTAGTTTCAGTTCCCCGTGCGATTTATGAATGTACGATTTATTACACGAAGAGTTATTATACGAAAGTAGTGAGCTAGTTTGACTAAAACAATAATCAATTAAATAATTGAATAAAAAAACAGAAAAGGTGAAAAATTTTATTTAACAAAACAATAAAAAGCCGTTTCCATACTTTGTCTTAAACTAACTTTATATGCATCCGATTATCCGATCTCTAGTCATTATACATATAAACCTTCCCTAAGAATCACTCTATCTATTAAAAGAAGATCGCATCAAAATCCGTTGCGTAGTTTTAAAGATCTAAGCATACATAGGGACAGACTGACGGCGGATAGCGACTTTGTTTTATACTATGTAGTGATTTAGCATTATTTTAAGCTACCTGAAGCTCGCGACTTCGTTTGCACAGATTTTGCTAAGTTACTTGACATAAACGGTCATATTTTGGACAATTTACACAATTGTGATTTACACAAAGTGGGGACAGATGTTTGTGTAAAGAATGCGAGCATTTGTAATTTAGTTATGGTTGTCAATATATATTTCTGTCAAAAGTTTTTATATACATATGTATAATATACTAGCTGACCCGCGCCCACTTCGTTGGGCATAATATTAATAATCCCCGAAGCGAGCACGAAAGCGAACTGAATTAAACCCGAAGCCATCGCGCGCCGTCCGCTGATGATGATGATGATGATGATGATGATGATGATGATGATTATGATGATGATGATGATGATGATGATGGTGATGATGATGACACTCAGCAATAATGTGGCTTTCTATTGGTGAAAGAATTTTTAAAATCGATGATGATGATGATGATGACACTCCGCAATAATGTGGCTTTCTATTGCTGAAAGAATTTTTAAAATCGGTTCAGTAGATCCCGAGATTACCCCTTACAATTTAACAAATATACAAACACACAAACTTTACTTCTTTATAATATTAGTATAGATGTGTTCAACCGTTACCCTAGATCCCATTACACAAGCCTTACAGAGCTAGCTAAAGAGACCTAATGGGTTAGGTTAATTGGTGTTAGTGTAAGAAATATTTATTTGTTTTTTATTTATTTTAAGTACGATACGAACGACCGATCAATATGAAATCATTATAAACGCAAAAAAGAACATGTGATAAGACAAAAACAGATGTGAATCATTCACAGTCCCTCAGAGCGATTTGTTAGCCTTCGAAATTCAGTATTTCCCACGTTTCTACCAAGGCCGACTAAAATCTTCGACATAAAAGGTATTTGTGTTTCACTGACGGCTGCAGAATTCGGTTCGACATCCCATTTCAGACGGGGCTCAGCCATCCGTCCGTTATGATCACACATCTTAACTATATTGGGGCTCAGTTGTGACAGCCGCACAGAATCAAAAGAGGCTGGATACCGCAATTGTATCGATTTATGAATACACATAGTGCTTTTTTTTAATGAGGTGGAATGCTGTGACGCACCATATCTGTTAATGCCTAATTAACAGGCGTGTGTGGGACTCACCCGGCGGGAAGCAGGGCATACCCACTAAACCACCTAGATGTCCATTCTGTCCTCAATAAGGGCGATCTGGGCCCAATTTCTCCAAATCCCTTTTGACAATCCGGCCAGCTACGGGTCGGGTATTAACGCCTGTGGGGGATTGCCGTGGATACGGAAGTAATCCTCAGGGAGGGAGTCTTTGCATGCGTGCTTGACGAGCCACCTTAGTGCACAGGCCACACCTTGGGTGGTCATTGAGGGGTCATAAATGCTCGATATGGTCTCGACCACGTGCTTAGATGATGATGATATAGTAGTGGTTATAGTTATCTGGAAACCGTATGGTTCCAGGATTTGCAACAAATTGTTGCAAAGGTGTTGCAGCTGTTCTTAGCCTTTTTTTCCGCTTAGGAAAATGCATTGAATTGCATACCCCGGTTCCTCAGCTGCGCAGAGCCGGCGCTTATGTGGGGCTCTCCTCCCCAGAAGGGGGAGGCCTACCCACTAAAAACCTCAGCGATGGCCTTTCTCAGGCATGTAGGGAGCCCCCGGGAACGCGAAGCAACTTCTGGGAACCCCCAGCCTCCGCTCCCCTGATATGCTCCAGGGGAGCCCTTCTTGGGGGAGACAACTACTTTCCCCGATCTCATCCACCGATGACGCCCCCCGGCCATTGGAGGGGCGTGATCCCTCACAGGTCGACGTATTCGAGCTGTTCTTAGCCTAAGAGGACTGCTTACGAATAAACAGGTAAGTTTTTTTTTACCTTCGTGCTTAAGAAAATGCAGCTCCCATAAAAAACTACAATATACGTTGCTCTCTTTTGGCAGTAAGTTTGCCAATTTTATTTGGGACAGAAACAGGTAAGATGAAAGTAACTACGCAGATGCATCCTGGCATAAATTCTCTTTCATATTTGAGTAGGGAGAATGGCGTGCAGCCTCTTTTCGTAGCAAAAGCTATCATGTGACATCAGTTAAATGTACCTTTTATGATTGTAGCAAAGAAATACATTTGACACATTGAATGACTTAAAACATTTTACTAATTCAATTTAAGAAGGTTCTTCCATTTTCAAAACAGATATAGTCTTTAACTTTCAAATAATTATGAACACAAATCCGGTGTATGTAATATGTAAAAATAATCATGTATATAGTATCACCAATTGACAAATTTGTTAGTAATTAATGTGTTTTAATAAAATGTTTTACCGTGATTACGTAATCATCCCCTTTTTTTTGTTCCCCTTGAGGAAAATGTATTAAGTTGCATACCCCGGCTGTGGCGAGCCGGCGGTTATGTGGGGCTCTTCTCCCCAGAAGGGGGAGGCCTACCCACTAAAAACCTCAGGGATGGCCTATCTCAGGCATGTAGGGAGCCCCCGGGAACGCCAAGCTACTTCCGGGAACCCCGATCTCCACCACCGACGACGCCCCCCGGCCACGGAAGGGGCGTGGTGCCCCCGGGTCGCCGTATCCGCGGGCGCGAAGTGCTCGCGCCCGCCGGCGACCCGCGGTCGTAATCATCCCCTATTATCTCCATATCTATCGAGTCTGCACTGCTGTTCAATTCAATTCATCCCCTTTCTGTAATCATCATCAATTGAAACCAAGTTGTGATGATCATGATAATGATAGGGTACAGTTTATTCAGCGTCATTGACACCATAGCGAAAAAGTCCGGGGTCACGACGGAACCCTGTGGTATCCAGTCTCCATAAGTCTGTGGTTTTGCCCGGAAATCGGCGCTAGACCCTACAGAATAAGAATTTTGGCAAGTGATGTTGATTCCCTGCAATCAACATGTTTATATTATTGGGACGTGTCAAAACATGTCAAAACTGATTGCTCGATTGTCATCTTTGCTATTGCTGATTGCGCGTGAGTTTTTGTGTATTGTTTTAAAGGCGATGTCAAGGCGGGGTTTTATTGTTTTTGCTTGAAGTTAGATTTTTACACCATAAATGTGATACAAACTTATTGTTAAAAGAACATTATTGAAACAATTATCACTATCAGGAAAACTTACATTCAAAATCAAATCAAAATTAACTTTATTCAAATATGACATTATAGAAAGCTCTTTTGAAATACCCAATTTTTTTTTTCCCCTACTACCCTACCTACTTATTCAGGACGTATTTTTTAGCTGATAAGAAGACTGGGCGCAAGAAACTTATCAGCTTTATCAAAAGTAATAGCAACATTTACAATAAATTATGTCGTTATCATACAATGTACATATGTGTTTACAATTTATACTGGAAAACTAATATATACAATTTAGAATGTAATATCTTCAAATCAACACCAAGCATTGTAATAGCCCTTACTCATTAGCGTCTTTTTAACATGTACCTTGAACTTATGAAAAGGCGATTCAGCTACACTACGTGGAATCTTGTTATAAAAATTTATACTTTTGCCTACAAACGAACCTCTAGCTTTTGGTTGGAACGGCAAGTTTATTTTTATTTTTTGTGTTTAAATTATGCATTTGTAAATTAGTATGAAATGTGTGACAATTTTTATACACATAAATCAAATTTTCATAAATATACTGGCCCGTCATGTCATTATATTAATTTTTTTAAATAAATCTCTAAGAGAATCCCTTGCTCGTAAATTATAAATAGCGCAGACTGCTCTATTTTGAAGAACAAAAATACTTTCTATATTAGCAGCCGACCCCCATAATAGTAAACCATAGGACATAACACTGTGAAAATAACTAAAGTAAATTAATCTTGCCGTTTCAACATATGTAAGTTGTCTTATTTTTTCTACAGCATATGCTGCAGAACCTAGTCTATAGTCATTGATACATCACAGTCTATTCTAAGCAAACACATCATTAATAAGATTTATTTTTCCTCAGGAGAGGAGGCTGAGAATCCTCATGGATACCAACGCAACAGGCAAGCAGGGATGCGTTGATTATGTCGGACTCCTGGTGAATCGAGGCGGCTCGACCCAACAGACCTACCGACTAAACTCAGCCTGAGCCTTTGGTCCTAATGACCCTACTGGCTTATATGGAAGGGGGCCGCGCCTCAGGAGAGGTACGGTTAGCCCCATGGAGAGGGCATAAGCACTAGAAGAGGCGCGGTTCTCCAAAGTGGGACCGGCCTGTATTGACTGGGAACCTACTCGTGGCGAAGCAGAAGGCTGCCGAATAAGGGGAGACAAGGGAGGCGACGGCTCAGACGCCGCCGCTTGCAGGTCTAGAAGGTCCTGCGTTAATTGATTAGGGGGGTCGCTTAAGACATGTCGCGGTCTGCGTGTCCTCTGCCAATATGGACTGGTAAACATTAATAAGATATAACAAAAAGATAACGGCATAATAATAACAATTGAGATGGTCAGTTTCAGGAGAGTGAAAAGATAAAGTTTTAAAGTAAGTAAAAATAAAATTTCTGCAAGTTATTGAGGCAAGTATGAAAAAAAATAGATTACGTTATAGTTATTAGGCTATCTCGATAGTTTCAATCTCAGATATTTTTTCTTATCGGATATTACGTCAGAAGCCACTTATAAACGAGTTTTGTAATTAAACATTACTAGTTTGGTAACCCTTAATTAATAGAGTCATTAATGTTTTGTATTACTTGTGACTGTTATCAACGTTTGGTTTGAGAGAAACGTTTTCAATTTCGTTATCAACTAATACATGTAACGAATTAATATTTGTAAATACTATATTTTGTCTCTATATTTAAATACATATAATTTGCTACAATACGTGGTTTAGATTGAATTTTAAAATAACCTTATCATTATTAAATAGCGGGATAATTATCGGAAAAATCCTAAAAACAGCCCTTTTTTCCCACACAAATGTTTCTAACTAAAACGTACAGTCAATATGAGCTCTATTGTTACTGTATAAAGTTCATATTGCAAGCACTCACTGTTGTCTAAGCAATGAAGGTGTGTTCCTAACATCAAAGAGTCAATTTGCGCCTTATCAACGTTATATTATTATTATCGGTTGACTGGTAGAGAATGCCGCATGTTGCATTAAGTCCGCCTATTGTATATTTTATATGTGCAATAAAGTTTAAATAAATAAAAAATAAATATTAAGTTGAAATTCAATCATATCTACCAAAACAGTGTGCGTGTGTGCATTGGAGCACAGAATACATCGTTGGAGGATTTAATGTCACGTTCCAAAATTGAATAGCCACAAAATGTAATAGGTCATTTCGACTTTTTTTGCGATTTGGTTGGCCATGCGACATTATCTATAGAATAATTAGGAACAAAAAACTGCCACTGTACAAATCTTTTTGACAGGACGAAGTCTGTCGGGTCCGCTAGTTTCAAATAATTATTTTGTTACTAATACTATTGTTTTCCGTAATAAAGTTGAAAATAAGGGAGTGCTTACGTGGTTTGGACACGTAGAAAGAACGGATTAAAGACAACGGACGTGAGAAGTTTCAAATTCAAAAATTCAAAAATTCAAAATCTTTATTAGAGATCAATTTACACTTATTACATAAATTATGTACGATAATAACTGCTTTAGTACCTAACTGTGTTGCAGTTATTGGCGCCCACTTCCGGGATTTTAGAAAAATACAAATAAAAATAAAGACAATTCTAACAAGATCTCAAAAATATAATAGTATTAAAGTATGTATATGTGTGAGTGCGTGTGTGCGTGTGTGTGTGTATGTACGCGCGTGTGTGTGCGTGCGTGAGTGATAGCTGTATTCGATTTATATAAACTTAGGCTGAAATCAGTTTCTCGGTGTCCTTATATGAGAGGGTCAACAACCATTTAGTGACCAATAACTTGCACTCACGATAAGTGCAGGAGTATATACTAAGAATTTTATTATTATAAATGCGAGGAGCAAGAAAACAAAAATGTTGGCTTGAGAGAACAGTTCTGCACGTTTCCATGTGACAAACTAAATCAGTTTATATGGTTAATGGAAATGGAATCTAATTTCATGACCTATTTTTGACTATATTTAGCTCTCTTAATATAGTCAAAACTAGTCAGTTACAAATCACCTGTAGGTTTTAAGTCCCTCCTCATTTGGGGTAATGAAGCAGATACTACACTATATTAATTTATTAATTACAATTGACTGTACTCTAAGCTACATCAATCAAGCTAAGCATATCAACCCCTAGGGATCTATGACAAGCCGCGAAGGCAGCGTGCGCGGCTGACTTACCGCGCACGCCGTTGAAATGCCTCTCTACCTGGGGATTGTCGTAGTGTCTAGGACAATCCCCCCTTGGCGAAGGCTCGACCGACTAAGGTCGAGCTAGCCCGTGTGGCGATAGCATCGCGAAAGCGCACCCCGCCACGCGCTCCGATATGGGCTGGAAGGACTCCGGGGGGTTTTTAGTGGGTAGGCCGAGTCTTGGTCGCAGAGATCGGGCGAGATCTGTCTCCGCCGGCATTGATTGCGGCAATGCTGGCGGACGAGGGAGGTTGGAGGGCTGTAGCCTCCTTCTGTGAAGCAGTGATGCTCCAGAAGGAGGCCGCCGAGCGGGGTCGGGAGATGGCCGATCCCGCTCGAAGAAGGCGGCGCCGGGCTCGGTAGCACAGCTGCGGCGCCGCCGCGGGTCGCCGGCGGGCGCGAGAAGTCGCAACTGCTACGGCGACCCGGGATGGACCACGCCCCTTCCGTGGCCGGGGGGCGTCGTCGGTGGAGGAGACCGGGGGAGGTAGTAGCCTCCCCGAGTAGGGCTCCCCTCTAGGCAGGGGAGCGGAGGCTGGGGGTTCCCGGAAGTGGCTTGATGTTCCGGGGGCTCCCTACATGCCTGAGGAAGGCCATCCCTGAGGTTTTTAGTGGGTAGGCCTCCCCCTTCTGGGGAGGAGAGCCCCACATAACTGCCGGCATTTTCCTCAGGGGAACAAAAAAAAAAAGAAAAAAGGCCGGTCTTCTACCGGAGAGCTCCACATACGGCAGCGCCTAGCTAGCGCGGTGACAAAGTGCATAAGGAGCATTTTCCCCCCGCAAAAAGGGGGTCTATGACAAACTACAACGGCTCTACGTCAGTGAAACAAAAATTTGGGGGTCCATGTAATGGGGGGTCCACGATAATGGATCTCAACATACACTGATAGTACCTATTTACTTACATTATACTATCTTCTGATATAAAGACATAATATAAAGTACCTATGAAGTAAACAAAATATCATAAATGTTTATAAAATTGTGTAAGCTGTAGGAAGTAGGCATTCAATATCAGGTAAGTAGGGGGTGTACCCAAAACCTAAAAACATGGCGAAGGGTCTACTACACAAAAAAGTTTGGGAACCTCTTTGTTAGACACAGTATAGGTATGTTGTTTCATTTGCATCTTAAAAAACATGTGTTCAATTTTCCTTAACTAGACAGTTAAATTTTATGACATCTTAATTAATTTTTCGATTAATATACAAATATAATGAAAAACATAGATTAGTCAACAAGGCTTAAAATGAAACACAATTAAAAACATATTATTCATAAAATTGAACACTTCTCATCTCTCTATCTATTTATCTTGTGCTGTTTATTTCTATATAACTATTATTCGAAAACACTATCCATGTTAATTTCAGCTGATTCTACTATCAATTTATTAGAATAAAAAAGGACTGACGAAAAAAAATTATAAGGTTTATATAATAGTACATTATGGTACAAGTGTGTAATGTTGGTTGGTAACGGTAATCATCAATACACACCTGTATCATACAACGTTTTTCAACACACTTCTGAATAAAATAATACTTAAATAAAATACCATTTTCTTCATAAATTGTATTTGCAGACATCTTAATTAATAACTAACTAAATAACTTCAAAAGAGAAAACGAGACGAGTTGTGAAAAATGTTTCGTAACAGCGGGATAAATTAATTAGTTTTCCTATGCGCGCGCATCGGCCATAGACTAAAAAATGAGGTTTCTTTTTTTTGGGCTTTTCGCGGATAGCTTTTTAGCGCAAATGTAAGCGTAACTCAACAAATAATATTTAAAAAAAGAAAACTATTACTCACTCGTGAATAATAGTAATGAAAAAGTCACAGTTTGATTATAGGTGTCATTATGTGCCTAATTGCCATGGGATTAGAGCCACTTTATGAGGAAGTGTGTTGAAAAAATCATTAAATGTGAATAGGATACACTTATAAACGGGAAAGTTACTCTTTCAAGTGAAAACTACTGAAAGGATTTCAATGAAACCTTACAAAAAAATAGCATGTACCATAACATATAGGCTACAATTTATATAGATGTTGTGTGAAAATAGAAGCTAATAGAACAGAGGTTCCCAAACTTTTTTGTGTCGTAGACTCTTTGTTTTTCGTTTTTGGGTACCCCCCTTTTTTTTGTTCCCCTCAGGAAAATGCATTAAATTGTATACTACTACACTACAGCCGGGGGTAGTGAGCCGGCGGTTATGTGGGGCTCTCCTCCCCAGAAGGGGGAGACCTACGCACTAAAAACCTCAGAGATGGCCTTCCTCAAGCATGTAGGGACCCCTCGAGAACGCCAAGCGATTTCCGGGAACCCCCAGCCTTCGCTCCCCTGCCCATACCCCCATACCCCCTACTTACATTGAATACCTACAACTTATAAAATTTTATAAACATACATAATATAAATGTTCAAATTAAATAATAAATCACTTTTCTTCATAGATACTTTTATAAATAATGTACGTGACCTGCCCCGGCGCGATGCAGCTCTTCTTGGGGATTAGCGCGTCTAAGGCGTGTATCCTGTTGGATCAGTGGGTTTTTAGTGGGTAGGCCTATCCCCTTCTGGGGTGGAGAACCCCACATAACTCGACTCGCGGGTATGCAATTCAATGCATTTTTTACCCCACCTTAAATAAAAAAACAAAAAAAAGGTACTATCATAATGTACGTTGAGATCCATTATCGTAGACCCCATTTTCATTTCATAGACCCCCCAATTTTTTTATCGTTCACGTAGACTCCTTGCAGGTTGTCATAGAATCGAAGTCGCAGGCACTGGCTAGTAGATAATATACTCGTATTGAAGGAAGATCAGGTGACGAGTACTTAACCAATATAAAAAACATTAAAAACAAAACTATGTTTTTTTTATAGGATAGAGCAGCAACGATAACAGCTGCCCATGGACACCCGCAACACCAGAGGAGTCTCATGCGTTGCCGGCCTTTTGAGTGGGAATATGCTCTTTTTTTGAAGGTTTTCATATCGCATCGGTTTGGAAATACTGCAGGCGACAATTCATTCCACAGATTAGTAGTGCGATTATGATATCACATAGAGTAACACAAATGATAATGTTAATGATTTTTTCTTTTTACATTACGATAGCGGCAAACAGGTCTATGCCCGCCTGATGGCACTGTAACCTAAGGACACTTGCAAAACCCATGGTGTTGCGAACCCTTTAAAAACCTATTTACTCTCCTTTTGAAGAACCCCATGCTGTGGCCCATGATATCAGCTACTAACTCTTCTTAACCCAGTAATAGATTACTCGGTCAAAAATATTACTCCAACAGCTGAAGAATATGAACAGTTAATAATGTCCCCTCATTCACCCAAGAATTAGATACTGTAGAAACTCAACGTACAAGAAAGGAGAAAGTTGTAGAAGAAAGTTGTTAGAAAACCTCCGTAGTTGAATGGTTAGTACACCGGTTTCAAGGTGTCACCAACCAACTCGAGACCTCAGAAGGTCTCGAGTTTGAATCCTTGGGAGCAAATGTTAATGTGATAAATGCGAGCTTCTGTACCTCAATCATGGTTATTTATATATATACTAGCTGGCCCAACAGACGTTGTCCTGTCAAATGTCTCAAATGTCACGTTGTCTCACGTTGTCTCAAATGTTTTTAAATAAATAATTTAGCTGAAAAACAATATCTATATGACCGTATTGTGAATCTAAACCATTCTCAAGCCCCCTGGAATACACACAAAAAATTTCATCAAAATTGGTCCAGTCGTTTAGGAGGAGTTCAGTCACATACACACGCACACAAGAAATATATATATTAAGATATATATATATATATATATTAATATATATATATATATATTGATAAAACATTCTTTAACTATAAACATTAAACATAATATCTGTTAATATATACATATAAAATAAGATTCATATTTTTTTTACTTTCCTCGTATTCCCACAGTGTTAATTTACCTCAGGGTTACACTTATTAAGTCCTTCTAACTAGGCCAAACCCGTCTCGGGATGATATAAGTCCCTTTCACCCCTCCAATAACAATGTACTAACGTTTACTACGAAGAGAAATATCATGAGGCAAATTGCACACCTGTAATGAATCTGAAAGGCATGAAGTAATTTCGATCTTGACTTCTTCATTCAACACCCATAAGGCAACTTTGCACCCCTCGGTGGCATGTATATGAGGTGTTGCGATGGTGAATCATATGCTGTCTTTGTGAGTCATCAGGTCAAGGCTAGTGATGCGTTGCCACCTGAAGCCTCTCGTGTTACGGTCCCTCCACGCGAAATGATGACTAACCTCCGTAACAAGAAACAATTCATGATTGTAATTGAACTTGCACTGTAAACAAAAAATATCGTTATGGCTGTTGACATTCAATCAATCAATCAATATTCACTCGTATTAATTATACAAAGGTCTTAAAAAACTATCAAATCAAATCAAATACTTATTTGCATAGAATGTTAGTAACAAATATATTAGGTTGTGGGAAAAGTTCGTCGAAAAATTAGGAACAAAAATGTTTTGTATTTATTTTCTTTATTAAAGTTTAGTTTTAATCTTATATATATAAATGAATCGCAAAATGGTTGGTAAGCTCATAACTCAACAACGCCTGGACCAATTTGGCCAATTCTTTTTGTTAATATTCGTTGAAGTTCAAGGAGGGTTTTTACAATGAGGAAAATTCGAATAATTATCGGAAATACCCTAAAAACAGCCTTTTATTTTCCCATGCAAACGTTTTCTAACTAAAACGTACAGTCGAATTGAGCTTTATTGTTATTGTTAAAGCTCATATTGCAAGCACTCACTGTTGTCTAAGCAATGAAGGTGTGTTCCTGACATCAAAGAGTCAATTTGCGCCTTATCAACGCTATATTAAGTTGAAATTCAATCATATCTACCAAAACAGTGTGCGTGTGTGTGCATTGGAGCACAGAATACATGGTTGGAGGATTTAATGTCACGTTCCAAAATTGAATAGCCACAAAATGTAATAGGTCATTTAGACTTTTTTGCGATTTGGTTGGCTATGCGACATTATCTATAAAATAATTAGGACCAAAAAACTGCCACTGTACAATCTTTTTGACAGGACGAAGTCTGTCGGGTCCGCTAGTTTACAATAAAATCGCCGTGAGAACTAATCACAGTGCTCCATCTATTGGGAAGGTCGCTGATACCTCTGGCCCAAAACTGGAAGTTTAGAATCAAAAAACTTTGTCACTTATGTTTTCAGATTATGAAAATCTTAAAAGAAATTTTTACTTAAAAATGTTTTAAATGCTTGAATTCGTGATAATCTGTCGGGGGAATAAGGGGGATGTGGTACGGTTTCCCAACCGAGTTCCTGTAATTTTATTTGAGTCTTTTTGGCGATGTGTGGTCGTGCGTTGTCTTAGAGGATTGATTGATTCTCCATAACTACGGAAAAAACACTGGGCGCAATATATATAGGCCTCGTATGAAAGCATCGAGAGAGTTCTAGAATGTTACTGTATATTTTGGAATTTCGAGATTGTTCCAGGAAAGAAAAGAATCTTAGAATTTTTTTCGACGAACATTTCCTACAACCTAATAAGATGCTTAAATATAAGTATTTAATGTCCATTCCGCCTATTTCGGCGTGCTATAAATATAAATATATTTATATCGTTCCATTCGATAATAAAACATAAAAATGTATACAAAATTAAATCATCATGTCACATCAATATTATCATTGTTATTAATTAAGAAATCACCTTATTGAACTTTGATAGAACCTTTTTTTTTTTTTTTTTGTTACGCTGAGGAAAATGCATTGAATTGCATACCCCGGCTGCGGAGCCGGTGGTTATGTGGGGCTCTCCTCCCCAGAAGGGGAAGGCCTACCCACACTAAAAACCTCAGCGATGGCCATCCTCTGGCGTTGTAGGGGGCCCTCAGGATCAAGTTATCGCATCTGAGGACCCCTGGCCTTTGCACCCCTGGGTGCATTAGGGGAGCCCTTCTCGGGGAGGAGTGATCTTGCCGCCTCCTCCCCTCCGACCTCCTACGACGTCACCCCCCGGCCATCCGGGGGTGAGGTCCCTCCCGGGTCGCCTCCACGGGCACGAACTGCGTCGCGCCCGCCAGCGACCCGTGGCGGCGCCTCAGGCCAGGCTATCTGGCCCGAGGCCGCCTTCTTTGAGCTTCTTCTTCAACCTAAACTTTTTCAATAATAATAATATCAATACATACTATATCCCTAAGTCCTTAAAATTATAGTAGCATTGTTAAATTTTGTCGTTTAGTCGCTTACTATCTTTTGAGATTTTATTATAAATTTTAGAGCTAATTCGTATGATACTTTTTCTAAATAGAGCGGTTTGTCCTAGACGTATACAGATTTTATAGTCATCTCTTCGATTTGTAATAGAAGTATGCTAGGCGAAGAAACAAATGTTGATTTTACAAAACCTCACAAAACATGTTACTTCTAATATATTTAACTATCTATATAACTATCCGTCATTGGTTATATCACTCTGGTTAAGTATATCATGCATATTTTTTAGTAGTTAATTCGTTTAGTTTGTATATTTAGTGGACTAAGGTTTAGATATAAGTCATATAATATATTATTATCATTTACTAGCGACCCGCCCCGGCTTCGCACGGGTGCAGTGAAAAAAATGGTTATGGTGGGTTATCCCTAAGAGATAGACATATATACCATCGCGGACTTTTTTGTGGATTTTTGTAAGTTGTACAATACTGTAGTACATTATTTTGGTCTATCTCGTAGGGTTCAGCCAGCGTTTGCAATATAAGCGCAAAAAAACGTGCTTATTTACGACATCACATTAGAAACCTTTAAATTTATCAGTGTTTCTCTACTATATTATGCATTTATTATACATACAAACCTTCCTTAAGAATCACTCTATCTATTAAAAAAAACCGCGTCAAAATCCGTTGCGTAGTTTTAAAGATCTAAGCATACATACGGACATACAGCGAAAGCGACTTTGTTTTATACTATGTTTGATGTAACTGTTTGTCCATAATAAATAAAAAAAAAATAACGACGGAAGTGTTAGAATTTCGTGTTTCTGGAATAATGGAGCACAATTATCAGTTATTCTAAGGCCAAACATAGTTCTAATACAGCGTTTTTTAATATAAAATATCCGTATCTTTATCTGTTGAGTTCCCCAAATATTACACCATATCTAAGAAGGGGAATATATGGTCTGATGCATTCATTCCGTGTCTACGCATGCAAATTCATATGTCGCCGGTTTGAATAAACTGTCATAACTCAAAAAATAATAATAATAATAATAATACTTTATTCCAATAGATGTACAATTTGTGGTTTAACGAAAAACCCCCACACTAGGCTATGCCTGTCCTGTGGAGTTTTCACAACTTTGTTTGAAAAGGCACTGGAATGCGGTACCTACGGGCGCCAAGAATACAAAAGAAAAAATAATAATAAATTAAATAAAAATGGAAAACTAAACAATAAAAAACAATATAATTATATAAAAATAAAAACCACTACAAGAACTCACGAAGACCAGGTTATTCAGAGCGCCCCAGACTGAAAGACAGTACGTTAAAGCTGACTCACTGAGAGCAATATAAATAGTCTTCAGCAGCTTCCACGGTGCCACGTCACGCAACTGTTTCATCACATGAATGAACTTTCTAACTCTGCGGGAGAGTGTTGTAATATGATCTTTGAAAGATAACTTTTCATCTATTTTCACTCCCAGATATGTAGTGCTGGAAACCCTTTCTAGTCCCACACAGTCACATGAGACCGTCGAAGAGGAGCCATCATATGAACATGAGTGTATAACGATTTCGGAGTTGGACGGCGGACCAGAGGCAGCAGTTTTGTGAAAGCATATGTAATTACTTTTATTATGTTCAGGGTGAGAAGATTGTTTCCTAACCAAGTCGAAACTCTAGCCGCCAAGCGCAGTACACTCTCCCAATTCTTCTCGCGAAAAATAACGACAGTATCATCAGCGTAATTAATTATGTGTGTACTTGATGTGTTAAGCATCGACATATCATTAAGATAAACAAGAAACAGAGTAGGACCCAGTATACTACCCTGTGGGACCCCGAAAGTCAGTTTAGAAGAACAACTAACAACAGTTCCAATCTTGGTACGTTGACTTCTATCCTGAAGGTAGTTACAGAACCAGTCCAGACTCACACCTCTAATCCCAATTAGCTCAAGCTTTCGTGTGAGAATGGGAATCGATACCGTATCGAATGCCTTTGATAGGTCGAGGAAAGCACCAACACATCTGTACCCCCCGTCAAGGTGTTTCATAATCGTGTCAGTTAGCTCAGCAACCGCCTGTTCCGTGGATCTACTTCGACGGAAACCGAATTGATTCTGAGAAAGAATATTATTGGACTCAAGATAATCCGTCAAACGTTTATTTACCAATCTTTCCAACAACTTCGAAAACGTACATAAAAGCGAGATTGGTCTGTAATTATTTGGATCAGTGGTAGGACCTCCTTTGTGAATAGGCGTTACAACTGCCGTTTTCCAAATACTCGGAAAAACTCCTGTGGAGATGCTAAGGTTGAAGATGTGAGTAAGGGGCACGGTAATAAACTGTCGGATTTTTTTTATCACAAAATTCGTAATTCCATCTATACCTGGGGCGCTGTTACTTTTAAGACCATGGATGAGACTATCAACTTCATAATCCGTAATAGGGGACATGAAGAAGGAATTTCTCGGAGAGTCCTGAAACTTAACTTTAGAAGCCAAAGAGTTTTGAGACTTCTTTTTATTGTTTAGGTGGACATCAGCAAGTTTTTCACCGATCGACGAGAAGAAATTATTTACATAATTGATTGACCTGTCACCATCCACTTTGCACTTGCATAAATCACTTGCAACCTGATTGACTTTACCTGTGGAAGTAATGTTTTTTATAGTAGACCACAGTTTTCTTGGATTGTTTTTGTTAGATTCTAGTTCTTTTCTGTTGTAGTCATTTTTCAGCTTTCGTGTGAGGTTGTAGTAGAAATTTCTGTAGCGCTTATAAATATGCATTTTGATCGGATCGTTGCTGCATTTTCTAGCATCTATATGTAACCTGTCTTTATGCTTAGAACATCTTAGGAGTCCGGGAGTCATCCAGGGCTTCAAAATAAACTTTGAGCGCTTAATGTGTGAAATTTTGGTATGCCTTTTTATAACTTGACCCAAAAGTCGATCTAGAATGTCAGCTGCCTTCGAAGGGCACGATTCGACCAGTATAGGAGACCAGTCCAACGTAGCAACCTCCCCCAAAATACCACTACAGTCTAGGTGTGTACGTGTTTTTCTCTCCTCCCGGTTCCCCGGGAGATCCTGGTTGACACCAAGCAGCACCAAATTGTGATCTGCCACCACTGAGTTACATACTACAGACTCCGCGATTAATGCTGTTTTAACAAAAAAGTGATCCAGACAGGCATCATTACGGGTGGGCTTGTCCACGGCCTGAATGTAGCCAAGCTGAGCAAGTACACACAGGTAATCAGAACCAACTGAATCCTCCAAAATGTTTATGTTGATGTCACCAGTTAGAATTTGACAAGGACTCTTAGGCATATCCGATATGACTGTTTCAAGTGAGTTCAAAAAACTATCCAGGTTACGAAAAGATGGAGATCTGTAAACTCCCAACACTGTTGCAAGACCGGGAATGTGTACAGCCAAGCAGTTTGCGTCACTTAAGTTGGGTTCTGAAATTAATGGATTCCAACAACTTTTAACATAAATAACAACCCCGCCAGACTTATTTATATATTTGGAGGAAGAATAAGCATTAAAGCCGTCAATATTAGGCAACATAGGCGAGTCGCGCAGCCAGCACTCAGTGAGTACAAGTATATCAAAGTCTAGGTTAATTCTGTCAAGAATAACCAAAAACTCATTAATGTGACATTGTAGGCTTCTAATATTAACAGTTAAGATTTTTTAGTTTAAACTTAGACATAAGTGCATTACATTGCTCTGCATATTCTACCTTATGGCATTTAATATTAAGTGAATCATCTATGTCACTTAAAAGGTCAACTGTAATCATTGTTATTTAATCTGAAATTATAATTATTTATTAAGCATTCTAAAACTGGAAAGGCCACTAGGTAGAACTCAAAACATTGATATAATATAAGCAACGAATAAGTAATGCAATCAAGCGGTTTGAAATTATTGTAACAGGCAGACAATAGAAGCAAAAATAGACTTTGATAAATATATAAGCAACGTGCGTAACGAGTGCTGTGAAGTTCAGATAAATAGTATATTGTAACGTGCAATAAGCAAAATTGTATTAATGCATCATAAAAAATAATTAACCCTATTATTAGAACATAAGAAAGTGTCACAATATCAAACCCAGAAGCAATAATTCCAACCGACAACATTGTCATACCCAGTACTGAATACAAACAAGCAGGCAATATAGTAAAACATTTAGTCATAAGATGTGTGGATCTGAGTTTGACCGAGGTGGGTATTGATGTCTTCATGGCAGCGAATAGGAATGGCTGGAAATTTCTTACCGTTTGAGTCAGCAGCCCTTCTAATGAAAATTGTTCCGTTGCGAACCCAGCAGTACTGAAAGTTGTTGTCCTTTGCCCTAACTCGTGCCTCGCGAAATAACTGTCGCTTCATGACTGTAAGGCGTTCATTAATATAGATTCTATTTGAGGATCCAGGCTTGATGTCTTCTGATGTTAGGTTCCGTCGCACTTTGTACGCCGAGAGCACTTCATTTTTCTTGATTTTACGTAGAAACTTAACCACTATTGGTCTTGTTTTCAAGCTGCCCGAAGATGGTTGCTCGCTATTTAAGTGGCCAACTCTGTGAATATCGTCTAAGTCTGCTTCTTGGAGGTTTACACCAAGCTTCGTGGCAGTAACTAAAACCAAGTGGGTCAGATTTTCGTTCTTTTGTTCAGGTATTCCCAAGATTTCCAGCTCATTCCTTACACTAAATTGCTCCTGAGCTTCCACTTTGTATTTCGGTTCCAAAATATTGGCCCTTAGGTCATTAATTTCGCGCTCCTTTGCTTCAAGTTTCCGGTCATAGCCTTCAATTTTTTGTGTTAAATCTTTTACGTCCTGTCGCAGAAGTCTAATTTCAGACATTATCGATGATAATGAGAGTTTTTCCTCGTTATTATCATTAGCTGGAGTTTTTTTGACACGATTACCCCGGGACATGTTAACGTTATTCGGGGTGTTGTTAAGGACCCGGATGGGTGTATTAGTATCACCGGTTTTAGGTTTTGCGCACACACAAGTAGGACACACCCAACGCTCCTTATAATCGTCAGACAGCTTCATGTAGTTCTCCCTTGTAATATTTAGACAGTCTAAATCGTAAGTTTCGTTGCAATTAGCACAGTCCATATAGAAAAGAGTCAGTATACTCTTACCACAGGCACTGCACTTGGTCTTCTTATTTGATAATGACATCTTGACGAAAAGTTAATTTAATTAAATATATATAAAGTAACACTGGTTTAAACGGAGCTCCAGGCAGGCAAGTAAACTTGAACCTTTAAACGCGCGAAACGGTAAACGTAGTGACGCTGATATGCTGTGTCATGCGATGGGTGACTCACTGCGAGCGAAGCGACGCGCTGCCCGTCGCCCGTTAATCTATTGATGCTATGATACTTTTGAATTTAAATTGCTTATAACTTCGGTTCTCACAGGTTTAATGAAAAACTGAGTGCGCAATGTAATATAGCGTTTTCTTAAATGTAGAATTTTGTTGCGTGATCCAGAAAAATAAAACTTTTAAGTATGAATTTGGAATAAAACTACGGAGTAATCGATAACACGTCTACCTTAAACGGTACCGCGGCGCAAGAAATACACACTTTTCAGGGGAAGCATGTAAACATTTTACTGTTAAAAATACTAGCGACCCGCCCCCGGCGCTTCGCACGGGTGCAGTGAAAAAATGGTTATGGTGGGTTATCCCTAAGAGATAGACATATACCATCGCGGACTTTTTTGTGGATTTTTGTAAGTTGTACAATACTGTAGTACATTATTTTGGTCTATCTCGTAGGGTTCAGCCAGCGTTTGCAATATAAGCGCAAAAAAACGTGCTTATTTACGACATCACATTAGAAACCTTTAAATTTATCAGTGTTTCTATACTATATTATGCATTTATTATACATACAAACCTTCCTAAGAATCACTCTATCTATTAAAAAAAACCGCGTCAAAATCCGTTGCGTAGTTTTAAAGATCTAAGCATACATACGGACATACAGCGAAAGCGACTTTGTTTTATACTATGTATTGATTGATTGATACTCAGATCGCGATCTCAATTAATAATTAGAAACCATATTCTTTACAGGTGGCTTTATTATTTATTATATAGACATTTATTATTATTATAGACAAATTGAAGTTATTTCATTGCGAAAACATAACAATGCATTTTTTTGAGTTATGACAGTCTTCTTCTAATCCTACAAAACATCGAAAGTAGATTATACTGTTTATATGGCCAAGTGGGTTTCGGGACTCAGGTCTAAATTTTGGATATGTTGTTCTCCTGATCGAGCTGAGCAAAAAATGTAATGGTCAAAAAAGTTAACAACTCATTTTCCCGCTAGGGAGCTCTGAAGTCTGTATTAGAAAATCGTGGTTTTCGGCAGAATCAACTGATTTTTGGATATGCTGTTCTCCTTGATGAGCTGAATATTCCAACTTTTAGAAAAAGTTAACGACGCATTTTCCCGCTAGAAAATATTTAAAATAACCGCTTTTGACCTAAGTTTTGATTTTCTAGGAGGTAGACTCTGTACCAGGGTCGTCTGCATGAGTACCTCCGTCTTACCTATTTCCGCCGCCAAACAGCAGGGTTCGCTTTGCTGTGTTCCGGCGTGAAGGGTAAGATAGGCAGTGAAATTACTGGGTACTGTGACTTTACATCTTATGTCACAAGTTGGCAACGTACACTGTGGTTCTTATGAGGTTTGCAGATTTGCTGCGAATCTCGTGGGAACCACATGTACTATAGGCGACTGTTACCACTTACCATCAGGTGGGCAGCCTGCTTGTTTGTCAACTTTAGCAATATAAAAAAATAAATAAATTCAATTTTGTATGGCTAAAGTTGGAGGCCCGTAGAAGAACATACAACAATTTTTACCTTTCCATTTGTAAAAAAATAATATGAAATGTGGGCGAAACCGCGGGCGGGAAGGTAATTAATTATACTTACAAAAAATCACATTTCATTTTTTTATTGTTCTTCATATGACCCTGAAACGTTTAGAGGCAGAGCAAAAAGCGTGACGCTGACAGAATGCAAAATGATCTCTCTGAATTGAATCACTTCCGGTACAAATCAGACTTTGCATTGGTGATGATACACATGACTCATAGATATTGATTAACTAAGATTTGCACACTTATTATGGCGTTTGTCAATACCTACATTACTCGCTAAGTCAATTGAATAAATTAAAATTATTTCCAATTTATTTAATTGGATTTAATTAAATTATAATAACCTACGGTGATCACTCAATGATGGAGAACGATATATATTGTTTACAAGCAGGTGGCCGCGACTTTGTCTGCTCAGGACTAGTATCTCGAGTGTCGTTAATTAGCGTGGCGTATATCTTTGTAAATATACAATAATATATATATATATATTATATATATATTATTTACACTTACACTTGCACCAATTAGCCTAGCCCAAACTAAGCTCATACATATATTATACATATATACATATTTTGATAGTAATGTATATATTTTAACACCCATGACTAAGATACGAATGCTCGCGCTCATCACACAAACATCTGCCCCCACCGGGATTCGAACCTGGGACCTCAGAGGTGGCGACACGTTGAAACCTGTGTACTATCCACTCGACTATAGAGCACGTTACAATGATTTATTGTGAGTAAATTTTGGCAATTTCCGAGTAAACACAAAACCCTCGGCTTGTAGCAGAATACCAGTGCTGTGCTCACATCCTCTTGTGAGTGTTCAGTCAATAAGTTGCGACCTTTTTGCACTTTTTCCGGTAGAGGCAAATGTTAGTATGTGTGGGATCTAAGGTAATGGATAGACATACATATAAAAACACATATGATATATATACACAAGCCTTATAGAGCTTTGGGTTAGGCTAATTGTTGTGAGTGTAAGAATTTTTTTTTTATATTACTTTGTATCTATAACTCGTGTGTTAAATCCTATTACTATTATAAAGGCGAAAGTTTGTAAGTATGGATGTTTGTTACTCTTTCACGTAAAAACTACTGAATGGATTTGAATGAAACTTTACCACCATATAGCTTATACATCAGAATAACACATAGGCTACAATTTTTGAGGTTTCTAATGTGAGATCGTAAAAAAACACAATTTTTGCGCTTACATTGCAAACGCTGACTGAATCCTACAAGATAGATCAAAACAATTTACTACAGTATTGTACAACTTAAAAAGGTCTACAAAAAAGTCCGTGATGGTATATGTTTATCTCTTAGGAATAACCCACAAAAGGAAAAAGATCGTTAAATGTAGTTTATAGGAGCATACTGCAGTAGCTACCTATAGGCCTATGATTAGGGCTCTGTAGTGCTTAGTTACCGTATTTCTTACTTATTACTAGACTAGACGGGACGAACCTGAAGTCCACGCGAACGAAGTCGCGGGCAAAAGCTAGTAAATAAATAAGTGTTTATATAATTAATGTTAAACCAAATCTAGCTATCAAACGTGACACCGCTGCTAACATCTGATTTCGGGAACAGTCCAATTCGCGCAATAAAATTATCTTCAGCGATTTCGTCGAATTATTATCATCATTGTATTTGGGAAACGCTTATCTGTATTTCACTTAGGTCACGTTCTCTTTGTGAAGGTTTTTTTAACCGGAGCACACGTCACCCCACACACACACATGGCCCGGGTACAAACTTCATTCGAGAAAAAATAGTGAATGGTAAACTAAGATTAATTTAGTAAACTCAAATTAATTTAGTAAACTAAAATTAATTTAGTAAACTACAATTAATTTAGTAAACTAAAATTATTTTAGTAAATACATTCACTCTTAAAGGTAATTGATGTTACTTAATTTGAAATTATGACGAATAACGAAAAATACTCAAAGGGTTCTTTATGATGAAAACTAAATCTGCCTCATTTGGATTTTTGAATAATCTATTTTCGTAATCAGATATCGAACCCGTAGATTTTGTCAAAAAAACACACTTTAAATAATAAAAGTCAAATAGGGGGCTTTAAGAAGGCAGGTGACTGGAGTTCTTTCCGGTTCTCATTACCACCAAACTCGAAATACAATAATCAGATACAGGTTAGACCCAGTTGGTACACTCCACGCATACTTTTATTAAATTTCTCTTAAATGGCTTCTACGCGTTGGATCCCATTTAAAAAATCACCTGTAGGTACATTGTCAATTTTCTTCAGATCCTCTGATCCGAGTGGCTGACGCTGGTATACTAGATCCGAGCAGCAGGCAGAGGTAGCATGTATACTTAGATCCGAGTGATTGGCGTGCAGGATCCACAGGATCTATTTTATTAAATTACCCGCGTTCGCGTGGCGCATCACCAGTGCAAACAGAAAACCTCCACCCGGACCGAAGTAAGCAGCAGCAAATCTGTCAGTTTGACATAACGTCTGTCAAATGTTAAACAATGAAATTTCGTATAATTTTGATTCCATACTTTATGATATCCTAGTAACTATAATACGATTTGATTCAAAATTTGAATTTTATGAGTACCTGGACGAGAAACGCAATTTTATTAAAATTTATACTGATGGCTCTAAAACAAAATATCGTACTAGTTTTGCTGTATATGATGCCAACAAACAAATTGGCATGATTTACGCTGTTAAATACATTTCAGATAATTATACAGGAATGGGCACTCGACATTTTATAATATTATGTGATTCAATGTCTGCTCTTCAAGCCCTGCAGAAAAAATGCATCGAGTGTAACTATAACTATTTGTTATTTGAATTAAGGCATCTCACTCATACTTTAAGTGAAAATGATATGCACATCGAATTTTGCTGGGTACCTGGACACTCGGGTATATTGGGTAATGGGCTCGTTGACAAACTTGCGCGATTAACTTCACAAATTACTACTATTAGCACTTACAAAGTTCCTCATAGTGACCTTATAACTTGTTTAAAAGATGACATGTTTAAGCGTTGGACAAATATGTTAAACAAAACTCGGGAAGTCAAAGGAAAGTGGCATGCTGAAATTGTCCCAGTTCCAAGTACTAAGGCATGGTTCGATGGTATATCCTATTTGGGCAGAAATTATATTACTGGTTTTTGTAGATTAAGACTAGGTCATTGTAAGTTTCCATCACATCTTTACCGTCTCAAATTAAGTAATAATTCAAAATGTAAATACTGTCATCAAGAAGATTGTAATCTCCAAATCTCTCTTTTTAATTGCTCTTATTTTAATATACAACGACTACTGTTCATATCATCTTGCAAGGCAAGATGATATGAATATATTAGAATCAAATGATATGCCTAAAAAGGTACAAATATTATTAAAAAAATTATAAACTGTATAACTTAATTTATCAATTTTACATTGATTGTTTTGGCCCATATAATTTATTTTTTTTTTCCTCAGGAGAGGAGGCTGGAGGCAACAGGCAAGCAGGGATGCGTTGATTATGTCGGACTCCAGGTGAATCGAGGCGGCTCGACCCACCAGACCTACCGACTAAACTCAGCCTGAGCCTTTGGTTCTAATGACCCTACTGGCTTATATGGAAGGGGGCCGCACCTCAGGAGAGGTACGGTTAGCGCTGCCCATGGTGAGGGCATAAGCACTAGAAGGGGCGCGGTTCTCCAAAGTGGGACGGCCTGTATTGACTGGGAACCTACTCGTGGCGAAGCAGAAGGCTGCCGAATAAGGGGAGACAAGGCAGGCGACGGCTCAGACGCCGCCGCTTGCAGGTCTAGAAGGTCCTGCGTTAATTGATTAGGGGGGTCGCTTAAGACATGTCGCGGTCTGCGTGTCCTATGATAATATGGACTGTATATTTTTTTATAGTTGTTGTTCTAATTTGTATTGCTTCAAAGATAAGTATTATTGTGTAAATAAAAATAAGTAGTATTGTGTAGCATTTACTATTTTAAGAAATTCATATTCAAAAGTAAAGTAATACCATTTGTTATTTTCAATTTATGTTTGTTAAATTTGAGTTCTTAGTGTTAGTTATTTTTTACATATTATTTATTTATATTAATATTATAATATCCTTGTTACATGATTAAGCTGATGCCCTATGGCCAATGCTTTAAATAAATTTAAAAAAAAAATTAAACAATGAAAACAGCAATCGCTGTCACATAAAATGGCACAACTTTTGTGTGATTAATAATACGCGCTCCATGTTTATGGACGTGGAATTGTCTAACAAGTAACGCGTAAAATTCCTCCAAAAGCTCGAAGTCGTAGCTGGCTCCGGACAGGATATTAAGGGGACGGGGCGCACAAAAACGTGTATTGAAACGAATCATTAAGGGATATTGCCGTCGGCAGAGGATATTGATGCTGTGCCGGATTATTGATAAGCGAATAAATAGCGAACACGCAATAATTGGTTTTTAAGTTACGTGAATGTGTGTTCCGAATTGGGTTGTTCTATTTTTGTACTTAGGTATTAGAATTAGTGACCGAAACTAATTCTTCAACCGAATCCGAACTTTCGGTCTTGCGTTCTGTTTCGGCCGAAACCTAAATTTATTTAATACTAACGGAGCCGACAGACTTCGTCCTGTCAAAAAGATTTGTACAGCGGCAGTTTTTTGTTCCTAATTTTTTATGGATAATGTCGCATAGCCAACCAAATCGCAAAAAGAGTCTAAATGACCTATTATATTTTGTGGCTATTCAATTTTGGAACGTGACATTAAATCCTCCAACGATGTATTCTGTGCTCCAACGCACGCACGCACACAGTTTTGATAGATATGATTGAATTTCAACTATATGTAGCGTTAATAAAGCGCGAATTGACTCTTCGATGTTAGGAACTCACCTACATTGCTTAGACAACAATGAGTGCTTACAATATGAACTTTATTCAATAACAATAAAGCTCAAATGGACTGTCCGTTTTAGTTAGAAAACGTTGTATGGGGAAAAGGGGGCTGTTTTTAAGATTTTTCCGATAATTATTATACTATCCTTGAACTTCAACGTACATTTTAAAAAAGAATTGACTGAAATTGGTCCAGAGGTTGTCGAGTTATGCGCTTACCAACACGTTCTGCGATTCATTTTTATATATAAGATTAAGTATATTATTTACTGAAATTTACTGTCTTTATAACATTTATTAATACAGGCAGACAGTTAAGTAGTGTGAAAAGAATATAAATAATCTTTAACGTATCTACGTGACAAATATATAATAAAATGCTTTAACTGATGACTGAAAAGCGGAGAAAAACATTGCTTTTTTTCATTAGGTAGTAGGTAGACGGTGCAGAAGTGCATTTCTAGTTAGTATCTAGTAACTTTGATTCTGATTGCTTTGAATATTGCAACGACATTGTTTCTCAAAAACGCTTTACGAAGTAGGGTTGTTTTTGTTTACAAATTTTCTTACGTAATTAGCATAAAAATCTTGATTGTGATAATATAGAGAGATTCTACAGTACAGCTTAGTGTAGAATTCTCGACAATATATAGTTAGAAAACTCTTAGATAACACAGCACTGGCAGATAATGTTAATTTTATAGATTAAATTGAAGTATTATTAAATAAGTGCCCACGACTTCGTCCATGTGGAATCGTAATTTTAGGTAGCATTTTTAATGACTGAGAGTGTTATAAACGTAAGAGTAGACAAATATAATCAGAAAGCTTCGAACTGCTAAGCTATCGGGAGTTACACGTGTTATTTTGAGTCAACCATAAAAGTATGTTGTCGTGGGATATTTTTTATATAATTTTAAGAAGAACATTTCCGTCATACATCATGTCTGTGTAGCTTTAACAATTAAGGTTGCACACACGACGGAAGCTTAAAAAATTGAGTAACTTCTCCCGTTTTTCCAACATTTCCCTTCACTGTTCTGCTCCTATTGATCGTAGCGTGATGAAAAATATACTTTAATCAGCTCCGGAGTATAAAAATAATTGTACCAAGTTTAGATAAAATCCGTCGAGTAGTGTTTGTTTCTATAACGGTTATACAGACAGACAGACAAAAATTTTACTGATTGCATTTTTGGCATCAGTGTCGATCCTTAATCACCCACTGATAATTATTTTGGAAATATAAGTATTTCATGTACAGAATTGACCTCTCTACAGATTAATCATAAATATAGATTACTAGCTTTCTGCCCACGGCTTCGCCCGCGTGGATATGATGGGATTGGGTCTATAGAGGGTTAAGGGTCATAGCTTTTGCCCACGGCTAAATATGCGCGGAAGTCGGTTTATGGCGCTTCTCGTGGGACTATCCGTTTTTCCGAGATAAAAAATACTAATCACTCTATCTATTGATGAAAACCGCATGAAAATCTGTGCAGTAGTTTTTGAGCGAAGCCTTTATCGCGCATCCCGTGGGATCATCCCGTTGATTTTTCCGGGATAGAAAGTAGCCTATGCTACTCTTCATCCCTTTAACTATCTCCACGTAAAAATCACGTGAAAGACGGACAAACAGACAGACACACTTTCCCATTTATAGTATTAGTATGGATTTTTACATGTGTCCGTTTTGTATTAAGTCTCAAGGCAAGTAGAAATGCAAGAATTTATTAACGACGACTTCCTACTACCCTCGAGTTGCAGTACACCTGATCGTCCAATTTAGTCCCTTATAAATATTGATAACTCTGGATGCGGGCGACGGCTGCTCGAAGGTTCAGTAAAATCGCAACGGCACTCATTTCTTTCCCGCACTAACTAGCTTCCTGATTATTTAATCTGAGAAAAACTGCAGTTACATTATATTTTACTTCGGTTTATTTATTTTACTTTCAACAATGGTATTCTAAATAGGAATTGTAAATTGATTGAGAATATTATGACAGGGCACAGCAAAAGTAGGAGATAGGATGACTTATGAAAATAATCCAAAAATTAATACTTATATTGACTACATATCTATATTCTGTCACTCTTGTTTTATATAATGTTTTACATATATAAAATTATATATATATATATATATATATATATATATATATTATTGTCATATCTATACTATAATATTATAAAGCTGATGAATTTGTGAGATTGTTTGTTTGACTGTTTGTTTCTTTCTTTGTTTGTTTGTTTGAACGCGCTAATCTTTGGAAATCCTGGTTGGAATTGAAAAATTATTTGTTTTTTAAATAGACCATTTATCGAGGAAGGCTTTAGGCTACATAACATCACGCTGCGACTAATAGGAGCGAAGAAATATTGGAAAATGTGGAAAAAACGGGGAAAATTATTCATCTTTGAGGGCTTCCGTTGCGTGCGCTGTGAAAACGGTTCAAGATACCAAAAAAATATGTATGAAAGAATTATTCCTCTTGAAATGATCTAAAAAAATGTCCGCGACAGTATATGTCTATCTTTTAAGGTTAACTCACTAGAATCGTTTTTATGGTAATCAAATTTGGATATGTCGCGTTGTCAAGATCGGGTTGCGGAGAAAACCAATATGTTCTTCTGCCACAAGAAAATAAAACTAAAAATATAATTCACGCATTCACGCACGCTTTAAAATAAGTATGTTCTTTTAAAAATTTAAAACTAAATTGTCTAAGGTAATAACAGAAATCGCCGCGGACGAAGTCGTGGGTAACAGCTGAGGTGGTTGTTAGCAAAAATAAATATGATGCTCAAAATAACTATTCCACGCGGAAGAAGTCGCGGGCACAGCTAGTTAGTTATATATCGATCTTATTGTTTTATAAAAACTGATCCCTATTTTAATTATATTACTATCCAATAGGTTTCAACGAGTCGCCATCTCTGATTATTTATGTATAGTAGGTACTAGCTGACCCGCGCCCACTTCGTTGGGCATAATATTAATAATCCCCGAAGCGAGCACGAAAGCGAACTGAATTAAACCCGAAGCCATCGCGTGCCGTCCGCTGATGATGATGATGATGATGATGACGATGACGACGACGATGATGATGATGATGATGATGATGATGACACTCCGCAATAATGTGGCTTTCTATTGGTGAAAGAATTTTTAAAATCGGTTCAGTAGATCCCGAGATTACCCCTTACAATTTAACAAATATACAAATATACAAACACACAAACTTTACTTCTTTATAATATTAGTATAGATATGTATGTCTATCTGTCACCTGATCTCATGACACAAGCCTTACAGAGCTTACTTTGGGCTAGGCTAATTGGTGTAAGTTTAAGATATATTTATATTTATTTCTTTAGAAAATATATACGTCTTCACTGAAGGGCACGCACCTACTCTAAACTATGTTAGGGAGAATTTTATACCACTATGATGGCAAATAGGCCTAAGGCCCGCTTGCTGATAAACGGTTACCGTAGACTATCGACAATTGCAACCAGGGGTGCTACTCGCGCGTTGTCGACCCTTTTAAAAACTATTTACTCCCCTCTTGAAGAACCCCATACTGTAGCCCTCCGGGAAGACCTCGACAGGGAGCTCATTCCACAATCGAAGTGGAAGCGATTAGGCCTTTATTGGGTTAGCGTGGCAGACTAAGGTCTAATCAGTCTAAGGGATGTGATGACAAATTCTGTACATTTCTACAGCAATAATTATTAATTATTATTATATAATTTGAAATATGGAGGCGAAATTCACCGAATTCAAAAAATGAAAACAAAATTATATTATTAAATATGATCGGAAACAAGAATAGAGCAATCCAGATTTTACTGATGGATTGCTTAGGGACAAGTGCGTAGGAAGAAGCCGACCCTACTTTAGAATGGGATAAGTGCAGGGCGATTGACGATTAGAAATAAAAATAAGCTTTCTGGCCATCCCTTATTTTGAGAGGAAGCTAAACAAAAAATCATAAATTTGCAACTTTTTACAAGTTTGTAGAAATTTATACAGCGTAAGCATTTATCGAAAACAATTGCGAAAACACTCAAATTATATTTATTCACTATTGTAATAGCAGAATGATAGAATAGCATAGATAATTTAAAAAAACAAAACGTATGCACAATGTAATAAGGTAGAGAAATCCTTGTCAGTGATTTAATACATAGCTTTCTGCCCGCGGCTTCGCCTGCGTGGATTTCGGGATTGGGTCTATAGAGGGTTAAGGGTCATAGCTTTTGCCCACGGCTACATATGCGCGGAAGTCGGTTTCTGGCGCGAAGGTTTTATCGCGCTTCCCGTGGGACTATCCGTTTTTCCGAGATAAAAAATACCGCAAAATTGCTCAAGAATGTGCAGTAGTTTTTGAGCGAAGCCTTTATTGCGCATCCCGTGGGATCTGTCGATTTTTCCGGGATAAAAAGTAGCCTATGTTACTCAGGGATAATGTAGCTTTCCAAAAGTGCAAGAATTTTTGAAATCGGTCCAGTAGTTTCGGAGCCTATTCATTACAAACAACAAATCTTTCCTCTTTATAATATTAGTATAGATAAGCAATTATTTAAGTAATCATACCATTAGTTCTTGACATATAATGTGTATGTAAGCATACATACATATAGGTATTATAAAAATATCATAATTATAAATTGAAAAGAGACGATAAAAATAGACTTTCAGAGATTCTTAAGTGTTCTTTTTGAGATGGCTCTCCATAATTCTGATCAGATGTAGAGTGTTTTTTTTTCTTATGCACGTAAAAAGTTATCGTTCTTAAATTCCGCTTAAATTTCTTTATACGTTGATAACTTGTCAGTAAATGGCTATGTTGAACAAATATTATCTTAATTGTGATTTTAACTGGCCTGTCTGTCTGATCCTATAGTCAAAGACATCAACTGCTCAAATAGAAATGTCTTTAAATTGTTAAATCACACTTTATTAAAACAAAATAATAGAACAACATTCCCTCCTCGTGTTGCCATTATTTTGTCATGTGCGAGTTTGTTTTAATCGACTAAAAGATTCTGGTGAAGCGGGATGAATCGATTTTGACGCGGTTATGGGTTTTTAAAAGTTACAAATAGCTTTATAGCTTACTTATGGCCAAGACCAAGGATAAATGGAAAGCAGGAAACGATTTACGAATATGATAAAGTAGTTGGATCAAATAGGAAAGGAGTATCGGGTGGGTAGGTTACCCTACCTACCCACTTGCCACCTATCCATACCTAGGGTCGCCGGCGGGCGCGAGGAAGTCGCGACTGCTACGGCGACCCGGGATGGACCACGCCCCTTCCGTGGCCGGGGGGCGTCGTCGGTGGAGGAGACCGGAGGAGGTAGTAGCCTCCCCCGAGGAGGGCTCCCCTCTAGGGAGGGGAGCGGAGGCTGGGGGTTCCCGGAAGTGGCTTGATGTTCCCGGGGGCTCCCTACATGCCTGAGGAAGGCCATCCCTGAGGTTTTTAGTGGGTAGGCCTCCCCCTTCTGGGGAGGAGAGCCCCACATAACCGCCGGCTCGCCACAGCCGGGGTATGCAATTTAATGCATTTTCCTCAGGGGAACAAAAAAAAAACAAAAAAAAAAAGGGATAGGATAGCAACATTGTTTCAATCTATATCATTACTTCTCCAATTGCCATTCATAAAAAAGCGAAGGTAAATTAAGTTACACAAAAGTTTTAAGCGTCACGAAATATTTATTTGTCTACTTCTCATATTCGGCGCGATGGATTGAAAACTATCACAGTCTAATATTCATAAAATAATAACTGTTTCTATGAATAAATTAATAAGTACTTTTTACACACACCCCAATAAATGTCTAAATATTTCTTTAATTTTTAATATAGTAGAAAAGAAAGAATAGGACTAACTTCAATTAAAAGTTATTAATTAACTTTTTCGTTTCCGTTTCTGTAAAGCCATGCTGGCGAAATTCAACTTTATGACTATTGAAATAAAGACGTAAGAGTCTGAGGTGCCAACGTAGTCCCAGAGGAACTATTTAATGAAACGCTTTTAACGACTGTTAAAGTTATTTACTAGTGTTTGTTTTACGCATTGAATTTACTAAGATCCTATTTGATAGGTTTAATTTTTGAATGAATGTAATAATAGTGATTCAAAGCTTTTATTCATTACTAGCTGTGCCCACGACTTCGTCCGCCTGTAATCGTAATTTTAGGTAGCATTTTTAATGACTGAGAGTATTATAAATGTAGGAGTAGACAAATATAATCAGAAAGCTTCGAATTGCTAAGCTTTCGGGAGTTACACGTGTTATTGTGAGTCGTGGGATATTTTTTATATAATTTTAAGGAGAACATTTCCGTCATACATGATTTCTGTGTAGCTTTAACCATTAAGGTTGCACACGCGACGGAAGCTTAAAAAATGGAGTAACTTCTCCCGTTTTCCCAACATTTCCCTTCACTGCTCTGCTCCTATTGATTGTGGCGTGATGAAAAGTATACTATAACCAGCTCAGGAGTATGAAAAATAATTGTACCAAGTTTCGTTGAAATCCGTCTAGTAGTTTTTCTTTGTATAACGGTTATACAGACAGACAAATATTTTACTTTAATTTGGCATCAGTATCGATCCCCAATCACCCCCTGATAGTTGTTATAGAAATATATTTAATATACAGAAATAACCTCCCTACAAATTTATTATAAGTATAGATGTAAGCTGTAATGATATTTTAAAATGGTATATTTTACACTTCTTAACAAATTCTCTCTTTAACGGCACATTAGTAACTTGATTCTGAGCTATATTATGATAAAGTTTTAATAAATTCAATTCAGTAGCTATTACGGGAAAGAGAAAAAAACATCGATATATACTTACTATCTCGTTTATAATATAGATAAGGTTTTATAGGGAATTATTAACATAAAACAATGTAAAGTTAAGGAATAGAGAACAAAAATACCTATTCAGTAGATGCACACATACAAATATGAATCAAATAGACTTCACGTGTTTGAAAATGACTCACGAAGAACTGCAAAGTTGAAAATCATAAAGGACATTGTTCAATTTTGGCCTAAGAACCGATGTGAATATAAATTATACTATAATTTTTATTTATTTTTATATTATTTGAAACATATTTTAGTATTCCACGGACACTTCAAATAAATAAATTCCAAATAAAAAGTTGGGTCACAATTATTGATGCCGTATAAAATGTTTTCCGTCAGCCAGTGTTGCCAGTTTCGGAAGTTTTCGCGATTTCGGTAAATACGGGTCGAATTGAAAACCTCCTTCTTTTTGAAATCGGTTATTAAAATTAAAAGAGAACATATATAGCTGTACATAGTATTGTTAATATTACTATGATATTACTACTCTGCTATTTCACGCAAGGTTGGTTATTTTTTATTTATAACCTCAAAATATTAACTTTTTTCGTAATTATTTTAATTCCTGAAGTGTCCGTTCGTGAAAACTTATTTCATAGGATTCCATATAATTTTAAGAGTTTATATAAGTATCACTTTCGATTCGAACGGTTCTTAGGCAGAACATGTATGGAGCCGGAACAATGTCCTTTACGTGATATTTAAGTAATATTTTTTCTAATCTAGTCTATTATATACAAGATTCTTATTATATAAGTTACGGCGTCACTATGAAGTATGACTAATTTAAACAAGTTATATTAAATATAGGTACATTACAATTTAAGTATATAAGTTATATATTTGTGTATAATGTTTATTTATAGACATATCGTCAAAACACAAAACCTATTTAATATGGAGATAAGCAATAATATTTATATCAAAAATATGATTAGTAAACATCCGTAATCATTGATTACAGATGTGACATGATAAATCTTTAATAAAACGGTTCACGTTTCGTGATTTTTTTTTGTTAAGAAGTACATTAACGTGGCCTGAATTAGTTATTTCAAAATTTGTCATTAATATTTAAGTTGTCTTCGTGGATTTGTTTAATGACCAATTAAAAAAAAGCAAAATATAACATTGTTATTATTTTCTTATGATTAAAAATACTAATTGATCTTCTTATAGAAATAAGAATCAGTATGCATTAAGTATAGATTTTTTTCCCAATTATTTGTCAATTGGAAGTCTATAATAAGAGTCAGTATTAAATGAGCAATGTCTGATGGATTTATTAATCGCGTAGATAGGGAATTTAAATAAAAATGTAGCGTAAATAACGACCTCGTTAGCTTTAAAATTGACTCCATTGTATTTACAAAAATCACAACCGCAAATCTATTGAATCTCACAATACAAAATCTATAATACAATTTTCGATAAGTACCTAGTCAGTGCTTGATATATTGAAAAGATATCCAATAACATTCTTTTTTTAAAAACAGTATGATCGTTATTGAAATGTTTCAATTATCACAGTTGGTTATTATTTCTTCCAATTCTAAATTCAAAAACAATATCTAAGAACACGATCACATCTGCGATGAAAATATGATAGTGCGATTGTTGTCATGTTGTGTTTTGGTTTGGATATTGGCAGCATGCTACGCGGCAGCGCGAGCGGCGAGGGGGGTGGTGCGCGCGGCGGGGGGCAGGGTAACAGCTGAGCGCTGGGTATATTGACAGTACCAAGCGTGTTGCCGTCCAGTCAGTAGGTTCGCTATCACCGCGGAGTGCAGACGTAGCCGCGAACCTTATCCGACTATGCCACGATCGCGAAGCAGTACTGACTGAGTTAAGCACAGTTAAAATTATGACTTTTGGACCGATCGTCGGCGAAGCAGATAGTAGCAGACTCGTTCTAGAAGAAGCCTTTAGGATAGTGTCCAGGTACTGGGACGTCTTCGGCGCGTTGTCCGCCGAGAGGCTTCGGTACGGGAAGAGGCATTTTGGACTACCATAACTTTTTTTCGGACATAAGACTTTTATTTAGATTTTGTGTTTTTTTAAGTGCAATACGTGAACTGTGTTTTTTTTGTGTTTGTTTTTTTTTTATAAATGAAAATGGTGCCCCAACAAGTATCGGATGTACGATCGCTGACGCCTACATCAAGTGGAGTGGTGTTCGGTTCTCAGCTGGTTGACAAAAACTCGTCCACCCCATACACAGATGCTACACAGGTAAGTGGTTCTTGAAAAATTAGGACTCCTCGCTATAATTTCTAAGACCCAAAAAAATACAAAATTAAAGAGAAACTTAGAGAACAAAATAAATATTAATAACAGAGTTGAAATTTAAAAAAAATAACACAAACAACAGTGTTTAATATTAAGACTTCAAAAAACAAATAAAATTGTAAAAGCTATTATTTATTAGTAAGCGAAGTGATCAGTGCAATCGACCAATAAATCAAAAAATTTTATCACCAAAAATCATCTTGTCAAAAATTTATTTCAATTAAACCAACATCTTCTAACATGTAAAAAGTTTAAAAATTATTTATTACTTTGTGATGTCTCGAATTTCACAATGAAGCAAACTAACAGAAATATGTCATAAATAGTAACGAAAAATTTACTAGATTAAACTTAATCTAGAAAATTACTACCTTAATTTAGGAAATCTAGAAAATACATTCGAAACGTAAAAATTCAAATATTTTTGTCGAACACTTACTTAGCGCAATGTAATCAAATAATCGCGTAACGCAGAAAAATTATGACAAAATGTACTCAAACAAGCATTTGTGAGAGTTTAGCGATGAAAACAAACATAAACGCAGTTACGCTTTACATTAACGACTTTATTCAAGTGATTGAAAGTGAAAATATTTGGCACATTAAATACGCAATAAGCAATGTAAATAAAACCGAAAATAGTGCGTAGTAACATTATCATCAAAAACACCCGTCACACATGCCTATAATTTGTAAACATGTTTTCAATTGACTAAAAATCCCTAGCCTCGATTTGGCACCATGGAAATCCTAATAAAAATGAAAGATAACCTACAGAGAAAAATTAACGTATCAATTAATTTTCCACAACATACCTAAGCGATGATTTAATCAAAATGGAAATACTTAAAAAGTAATAATTTTCAAAAAGTGATGTAATATAAAATGAAAATGATAAACTTGCAAACTTTAAAAATATATTTAAGACTTTAGTTTTGGTGCACGTAACGTTAGGACTGCACGGTATTAATATAAAACGTATACACGGTATATAAAACGTATACAAAAGAAAATATATGATTTTGTAAAAAATGTGTATTTTTATAAGTGAAAAAGAACACTAAAATTTTTAAAATAAAAGTGAACAGTAACATTATAACGACACTACAGAGTAGGTATATGTATAAAAATAAAGTAAATATGAAAAATAGAATTTGATAGCGCTGAATAACTTACCTATAAGTACAATAAAAATGCATTAGACATTAAAATTAATCTAGTAATTAACTATAAATCGCAGGGGAATGACGAATAACTACATAAAATGCAAAATAGTTAACATATTTCTGTAACAGAAAATGTGTCGTCGAAAAAACAAATATTTATTCGTTTTCAAGAATTTAAATAGGAATACATAATTTTAAATCCTTCAATTTTAATAAGTAATGAATAAGTAGGTAATACCCATAATTTATTTATAATTATCATATAAAACTTCCTCTTGTTACAATAACTTTATGAACATCAAACATTATTTTGTGAAACCTTAATAGTAATTTAATAGAAAAAATCCGTTGTGAATGAAATAAACATATAATATTGTGCAATATTCGAACACTAACCAGTCACGTACGATCTAGAATATTGAATCGCCTAAAAATCCGAAATGAAGCGTATAGTAAATTGTAGCGAATAGCGAATGTAGCGAATAGTAAATTGAAGAATGTCAATAAAAATATATAGTTAGTTGTAATAGTGATAAAAATGAAAAACGTTATCACAGAAATAACTGCAGTGCACGATATTAATAAAGCAGATTAAATGAGGTGCAATGTGGCTGATGCGACTGTTAGCGTTCAGTCAGAGGGCAATGACATAGATCACGATTTTTATGCCGCATCACAAATCACAAGTATGATGCAGGTCTGTCCAAGTTACAGCTGTGGCTGTCGCGTCGAACAATCGACGTAATAAAAAATAGGGAGTTAAATTTTACGACTCTCCAGCGAAATCCTCAAATCGTCGACGAACTCCGCGAGTGCATTAACATTTCAATGTCAAACCGCAATATTTTTAGTCATCTGCACTGTGTGAGTGGCCTTTCTCGCGTTCAGTGTCAATATGTACGCGTATCTGTATCGCCGCGTCTGTGTGCTGGCTCACTACTAGGAAATGGTAATCTTAGGTCATTCCCCAGCGTCTGTAAAACAAACTTTTCATGGAAATGCTTAATCATGCCCCCTCATCAGATAGTTTAACCGATGGAAAAAATGCAAACGCTAGGCGAACGGAAAATTTTTCTAATGTTATGAGGAAGCGATTATTCGCGATTGTTTCTACCAATGTTTAGATTGCCAATCGCCATTAACCGTCTATCAGTCACGAGATGATTTCGAAATTGGACGATTGAGAAATCAATAAAACCTTAGCAGTGTAACAGGAACGATATTCGTGTTGCCGATAAAAAATAACAAAATTAACTTAGGGCGGAGTTTCGGATCATTATAATCTGAGTCGAGCGAACTGCGGACTTGGTTTTTGTTGTGTTTTTTACAAGTTACATATAGCCGGGTTGTTGCCAACTTACTATACTGTTACGACCAAGGTTGCCTCACGCCTCCGCGTGCCTTTATTGCTTAAATAATTGTCCGTTCTCCTGCCGATTGTTAGATAATACGGTTGGTCTGAAAAACATGGGTCGCTAGCGTTTAATTTACTTTAAGCACTTCCTAGAAAGAAAAGGCTCACTGCACAAAACCGAGAGGGAAGTTTCATTCGTGTCCGTCTGCTATAAGGCCAGGTTTCTTACAACAGTTACACACGAACGTTTCAGTTTCAGAATTCGGAGAATTCTCATTATACTAGGCTGGAGTTTTGATGGAGTCCCGTCGGGATTATAAGTTGGAATTGATACCATATAACTTTTAAGCCCTGACCCGAAGCCAACGTTCTGTGTTGGGTGGTAATAAATTAACATTCAACGTGGCTGGTTACCAATCTGAAACAATTTTGTGCAGAGCCTTTCTTCGCGTAAGTTTATCGTTTAAGTGAGCTAATTTATGTACCCCTAATACAGTGTTGGCAGCCCGACGCAAATCAACATTTGATTGTAAAATACGAACCCATGTCGGCGAATGCAATTCGCTCTACACTCGTGGGTGGTGTTTTAATGGTACCATTATGCTTCAGACGGCGAGTGTTGCTCAAGAAAATTACCGCTGGGTATAGATAAGCACCGAGTCTGTTTGCGGTAAAAATTTGTGGAATCATGTTTATGGAGTAATACAACATACCGTGAGAGTTTGTCGAAACCTCCAAATGGAATAAATGGAGATGATTCCAAAATACACAGACAAGTAGCTCACATTGACAATCAATGTGAATTTAATTAAAATGGAAAACTTAAAAGTGTTAGCATTTTGCAAGTAAATATAACTGTAAAAGAATCGTAAAATGTCGTCAAAATAGATGACAACAAAACTATTTGTCCATTGTCATTACTTACACTATGAATCACCCAGAAAATGCACATGGAATCTGTTACAATTTCCTAATGTCGAATGTTGCCGAGGTAATTTCGTTGATTGCTCGCAACTACATACTAGCAGATGGAAATGCCATGAACAAATGCCTTGAGCGTGTTTGCTTCTTGAAATTCAAACCGTGACATGTGAAAACAGAAAGTCTGAACGGCAAATAGCTATAAATTCGGTCGGCTACGTTGACGCGGCGAAAATCGCAACGGCCAACTTCAATGTTTGAAACAACAAAAATAAACCATAAATCTTTTCACTTGAAATTTTCCGCATAAGCTTCTGTTTGCCTCTCGAGTTTCCAAGTCTAGATTTCAGTTAGGAAAAAGGTGGTGCAGCTTTTATTATATTGATGTTATTGACTGAAAGTTTATGAAGTTGTGCCGAAAACAAATTCTGTTTGTTTGCTACATTAGATGCATCAAGTTTTTGAAAATATATATTATCAACATGATTTTGGTTGTTGTAAAATTAACTACTATACCTATATCAAATTTCTTTATAATAATTTCCATGTGAACGTTATCGTAAGTATGAGCATCTCCAAAGGTTAATAAATTCAACTTATAAGCATCCATGTTAAGGTTTCATTCCATGCACGACTTCGCAAACTTTACTTCTGCTTGCTCGTACACCCGAAATACTCATTACACCTTACCCCATTTAGCGATTCGTGTATGGTGATTGGACACTCGGCAACTTTGGCTCGATTCACGCTCCTGGGCCAGCGGACGTGCGAGGAATATTCCTAACAAATATTAACTGTGGGAAAAATATATTCAAAATTGTATCCACAGGAAATTCTGTTATCATTATCGATCCATAAAAAGTGGCAGCTGGTACAACAATTACAGTTTCCTGATAGAAGTCGTCTATCATTCTAGTTTTGTTTGTCATGTAGAATCTTTATACGTAAAATCATCTATTAACAATCTGATATTAGATAAACCACGATCTAAGTCAAATTTTAAGGTATAATTAATCAAAAACATTTACTAATGCATAATTATTGTTATCAAACTGTTAACTACCATTTTTACAGCATATCCGCTCATCGCTAATGCTTATAAGGTGTTTATGAGGCGTTATTGTACCAGTTTGACAGGAAAGCGACGGCGCCAGTCGAGAAGGCGTACATAACAGTTTTGGCTTACTTACAAACTAAATACTAGGCAGTGACAGCCTCGGGCTGCAGGTATGTGTGATAATGCCAGTATTCTTGTAAAAGTTATTAGGAACTGTCTCCATAGTCTCGAGGTCTCGAACTTAAAGAAATAAAAAGAACTCTTTTTCAAAATTGGAACTCATGGCATCAAGTATGTTAGCTTTATTGTACCTCGTGTTATAGCCCCCGGCGCTCAGTTTTCTCATTTCTGAACGGAACGAACACTAAAAACGATAAAATTTACGACTGGCTTTTAAAAAGGACGATATTCGATCCCGGTTGCTTTCGAAAAGAAATTTCTCTTTTGTTGAAACTGTCGTTTCGCGTCTGCTTAATTTAGCTTGGTGTTGGTTGGGCTTCTTGATTTTATAGTGGGGCATCAGATTCAGTTAGCTCTTACTTATTGTATGATAAAAAAATGCGTGTGATAGTTACTGCGAGCGTACGTATTGTCTAGGTAATCGGCGACTCTATCATTTAACATAGAGTCCATTGCTTTTTGTAGTGACGTACTTTCTTATTTATTAGCAAATTTAAAAGGCAATGTATTGTAATGTATATATGTTTTTTACATTCGACATCATTTTTAAGAAATCTTATCTATACTAATATAATAAAGCTGAAGAGTTTGTTTGTTTGTTTGTTTGAACGCGCTAATCTCCGAAACTACTGGTGCGATTTGAATAATTCTTTTTTTGTTGGATATTCCATTTATCGAGGAAGGCTATAGGCTAAATAATATTACGCTATGACCAATAGGAACAAAGACAGAGCGGTAAATGTGTAAAAAACGGGAAAATTATTCATTTTTGAAGGCTTTCTTTGCGTGCGCTGCGAAAACGGTTCAAGATACACAAAAAATATGTATGAAAGAATTATTCCTCTATACATGATCTAAAAAAAAGTCCGCGACGGCATATGTCTATCTTTTAAGGTTTAGTCACAATGACCGTTTTTATGGTACCAAATGTGGGAAAAACCAAAAATCTGCCGGAAGTCACTATTCCACGCGGACGAAGTCGCGGGCAAAAGCTAGTTTAACGATAAAACCTAACACTTTATTTGTATGAGTTGAAGTTAATATAATAATAGGTCTTTATACGAGAAAGTGCTGTAATTATAGTTACTTTAATGTCTGCTGGTATTTGTGTAAAAATAACGTAGTGAGTTAACCTATTTAATAAATAACAGACTACTGTTAATACCAATAAAGTCATTTTTACTCGTGTATATGTTTCTACAATGTCATTATCAGATTCATTAAATATGAACGACCGAAATTCATCAGATGTTCAGGAATATTTACTCTTATCCTCGCAGATTTAAATTTGTGTTTAGTTCAGTAAATGGTAGAACTTACATTTGTCATTTTATTGACGATCTTTGCAGTCGAGTGGTTAATACACCGGTTCATATCCCCGTCGGGGCAGATGCTTGTGTGATTAATGCGAGCATTTGTACCTAAATCATCATCATCATCATCATCAGCCCCTAAATATAAATAATATAATTATAATAATAATATACCTAAATCATGGTTGTTATATATTATGTACTATCAATAATATTTATATATGAATCTCTATGCGTTACCTTAGATCCCATAACACAAGCCTTACAGAGCTTACTTTGGGCTGGGTCAATTGGTGATGTGTATAATATAAACTTTTAGAACTATCAATAAAATCAATTGCTCAGTAAAAAATTTCGTAAAATTTTCACATGCTTCAACTGATATGAATAAAAGTTAAGCTGGAATCAAAATAACCGAATCCCAAAACCAGAATTCCTGATAATTTCCAATTGTATTTAGCTGCTACACTGAATAGCCTCGTTCGTGCCGACTTCAAAACTAAATCTGCCAAGCTGGGCGTGCATTATCGACAATGACCTTTAAAAGCTTACTTTTATTTCGTTCAAATGAAACCGGTTCTATTCATAGAGAGGAGAGTGCACAAGAGGCCGCACGTATCTACCTTAATTCAAAGGCCCTGAAGCAAATATCGCCTTTGAAGTTCTGGGTATAAGGCTGAGATGTTTATTATAAGCGTTGACTTACCTGCGTTTTTATTATGGAAAGTGTACGTGCTTTTGTAGTACCAACATTGGTTAAGTATTTAGTTTGTATTAAAGTGAGGAGAAAAACAGGTTATTTTTGTTATTCTAGTTTTTTTTTGTCAAATTCTGTTATCTTTAATCGTATGTATTGTGGATTTAAAGTATTAAACGTAACGACTTTTCAATATATATAAAGTGATAGTATTAGCAATTTTTTTGTCATCCCAACTAATATTTTTAAAGTTTGTAAGTATGGATGGATGTTTGTTACTCTTTCACGTAAAAACTACTCATTGGATTTTAATAAAACTTTACAATTATATAGCTTATACATCACAACAACACATAGGCTATAGTTTATAAAGATATTTTGTAAATTGTCCAAAATATGACGATAAGTGTCATGTAAGTAGGAAAAAATCTACCGCCTGCGAGCTATTCTGGCGTGCGCTGTAAGTAAATGTATCTTGAATTTAAAAAGTAATTATTATATGTTGTATGTTTTGAAACCCTAAAAGCGTACATTATAAAGCAGTTCTCTTATTGCTGTTAGAAGTAGAAAATTTCATTTGGATCGTGATCAAGCCTCAGGGCAAGCACCGGCGGCTACCAACTTTTCTTGTTCACAGAAGTTTCGTCTATATTCACTCGCTTCCTTGGTAATCGTGTTTTTCTATTAACTTGTGGACAGGTAGCTATTAGACGATTACCTACTTGTTGACCCGTTATAATTTTCGGTAGTCGTAGTAGTAGTAGCATACTTTAGCATAGACATAGTTTTAAGTGCATTTGATATTCTATGTTTGTAATTGCATCCACGACACAAGACAAAAATCCTATTGTAACGCGACGTTTTTATGTATCTTTTTTCTATTGAGTACATAATTAATTTTCTTGGAACATCACAAAATTCCAAATAATCCAAATAAAGAGATTAAATCTTTTATGTGGTGATTATATTCTTTTTTTATGCTAGAATGAATTGAGATAGAGGATGCTATCTAAAATAAATCGATTGTTTCGTGACTACAAACTGAATTCCATGATAAAGAATCTAAATATTTTTAGTAAGTGACAGATAAAAGTTTATTACATCTTGTGCAATATAATAATCCCTATACGAGAACAATTGAACTATTTGGTTTTCTCCTTATTCAGCTTCCTATTATGTTAAAAGTAACAAGACTGCGCCAATTGGACGATCGCTTCTCTCGCTTGTAATTAAATGCTCTGTCTGCTTCGGAGTTTCATCGACAAAAACTCTTGAGAAAATACGATATTTAGGAGTCTCGCCATTGACTATCGCTTCGTTCGGTCACTTACCAATTCTGTTTCCACTTCAACAACCTTTTGTGTTACTTTGAAAGTAGCTTATACTTAAACTTATGTTTTTCTTGAAGCATGTATACTGTTCAAAATCGAAATCAAAAATTTATTCTTCATATTGGATTTTTACAATTACTTTTGCACGTCAAACATGCCTTTGATACACAAGTCTACTATAGACTACTATAGACTATACTAGAGAGAACCAGCAAGAAAACCAGATTTTTTTTTCTCCCTATATTCTTACAAAGTCAATTAGAAGCTGGCTTCAGATAAATAATCTGAACCCAAATTCCTTTACAAGCATAAACAGGTTCACATTATAGTTTAATTATGTTATTTAATACAGTCAAAATATTTTGCAAAGTTACTATTGAGTTATTGCAATTAAACCCAAAATTACCTCATCTATCTCATACAAGAATCTGTGAATGTTTATTTTTGAATTATATGCAGTAAATAAAAATTAAAAATAATTATATCTTACACTTACGTCAATTAGCCTAGCCCAAAGTAAGCTCTGTAAAGCTTGTGTTATGGCAACTAGGATAACGGATAGATATACATATATAAATAAATTTGGTAGAAATATATCTACCATGCATGTTAAGGTACAAATGCTCGCATTCAGCACGCAAACATCTGCCCCTACCGGGACTCGAACCCGGACCTCAGAGATGGCGACACCTTGAAACTGATATACAAACCACTCATATAATAACGTTTTTTTTTTTATTAGAGATATAGTTGAAGTAAGTGTAAACATTAAAGTCGCAAGTGAGGTGACAACACAATTCGTAGCACTCAGACGTCGCGTGATAGACGCCAGCATACCTGGCTCAACTTAAAATTTACATGGCAGCGACAAAAAAGGCAAAGCATTGAGTACGGGGCATACAGATGATTTACATCGCAACTCGCGTGACTCCGGGAACGAACGGTAAATCCTGTAAATGCCAGCGAAATTAATCACCAACTTGAATTTCCCCTAGCGTCTGGATTTCTATTGCAACTGTAATTCAAATGCTCCTCGTGAACATTGAAAAATTGGAGACGTCTAGTGGAGACGGATGTAGAGTCCTCCAGTGCATGGTAATTTTATAGAGCGAATTATGCTAATAGTCCATAAAGGAAATGAAAAAAATGTGTGTTTTACCGATCTCTACTTTGATTAGAATATCGGAAACCTCATTCGAGGGAGTGATTGTGATTAGTACTTAAATATTTTATACTGTTAAGGAGTATATAAATGAAAACAATGCTTGGGCTTAAATTCAATAACTGAATAGTAACTTTACAAAATATTTTGATTGTAGTAAATGACATAATGAAACTATAATGTGAACTTGTTTGAGCTTGTAAAGAAAGTTGGGTTCAGATTATTTATCTGAGGCTAGCTTCTAATTGACGACTTTGTAAAAATATAGGGAGAAAAAAAAATTGCTGGTTCTCTCCAGTATAGTCTTCTGCCGTAGAGTTGTGAATCAAAGGCATTTTTGACGTCCAAAAGTGATTGTAAAAATCTAATATGAAGAATAAATTTTTGATTTGATTTTAAAGTATAAAAGCAGTTAAAACCTTTATTTTGATAATTGAAACTTTATAGAACATCAAATAAGTGAAGCTGCGCAAATAAATAAACATTGTATCTCCAATTGAAACATGAGCTTTATCTAGTCATCCGAAACGCAATCAAGCTTACAAATCTAACCTCTCCTCGGATGATGTTATCGCTAATTGGACCAAATCCTTATCCAAATAAACATTCCCTATGCATGTTTTAAGCAACACATTAATGGACGATTCCGAACTGGCGTTTAATAGTGTCCATTAAGGTGGTATATTTATCGTAACGAAGCCAATGTCGAGAACGATAAAATATAATGAGGACAAGGAAAAGCAGAAGCATTTTGCATTTGTAACAAAAAATCGTTTGAAATTCACAACGCCAGTTAAAGGAATTGATAAAATAAGTGGCTTTAGAAGCTGGAGTTAAGAAAGGAATTCCTTCCACGAGATAAGTAATTTTGTTAGATTCAGAGAGGGACGCAAAAGATTCCAAGTTGCAACACTTACAGGTAAAATGTTGTATTAAAAATCTTCTATCCTGAGAATTCTTTAACACTAAGCCATCGGATAACTCAGAGAGAGATACTTTAATCATAACATCTTATAGATCTAGTGTGACTGTGATTCTAAATTGTGCGACAAACATTATTTCGTTAAATTCGACTTTAAATGACATGAACGTACTAAATATATTCATTATCCAATTTCCTGCATTATTTATTAATTATTTGTGTCATCGCTGTATCAACTTGTATTAAATTATCTACAGAACAAAATGAGGACGGGTAATTTAATGATCATTAGATAAATTCTGTTTTAATTTAGTTTGCATTGCGAAGGACGCCATATAAACGCGTGACGGTTTTGTTGTTATATTCAAATGTGGAAAATTAGTCGTTAATGTGATTTGTTTTTTTTTTATATTCGAATCCGAATTTATATTTTGTTTGTCATAAAAGCATATTTGTCATAAAAGCGATGTAAACTTTAATTATAATTTTTAATTACATACCTACAGTGAATATCAGTTGTTTCATTATTATGAAGTGTTATAAAAACACATTTACACAGATGAAAATAATAGACAAAGTCAAATGGTTGTTAAAAGTTATAATATCGTCGACTAGTTTATATCTAGAGAGACGTTTTAAAATTTAATGCTGTAAACAGTTACCAGAGTCGCCGTTACCATACTGTTTCCATTAAGTAATGTTTCCCTTTCCGGCGATTTGCAAATGATTCAGTAAGAAAGCAGATCCTTTCACTTCTTTAGGAACGTTCACAGTTAATTCTCGGCCGATATTAAATATAATCCTGTTTTCAGCATTTACAACTAACATTCTACACTGTAACAATCAGTTTGTCTGTTTGAATTAGTGGTGAACTTGATCCAGCTTGTACCTTCACCTTTGCTGGCGGCAGTAATTCTTTTCTTGTCGTGGTGATTGTACATTAGGCAAGAGTTCCATGAACCTTGACATTTGTTATTTAACAATAGCCTAATCGTGGGTGATAATGTAAATAAAAACGACTTCTATATCAACAAAACCGCAATGATTAACATCATTATTGTTGATTTCCATACATAGTATTTTGATCGGGTATATATTTAGTTTTAGGAAGTAGATCGTCTCGCAAAAGTAGCTATAACTGATGGAGAGATATATCATTGTCTACCATTACACACTGACATTTAAAACAAACTAATAAAGATTGTTTTGAACTATGGGCTGAATATTTTGATGAGAGATCTCTATTAAAAGGAATACGGTATAAAACAATACAACCATCACTTCCTCGTTGCCTTTCCTTTAAAGAAAGTTCTTCATTGCATGGAAGAGACATAGTTACAGCATTACGTCTTAGATCAGGACACATTCAATTAAATAAATTTACTTATATGAACATAGTTACAGCATTATGTCTTAGATCGGGACACATTCAATTAAATAAATATACCTATATGATGCGAAAAGTAGATTCTCCAAATTGCAACCTTTGTAATCAAGTGGAAGATGTATACCACATTATAATGGAATGTACTCGAACTACTGAGCTTAGAAGCAAGTTATATATGCGCAAATATGAAATTGGAGCTTGTAATTGTATCTTAATGCATCTAGGTAGCGAGGAAGCAAAATTGTTATATAAATTTGTTTAGTTAGCTGTTAAGAATAGAAGTTAGTTGTTGATTAGTTTTGTGCCTAGACGTAAATCATACTCGTAGAAGTGTCATATCTACGAATAAAACACCTGAAACAAAAATAAAAGAAAAAAAAGTGACTTAGAATCTTATTTAGATTTAAATACAAGGTATATTTGTGTTCCTTATTCTGATGTCTTCGATATTCTAATAAGTATTATTACCTTGTTAAAGTCATCAGAAGCTTGTTGTAAGTAAAAGCTTCCAATAAATACGAAAATAAAAGACAATTTCTAAAATGATCATCAAATTGTCATTTAAGTGGCATCGCGTGTGTTGTACTTGAAAGCAGCGCGCTTATAGAGTTTTCTTTGACATCAATCCAACCGATGTCCCTGCAATTACCTGTGTTATAAGTTTAATTTTTAACTTTTTTGCTTTTACTTTATTCACAGTGAAACAACTTAATAGCTTGTCCTTTGGATAAAATAAAATATTAAACTAGTTTGCCAACAAATAATTCCAAAACATATCTGATTCAAACTTGAAGTTAAATGATCTATGATACGTGATCTTTTGGATCTTAATTGTAACTAAATATGCTAACAAAACCTAGATTTATTATTTCACCAACTTCGTTATCTTAATAAGTTACTATGTCAAAGTAAACTAATACGACGCGATTTATGGCTAATGGTCTTATTAATAAACCAATTACTGACGTCAAATAACGACACTCATAAAACGGCAAATTAGTATCGTGTAGAGAAGGATTTCTGAAGCTTTTTAGTGTTCCTCCCCAAATCATCTTTGATAACTACTCATCAAATATACATTGATATTACCATCATTAAGGGGAGGAAAAAAAGGAGAAAAAGTTCGCCTGTAGCGCGTGAAGAAGCTATAAATAATAGATGAGATTGCTCATTAAATAATGAGCAGAGCGGATGTTCATTTAGAATATGATGTGCCTGATTCCCAAAAGGGAACCTCTTTGCATCAACTTTACGATCTTATCAACGAATACTGGGCTATTGTGTTCAACGTTGTCGCCGCTGTATTTTGTAATCGTTCCAACTAGGTGAACGTGTCGAAGATATTCTTCAATGTTATCATCAGAGTTTCCATTTTTATGGCAGCTAATTTCATAAGCAACATCCTTATATAAATTAAGGTTATCCTTAACTTATATTGATGTACTGCTAAGGCATGTATTGTCTGGCAAAATTTTCTAATGTTTTAATTTCATTTACAACAAAATTGCGTCGTTGTTCCATTTTAACAAGTTGTCTAACAAATTCGACTTTGAAATTTATGTAACCTGCACAGCTAAAGTTGCACCATAACAGGATTGATTTAAAGTAGTCATTGCCACAGCAAACTAGTCTGCACAAGGAAGCTGAAGCGAAACATGTATTCATTTATAAATACAATTGCATGGCCTTGAACTTCGGGTGGTGGAGTCGTTCGCCTCTCATCGGACCGGTGTGTTCTTGCCTCGAGCTACTCCGTATAAGGCAAGGGCTACTCTTTTCAATATCAGATTGTCCGTGTTTCAACTCTTGAATAACGAGTTCTTTTTTAAAGCCCATGTTAAGTCACATAATGGCCTTGTCTATATAATCGATCATTGAAATAGTCTTAAAAATACAGAGTTGATGGCTGATACTAAAAATTATTTTTTTACTATTTGCAGTAGAAACCATGTGGGCTATCCAAGTAACGCCAAATGAGCCTTAATTACTCGTTGAGAAATTGAGACTTTAAATTTAGGCCCAAATCGACGTCTAAAACTTGTATTTAGCAGCTATAATGTATAATTAAATAATAACCTTTCGTTCAAACTTAAATCAAGAGAAAACATTTACATAACCTTAATTTAATTTAAAGAGGTGCAAATAATACAATCGTCCACATTTATAAGACTAAACTTAATCACATTCAATACACAACACGAAAAATTATGTGTGACAAAAATATCAGGTCGCGTAGTTACTTTTGAATTTGTATTCGAGCAATCTCAGAGATATGTAGATGAGATATACGATGCTGACGATTTATGAAGAAAGCTGAGCAAAATATGGCGTCGTCGCCGTCATCGTTTCATTCGAACTTTTTTGTACTACCTCCCCTCTAGATGAGAGATAAATTTGCAAATAGAGTAAGACCACCCGGCACCCAGTTTATTTCAGATTGGAATGTAAATATCGCGCCGTAAAGTTGTTTTTCTGTCAAACATGCCTGTGTCAACAATTAGGCGAGGTACGTTGTGATACTGTTGCCGCTTGGAAAAAGAGTAAAAACGAAGGTAAACGTCATGTGTAAAGCCTGGTACCAGCTTCAAAGTAGCTGGGTACGAGAGAGTTCACTAATACACTGCCAATATTTGTCTTAGTGCCGACTCCGTGGGGATTGGCCGGGACGTCTCACTGCACAAACACTGTCATCCGTAGTCTTTGGTTGCATTGACTGCGTGCAGACCTCTGGAGAATACGCGATAATACTGCCAAAGAATCTGCTCTGCATTTCGAATTTTGTGGCCTCGAATATGTTTAACAGATTTGTATTTTTGTGTTGTGTATTGTTGATTTGTAACATAGAGGAAATTTGTAAACATTAATTAATATTAGGTGATTTAGATTTATGTATTAGGTGATTTAGGTCAAGTTAGTATACCAATTGTATTTGGAGCTGTTAATGAAGAATTTGTAGTCTATCTTTAGTGATAAGTTATAGTGATGAATTCTGTGATCTTGTTTATCTTCAAAATTTTGGTAATAATAATTTTAGGTGTGCATATTTCAACAAATTTCCATTAACCGATACACCAATGACGATGTCATAAATTTAGCACGTGCATTGGAACAACCACTTTGTTGGGTGAAAATAAAAAGTTCAATTCAAGTAACGGAGAACCGACGCCAGTTTATGTTTGGCCGATTCGCATCTGCGTCCGTTTTGGACGAACTTATTGATTGGAAACATCTGGTGACATTGCTTTGCTAGCACATGCCAATAAATTTCTTGCACAAATATGCTGTACCGAAATATTAGTCGTATGAAAAAAAAATAGTTCGGGAGTGTATAATGTAGTGGACTTATTGATAATTGTATATAACATTTACATTAGTCTTTTGCTGTCGAACTAAACAAATATTTACGTATGTTTATTTGAATTATCCATCTTCGTCATTCTTAAAAAAGTATAGTCAAGATAATAATAAATCGATGGGACTACTGAATAGTTTATACAAAAGCGTCTTAAAATTCTTCGCGCTTAAGCCAGAAGTTGTCTGAACGAGACCATCTCCAAAAGCAAGATTCTTATTGACTGTTCCGTTCGGTTTATACCCGGAGTCTATTGACTCCGTAATGTCTCTCATTTCCCGAACACACCAGCTTTTGGGAATAAGAAAAGTTCTGACGTCCTCTTTTGCAAGGAAATGAAAGAAAGAGGCCTTTGGAAGCGAGCACACTAAACTTAATACCTTTGATCTTACATCCAAAAGTTCGAATTAACTCGAATACAAAGACAGTCATGGCCATCTGTTTAGGGCCCCAAGAATCAAGTAACTAATTCCAAGTTTAATGAGAAACTCTGTTGAGAGGAATAATTCGATTGCGAATACAACATTCTTGTTAATTTGGACGTTTGCATGCCTTACCTTTTTGATGTTGTCCCAAATTAAATTCCTTTTGTTTCCTAACGCGTTCCGCCGAGCGAAGCTAGTTTGATAGTAGATATACTGCAGTTTGGGGCAAATGACGAGTCTGCAAAAGTAATTTCATCTAATGGCTTTTTATCTAAGACTATCATTAAAGGTGATTGCCGTCACTAGAGCTACCTGACAGGTACAATTTCTTTGCTCGGAATCGATTTCGCTCCCCATTGTTAACTTGTCCGTGCCGTCCAGTCAGCATATCAAACAATTTACTTACCAGACGTCTATGATTTCTTTATTACAAACCCTTTTACCCTTTTCGCAGTCGACGCTCGCTTCCCTTTTAGTAAATATCTTTCTGCTTCCTAAACAGTATCTCTCTCGAGATAAGGAGATATTGAATTTTGAAACATAAGGTTTCCCTTTTTATTTCTTTCCGGGATTTGTGTATATTTACTGTCCGCCGCGTAAATATAAAGTGATTTAGGCGGGGAGTCTATTACATAAATTGATATCGCGTTGTTTCGGCTCAGTTCGGAGCTCTTTATAGATTAAAGAGTACTCGTGGGGAATTTACTTGAAACGCACCCGAGAAACGAGCCACATTAAGTCAGCTCGAAAAGAATTGTGTTCCAGTTCTCTCGATGCGAACAGTAAAGCACTTACAGTAATGTATTTATAATTACGTTTCTATGTAGGTTTCGGTCGTGACAAGCTGAACAGCTAAGCTTCATGTTTGGGAGTTCCGTGTTTTACATTCAGCGTTACAATTATGGTACCTACAGTTAACCATGAACTTCAAACGAGAAATGAATGACATTTCACAATACGTCATGGTAACAGCTGACTGGGTTAAAAACCGTTGTCTGTATTATCGTCTCTGTAATTAAATCTCTTAGGAGTGTTTAACGGCTATCCAAAGGCTGGGCATGTAGTAATAAACGACGAGCTTGCTTGTTACCGCGTTCCCATGCGCTTGGAGATGCATTTAGCTCCGTTAGGACAAATATAGTGCGTAACTCAGGAATTATCCGAACGATACTTGGAAAATTACAGTAGCGTTTGCAGGCCACTTTTTGTTCCCATGCGGCTCTGTCGTTAGCTCAAATTATAAGTCTGCGTGTGATGTCATCGTCTAGTAATAATACTAGATGTGTTATCTCGATCGCCTTAAAAAAAGCGGCATTTTATAGTTTGTCTTTCATCTTGGTGCTCTCCGTTTATTTTGGTATTCAACATTTTTATCACCATTATTATATTTTCTCAATTACGATAACAAATCCTACTATAATTGTAAAGTTTACTAATAATTACAGTTTAAGATTGTTGTGGAATTCTAAATCTATATTAATAGCTTCTGGATCACTAATGTCTATTATATCATTATTCATATTATTTATTATCTTTGTACCTTTCATAATTTCGACCACCTATTCTCATAAAACGTTTGTGAAAGTGTTTATGATTGCCGCCTGAACTCACTTCGACAGAAATAGAACTTCCAACGACGTCGAAAGCTACACGTGCTAAGCTTCAACACCTATGTCACTGATTACGCAGAAAGTAGGGATCAGCACGATTACAGTGGGCAGCCCGCTTTCTAGCCATAGAAACTGTTTATCAGTTAAACCGCGTTCTCACAGCTGCGCTCGTAAATCGTAGTTTAATTTAAGGTCTTCTAGATACATTTTTTCACACTAACTTTTATATTTGTATTTTTATAGTCCTTGGTAAATCATATCTAGATAAAGCAGCTCAATAATTTTGATGGTGCAACGTCAGCCCAATACGTAGAAAAATAAACTTGGAATATTTCTAAAATTAGAGATATAAAAGGTACAACTTCAGATAAAGTAATAATTAATTAAATTAGGGATACAGAAGATATAACTTCAGATACAGTAACAATTAATAAAATTAGAATTTTAAATCAAATAGACTAATTAATAACAACATCTAATAAAGTTATATGTTGTTATTGTACATTACTTGACAGTGTTATATTATCACGTTACAAAAGTAATAAATAATTTAGTAATTTAAAATATTATTTATAAAATTTTAAACTACGAATAAATATAATTACCTAATTTGCATAGAGATACTTATTCCGAAATCAACAAATTTTAATCTTTTATATCGCGATGCATGTAGAAATCGAGAAATCGATTTAATGTAGTTGTTCCAAATCGTAGTAATGCATATAATTTTCTGTGTCAAAGGTCTGAGACAGTCAGATCACGATTGCTGTGTCATCTAATTGTAGCCTGTGAGATGAGTGACAGAACTCTGATGGTTATGATTTTGCTGATAATACATAGTTTCGAAAAATAACATTTCTCCAACTTAATATATAATTCCTTTGCGATTTTCTTTTCTTCCGTTTATAGTTTTACGACGTGTTCGTTTTCTTATTACTGTTACATTCGGTTATGGAACTCTCCCTGAGAGTATTAGAAGAGCGTGACCGCTAGGGTCCTTTAAGAATCAAGTCCGTGTTTCTTACTGTCAACGATTTCTTAACTTAAACTAGTTTTAGCCTATTGTCCTGTCACATTACTGCACCCTTGCTCTATTTAAATTTTCTTTTAGTACTTCTTTGGTCCAAGGTTGCCTGGAACAGATTGCTGTTTAGCAATAAGGCCACAATATATAATAGCAATCTTGTACACTTGCTGTTTGTTGCTTTCTTTTATTTTTTTGTCTATGTTATTGTTTTTAGAGTACAATAAAGAGTTATTATTATTTTTTATTCCAGTATCTACATTTATAGTCTAAGCACGTGCTTGTTTTGTTAATACTTCTGCATGATTAATATTGTAATTTGGTACATCGCACTGTTTGCACGAATAACCGTGAGTCATTGCATCAAGTTCTTCATTTTAATTCGTAATAACACACTGGCCTGGAAACATAAAATTACAATCGATATTTAAATTCAACGGAATGATCGAATTTGGGAGTATTTGTCTATCAATCACTGTTCCTATAATATTATACACGACCATTATAATGTTAAATGTGACTTTCTGAAATATTATTAAAGGTTAAACATTTATAATAATTTTCTTTGCATGTATCGTGTATTTATCTTTCGTTAAGTTTAGTTTTAATTTCGAATGAGGAATCAAGATGTTGATTTTATTGTAGCAAATTCTAAATTAAAATTTGCTACAATATTACATTAAATTTTTATATTTGCTACAACCACCTCTTCACTTAAAACTCGTATTAGTACTACAGTCATTTAAAACTCGTATTTCGTAGCTAATGTCTGATCGATCGAGTCCGAAGAAAGCGCATAGCCACCGAATCCTCCATTATTCTTGGACGTCCAATTTCTCGTTATCTCGGTAAAGGATTGGTCTTCCGGCAAAATAGCACGATCCACCTTCGATACGGGACGGTGCCAAAAGCGAATTTATGTAGACACGACGATGGAACCGTAAAGTTACCGATAACTGACCATTGGTGTTTTTAATAATGCAATAAGTTTTGGGATAGTTTTTGTGTTTCTCAGACAGATATTGTATTAGGATTTAAAAATAGTGAATGTTATTTTTTTTATTAACTAATTGTATCCTGGGTACGTCTACCACATTGGTTTCTGCATCGTCCAAAGATTGAGTGTTAGACAACTCTTTGGCATTAAGTCCGCCATTTTATTGTATATACAGTGTTAATGAATAATTAGTTTACGAGGATATTCGAGAAAGTTCTCTTTAATTTTGTTGATAGTTCAATTAAATACTGTGTTATTATTTTTATGTACAATCTAAACACAAAACTTAATTCAACAACTTTAATTAATATAAAATACTGTTAATTATTTAGATTCTACTGAAAAACGATTTAAAGAAAACTGAAAACTTAATGTAGAAAGCTTATCTAAGTCTGTAAAAGTTTATTTCCGCCTCAGAAGCTTTGGTGTGTTTCTTAAATAATAGTATAGAGACACTATTACCCTCTCTATTTATAAAGTTTTGATTTTGTTCATTTTAGAAATCAATCTAGATGATAAAAAATATAAATCTGCTCATCACAGACTGCTTGTTTTTTGAGGAATTGTTATCATCAGCAACATTATTTTTATCAGCTATTCGCTCTATATTTATGTTGCGGAGTTATCTATGCACAAATAATTGTAATCGATTTCCATGCGACTGGCAATACCGCAGTAAGGTACTATTTATATTTCTAGAATATTCTAGCAGAGTAGAAGAATCAGTACCTAGGTACTGATTCTTCCTCGCGATGCTTTTTTCATTACTTTTTCCTCAGGAGAGGAAAGTGGAGGAGATGAATCCTCATCATCTTTATTCCGATGAACCGAGACGGACCCGTTCAGACTTCTTGCAGATTAATTGCCTTCAGCTCTGATTATATTACCTAGAATGATGACGACTCATTGGGGAGATGAGGTTCGCCAAGCATGCATTATATCTTTCTTACCTGATAATTATGACGATGGCGTCGAGCTTTAAGTCGACTTATCAACAACTCTGAAACTGGTTGTCTTAGAACCTTGGACATTATAGAAATACAATACACGAATAATAATAAGAATAATAAATAGACATATTTATTTGTCGTTAAATGTGATATTACATAGGCTTTGGAAATATACATAGTTTATGCGGAAAAGGCTTTCACATTTAGCTTTAACTGGCATACAAATATAAATTTGATTATTTCACACATTAAATAGAACAATATTAATTACTACAATTACAAAAACGGTAAAATAGTAATGGTTTCCTTACATTCCTTCATGTATTCGTCAATATTATAAAATGGCTCGTGCAGCAACTAATTTCATGGCAATAGCTTCAATCTACAAAATGGCAACTCTTTTATTAAGTTAGGAATCTTATTATAAATCTTTGGTGACGTGGCCTCAGATGTCACCTCCAGAACTAGACTCTGGGGATTTTTAGAATTAGTCCAGTAGACGTCCTTCGCTTACTTGTTAATTTCTAATATGTAAATAATGGCACTGTAATCGTTCCTTGTGATATTCTTTATATGAAGTATCAGATGGTATAGAGATCAAAAGTCCTGACACGAACAAAACCAAATAGAACCTTGGTATCAACCTCTAGACACGATCTAATTCTACATAAAAACCCACGATTACTTTTCATCTAAGGCGCTCGCTCACGTAGCCTTGGTGCGTAGTCGTTCACTTTTGTTAATTAATTTTTGTAACAAGCAATTAAGTAACCTTTTTAATAAGCAGCGGTATAATAATGACAGTAACTGAACGGGAGAATATTAATCTTTGACTCTTGGCTTTGGCTTTAACTGCTTAACCGCTAATGAGTTCTGAGTATTTACATCCAGTTACTAAGGTGCTTCAGCAAGTCATCGGTCCACCTGGTAGGTGGTCTACTGACGCTGCGTCTTCCAGCATATGCTTGACACTCAAGAAGCTTCTTCAATGGCCGTCACTCCTAAGAGACCATATATCCAGACCAATCAAGGTTCGCAGTTCTTCGGAACATATCGATGACCTTGATTTGATCACGCAAAGGAACACCTAGCATTACCCTCTGGGTGACTTTGACCTTCCATGTAAGACCTATTGTGAGTGACCAGGTTTAGATGCCATAAGTCATTATTGGCATAACGCATGTATTGAGGACTTTAGTCTTGAGGTACTGCTGAGGATGTGCTGATAATATTAATCAAATCAAACATATATTTTTGCATAGACAGAGAATAAGTCAGTACAATTTTAAGGTCTTATATTTATTTAAGTTCCGTGTACAATCCACTAATTAATAATGGTATGCACACATAGAATTTTAGGCTGCATTATGTAAAAAGAATAACAATCTTAAATCTGATACTAATTGCTAGGTAAATAAATATATTCAATCCAGATTATTTTATATAAACCAAAAGTATTATTATTAATTAGTTTCCTTAACATATATATGACAAATAAATTTTAAAAATTATCATTTAGGAACTCACTCAATGTATAAAAATAATTAAAAATTATGGCAATTAAACTTTCATGCGTATCTCTATTCTTTTTATGTTTTTTCTTCCCAATAAAGTTAAAAATGGATTGTAATTCTCAATCATATATCCAATTTTCTACAGCCACACACAAATCCATACATTTGGTATTGCGCTTTTTGTAAATGGCTGCGTCCATGAATAGCATGAAATGCATCGCAGTAAGCAAGAGTCGAGTTACTCTCTAAAGCTGCCATTGAAACGTTGTCTGTTTTACATCATGTCAATTATGTTCAGATGTCTTGACACAGCAATAAATTTTACATTAACACGACCACGATAGATTTAGAATACCAGCTTACCAACTTAATTTGCTTGTTAACACTAACTTGCAATTCACCAGTACTTAAAATAACAAAGGAGTATGCCCATTCGTAGTATCACCTTACTCGTCCTTGTGCCTTAACCAAACTAATACCAAAAAATAAGTAACAATTTTTAACAAAACTCTGCATATACCAAGCCGAAACTTCGCCGGAGATAAATCCACATAATAATTAGTAATTATTTCACTTCCGTTTCATTCGCCGTATATTTTTATTGATGATATTCTAATTTCATTGATAAATAGTCTCTTCGGTATTGCCATATATTAACGATCGGATCGATTGGTCAAAAATATATTCGATACATTCCACTGTCCTCTCGTGAAAGGGTAAAAGGAATACCAAAACAATTATTTCTTTAGTCTTTTTTCTGCTTTCTCTAATAGTTTTGTCATTATTCTGCTTTAAGAGTTTCTTTATACAGTATATATCAATGTTGCTAAAACAATTATTTTTAAATTAATTAATTATTTTATATGAATTATTGGATAGTTATAATATTTATTGGATAAGATAGACTTAATCATTTTATAGTTTTAATCTTCTACAATTAAATAAATAAATAAATAAATAAATAAATATTTGTTACACTTACACCAATTAGCCTAGCCACAACTAAGCTCTGTAAGGCTTGTGCTATGGGATCTAGGGTAACGGATAGACATACATATATTATACATATATAAATATTTTTTATTGAAATATATATCAACAACCATGACTAAGGTACAAATGCTCGCATTCATCACACAAACATCTGCCTCACCGGGATTCGAACCCGGGACCTCAGAGATGGCGACACCTTGAAACCGGTGTACTTTCCACTCGACTATGGAGGTCGTCAAATAGTCGAAATAGTCAAGTAGTAGTCGTCAAATAGGTATTATCAAAAATGATGATAGGAGAAATTCGTAACTTGAAAGTCTTTGGTGTTTAATTTCTATTTTACCCATCGAAATAGAGTCAAATAGTTTTTAATAATTGAATATATACTTAAAAATCTACAATATATCATATAAAATCATTATGGTACAAAATCATTTTTGGCGATACTAAAGTCCATACTACAATGGGCATTCTCCTTTACTACAATCAATTTATTGTTTTATATAGGAATTTACTAGCATTGAATAGCGGTCATAATTAAAAGACAAATTTATGTTCGGGTAACTTGCAATTTTACTTCTTCTAATTGACGGATTTGCAGCACTGGCTTGATTTTAAATAAAAATTGACAAGTACTAATCTATATTCCTAAATATTACCAAATTGCTTAGTTACACTGACTTGTATCAAAATTAAATAGTCGTGATAGACTGTTGCATAAATAGTATTCCTAGAAGATCACTATATGTCACTTATGCCTACAACAGTAAGTTAATTTCGGTTAAATTAAGAGTGCTAAGCAGCGATTTTGCGCTGCGGCGATTTGTATCGAAAAGTACGACGCACTTTTTTCTGTATAACCCAAAAGATTTATTAAAATTGATTAATATTTGTCTAAATGAGAGTGTTTTATTTGACACCATAATCTTCCTTTAGTGTAATCAAAATATGTATAGCATTTTCCAATAGATTTTTACGAAAATTGCTTAGCACTCAAACGGTTAAATTAATAATCTCGTGGAAGTGTCGTTAGCGTTAGAGAGTTACAGGAAGGTTACATCATTACACGCGCGCACTCGCCGCTGTTTTTAAACTCCACGTGGTAAGTCTACGTGCGCACATAGATAGTATATGGGAAATGGCGTCTGATTGCAATTATGTTGTTGATAAATGTTTGGAAGTTTAGATTTTACTTATTACCAACAAGCTTGAAACCATTGGGTTATTAGTAGAGATCGGATAATCGGATGCATATTTACCTAAAGTTAGTTTAAGACAAAGTATGGAAACGGCTTTTTATTGTTTTGTTAAATAAAAATCCCGGGATTGCGGAATTGGATAGCCGGATGTTTATTTATTTACCTAATTTAGTTTTTGACAAAGTATGGAACTGTCTTTTTATTTTATTTCCATAAATAAAAATCCCGGAATTCCGGTACTGTAGAACATTTTGGTAATGCAAAAGTAGTCGGTAATATGAGCTTAAAAACGACGTTACATGAAGGTTAGTTTCAGTTCCCCGTGTGATTATTGTTTTAGTCAAACTAGCTCACTTACTTTTGTATAACACTCTTCATGTAATAAATCGTACATTCATAAATCGCACGGGGAACTGAAACTAAACTTCATGTAAATACGTATGCATAGTTGTATAACGGAACCCGGAGTCTCGGTCTTTTGAAAATAAATACCACGTGCTAATTTAGTAATTTTCAAACAACATCACTACGTTAAATTTGCAGTCCTGTATTTTCCCGGGATTTTTATTTAACAAAATGTATTTTAAAAAGCCGCTTCCATAATTTGTGAGCCAAAAATTAACTTTAGGTAAATATGCATTCGATTATCCGATCTCTAGTTATTAGCGTGTTTTGTTTTTGTATTTTTTTGACGTTTTTGAGGTCCTACACGGACACAGATTGATATCTGCACTCATTGAATCGATTATTATTAAAGTTAAATATTTTAATTATTTAATTGGCTGTATAATAAGTTTGCTTGTGCCTCTTGATTGTTATAAAATTTAAATTGTTTCATATTCTAGACCTTTCTCAAGTTAGACCCTGTGCCATGTTCTTCGGTTTTGGATAGACCCTATAATATTGAATGCGTACATCCTATAATTTACCAAATTTCAAAAACATATATAATATTCTTTTTACATCATAGGTACTTTAATACTGTATATGTCTTTATATTAGAAGATAGTATAATGTAAGTAAATATGTACTATCAGTGTATGTTGAGATCCATTATCGTGGACGCCCAGTTTCATTTCATGGACCTCTAATTTCATGTTCGTTGTAGTAGACCCCTTGCAGTTTAGGTTCTAGACACTTAGGTTCACTACTTTTCTTCTCACTTTAAAGTTTTGTCTATGCATGTGTAAGTGTAAGAAGAACTCTTTAGCCTTATCCCTCCCTCTCCTTTCCTTTATAGAAACACACGTAAGGGTCTTCGGAGCCATCCGTACACTACGTCCCCCATTCCACACCGCACTAAGAAATTCCAAGATTCCTTCTTCTGCCGTACTTCCCGCACTTGGGATTCTCTGCCTGCGTATGTGTTTCCTACATCCTATAACATGGGTTCCTTCAAAAGAGGCGTGAAAAGGCATCTTTTGGGCCGGCAGGGATAGGGCAGGTAGGAGAGTGGAGTAAAGTCACTATCCTATCTGTCATCTCATTTGGACCTCTTTCACCGCTTAATATCAGGCGGGAGGAGGTCATCTGCCGCGCCTAGCATATAAAAAAAAAAAGTTGGCCTTCTAAATAAATCTACTATATAAAAATAAGTCGGGTTTTCCTTCCTGACGCTATAACTCCAGAACGCACGAACCGATTTCCACGGTTTTGCATTCGTTGGAAAGGTCTCGGGCTCCGTCAGTCCGTTGATAGCAAAGAAAATTCAGGAAAAAATTCCTTATCTATAAAATAAGTTGGAACAAAAAACTGCCACTTTACAAATCTTTTTAAATAAATAAATGAGCATTCTTGTTATTACGTTCACAATTCCCGATATCGACGATAATGATACATATCCGAGTTTTGTATAGATATCGACGAAATCGATAAATATCGGAACGGACAAATCATTTTATCATTTGCATATTACAGTACGGCGTCTAGCGATAATACAAACAATTGTCTTGTGATTATACCAGTTCGAAGAGTAAGTTAGGCCTAATCACATTAAATTATTGGATACCGTGACATAACCTCTTCTGTAACAATTTGGTAACGTACTGTGTCATGCGTGTTTATCATTATATCCATACTAATATTATAAATGCGAAAGTAACTCTGTCTGTCTGTCTGTCTGTTCCGCTTTCACGCCAAAACTACTGAACCGAATGAAATTTGGTTCACAGATAGTCTGAGATAGTCAGATAGATAGTCAGTAGAGCCTGAGAAAGGACATACTTTACTTTTTCATGCAAAAAAGGTTGTAAAGGGTTGTAAAAGGTTGAAAGGAGGGATAATAGGTTGTATGGAAATATTGTTAAAACTACTGAACCGATTTAAATGAAATTTGGTACACAGATAGTCTAGAGACCGAGAAAGGACACAAGCTACTTTTTTATATAAAAAAGGTTGTAAAGGGTTGTAAAAGGTTGAAAGGAGGGATAATAGGTTGTATGGAAATATTGTTAAAACCACTGAACCGATTTAATTGAAATTTGGTACACAAATAGTCTAGAGGCTGAGAAAGGACAGATGCTACCTTTTAAATCAGAAAAGGGTTGTAAAAGGTTGAAAGGAGGGGGTGAAAGGTGGTATGGTAGTATCGTTAAAACATATCCTTCCTGTGGGAAATTCGAATATAACGCGTGCGAAGCCGCAGGCGGAAAGCTAGTAGTGATATAAAAAAAGGTAAAGTATAACCTTTTTTATAGCTAAGTAATATAAAAATGTATAATTTGAAGATGGCGTTATTAAAGCACCTGTAACTTAAAGGAAATGCTTCGAATTTTCTTTGTGAAAAATAGAAATAAAGAAGAAAAGTAAACGCAATTATATCTTCTATGTCAAGTGGAATAGTGATGTATGTGGCAGAGCAATTATCTCCCGTGATTTAGTATCAATTGTTCGCCTATTTCACTTCATCTGATCCATTATTACAGCTCTTATCAACTTTGTTGAAAGGAAACCATTTCGCATGACATTTAATTGATTCAACACATAATTATTCTACGAAATCCATATCATTCGACACGTGGAATGAGAATACGCGATTAATCTACATTAATATTATAAAGGGGAAAGATTTGTATTTTTGTATGTCACGAATAAACTCAAAAAGTACTGGAACGATTTTAATAATTCTTTTATCGTTAGAAAGCTACATTATCACTGAGTAACATAGGCTATTAAAGCCTCCACGCCCCTTCCGTGGCCGGGGGGCGTCGTCGGTGGAGGAGACCGGGGGAGGTAGTGTAGCCTCCCCCGAGGAGGGCTCCCCTGTATCGCGGGGGAGCGGAGGCTGGGGGTTCCTGGAAGTAGCTTGGTATGTTACCGAGGGCTCTCTTCATGCCATCCCTGAGGTTTTTAGTGGGTAGGCCTCCCCCTTCTGGGGAGGAGAGCCCCACATAACCGCCGGCTCGCCACAGCCGGGGTATGCAATTTAATGCATTTTCCTCAGGGAAAAAAAAAAGGCTATTATAGCCTATGTTACTTAGTGATAATTATATTTAGTACTAGATTACTATGGAAATCTTTAGAAATTCTTATTGCAACCAACCGAAGGTGTAGCCATAAAATGTCTTTCATCGTATACGCTGCGTAGGGTAATGTCTACCCGTGCGAAGCCGGGACGGCGCACTAGTATTAAATAATATCACAAAAGCGAAATTTTGTATGGACGGATGTTTGTCTCTCTCTCATGAGGGGAAAAAACACGACTTACCCTAACTGATTAAGGCCATTAGGCCTTCAACCACGTTGGCACGCCGGTCAGAGCGTCGGTCTTGTGGTCTCGATTACGAATCGGATCTGACGTATCTACGTTGAAGGAAAACATCGAGAGGCTCTTCATACATTGAGATGGATTCTCAGCCTTCCTCTCCTGGGGACAAAAAATTAAAACAAAAACATTAAATTCTTATCTGTTATGTTAACAATCTCGCTTCCGCTTCATCCCAACTAAAAACAATACAACACATAAACATATGACGAGATAGCAACATGCACAGTTGTAACCTGATATATAAACACAAACGCGCTATCCTAGCATAACATATTAACAGTGTATTGCATCTAGTGACGTATCAGTTACACAAACCGTGCAGTTAGCATATATTATGTTTTAATAACGATGCAATGCATAATAAAGGTTGTCGGAGTGAAGTGATTCAAGGCAATAAACTGATAGCGAAGTTAGCATTATGCTTTATAGCGATGCAAAGGTAAACAAAATAATTTGTAGTGTCATTGGACGTGCTTAGTTCGAAGTAGAGAGAAGATCTTATATATAAAATGAATCGCAAAATGTGTTGGTAAGCTCATAACTCAACAACGCCTGGAAAAATTTGACCAATTTTTTTTTTGAAAATATTCGTTGATGTTGAATGATGGTTTTTACAGCGAGAAAAATTCGAATAATTATCGGTAAAACCCTGAAAACAGCCCTTTTTGCCCATACAAACGTTTTCTAAGTAAAACGTACAGTCAATTTGAGCCTTTTTGTTATTGTATAAAGTTCATACTGCAAGCGCTCACTGTTGTTTAAGCAATGTAGGTGTGTTTCTAACATCAAAGAGTCAATTTACACTTTATTAACGCTATATAAAGTTGAAATTCAATCATATCTATCAAAACAGTGTGCGTGTGTGCGTTAGAGCACAGAATACATCGTTGGAGGATTTAATGTCACATTCCAAAATTGAATAATCTCCAAATGTAAGTTCATTTGGACCTTTCTTGCAATTTGGTTGGCTATGCGATATTATCTATAAAATAATTAGGAACAAAAAACTGCCACTTCACAAATCTTTTAGACAGGACGAAATTTGTCGGGTCCGCTAGTCTTAAATAGTTTTATTATCCGTTTGTATTCATTTGTATTTAATATTTGACACTCATGTTAATGGAATAACTACCAATTGCTTACAAGCATTTATTGATGTCAAATGTAACCACAGAAGAACAGGCAAAATCTCTACAGGTCAAATAACACAATTACATCTATTTATATATAAATAATAAACATATAGTATATACATACTCAATGTTTATTATATGACAATTAATATAGAATGATAAATGACAAGAAAATGAAATCCAATCATTTTCATAATTCAAAATCAAAATGAAATTTATTTAAATATGACTTTATAGAAAAGTCATTTGAATCGTCCTATTTTTTTCCTACCAAATTACTACCTATTAAAGAAATTATCATCCTGTAATCTTCTTATATATAAAAATGAATCGCGAAATGTGTTAGTGAGCGCTTAACTCAACAACACTTACCAATTTGGCCAATTTTTTTTTAATGTTCGTTGAAGTTCAAGGAAGGAAATTATTGAATATTTATCGGAAAATCCTTCAAAACAGCCCTTTTTTCCCATACAAACGTTTCTAACTAAAATGTACAGTCAATTTTATTGTATTTGTATAATGATTGCAAGCATTCACTGCTGTCTAAGCAATGTAGGTGTGTTCCTAACATCAAAGAGTCAAATTGTGCTTTATTAACGCTATATAAAGTTGAAATTCAATCATATCTATCAGAAGTGTGCGTGTGTGCGTTGGAGCACAGAATACATCGTTGGAGGATTTAATGTCACGTTCCAAAATCGAATAGTCACAAAATGTTACAGTTCATTTGGACCTTTTATGCAATTTGGTTGGCTATGGGATAATATGTATAAAATATGGAGGAACAAAAAACTGACATTTTACAAATCTTTTTGACAGGACGAAGTCTGTCACACCTAAATATTTAGCAACAAGATATTAATGTGGTGTCAAGCAAAGTCAAAATCCACGTAATGGATTTAAACTTTAAAATGTCACGAATTTATACTTCAATTTATATAAGACGTGCTTCGCTGGATATACCAGCATTTACTAAGAACACGTTCTTGAGATCTATACAGGAAGGTAGGTACTGATTGTCACCGCAATATATAGTTATGGAATCAATTGCGATCTTAACATAACTGTAGGTTCAATTCTGTGAAACCCGAGTATAAGCAATATCACAATAACTATCGTTTTCAATAACCAAGAAACAAGACAATAAACTTTATGAGTACATGACGAGAATTTCCATGTAAATATGTCTATTGGTTAATTTTGATAAGTAAATATTTTCCGCCTTTTGATGTGGCTTCTTTAATAATCTTTTGAGGATATAAAAGACATTAAATTGATAAAACCCTTTATCCATCTTTATGCAGAAAACGTGAACGAGTCTGAGACAAACCCAGATCTATTTCATGGCATTTCGGGAGCCAGTGGAACGTAAGTTGAACCGAGCGCCTAAAACCTTCTCTTTAAATAATTGGGAGCATTCGGATCGTAAAGTATGCTAAAAGTTGAGAAACAAGTTTCAAGTTTCTTCATTGGCGAGGCAAACTTTTTTTTTCTGTTTTTATCAATTTATTAGGATTTATCAATGAACTGGAGTTATTTATATATAAACTCTTTATTGAATAATTAAACAACATTACAATAAAAATATTAAGAGGTACACATTTACATACTTAGTCCAAAGGCGGACTTATCTCTCAAGAGAGATTTCTTCCAGCCAACCCTAGTTGGTTATAATGGTGTGATTCTTTAAAGAAAAATATGCGGGGACATAGTATTAATATATAATTGTTTTTTTTTTAAATATAGAAAAATCATATTAGTATCTATTGGTTTCACCCATCTCTCTAAATCTGTATCTATATTAAACAATTCTACACCTACATACATACATATCTTTCCCATGGGGGTAGGCAGAGATAATAAGCTTTATTTATCCTAAGCTTTAGTAACTTTTATTAACGCTTTCATACACACACGTCGGTTACGGGTATTATTAGTGGTGTACATCAGATTCCCAAACTTTTTTGTGTCTTAGACCCTTTGCTATGTTTTTTGTTTTTGGGTAGACTAGGGTTTTGGGTAGGCTAGAGATAAGTGGGGGACTTATATCGAATGCCTATATCCTACTACTTTGAAAATTTTATAAACATACTAGCTTCCGCCCGCGGCTTCGCCTGCGTGGATTTCGGGATTGGGTGTATAGAGGGTTAAGGGTCATAGCTTTTGCCCACGGCTACATATACGCGGAAGTCGGTTTATGGTGCGAAGATTTTATCGCGCTTCCCGTGGGACTATCCGTTTTTCCGAGATAAAAAATGCCGCAAAACTCCTCAAGAATCACTCTATCTATTGATGAAAACCGCATAAAAATCTGTGCAGTAGTTTTTGAGCGAAGCCTTTATTGCGCATCCCGTGGGATCTGTCGATTTTTCCGGGATAAAAAGTAGCCTATGTTACTCGGGGAGAATGTAGCTTTCCAAAGGTGAAAGAATTTTTGAAATCGGTCCAGTAGTTTAAGCGTGAAGAGGTAACAAACAAACAAACAAATAAACAAACAAACACACTTTCGCATTTATAATATTAGTTGGGATATAATACTAGCTTCCGCCCGCGGCTTCGCCTGCGTGAAATTTGTTTTTGTCAATGCTGGTCCCTTATGTCTGTTCCGTTTCGAATTTCGGGAATTCCGTTTGTAGAAAAACTCTGCACATCCTATGAGACCTACGTACCAAGATTCATGGTCTTATCTACAATTCAACCCCTATTTCAGCCCCACACTGGTAAAAATTTAAAAATGCTAGAACAAACGATTTTTTGTTTCTTATGACGTGATATTTGACGAACTTGTATACTAACTTTCAACCCTTATTTCACCCCCTAGCTGGTCGAAATTTCAAAAATGTTAGAACAATTTTTTAATGATTTCTTATCAAGTACTTAAATATAAAGTTTCAGGGTTTTATCTTTTCAAAATTAAGAAATCCCATACAAACTTTATCCTATATTTCAACCCCTTCATCCCTTTTTTCGAAATAAAAAGTAGCTTATGTTCTGTCTCAGGGTCTAAAGATTGTCTGTACCAAATTTCATCAAAATCGGTTGCGAGGTTTAAGCGGGAAAGCGTAACAGACAGACAGACAGAGTTACTTTCGCATGTATAATATCAGTTGGGATAAATGTTAAAATTAAATAATAAAACTTCATAAGTACATTTAAAAATAATGTATATGTTTTTATATTTTTCATTTCATGGACACCCAATTTTTTTTTTCATTCACGTAGACCCCTAGACTGGATCACTAGACTAGATCACTGGTCTAGATAATAATTTAACGAATTATATGTCTGTCTCAACTGGTCCATATCTATTCCGCTCTTCATTCTGCTTCTTTAATAAATCAATAAAAACGTTGCGCTTCATAATAAGATTGAATTAATTAATGGTTTTAACCAATTGTCGCCGCGACATTACCGAGAGGAAGTTATACGCGCAGTTGTTAAAATTAAAACGCTAAATAAATAACACCGCGTCGTAATTGGCTTTATATTCATTATTCGCTGAATCTATGTTGCTCTGGAGTACGTAGAACGTGTCTTGAAGACTGTCCATTTAAAACTGACAAGTAATGACGCAGGGCATAAGCGACATTTTGCTCAATAATTAGTTATATACGCCATTGGACTCAAAATGTTGTGCTCTTTCGAATGCGCTTGCTCCCTTGGCTCTACGATGACTTTTTTGGCGTTTATGCCCAAGCAAAAAAAAAAACATTTTCATACTGTTATTTTAGCTACCAGACGAAAATTCTTGTCATTTTTGCTACTTTAAATAACGTCAAATCACTAAAACTAAGAATTAACTGTTCCATTTCTATCTGATTTTTTAAAGCTGTTTCACTTTTCAAATCATATAATAAATGAAGGAAATACGCCAGTGTTTCTAAAATTTGAAACTTTAAACGGCTCTCCTGAACATTTCATCTTTTGTCGCTTATCCCCCTACTAGCTTTTGCCCGCGACTTCGTTCGCGTGGTCTTCAGGTTCCTAAAACCTCAAAAATTGTAGCCTATGTGTTATTCTGATGTATAAGCTATATTGTGGTAAAGTTTTATTCAAATCCATTCAGTAGTTTTTACGTGAAAGAGTAACAAACATCCATACATACAAACTTTCGCCTTTATAATAGTAATAGTATAGTAGTAGAATTGTAACCGTCGATATATATTGTGAAATCGCTACAATATATTATGCTCTCTTATCTATTTAAGTCCGTTAATTTTTATATTATTGTAATACATAGTATATATGTTATATATGTGTATGGTGTGGCTGTCTTTGAACAATTGTTATGATCTCTAGGTACAATGAATGTACAAACAATATTCAGTCCCGTGATCTAAGATTATTAAAAAGATTGAAAAAGTAGTTACGTTATCAAATAATTAATTAGAAATAATATCGCCATTAAAATTCATTCCCACAAGGAACTGTGTTGAAATATGTTCCAATTTGGGCGTGTGTGCATGTGAAAATTCTATGTTTACAATTAAACTAGCGACCCGCCCCGACTTCGCATGGAAAAACTGTGAACGTTGTATATAATAAATTGTAGTTTAAACTAACTGAAAAAACACTATTTCTCCACTATTTCATGGATGTTATAATACATGTAAACCTTCCTCTTCAATCACTTTATTTATTTTAAAAAAACCGCACCAAAATCCGTTGCGTAGTTTTAAAGATTTAAGCATAGGGATTTAGGGACAGATAAGTGATATATGTATATACTATATGTATGAGTGGGTTGGTAGGGGGCAATCTAGACGTATAATCTGTAACTTCTTTGTCATTAAGACATTTCTATGCTTTCATTTTATATATATATAGACAGAGAGAGAAAAAAAAATATTACCTAATATGAAGCTCAACTATAATTTAAGTCCCAATTTCCATACTTAAATTTAGAAGCTTATTAAATTATGTATGTTAACATTAACACGATTAACTAAATAATAATATAAAATATATAAAGAAAAAGATTTGGCTCTTCCTCCGCACCTATATTAAGAAGTTTATTAAAAGATAACTATTATTATAAATGCAATTAATTATATTCGGAGTACGCGCAACATTGTTAGAGCTGACGTGATATCCACGAGACTGCATGTTGCTATTATTATTATATAAATAGACGATTTTTGTAAAGCAAATGTGAAGATCAACACGGCGTCTACAGTACTTTTATTCTTAGACGAGCGTGCGAACTCGTGTTTGTTGAAGTGCACAACAGTACACACGATCAGTACTGAACTGGACCTTATGCCGCTTGAAATAGCAGCGGCTTTAAAACAGCGAATGTAGAGAGGTAGAGTTTGACGTTGTTAGAACGTTCTACAGCGAATGCACCTCCACGTGTGGCCGCGGTTATTTTTTATCAAGTGTACGATAATTTCGTTATCACTGTACATATATTGCGTACACGTGGATGCATCAGATTTACATACAGCGTACTGTATGTACATTAGCTTGTATATATGTTATTTATACGTTTGAATAGAATCGGTATGCATATTGTATTTGTGCAATAAAATACGCCGCAGCACGAGTAAATGATAGTGTTATTACTAGAGATCGGATAATCGGATGCATATTTACCTAAAATTAATTTTTGGCTCACAAATTATGGAAGCGGCTTTTTAAAATACGTTTTGTTAAATAAAAATCCCGGGAAAATACGGGACTGCAAATTTAACGTAGTGATATTGTTTGAAAATTACTAAATTAGCACGTGGTATTTATTTTCAAAAGACCGAGACTCCGGGTTCATTTATACAACTATGCATACGTATTTACATGAAGTTTAGTTTCAGTTCCCCGTACGATTTATTACATGAAGAGTGTTATACGAAAGTAGTGAGCTAGTTTGACTAAAACAATAATCAATAATTACAAAGGATATTGTTTTTTGCTGATTCCGCGCAGTTCATTGATGACTTGTCCAACAAGCAGACAAGGTCGACACGTGTTTCGTCTCTCAGCGAGACATCTTCAGGATTTGTTGCCCGCTCGATGACTCACCAGCGGCTCGTGTTCCGTACGCTGTTGGCTGTCGATACTAGAGTCATTGGAAACTAATTGTTGAGCTACTAAACTTTTTACGATATTGTTTTGTTTGTTGCGAACTAGTGCAACTTCAGAATCCACCGCTAAAGTTCTATTGAAGATTTTGTATTGCGTGGCGCTAGGTTATTATTTGGTCCTTTTTCCAAGAGGGTCATTTCTTGTGCTGGGAACTGAATATTTGAAAGGTTTTTGACTCGCGGGTAGAAGGAATGTTTATCATAATTTTGTGGATAAGCAGTATTTATATGTTTATTTTGCTGTGATCTAAGTTGGTCCAGTTTTCTCTTTTGTTTCAAAAACTTATGGTTAGTTATCTTAAATGCTAAATCGCGAGCTTTTTTATCTATATAATCAAATTCAATGTTGTGTAACTTAAAGGATAGCTCTGAGTGTAATATTTTAAGGTGTGACTTTAAATTATCTCTAATTGAAAACCAATGCCGAGATTCTTCATTTAACCAAATTTTTGAGCTTTTTCAATGGCTATATTTGCTGATTTACTATTTGAGCGAGTTCGTAGGTAAATATAATTTGGAATAATATTAAAATGTTTACATTGCTGATTAAACCAAACGTTCTGTACCGCCATTCGATGTAATTTAGTGAGTTGATGTATAACTTCACCTGATCGGCTGGTGAGTCATCGAGCGGGCAACAAATCCTGAAGATGTCTCGCTGAGAGACGAAACACGTGTCGACCTTGTCTGCTTGTTGGACAAGTCATCATGAACTGCGCGGAATCAGCAAAAAAACAATATCCTTTGTAATACAATGGACTTCCGCAAATAAAACACCTGCTACAATAGAGTAATAATCAATAATCACACGGGGAACTGAAACTAACCTTCATGTAACGTCGTTTTTAAGCTCATATTACCGCCTAGTTTTGCATTACCAAAATGTTCTACAGTACCGGAATTCCGGGATTATTTTATGGAAATAAAATAAAAAGACAGTTCCATACTTTGTCAAAAACTAAATTAGGTAAATAAATAAACATCCGGCTATCCAATTCCGCAATCCCGGGATTTTTATTTAACAAAACAATTAAAAAGCCGTTTCCATACTTTGTCTTAAACCAACTTTAGGTAAATATGCATCCGATTATCCGATCTCTAGTTATGAAGAACAAAATAAGAAAAAATGTAGTACCTATATATATAAAATAAGTAAAATTTTTTACACTTGAGATTAGGGATGATTATATAATATGTTACACGGTAGCGTAGTATAGACAAATGATACGAAGGAATAAGGGTGATGTTCTCACAAAAGTAATAAATATGATTGTGGGTAGAAATAAAATATTTTAAAATCATTGCGTGATGTAGAATATGCATGCAAAAAAATTACAACATCCAGATGGCGTATGAATTGCGTCGATCCCACTTCGTAATTGGCACATTATATTTCCTTCCATTCCTCACTTTAATGCGTTATATAAACTTCATTAATTTACTAGTGCCCGCGATTTCGTTATCACTATCAATCAATACATAGTATAAAACAAAGTCGCTTTCGCTGTATGTCCGTATGTATGCTTAGATCTTTAAAACTACGCAACGGATTTTGACGCGGTTTTTTTTAATAGATAGAGTGATTCTTAAGGAAGGTTTGTATGTATAATAAATGCATAATATAGTAGAGAAACACTGATAAATTTAAAGGTTTCTAATGTGATGTCGTAAATAAGCACGTTTTTTTGCGCTTATATTGCAAACGCTGGCTGAACCCTACGAGATAGACCAAAATAATGTACTACAGTATTGTACAACTTACAACAATCCACAAAAAAGTCCGCGATGGTATATGTCTATCTCTTAGGGATAACCCACCATAACCATTTTTTCACTGCACCCGTGCGAAGCCGGGGCGGGTCGCTAGTATAGTATAAAACAAAGTCGCTATCCGCCGTTTGTTTGTCCCTATGTATGCTTAAATCTTTAAAACTACGCAACGGATTTTGATGCGGTTTAATAGAGTGATTCTTATGGAAGATTTAATATATATAATACATGCATAATATAGTAGGGAAACACTGATAAATTTAGAGGTTACTAATGTGATGTCGTGAATAAGCACGTTTTTTGCGCTTATATTGCAAAAACGCTGGCTGAACTGTACGAGATAGACCTAAATAATCTGCGTATAAGGACATTTTGTAGCAGGTATATTTACATAGGCATTGCACCCGTGCGAAGCCAGGGCGGGCCGCTAGTATCTTTATAAATTGTAACCTATGTTTATTTAAGATAATATGACGCTGTACGTACAGTACGTAGTAGATCCAAACGAGGACAGTTTAAAAAAGGCACGGACTACGAGTCCGTGGAGTAGACATATATAAAAAAAACCTATGTTTATTGTTATTATTATATTCTGATGTATAAACTATATAATTGTAAAGTTTCATTAAAATCCATCCATACAATCATTCGCGTTCATAATATTACTATGATTATTGTATCATAATTTTTATTACAAGAAACTAAAACACTAATATTTTTCTTATTCACATACGATTCTTCCATTATTTCGAGAACTTTTGTTTGTCTTTCAAAATTAAACCTTAGTTATCTCCGAACCTGCTGTAAAGTTTATGGTCATGATAATGGACTACCTGCTGAGTTTAAAAAAAAATAGGAGTGGTCGTGAAAAGGTCGGGGATAATTACAAAGTCGGTATTAGAGGAGAATACAATCTTTCAAGTTGTGATTATTTCCGGACTAACAGAATAGCAGCAAAAAAAAAATACAAATTCTTTCTTTTATGCTCAAGTGAGTGGACAAGTAAACGTTGTAAAATGTTTTCTGCTTCTAAAATAAAAATAATAGTATATATATTTATTATAATGATGAAGTAGACAAAGGCATAACAGACATACTTCCGATATAGCATATTTTTATAATTTCACTATCGATCCGAATCAGGAGCTCAGAGTTGGTGATACCTCGAAACCGGTGTACTAACTACTAGACTATAAATGACTATGGAGATGCAGAGATGATTATATCACATACTAGCGGACCCGACAGATTTCGTCCAGTTAAAAAGATTTGTAAAGTGGCAGTTATTTGTTCCTACTTTGACATTAAATCTGTTTAACAGAACTAACGTTACTTTTTTTGTCTTCGATCGTTTTGCCAAAGGTTCAAATTGGCTTTTAACTATTAATACAAATTGTTTGTATATGGCAGTATAGAAATATGTTGAAATTGTTCTCTGGACTTCCACGAATAATTCAAGACCAAAATCAGCCAAATCGGTAAAGGCATTGTTGAGTTAAAAGGTTATAACATTACAACGAAAAGTGGCATTGATTTTTATAAATATAGATGATGACGTTAAATGACGTAAAAGTCGTAAATATATTTTAAGTGCTAATTAAATATATTTTTGTATTTTTATAATAGTGAATGTAATTGATGCACGTAATCCAACTACGTTTAATGCAGTTATTGTCGTCACCATCATCTAACTAAGTGGTGAAGTCTAGAATGTAATGTAAAGTACATATGTATCTAGAATGTGGGATTGGGTCGAATTATCCAGTATAATACATACCATCCTGATCCAATACATATGTAAATTAGCTACTCATTAAAATACAAACAAATAAACAAATGCATTTTTTTTAAGTGTGTAGCATAATGTCAGAGGTATTCTCTATCAGTCAACCTGCAGAATGTGTTATGTGTGTGCGATTTCCATTAAATAAATTTGTATAATTAAATAACACTTATTTGAATACTCTAGGAACACATATATAAATAGAATTATATACATAATATATACACACACATGCATATATAAGTACATAAATATACATATATAGGTACATATAATACATATATTTATCCCTTTTTATAACAAAATTTAAAGTTTAAGTAAAACTATTAGTATTTATTAACATATTAAAAATGATACCAATGCAAAAGTAATTAACTGGGAAATATTCTAGTACTTTCAGGACTTATCGGTTGGCGTGTTTAGAAGACGGCCACACTTTTTAATATTTTAACGGCACTGGAACCATGCGCTTTTACCATTAGTGCTCGCCATTTTGCTTGCGGCACGGAAGCGTGCATTTTGCTTTTCGTAACATTGTGTCATGTGTCAACTATACCTTTGTATGGGTTCGTGTTAACTTTGAATAAATTGTTTCGATGAATGCTACATTTTGTACTTTTTAAAGATTCAACTGTACAGCTCGGAGTGTTCAATTTTATAATCCTTTTTCTTTGTAATATGGTATTTCTTCAATAGAAATAAATGCATATTTACAATCTTGCATGTCAAAATAAAATTTTCATTTTTTTATTCGAGTACTGTGATTTCTGCCTGTTCTCCTCTAGGGATTTATTATTCTTATTTAAATTAATAAACAATTATTTGCATTCTCCATTTTTGCTAAGTCGAATTTCATGCACATGCCCTCGACTAAACTCTCGTTGTTTCTCAGACGAACAAATTATTGTAAGAATATCGATAGCTTATGTCCTTTTTATAACAATAATTTTGGGTCTGTCGATCTTTTTTTTGTTCAATATTAATAAGTTTAAGAGCAGTATTCGTGCCATTATCCGTGACCTATAGTGCTCCATATTTGTTCTTTTGAATACGATTTTATTTCTTAGAATGTTCAGCGATCTACTTTAAACATGTATTAGTAATCTTCACTGGTGTATGATAATAATTTTATGTATAGCCCTTAAGAATAATATTTACTGTTTGTTTCGCCCATTCCTCACAACCAAAAAGGAATCCAAACTTAAGCCCATTAACAAAGTTACACATTTCGAAGTACCATTAAAATTAAATGGACAATTAGCAAATTAAAATTCTCGACTTATCAACGGCATGAAACGTAACTTGACGTATTAATGTTCCCCCGACGTGCCAACTTAATGAATGGGGAGGGGGTTTATTAATTATAAAATTGCAGTTTCTACATGACGAGACATTTGCTTCACACCATGTGTTTGTATAACTGCTTATGACAAATTGTATGTATAGTACAGGAATTTATTTATTAATTTATATTTGGACATGTACAAAGGATGGACAGAAGGAAGCAAGACAAATATGAACGAGCCAGTACGGTAGGGGACCTAGACGAACATACTTGGACGAAATAGGTGACATACTGAAGGAAGGTCAGGTCAAGAGTACCTGTAACCGATGAGCGTGCATGAAAGTCGAGGAAGCTAGGAAAGTGTATTTGGATCATAGCAAGTGGAACACTGTGATTTCTGCCTATAAAGAGAATAGTTGAAGCTTGTTTCCTCCATTTAAGCGGTAGGGCTCTTAAGGCCGTCGTCGGTGGAGGAGACTGGGGGAGGCAGTAGCCTCCCCCGAGGAGGGTTCCCCTCTAGATAGGGGAGCGGAGGCTGGGGGTTCCCGGAAGGGGCTTGATGTTCCCGGGGGCTCCCTACATGCCTGAGGAAGGCCATCCCTGAGGTTTTTAGTGGGTAGGCCTCCCCCTTCTGGGGAGGAGAGCCCCACATAACCGCCGGCTCGCCACAGCCGGGGTATGCAATTTAATGCATTTTCCTCAGGGAAACAAAAAAAAAAAGGGCTCTTAAGGCCAAGGCTAAGGCTGAGTTTAGTTGGTAGGTCACGCTGGTCAGACCGCTCTGGCTGGAGTGATGGACATAATCACCGAAGCACTTGACGCTGCGGTGGCATCCTGGGCACGTTTCGTGCTCCTCGTGAGGCTTCTCGGGTCTCCCGAGGAAAAAAGCTTGTTTAGTTCCGCAAGTAACATACTAAAAAGTAAGTAAAGTTCTAAACAAGTCGAAGTACTTGCGAAAGAAGGACTAAAAGAGTGGGTGAATAAGGCAGTAGACAAATGCAAGATGAAACATAACCAATGCATCGACCAGATAACAATTCATCGGTTATTGTATTCGAGATGTCGCTTGACCGTAAATAAAAACGACATCCTTGAGTAGCGGAGTACATGGCTATCTCAGAGGCGGCTTTTATGAGCAGATTAAATCAAATGCTCGTTGATATCGATTGACAGTTAACTAACCATGGTTAATATGGATCGAGTCAAAGGCTTACAGCGACCTCTGTGTGTGTGTGAAATAATCAAGTTAACTAATGCCCTGAGTTAGTTGCACCAAGAATATGTTGCATAAGTTATGGATTATGAATATTGAATTTGCAAGTTCTCTTGGCTTAACATTACATCCCAAGTAATATTATAAATGCGAAAGTAACTCTGTCTGTCTGTCTGTTACGCTTTCCCGCTTAAACCTCGCAACCGATTTTGATGAAATTTGGTACAGACAATCTTTAGACTCTGAGACAGAACATAGGCTTCTTTTTATTTCGAAAAAAGGGATGAAGGGGTGGAAATAGGGGTTGAAAGTTTGTATGGGATTTATTAATTTTAAAAGATAAAACCATGAAACTTTATATTTAAGCACTTGATAAGAAATCATTAAACATTTGTTTTAGCATTTTTGAAATTTCGACCAGCTAGGGGGTGAAATAAGGGTTGAAAGTCAGTATGCAAGTTCGTCAAGTTCTAGCATTTTGACATTTTTACCAGTGTGGGGGTGAAATAGGGGTTGAAACAGAGGGACCAGGATCGACAAAACCTAATTTCACGCGGGCGAAATCGCGGGCTTAAACTTATCATTGTACACAATTAAACAATATTACAATAACAATTAATATATATATATATAAGATGGTAGGTACTAAGTTAATTAGTCCAAAGGCTAACAACACAAGATGGTTTTGTGAAATTTTAAAAGAAAATTTAGCGGGGATACTATATTTATATAAAATTGTTATTAAAATATTAATAAATAGAAGCGTCATATTTATACTAAATACAATACATACATTATTAAAATAGATATGATTTATATAATTTGATACACCCATACAAAATCATAGATATATAAATATACATACATACACACACATATATACTTACCCATAATACATATATACACACATACACATATATATACTTACTTTAGGGACTTTTCATTTAACAGGAAATAAATAAATTAATTTATTAAACTTACACCATTAGCTTGTGTTATGGGATCTACGGTAACAGGTAGACGTACATATATTATACATATATAAATATTTTAGATTAAAATATATGTTAACAACCATGACTAAATGCTCGCATTCATCACACTAACATCTGGACTCGAACCCGGGACCTGGGAGATGGCGACACCTTGAAACCAACCACTCATCTCAGGAGGTCTCCTATAAGTAGAGGTCTGAGTAGGTAGATTGGTTTTATGTACTTGCATATTATAGTCATAATATGGACATGCCATTTTATCCACAATGTGCGGGAAGTACCGGAAAAAGTTCCGGGATTGGAGTTATGGAATAAAATAAAATAAAAAACATACAGATAGGCTAACAAAATCGTTTATTATATGAATGATTGATTGAATTCAATGAACAATTATTTTTAATTAAACAAAAACATAAATAAGGACTTTTGTCTCATACTGTTAAGCGCCATTACTAATTCAACAGTAAGGGATAAAATACGATGTAACTATTCCAAGGCATTTTTGTATGAAATAAAATACAGATTTCTTTCACCATTAGCTAACACTGACACAAATTCGTGCTAATTTCAAAATTCCGGAACAAATATCACAATAAATATGAAAGTTAGGTAAATAAGAATACAACTAAAATGTAATTTATATGTAGATAAGGTAATGTAATTAAGTTCATATTTGGTATATATTTACTGTACTTTTTATTATCTACACTATATAAAATTATTAAGGGGAAAGATTTGTATTTTATATTTTTGTATGTAACGAATAAACTCAAAAAGTACTGGACCTATTTTAATAATTCCTTTTTCATTAGAAAGCTACATTATCACTGAGTAACATAGGCTATATTTAGTACTAGATTACTATAGAAATCTTTAAAAATTCTCATCAAAACCAACCGAAGGTGTAAAAAAATTTGCCATAAAACGTATTTCATCGCATACGTTGTGAAGAGTATTAATGATAGGACAAAAAATATCTGTAACTATTTATGTCTACCCGTGTTTTATATATTCAGTATTTGATATATTCATTACTAGCTAACCCGCGCCCACTTCGTTGGTCGCGCGCCGTCCGCTGATGATGATGATGATGATGATGATGATGATGACGATGATGATGATGACGATGATGATGATGACACTCAGCAATAATGTGGCTTTCTATTAGTGAAAGAATTTTTAAAATCGATGATGATGATGATGACACTCCGCAATAATGTGGCTTTCTATTGGTGAAAGAATTTTTAAAATCGGTTCAGTAGATCCCGAGATTACCCCTTACAATTTAACAAATATACAAACACACAAACTTTACTTCTTTATAATAATCGTATAGATTAGTCAATGTTTGGCCAAATTAAACATTAACCATAAAATAGAAAAAAAAATATTATGTCCTTTTCGAAATAAAACAACAGTGAGCAGGACGTAGCACGGCGACTCGCAAACAACATCGCTGAATAAAACATTAATTAAGGGAAATGCATTAAAAGTTTTAAGTAATTATAATTTCAAGACGCAACAAATTTGCAAACAAGTCTAATGCCTTTGAAGTCAGCGGAACTTCGGAGACGCGCTGCATATAAACTAACTCCAGGTTTTGGTGAGCATGCCAAACGCTCCACTCGTATTCTTGTACCATCACACCATAACTAAGCAGTATTTGCACGTAGATAAGCACAGCGCGCAAGGCTGTAAGTCTCAAGACAAATGTTTGTTCAAACAATATTTTCTCGCGATCCCCCTGATGTCGGCATCAAATTAAACAAGTTTTGAACGGAGACCGCTTTCAGAATAATCCAGATAAAGTTTATGGGTCCCGTAATAAAACGAGAGCATTACAACTCCAGCTTTGATAAAATTAAGCAATACATCCCGCTTTGTAGCTTTTTAATCTTTAATTATCATCCGCGCTGTTGGAACGTAGTTCGGTTAGTGGGTATGTTGCATTTTAAACGCTTATTAACCTTCCCTTCCCCTTGTTTCCTGGTTATTTATTCAAAATACAAAATTATTGATCAATGGCTTTGGAATCAGTAATATCATTTGTATGTAAAGCCTTACGGACTGCTGCACTGCGAACATATCTAGCAGTGTGTTCACATGCCGTCTGTTCCTTCAAAAAAAGTGCCAGTTGTCAGATGGCTACTGTTTACATTCTCTGCACTTGTGTTAATACTATTCGGGTACGACCTCAATTCGATACGCACTGAACGCTAAATTTCTTTAATTCGGACACTGAATTGGCACAACGAAATTAAATAAAAAAAAAGATATTACCAATTATTAAGCGAGTTATACCAGTGCATTATGGTTCCATTACTCAACTTGAATTAATTTCTTGAGCCTTTGTACTCCGAAGTTTGTTTAAAGTACAAAACATCTCGGCTTAGTAATACTAGACACGCTTGTCCCGAGAGACTTGAGATCAAAGACAACTTCGAATATAATAGACGGAAGGATCGAGAGCCAAAGACAAAAACAAATTCAACTTAGTCTGTAGAACTGGTATCGCCGATTTTAAAAAAACAGTAAGGCTTAAAGTCGTTTGACAAGAGCACAATAAACCATACGGGCCAACCCGTTGATCCGAAATAAAAACGAAAGAAAGCAAAATGTTTTAAACGAAAACATAGCAAAGAGATAAGGGATCACTTTTTTATTGTCTCTCGACATGGGGGCGATCAACGAGTGAAAAAAGTTGACTTTATGTTCATGTCTTCAGACGTAATTGCCGTATGAATACACTAGATTAAAAAGTTGGGTATGTTTCCGTAATTTAGTTGTCTTTAGCCTATTTCTAAAGTCATAAAGATAAATCACATCATTGTAAATTCGTAGTAAATCATCGATGAAAATTTAATAGTCCCTACTAATAATATAAACGCCAAAATTTTGTAAATATAGTATATATATATATATTTGTTAGTATTTCACATAAAAACTACTAAATGGATTTTAATGAAACTTTAACAATAATACAGCTTATTAATCCTACTACTATTATAAAGGCGAAAGTTTGTAAGTATGGATGTATGGATGTTTGTTACTCTTTCACGTAAAAACTACTGAATGGATTTGAATGAAACTTTACCACAATATAGCTTATACATCAGAATAACACATAGGCTACAATTTTTGAGGTTTCTAATGTGAGGTCGTAAAAAAAAACACATTTTTTGCGCTTACATTGCAAACGCTGACTGAATCCTACAAGATAGATCAAAACAATTTCCTACAGTATTGTACAACTTAAAAAGGTCTACAAAAAAGTCCGTGATGGTATATGTTTATCTCTTAGGAATAACCCACAAAAGGAAAAAGATCGTTAAATGTAGTTTATAGGAGCATACTGCAGTAGCTACCTATAGGCCTATGATTAGGGCTCTGCAGTGCTTAGTTACCGTATTTCTTACTTATTACTAGACTAGACGGGACGAACCTGAAATCCACGCGAACGAAGTCGCGGGCAAAAGCTAGTTATATATAAAGATATTGTGGGAATTGAAGCCTGAAAGTAGCGCCAGTGGTAGAAAAAGTGAGAGGAAGTAGACTAGCATGGCTTGGACATGTGATGCGGAGGGATGAAAGTCATGTTACAATACGAATGTTGAATATGAAAGTGGAGGGATACACGGGCAGAGGAAGGCCGAATAAAAGATGGATCGATTGTGTGAAGAATGATATAAGAATGAAAGGAGTAAGCATGGAAATTACGGCTGGTAGAGAGGAATGGAAGAAAAAGATCTACTGCGCCTACCCCAGGTAATGGGAAATGGGCAAGAGGATGATGATTGTGGGAATTGACCAAAATATAACGGTAAGTGTCAAATTAATAGGAAGAAATCTAATTTAGTATAGGTATAGGTCCAGTACAAGGTCTCCCGCCGTAGACTTGTGAACCAATGGCGTAACATCTTTGACATTCAAAAGTGATTGTAAAATCCTATTTGAAGAATAAATTTTTGATTTTGATTTTGATAGATGGATTTTTGTTACTCTTTTACGTAAAAACTACTCAATGAATTTGAATGAAATTTTACGATAATATAGCTTATACATTGGAATAACACATATGCTACATTTTATAAAGATACTAGCTTTCTGCCCGCGTCTTCGCCCGCTTGGATTTCGGAATTGGGTCTATAGAGGATCATAGCTTTTGCCCACGACTACATATGCACGGAAGTCGGTTTATGGCGCGAAGGTTTTATCGCGCTTCTCGTTTGACTATCCGTTTTTGCGAGATAAAAAATACCGCAAAACCTTGCTCAAGAATCACTCTATCTATTAATGAAAACCGCATGAAGATCTGTGCAGTAGCCTTTATTGCGCATTCCGTGGGGTCTGTTGATTTTTCCGGGATAAAAAGTAGCCTATGTTACTCTCCATCTCTTCAACTATCTCCACGTCAATATCACGTCATCGTCGTCAAAATCTACCATCTGCGAGCTATGCTGGCGTGCTCTGCTAAAACCGCTAGAGTTACACATGTATAATGCGTTATGAAAATGCTTATTTAAGCTAATCGAAATATTGATCCTATTCAAACGAAATCGCGGCACCAAATAGTATAATAATAAGTTGAAAGCGTTTTATCAGTTATAACTACGCATTCAATGTTGGTAAGGAATCAAACTTACCAGAAAAAAAAACAGGACATTATAACCGGAAATTATATTTATTAAATTGTAGGTACTTACAAAAAATGTACGTAAAGCGTGAGTTAAACTGCATCGCGTGTCAGTTACAATAAAAGTTTTGTAGTAATACTTACGAAGTCAATATCATGAGCCCCTTTTTATCATAGGGATCCAGATATGCATATATGTCAAAATGGCCTACACATATCTTGTAGGAATGTTCCTGCTGTAATATTTTTTCCAATTAGAATTTCGTCTGCATTGATAGTAGAATTTTTCCCATTAACTCGACACTTATCTTCATATTTTGGACAAATAAGTTGGAAGAAATCTACTATCTGTGCAAACGAAGGCAACAATTTATTAAGATATTATAGGAATCGTCCAGAATATAACGATTAATGTCAAATAAGTAGGAAGAAATCTACTATCTGTACAGACGAAGTCACGGATACGAGTTAGTAGTTTACAAATTGAAGACTATGTGTTTTAACGGATTCGCTTTGAATAGTTATCTTGATAGATATCAGGTTGTCATGTCTGATACTTATTTACTTGGAAAGTTACTGCTTAGACGTGAACAAATATTTTATTATTAAAATTTGAATAATTCAGTCTCACCATTGAAAATGTACGGCAGAATTCCTAAACAGCACTCAGACGCTTAATACGGGTAAAGTTCAAAGGTTCTAAAAGACTTTTTTATTAAACCGAACGAACAGTATAGAGCGTAAGTCGGCTGTTACATTGGTGTTGAGATAAAAATCAATTACGCACGCGAACTAAGAGATCTATCGCAAAAATTCCGTGTATTTCTGAGTGGGCCGAGAAAAAAAGGAACACTGCTCCCGTTCGGGCAATCTCGATAAAATTGTATAAGAGGATTAAAAGATTTATTGTATAAGCCTCTTCAAAGGAAATTTTCGGGTGTCCCCGTTTTATTTTCGCAGTTTATTTCTCGTCTGGTGGCAGGCGTGCTGTCGCATAACTTAGTCGGAACGCTTGCACATTAGTTTATTTGTTTGCTTAATGTAACTCCTAAATGTGCTTGTCTGGCTTGTTCCTGGCTACAAGTTTAATTATGAACGTGTTTATATCTTTTCGAGTCCAATGCCAAAGTTGACGAATCTAGTCCTATAAATAAGTAATTAATCTCAAATCCAACATTATATTGATGACTAAATGGATTTTACAAGTTATACTGTAAGTTTAGTCACAGATATTTTAAAATTAATAATAATATGAAATAAAATTGATCTAAGTAGGAAAGTATGATGGATATACAAATAAAATCAGGACATTCCATAAATAAATGAACATGAATGATGGCAATAATATTTTATAATAATCGAACCTATCATGCCTACCAATATAACGAGCTGTGTAGTCGAGTGGTTGGTATACCGGCTTGAAGGTGTTGCCATCCCTGAGGTTCAAGGTTCGAGTCCCGGTGGGGGCAGATGTTTGCGTGATGCATGCGAGCATTTGTACCTTAGTCATGCTTGTTATTATATATTTCTACCAAATTTATTTATATATGTATCATATATGTATGTCTATTCGTTACTCTAAATCCCATAACACAAGCCTTACAGAACTTACATTGGGCTAGAGTAATTGATGTAAGTGTAAGAATTATTAATTGTTATATTCAAAGATTAAAAAAATATATAGACGTGGAAATTTGAACTCCGGGTCAAACTATTCCCATATGATAGAATAGAAATATAAGACAGTATCTGATATATAAAATATTAGCACGGTAAAATGTATTTCCTATTGAAAATATTTGGTGTAATGCGGGAGAAGCCGCAAGCGGAAATCTAGTATTTAATAATCTTGCTAATTTATTAAAATTTCTCTTTGCAGGTAATGGAAACAGTCTAGAAGCGTTCCGGCGAGGTAACTAGTGATTCAGCAGGCTACTGTGCTGTATTTCATATCGAGACCTTTACGGCTCTAGCGTTACTTGCGAAACGTAATGCCTTTCTTAACTAAACTATAACAATAAATTGCAAGAACTTTGTTCATTGCAGAACACACAGTAGACCGTTTAACAACTCATCCTTAACAGCATTAAATTACAGCGCCGGTATGGAATATTTTTCATTAAAGAAATTTACAGTTTTTGGCATAATCACCTCTGCAGCCAGACGAATCTAGCCTTTTATAGCTTCTGGAATGCTTAATTCATATTTTTTATCTTCATTCCTGGGATTCTTTTCAAGCTTATTATAATTTTATGTGTATGGTGTATTTCTAAAAATTGTAGCATTAAATTCACGTTTATCGTTAATCTTATGTTTCTTGTAACTCAAATACCTTCGTCTTCATGAACTTAGATGTCTGTCTTTGCAAATTCATTTCAATCGAGATTTTTTAAGAAATGTATGTCGTTTCATTGCATATCCATATTGCAGAAGGCTTATCAATTTCTTATGTACGATAAGACCGCATTAGTTTTTTATCTTTCAAATGATTACAATGCAGGACACTTCGAGGACGGAATAAGTAAATGGAAATGTATATCGCTAGTAATTTGAAATATTTCTCTTTCGTTAAATAAGAAAATAATCGAACAATGTGCGCATTGCCAAGTTGGTGGCAATAGAAAAGGAACATTAGTTTCTAGTGAAGACACATACCAAAATAGTTGAGTAAAAAATTTACATTCGTTCGTCAAACTGCGGGGAACAAAGCAATTAAAACTTCTCTTCTAGCTTGTAAAGTTCGTACAGTTGCCTATGTAGCACATTAATATGAAAATCGCGTGTGTTGAACACTGGGGTACTTATCAAACTATGCTCTTTGCTTTATTTATAACTAAATGGAATGCAAACTCACAATTAACTCGAACAATACTGAAAAAATGCCAAAACAAAAATGCAAATGCCAACGATTAAGTAAGATTAACGTCTCGCTCTTCGGTTTGGTTTTATTTGTGTTTTGGGGCGTTACATAAATTTTCTAACATTATTTTTTCTGGTTGTATCTTTTTGACTATTTAAACATTTTTAGTATCTAGAACTACTATTACGATATTACACTGCTACATTTTTAATAATCATCACTTGTGCCTATAAAAGTTTCACGGTTACGAGATACGAGTAACGAACGTTGGAATTAATTTACTAAATTAAATTTTCGTATGGAAATTTTCAGCTCTTGTATAATTGCTACACTCCCTAAGTCGGACTTAGGATTCTCCAGGGAAGTAAAAAAGAGTCATATTTCCCGATCGCACGAATTTTTCTGGCAACACATTAACCAAATCATTAAACGCAGTACAAATCTAGTGCAATCAGTTTCATCAAGCGCTCTGCCGCTAACAAGCGCTAATCTAGGTTTCACGTTAAAAACATCGGCTGTTTCCTGTTCTGCCTTTTTAAGTGACATATTAATTTGGATCTAAGTAGGCACTTCCTCATTAAACGGTTTGTTATTATTTATTCTAGTCTCACCACTTAACTTCGCTCCTGGAGTCACCTCGAATTTAATAGGCCAGTTTGTCTCTATTAACTGTGTTATTTATACTGTATCACCGGTCATTCTCAAATTGGACCTCGTTAATCTGACTCCCGTTCAGTAAATTCGAGTCGAAAATTTACCGCCAATTACCTCTCAAGGCGAATGGTCATTATTTTCGACACAAAAAACTTATTTGCTATTATTATAGTTCATTGTGTGTCAGATCTGGTTACCGATAACAATAACGAAATTATCAAATAAGAACGCACGGGGCGCATTAATTTTAACGATGAAAATCTAAACTCGGAAATTAAATTGATAACGATTCCACGTTTATACTTTTCTCACTCAACATAGATAAAATGGAAGATCCTCGACGGAATTCGTGTATAGCTGAAGTTTATAAAATCATAAATAATTCAAAGTCAACATCATGAATTTTAATTTGGAAACTTGGAAATAATCCCTCATGGAAAACAACAAGAACAAATTGTTGTATCAATTTAAGTTGGCCGCCGAACTGAACATACGGAATTCATTAATGGACTGACATCTTTTGTTTATTATCATAAAAGCCCTTGTCATAGCCATTGAATTTCCATCAAAGTCTTGACAAATTGAAACAAACCGTAAAAGTTTCGCTGCAAAGTTTGCAAGTAACCGTCTTCAAATAGGGGTAGGATCCATTAATTCACTCTAACTTGAATTAAATCACTTGAACCTTCAGCTTGTTGAGGATTTTTGGAGCGATGTTCTTTAGCTATTCGAACGAATTGTTTTTGAAGTTATTAATTTGTTTGAATTTCATAACGAAATACGAAACTCTTGTATTGAAAAAGTTACAATTGCAATGTTTCCTAATCACAGTTTTGAGACCTCCAATTAGTTTTATGTAAAATGGATTATCTGTTTGTGTAATTGATTCAAACACAATCGTAACTAATGAGTTTTAGTTCTAACATTTGGAAAATACGAAAATATTTTTGTGTTGTATTTAGATTTCTTTAATTTTCTTATATTTGAATGGCAGTTAACGCTGTTTGAACGTAAACCAACACAAAACTGAGTATAATTCAAACCCTTTGGCTCTCAATTTTTTTGCTCTCGAAAATTATGAAGTATAATGAACCGACGGGAAGTAAGTTAGCATTAAGTATTCGCATTTCCAGAGCTGTCTCTGTCGAGGCAGTTAAAATTTCACTTGGCTAAGCAAAATTTTCTGTCCGCTGCAAAAATCTTCCCCTTTTAGGGAGAGGGGAGCAGCAAGCGAATTCTCGCATAAAATTTACATCGAGCGGTCCATACAAATTACCATTTCACTTCTTACTCTGATTAAATGTTGTAGAAAAAATATTGCTCTCTAAATGGAAGAGAAAATTCTTGGTTTTCGACTCATTAAAATTGATGTTTTGTTTTTCGAGTCAGCTGACGTTCACGAGAGAGTGATTTTCTTAGTTTCCCTTTAGAATTTCGCTGCGGGAAGCCTTCATTTAATTTGTACTGAAGAAATAATTCAGAACCAACGTTCGCCCTCCCGAGTTATTTACAGCAACAGACGTATAGAAATTCCTCCTGCGACCGAGCAAAAGCAAAGAAAGTCTTGCCGCAAAAAGAATGGTAGCGTCGGGAAAAAAGTTAACAAAACTTGGCAGTGGCCTTTGAGAATTCGTCCAAAAAGGTGTGTGTTACAACGACTTTCGCGCAAAGGGTGAGAGAACAGTAGGAGCGTACTGAAGATATTTGGCAGGCCTTTACTGGGTAATGATCCTCTTGATTGTGGTTAAGTGTCGCTATAAAAATGTCTGAATGTTGCCAACTAGGAAAAAACAGTTGCTCCTCTAAAGTGACTATTTTTCCTGGCAGCCTCCCGATATCATGAGACAATTGCCTTTAGCGGCACTTTAAGTGGTTAAGAATTGATGTTTTTCTTCCACGCTTTCACAAACTAGCAAAGTTTTTCGGATGGAATCTTGGATATTTATTTCTATAATGCATCTTATTTTGGACACGAAATCACTCGAAAGCGAACTAAAATAGATTGCAAAAGTTATTATATTATCAACACCCAAAATTCACATATCCGACAACCAAATCGAGTGGTATACCGGATCAAGGTGTCATCATCTCTGAGGTCCCGAGTTTAAGTCTTTGTGAGGACAGATGTTTGTGTGATAAATTGTGTGTGCATTTGTACCTTAGTCATGGTATATATTACTATTAATAATATTTATATATGTATCTCTATCCGTTACCCTAGATCCCAAAACACAAGCCTTATAGTGCTTACTTTGGGTTAGACTAATTGGAGTCAGTGTAAGAAAAAGCACTATAAAACGAGCTCCTGATGCCATAGCATCGTTAAAATCTATCTAAATGTTAAACTCGGGAGACTAGAGGCTTAACTTCATTAAAACTTGATAAGGCTGCGGCCATAACGCCAGTTTTCAAGTAATATAATACTTTTGCTCGGCCGAATAAACGTTTCAATATTCGAGAGCTTCATTAATCTCAGTAATTGACAGTCCCCTTTGACTGGGTCGTTTGCCCCCCACTCTTTGTAGCCACTGATTTTTGTTTTGTTTTTATTTTGGAATAATGAAACGATTTCGTGTGTTAATTTGCCTGGGGGAGGAGAGCGATTGTCATCGTTAGAGTTCCTCGTTTTAAATGGAGTGTGGATAATTCGTTAATGAGATACAATTTCTAAATCGTGATTTTTTCTTTTAATGGTATGTGTCATATTATTTAGACATTAGCAAGAAGCAAGAAGCAGTTTCTATAACGAGTAATGTTATAGCAACTGCTTCTTTCAATACTGAAAACAAACTCCAGTTCATTTTTAAACGATTGCATTTTCATTCGGTCTTGAACAATTTCGTAAAGCGTAATACGAAGCCAAGAAGTTGCGAGTTGAAGTACTCATACAAAGCTTTAATATATTAGTATTACTTTAGTAACATCTCAATATATCGCACCACTTTAACAGAAACAATAAACTATGAACTTATGAAGGTAACACGATAACTTAGTGGATAAACAAGTTAAGCTTTATCCAATTCCTTCAATGCTATCGGTAGCTTTGCCAAAACGCAAAGTTACTAATGATCTGAAGTTTGTTTCATCTGCTTTCATAAATTAATGCTTCGCCGACGAAAATATACCGACTGTTCATGGGGTAGATGATATTCCAGAATAAGATTTCGTATTTTTCAAAAATAACATTTGAATCGGAAATTAGATTGTGTTATTTTTAATTTCACTTTATTTACTTAAAAATTCATACAAGTACAAGACAATTATTGATAATAATAGATTTCATACATGTTTATGTGTTTTTTGTAGAACTTGTTCAACGTCAATGTAATAATAGCCATAAGGTACAATATTGGAACCTTGCACGATACCCGTCCCTCTTCTTGCATCTTCATTCCTACTAAATGGGACTCGTAGAGGATTTGCTTGACAAATTACTTTTTCGCTGTTCTTGTTTATAGGCGAGGGGTTTACTTTTTTCATGGTATCGGCACAGTATCGGTTTGTTTACGCGAAAGTTCGTCGGAGTCATTTGGGAACGATTTTTATTAACTTTCGTGCCACGAGAGAACGAAACTTTAGCGTATTGCGCCTCTTTCGTTTAACTTTACGTTCTGAGGTTTTATGGTTTGCGTACTCGATTTTATCGCTTATTAAATTGACTATTGATTACGTATTAAAAATGAGTTTGTTTCGCTCCGGAGCTTCGCACTTTGACAAATTGACAAAGTTTCCGTTTTATTTCCCTTTTTTGTTACTCCTGTAATCTTTTAATGACCGCTTGGAAAGAGTTTTAGCCAAATAAAATTTGCTTTTCAGTATTTTTTAAACTCATTCTCGAAACAGAATTAAGGATAACTCAAACTCCATTATTTATTTAATTTATCACAGAAAATTGTAAATTTACCTTTGGCAATCGCTTTCATAACGTGTTATTATAAAAACCACCCACGCGATAAGCGCGAAGGTCCCAGCCATGGCTTGCAATCCATATTTGGATATTTTATTATTATAGTTTATCTTGTTATTAATTCACCGTATTTGACACAAATTTTGATAAATTAGTATTTGCTACAACTACTATTGAGAGAAAGGAGACTTTCCAGGTATGGTCACATATTAAAAGAAGAGGGAATGATCCTGTTACAAGAAAAGTTATGGATATGAAAGAGGATAAGCATGTGGAATGGAGTGTGTATGTTGAAAGAAGGGAGTGAGTGTCGAAATGGTAAGTGATAGAGAAGAGCGGAAGAGATGTTGCGCCAACCCCAAAAAAAAAATTGGGAGCAGGGCAAGAGATAGAAGAAGTATTTAGCTACAACGATAAGTATCAACTGTTTTTTACCTTAGATTTAATAGAAACGCTAAACGAATCTCACTTTAGCCAATGCTAATAAAACATCTTTTCAGATAAAACATTTTCACATTCATCAAAATGCTCATTTAAAGTAATATTCCAAGCGTTATATTATTAATATATTGAAGGTAATGTTTAAACAATCTTATTTCTATTCAACAAGGTTATGTATGATTGATAAGCATATGATTTTAAAGAGGTGATTATAATGATTGCATTTACGTTTTGCACAAATATGTATTACTGTTATAAATAAATGAAGTTTTGCACAAATGTGTATTACTGTTATAAGTAAATGAAGTTTTGCACAAATGTGTATTACTGTCATAAATAAATGAAGTTTTCCACAAATATGTTTTATTGTTATAAATTAATGAACTTTTACATAAGTCTTGAACAAATAAATTTATGAAATACGTAGTAAGACTACCTACCGTTGCATAAATATAGTAAATTGTGTTTTGTATAACAGGTTATGCGAGTTTGCAGATAGTGTGCAAACGTAGGTTTCCTGGGTTGCTCTTAACCTGAAAAATGTATTTATGAACCTTATAAAGTGAAATTACTTGTTATTTCTGTGCCAGGTAGACGAATAAGGAAAGTAAAAAAAATATTATGAATTTTAAAGTGACAGGTTTAACTTTGTACGAAGAGTAGAAGTTAGTCATAGCTTAAGTTGGTTCTTAACTAGAATTGTTAATTAACTATGCTATACATTAGATAACTGTTCAATAACGCTATTATTAATATGAAAAATATTGACATAATAGTAAATATAATAACTATAACATTAGACTTCAGACCGACTTAAATAATGACAGTGTATTCCAACTAATATTATAAATGCGAAAGTAACTCTGTCTGTCTGTCTGTTACGCTTTCCCGCTTAAGCCTCGCAACCAATTTTGATGAAATTTGGTACAGACAATCTATAGACCCTGAGACAGAACATAGACTACTTTTTATTTCGAAAAAAAGGGACGAAGGGGTTGAAATAGAGGTTGAAAGTTTGTAAGGGATTTCTTAATTTTAAAAGATAAAACCATGAAACTTTATATTTAAGCCTTGATAAGAAATCATTAAACATTTATTCTAGCATTTTGAAATTTTTACCAGTGTGGAGGTGAAATAGGGGTTGAATTGAAGATAAGACCATGAATCTTGGTACCTTAGGACATAAGGGACCAAGATTGACAAAAACTAATTTCACGCTATATATTTAACAAAAAAGTTAATTTGTGTATTTAGTTGTTTTTTGGTTTTTATTAAATATAGTTTCTAAAATAAAGTAAGGTAGCCTAAGTTGCTCCTTATTACATCAGCTACCTGACAATTAAAGTAATGTAGCCTAAGTTGCTCCTTATTACATCAGCTACCTGACAATTAAAGTAGCCTAAGTCGCTCCTTATTACATCAGCTACCTGACAATTAAAGTCGCGTCAAAATTAGTCCAGCCATTTCAGAGATTAGCCGAAACAAACATACAGACGACAATTTTATTTATATGTATAGATTGCTGACAATTCGTAAATGTACAATTTCAGTGCGTATTCCGAGAAAGTATAATTTTAATATATTTTTATACTAGATTGCTGACATTTTCAATTCGTAAATGTACAATTTCAGTGCGTATTCCGAGAAAGTATCACTTAGCCCAATGAAAATTATAGACGCAAATTTGACATTAACAGTCTCAGTAATTGTGGTTTTATGCGATACCGCAGCCAAGGTTTATTTATGCACGGATTGATTTGCTGTACCCGTTTGCCCTTCGTCGTGGGATATTAACACGTTTAAGCGAAATCGCGATACACGTACAACGTTATTACCTTTTAACATTTCGAAATCATCTCCCTTACTGCCTAATGGGTTGAATAAAACAGTTTTAACATTCTAACTACCATTTCTCCAATCTCATTTATATATTAATTACCAACTGGTGCTTGTGATAACGTCTGCACAGAATATTTTGAAGAATTCACACAACATATTTACAAAATGTAGCGTATGTGTTAATGTTATGTATTAGCTATATAATTGTAAAGTTTCATTAAAATCTATGCAGTAGTTTTTACTTAAAAGAGTAACAAACATACTTACAAACTTTCTTCTCTATTAAACTTTTCCGACATTAATTACAACATGACTCGTAGTCTCATTACATTTGATTATTTACAAATAACACTGATATCGTACAAGTCATAATCTGACCTTTGAGGAAAGGTCATCCGCTTACAAATTCTCCAAATGTTATTCGGATAATAATGCATTTTAATTTAATGATTTTTGTGCGGAGTAGATAACAAGCGTAAGTGTGACTTGAAATATGTTTATATTTTTTCCTGTAGATTCGCTTTAAGAACTCTGCTTTCTATAGTTATATAAATTATAAAATTTAAATCTATGATTGTGTATTGAAATTAAGGTAAGGTAAATTTGAGCAAAGTATTAATGGATTGCGTTATAATGTATAGGTATGCAAGTGATGAATCATACAGCGGTGATGACCTATTCTAAAGAGGAATGGAAGAGGCAACGACCCCACAAAGCGCGGCATAAGAGCAACATGATAATTATATTTTTATTTAAGCTTATCCACGAACATATTTATTGTTTAGAAGTCTTAACTTAGTAACTGGAGAATCCGGATATCGGACCTTACAAACTTCCATCTCCACAAAAAAGGTACAGGTACATTTTCTCGGCTTCTCTAGCCTCAGTAAAAGCTGCCATTTTGAAAGCTCTCAACGAATTAGATAAATAAGTGTTTGCACTGTTAGTTTATGTGTTTCTTCTGTTTCATTAATATCATTAACTCCATCGTGCTTGTCTTTATGTTTTGTAGTCATAATTAGTAATAGTTGTGTATGTTTCAGGCTGTGAACCAAATAAATAAAATGGAAACCACATTCCAAATTAATATAATAGTAAATATACCTTATAATATTTTTGATAATATCTCTTATAATGATTAAAACGAATTAAGTAAATCAGACATAGAGAAGAGAATCTAGTGGAATCTTAAAGAAAACATGACAACTCTCGAGATCAAGAATAAAAAGGTCAAGTTTCACGTTACGACCCTGGTAATGAAGAGTTAGACTTATTATGAACACGTACAATGGGCATGCGAGCGGCTTAGTTATTTCGTAATTGTATCGCGAGGTTATTTGTAACGTTGGAGATTGTTTGGTTTTCTTTTAATTTGATTAAATTGTTCTCGGCGTATTCAATGAATGGAATTCCTGGGTTGCTGTAACTATTAATTTTCTTGATGCTAACAAATCTCATGCGTATTATGCGAGTATTTTAATATGTACAAGCTAGACTGTGTAATTATAAAAGAACTATAAGTACTTTACGTCTGATATTACAAACGGTACCCGCGACTTCGTCTGCACAGATGGTGGAGACGCTAACTCTACTAATATTATAAATGCGAAAGTTTGTAAATATGGATGGTTGTTACTCTTTCGAGTAAAAACTATCAAATGTATTTTAATGAAACTTTACAATAATATAGCTTATACATCAGAATAAGACATACATAGGGTTCAATTTATAAAGATATTGTGTGAATTATCCAAAAGATGACGATAAAATTGTCTAGTAAGTAGGAAATAATCTACCAACTGTGCAGACGAATCTTTATAGATTGTAGCCTATTTGTTATTCTGATATAAGCTATATTATTGTAAGGTTTCAATTGAAGCCATTCAGTAGTTTTACGTGAAAGAGTAACAAAGATCCATACTTACAAACTTCCGCGCTCATAATATTAATAGGAATAGAATGAATGTACGAGTAAATCATATCCCTCCATTTACTTTCCCCGATCAAACGTCTTGAAATGCAATAAAGTTTTATCATGGTCAATTAATTCACTCCAATAGGACGCTGATATCGTTTCTAATGGACGAGCTAATTGAATTGTATGTCTATTTATTACATTTTTTATGTTGATGAAGCAATGAATATATATCATGTTATTATATCTTGCATTAGTGCAATTTTAGCTTACAATGATAGTGGATTTAATTTGTATAATTCAAATAAGTTATTTAACTTAATAAGTTATTCAAAATATTATTTTAATTGTGTCATGTGAAATAGGAAAGACCAACCAACCAACTTTAAAAGTTAGGTAGCTTTAATGAATTGTAAAACCATTTACATTTAACCAGCTTTTAGATTTTACTAGCTTTCTGCCCGCGGCTTCGCCCGCGTGGATTTCGGGATTGGATGTATAGAGGGTTAAGGGTCATAGCTTTTGCCCACGGCTACATATACGCGGAAGTCGGTTTATGGTGCGAAGATTTTATCGCGCTTCCCGTGGGACTATCCGTTTTTCCGAGATAAAAAATGCCGCAAAACTCCTCAAGAATCACTCTATCTATTGATGAAAACCGCATAAAAATCTGTGCAGTAGTTTTTGAGCGAAGCCTTTATTGCGCATCCCGTGGGATCTGTCGATTTTTCCGGGATAAAAAGTAGCCTATGTTACTCGGGGAGAATGTAGCTTTCCAAAGGTGAAAGAATTTTTGAAATCGGTCCAGTAGTTTAAGAGTGAAGAGGTAACAAACAAACAAACAAACAAACAAACAAACAAACACACTTTCGCATTTATAATATTAGTTGGGATTATCCTACTGGTTGTACTCGTGATTTTGCGTAGATATTAAGAAAAAAGTTAATTATGAAGTTTTTTTTGGTTTTTGCATTTTTATTTTAAGTGGTTACTAGACAGTACTTGGATATTGCAAAATTACTTTATTTTTCTAAAATAAAAGTAGCATAAATTGCACCTTATTATATCAGCTATCTGGCCTAAAAGTCCCGTCAAAATCGGTCCAGCCATTTCCGATATTAACCGGAACAAACAAACAAACAGACGACACTCCCATTTTATTTATATGTATAGATTACATACTTCAATGTTGAAAGCCTATATGTATGCTTCGTAACAAAATATTACTTATACTGTGGCAACATCAAAAATCAAAATGGCACTTTGTGCTCACATGAAATACAGTCATATTAAGTCCTTTCGCTGACATAAAACGTTGAATACTATCCCATAAGGATAAGCTTCACGACCCTATTGTTGGATTTCTGCAAAGGTTGTCATGGCAACCGATTCAGAGGTAAGTAACCTCACTCACAGTTCCTCTTCAATATCAGCATAACGACCAATAAAAGTCGAGTACTCTCGCCACACAAATTGTCAGAACGTGAGTAAGTTATTTCTTCAAATAATTTGGTGTTTTATTGTAAACATAGCAGCATGTGCTTAAAATTGTTTGGTGCTTTTTGTATGTGTTATCTTGTTGTTTTGCTTTTTCATTCCATTATTCCAAATGTAACTTTCATTCCATTATTCCAAATGTAACTTACGTTGGATTTAATTTTTGCATTAATAACTTCTTTCTTTTTCTCTTTCCCAAGTTCCCAATTTTATTTGGGGTCGGCGCAACATTTCTTACTCTCTATCACTCGCCATTTCGACATTCACTCCCTTCTTCAACATTCACACAGTTCATCCACCATTTCTTTGGATTTCCTCTCCCCACACACCCATCCAATTGCATGACCATAATTTTCCTAGTAACATGATCATTCCCTCTTCTTAATTCGTGACCATACCAGGAGTCTCTAAAAAATTTATAGTACCGCTAAAGTTCATTAATATATGTCTATGTAACGTGATTCACGTAGAGCATAATTTACTTTCTATACCTTCCTAATTTGCATGAAAAAATATAACTGAAACATTTTTTCCTATTCATTTAAACTTCCCTTTATCATGCCTTCATGCGTTACAACCAACAATTTATTTCACGTTTCCTGACACCTTCGCATGGCCCTATCAAACGCAAGTCCAACCTACTCCGTGTAAAGAGTTAACACATTATGATTACTCAGAAACCTCGACAATTTACATGTTCATGGATATTTTAACTTAATCTATATTGTATGTTTCAACATCTCACACCGTTGACGACTAAATCGCTGACGGCATAATAGCCGTTCACGCACCCATTGTTTTAAAAAAGATAAAGGGGCAACAATTTGAAAATCACCAATTTGTACGTGTTACATTCACAGCCAGTGCCTCCCGTGATTTGGCCGGCTTATAAGGTTTTCCAAAATTGGAACATGGAAGTGGTAACACGCAAGGCAATTCAAGATTTTTATCTATTCAATGGATGGTTATATTGTTACGAAATGGTGTTTAAAAATACGTATCTTCGAAGGTTAGTTTAGCTGATTACAATTGCATTCATCTAGGGCTGCGTTTGAAATTAAATTAGTACCTAATATTAAACGTGAAAGTTTCTAATTTGTTACTCTTTCACGTAAACACTACGGAATGAATTTTAATAAAACCTTACAATAATAATATTCGTACGGATTTACAAATCTAGTATCTCTCATCGTATTCAGAAGTTTACTTAATTGCCCTACAATATCGAAAAGATAATAATTCAAATGCTTCTTCATACTCAGATATAATCGAAAACACTTTTTCTGTTGTTGATGCAACAACCTTACTCTTTGCAGTGCGTGATTCGGTTAATGAAGATCGCTCGAAAAATATAGGCTTTGGTAAATTACAACGTAATGATTATACTACTGAATCTTCATTGTATTGGAATAGTTTATTTCTGTACTTTCCTTTTTAGTTCAAGCGAGAATTAGAAGACTAGAAGATATTATTACATTCTAAACAAATCTCTAAAATCCCTCAGTTATTAAAAGTAAACTCGAACTAGCAAATTCTATGGTTATTGTGATCAAATCTCGCGCGATAGGATTTATATGTAACACAATATTAAATTAACTTATAATGAGGAGTAACATAATACATATATCAAACTTTTAATACATATTGTCCTTAAAACCAACCAATCCCACTGAAAAATCATGTTATGAATTCTCTATAATTATGACTGATAACTTTTACTTATGTCTAATAATATTATAAACGCAAAAGATATTTGTTATTATTGAAACCGTACAATAATATAGATTATACAGTACAATGATAGGCTACAATTTATTAAGATGTTGTCCAAAATATGACGATAAATGTCTTACACAAACGAAGTTGCGCACACCAGCTAGTTACCGAAATAAGAATGGACTTCAATTCCTCAGCGTCATTTAACTCAGACTGCCAACAACTTAACATTAATATGTTGCGACCAACATCGCCAATCAATCATTAATGTACTTTTGGAGCCGTCCACCACGCTGATATTTACAAAAATCATGACTGGCCACTAGATTTATTACTTCTAATAACAAGTTCAAATGCTTCCGTGCATTAAGTACTGCTACGATCAAACTAATCCAAGTATCAAGGTGATTTGTAAAGAGGGAAGTGCGTTATTTTAAGATGTATTTCATGTTTTTCTTTCCCTCTGGAGAGGAGAGGCTTAGAATCCTCATGGATACCACCCCAACCAAGTGCCATGGTGATTATGTCGGACTCCAAACCGATGGAGGCGGCTGGACCGGATTGGCCTATCGACGTAACTCAGCCTGAGCCTTGAGTGAGCCCTTACAGCTTAGATGGAAAGTACACGTCTGAACAACCTTCAATTAAAACTATTCCAATTGTTTGAAATAAAAGTTAAATTTGTTACTATAGGTAACTATTATACTCCAGTATTACTTTCAACATTAAAAAGTTCAAGTCTTTAACAAGCTTCATACAAATCAGTATAAAATATAACACAATCAAACTTAACCTTTCGTAATAGAACATAATTGCTGATTAAAATATAAATCATACTTAAAAGAGCTCGATGTAAAAAATCGACATCACGAAGCGTTCACGATTTATCTCTTCCGTGAAAGCCCAATACAATACAGCCTTATCGCTCGAATGATCTAACGAACCAAGGTCTTCGAAATATGATCCCTGGACCATTCACTAATCGTTTCTTCCACGCCAATGAGCTGTGTTTCACGTATCGCTTCGTGGACGATAGAAACTGGACGGTTTGATCTGAAATGTTACTTAGAACATTGACAATTTGGCATTTTCTTTGCCAATTTGATCTTTTCATTTGTTGTTACTATCGACAATTTCATTGGATTATTATAATATAACGATTGTACGTAACTTAATTTAAATTAATGTTCAAAACACGAAAATTTGGTGTACATTTTTTTTCGCGTATCTATCCAAGGTCTGCGTTAATATCTGATTTAATCGTTATAAACGAAGAGGTTGTTCTAATTGCACAAGTTTATGAATAAATGTATTGTGAGTATGTAGAATTGTCTGTTTAACCTTCTAAAGCAACAGAACTGGTTAGTGGTATTGCGGAAGTTACCACTTCACGGCAATATTTCCGATTCGATTCTAAAACTAATCTCATATATTATGACGAATGGCAATCTCCGTATTCCGAAGGTTACGGCAAAAGGAATAAGAGCCACCATGATTTTTCAAATTAAGGTCGAATCTAGATTGGCCCAGTGTTTCCATTTCCATACAGTCGTATATGGCGGTCGTTAAGTGTTAAGTAACGATTGTAATTAATACGACGCCCACAACTCAAGCGCCGTTTATGGGCAAGCTTAACATTGAGCCAAATTTGGACATGCTCAAATTTTGTTATGGCCCATCAATATGCTTAATATTGGTACTTATACTGAAGTTTTCTTAGTTTTTGTAATCATTAACTAAGCTTATTTATATTTGGGACTGGTTAGATATAAATCTTTATTAAGCTAGAAGAAAGTCTTAAGGCGAGAGCTATAGTTGCGGATTATATCTAAACGCGTCGATCGTTCATAATTAAAATATTCTTTCGAAATGTGTTATTAAATTTGCTTTCATTAATTTAAATTTAATAAACATTTAATAGTAATTTTAATACAGAATTACCAAGCCTCAGAAGGCCTTTATGTTAATGTTACTTTAAAGTACAATTTATTGCAGTCAATTGTGTAGAATCACATTAAATACAGAAAGATGACAATAACAGCCACTAAATTTGTCCAGTGCCGTGAATTTCTTTACAAAATCGTGGCTGCCGTATTTAAAGAGCAAGAGAGAAATAATTATGAGCCAACAATTTAATGTAAAATAAATTTTATGACACCAGGGAAGATATCGTTTAATTTGTCATTTTTGTAGTGAACGAGAGTTTTACACATTTAAATAATGTCAGTTATATAATATTCATTAAACATAGGCTTTACGAAAATTTCGATCGTGATCAATCACTTATGTGAATCAATTTAGAATTATTCATTCATATCACAAATGCAACTTTAGTCAATGATACTACTAAAATTATAATTAAGTTACCAAATACGAAATTTTTACGCAACGTCGCATATTTACAAAACAAAGTTTATCTAAACTCCATAATCCAGACGCAAACACAAATCCGACTTCACAATAATACCAAAAAGAACTTCCTGCGCACAAAAAAATTACTTTATCACTTTCCGTTCCCAGTCACGGTGTCCTGTAACTTGCAAATGTTTTCCCTTTTCGTTATGTGTATATTTTAACGTGAATTCTCGTAAATTCCTTAAATGTTTCCTTACGCACCGCAGTTTCGGGGCGTTAACTTTGATTTTTTCATTCTAGGATATATTCCCTCCCGCTGTGATAAAATTTACGCTTAACGTGAGCCCTTTAACGCGGAGACTGACTTATTGGAGTTGAGTATTTTAATATTACAGATTATTTCTGTTAAAGTAATTTTAACTATGCCTCAGGGTTTATGAGCTGACGTCGGTACGAGATCACCTGTTACTAGATTCCAATAATCATGGAAACAGATGTACCAGCCCATCTGTCGCACCGCATACATAAACGGACATGTTTATTTTTTACACTCTACACGACGTAAAATCGCCGGAAATAGCGGCACACCAGTTTCTTCGGTCACGTTTTATGATGACTTTATTACCATAACTTTTTAATTTTATGGTTCTCTATAAAAGTTCTACGCAAGTTCAGAGTCACCTCGGGACTGAGAGCAGTTTTTCGCTGCTATTCTTTTTCCTTTTTTTCTACAAATATAAAACTTTCATACGCAGCTTCCCTTTGAGTGAAAAGCAGCTGGATTTAATTTGATGTCGAAAATTGAAATTTGAGTAACGTGATATTGTCGTCTGCAAATAATTTTTTGTGAGGTCTAGCAATAATTTGGAACGCTTTCGAAGCAAGTACGCTGTATTAAGGTGAGGTAAGCGAAGCGAAATTTTATATTAGCTCGTACGTTCTGTTTTAGGTGAACATCAGTGTAATTTAGAGCACCAGGGGTATGCGACGCAAGTGGCCATGGGGGGGATCAACCACGACTTCGTCGAGGGTGGCGATAGGGGGACGCAGCCAAGCATGGAATGGATGCGAGGGAATCGACTGTACTTACGCGAACGAGCATCTATACATGCCATTTTGTATCCATCCGAAAATATGATTGTTGTATTTAACGCGACAAACTTAATGTAACCAGAACTTATACAGCAACAGCGGGATAATTAGAATTTTAATATCTGGATCGGAAATGTAGGAATACATGAATGAGATACACGTGTAAAATAGACATTAAAAATCATACGTACAGCCGATAAATTATGAATTATTCAATTCCTGGGAGTATTACCATTTTTTTGCGTTTGAAATCTGGGTGTAGATTTAAAATTTTGGCCGGTCGTTCAACTTCACGCTCCATTTCGAAATTCTGTATGGATTTGCCTCCACGGATGAATATTTTAAATTTCAACAAATATTTTAACAGTTTTTTTCCGTTTATTTTCAGGTAATGTCACTGGCGTTGTCACTACATTTGTATGTATACTGTTAAGAGTATAACTTTCATGTCACGAAGTTTTTCAATTACATTCATAGTGAATTTGACATATGATTCATCGGGCGTCTATTTCATCGCCCCCAAAACTTTTACGTCACAGTTATCGACAACAACTGGTTGGATTGTATCGAAGTCGCTCGGTTGAACAAACTCATTAGCTGTGTGTCGTGAATAATATATGGGACGATTTTTGGCGTCAGATTCCAGAAATGATTTTCAGGTCGGCTCGATACATTTAAATTCGGTCCATTATAGCGAGCGAAGGGTCCAGCGGGATGTATGATTGTAAGGTCAAAGGTAAATAACCTGTGGTGTGGTGCAGTGACATTTCAATACGCTATTAAGGAAATCAACTTATGCACTTGAATTTCAACGGATTTCAATTTAGCGAACATATAATGATCTTAAATGTGCTTTTCTGCAAATAAAGTATTCAGTGATCTATTTATTTATTTTATTTACGGTACTTTGTTAGATCAAGTCACATTTGTGGGATTAATTTTATCAATTCACACTTTATTATTTACTATTACATACTCCAAATCGGGTTCATTGAACTGTTTATCTATGTCGCGCTGTTAATATTTAGACGCGAATGTTTCCGCAGCTGCCTCTCAAGTTCGAACCTGGGGATTTTTCGCTAATCGACTACAATATGTCATGAGTGGAAAGTACTGCGCAGTTTTTTTTTTATATAAAAATATAATGTTTTCTGTTAGTCATGCCATTGAAGTTTTATTGATTAACAATGTAATAATAAAATAGAAAATATGATTCCAGAATAATACAAATATGAAAATAACGTACTACCAAAGGCTATTAAATTCAGAAATAACAAAAACGGTAAACTTAGATACTTAATTGACAAGTCATTTAGCTTCAATTGAAATATATTTTGTCATTAAAACTAAATTAAATTGATCGGTAATTGCTTTCTTAGTTTGGTTATTATCGTTAATTATAAATGTCTGAGTAATAGTCACGGTTCCAAAAAATTATCAATTTTTAATTTTAACTTTGCCTTATCAGTTTCAATTTATCTGTTAATATGAAATGCCGCGGTTTTTGATATCTATTTATTATGTTTCAGTCGGCATTTAGGTAAATTGATGCAATCGTAACATATAGGCCGAATCACAGACGTCAGATTGTTACAATCGATCACAAACTGGTAACAATATGTCCAAAGACTTGCTGACCTAACATATATTATTGATTTATAATCGCGACAATATCTCTAAACGTGTTATTACTACCAATAAAATTAATGATGCCTATTAATAGTAAATCTTTTGAAGTAATAATTGATAATATTTGGATGTCAGTTCCAAGCTGATGAGATTTTTCATTGATATTATAACATTTACGACTCCAAATTTGATATTACACAGTAGACTACAAATTTTAATAAATCCCAACTTTACTTTTATTTCACGACGAAGATCAAATAAGGCGTATTTGATTAAAAAGTGACGAGATGAAAAAGTGTATTAACAAACGTATAATCTGAAGTTTGTCGACGACCTCCATAGTCGAGTGGATAGTACAATGGTTTCAAGGTGTCATCATTGAGGTCCCGGGTTCGAATCCCGGTGAGGTAGACCAGTAGATGTTTGTGTGATGAATGCGAGCATTTGTACCTTAGTCATGGTTGTTAAAATATACATTTGTATCAAAATTATTTATATATGTATAATATATGTATGTCTATCCGTCACCCTAGATCCCATTACACAAACCGTGTAGAGCTTACTTTGGGCTAGGCTAATGGGTGTAAATTCAAGATACTTATGACAGTGTTTCTACGATACCTAGCTACATGATATATTATAACTCATTAACTATATAACTCATGATATATTAGTTACCAAGTTTGTCATCGAGATGAAAACCGGGAATCACATTTTTCACAACGACCACAAGCCGAAAAGCAAAATGAAAATGCCGTCGTATTAAAAATACCGGGTCGAGTCAGGCGCGGCGAGGGATTAAAGTGACGTCAATCCGAGTTTAATCTACGTTTATCATCGTACACCAGCGGGGATTGGCCAATAGTTACACCGATTGACAATTTAATCCGTACATCCTATACGTATATGATCAATGACGGAATCCAATTTTTTCGTTACAGACACAAGCGAACATCCCTGTTAATCTTGCTTCGAGGAAATGCTCAGATTATTAGTTATACAAGCACTAATTCCCAAAATGATTTGGCTCCCGTAATATTGTCTTCTTCCTATACTCTTATCCTTCAATAAATCAACATTATCCTACACTCACAAGATTATGTATTTTAGGTAGTATTTCTGTTAATACATTATACAACATACATACATACAACGTATGTAAGTTATTAAATCGTCTTTCGTCTACTAAATAGACAAATATATATTAGTATACTGATATATGAGAAACTTAGCTTACTGTACCGCAAAGGTAGTTTTTGCGACTTCAAAAGGCATCTCTTAGATTTTACAGCTTGTGTATTATTAACAAAATCATTTTCTTGTCGCTTTTCATACAATTTTTAATAATTTAAAAGTGTTATATTTATGATAATGGGACATTATAATGTATTCAAGTGACAGAATGCTTTTAAGCAACCGCAGTACTTTATGGATAAAATTCGTGAGTGCACAATTACGAAGCGAAAACTTATTTAATTCTAATTTGACTTAAAATGTAATCCAGAAGCATTCCTGTACAATATGTTTGTTGATCCAAATCAAACAAATTATTTTTAGCGAAATTCCAAGATCCCATAAAAATAAACTGACTTGATAAGGAAACTTTTTCGCTAAAAGAAAAAGAAGTTACTGCTAATGAAGCGTGAATAATCGCGAGAAAGCTTTCAAGCAACTAATGTTTGGAATTTCAAGTGTTCAAGCAATTTAACTCTGGGATGCCATACCTAAATCTCTGGGGTAATTCCTCCGTCTGGCAATATTTCAAAAGAGCACTTAACATTATTGACATTAGACACGAGAAATTGGAGATACGGGTGCGCAGGGCAAAATTATAATTTGGCTACTACTTTGAAATCAAGCAACTCCATCATCTGTACTATTTTATTACTTGCATCGAGATCAGTAAATACAATTTAGTACGTATTTATATCATTTGGTCTTATAGCATCTTGGATCAAATTTATATGGTAATTGAATGTGATTGATGAAGACTCCATCGTAAAAGAGACGTTTCATAATAATATTATTTTAGAAGCGAGTTGTATTGATAGAATGTGTATATGTAAATGTATATTTTCATCGCTTATTTACTAATCTATCTCATTTATTATTCCTGTCGCTTCAAAACCATCTCGCTGTACAACCACATCTAAATCAACCGCTTTGTTCAGTCTGTCTCGATTTACGTCAGCATTATTATCAGCAAATCGGAAATGGCGTAGCTGAAAGCCATTCCTATTCGCACTTATTGCATGGTCGACATAAGAATCATCTATCGTGCCAGTTTGTTGAAAATTCAGTTTCGCTCGGAATATATTGGTGGTAGACGCAAAAATGGGCGCAAATATACCCTTGCACGAAATCGCGATTCCCGAAACCCCTATTTACGTTCGCAGGTATCGTAACAGTGCGCGAAGTTTTTATGTGTGTGTTTTGTATTATTTTCCCTGAAATCGGAGGTTGCACATCTGGTGCACACTGCGACCGGGCCTGTTTTTATTGCCCTGTTATGACTGCAATCCGAAACGCGGCCCGCACTGTATTTTTACTTATTTTATTTATTAACACGCTGTGTTCCGTTGCGGTAAATTAAATTTTTGTGTGGTGTAGGGTTTGTTTTAAAATTTGATTACGTGTCAATGTTCCTGCGTTGGCGATGCGTGGAGTTTTGTTTTCCCTCCTTATTGTTGTAGTGGAATTGTTTTGTAAAGCGCAGTAGCTTAATGATCAGATTTTATAAATGTAACGCGACTACATTTAAATACGAAACTAAACTTGAAATACATTATCTAAGTTTATATTAAGTTCTATAATTGAATATCAATTACAAATACTGATCTTTTGTTCAAATTGACAAAAGATCAGTATTTGTAATTACTATTTTAAATCTTGATATCTTTAATTATCCTATTGTATCAATCTATCGTCGTAGGTTGGCAGTAGCATAGGTTTTGGGTAGACTGCCCTATGTTAAGTAGCGCCCTGAAGCATCTTAGATCATGTTGGCCTAGTGCAAGTTAATTAATATTATAAATACATTTGAATTCTTCGCAGATCTATACAGGTTTTTCAACGAGTTTTTCTTTACTACATCAGCTCCAAGTCGGATAAATGTAGGCAATTATGAAATTTGAATATTGAATAACATGTTGGTACAAAGTGGGTCTAATGCCATTCATACCGTTTAAAAAACAAGTTCAGAGAGTAAATAAGAGTACACTGTTCAGAATTGTTCTTATTTCAATGATATTTTTATTCAAACTGACAAACAGAATATATATCGTGTAAATGTAACAAGAAATATTTTTATTAATGATCAACAAAGAAACAAATACATGACACCTATTCATCCAATTGATTTTGTTATTGCTCCAATTTACACACCTATAGGTAAAGATGCTCGTAATCCAGTTGACGAATCTGCCGACTTTTTGTTTCAAAATAAACAACTCACGCGGGAAGCGTGCGATGATAATAGCAAGGTTGACGGTTGAATGGCCTTTGTATTTGAATTATTACAGTCATACGTTCGTGCGACAACGTTACACACAAACAAATTGCTGCCAGTAATTTAATGAACTCTTCTGTATTGTCTGGAAATCAAATAGGAGTCTAGCTGGAATAGTAAATTAGCAAATAACGTTAAGGTTGATTTTGTAATAGTCTTTTATTATAACTATAAATTCTAAGTTTTCAAAAATAGTTATATCACTTTTAAATAACATTTGAAAGTCATTAATGAATTAACTGTAGATATCTCACTATTTAAAATGGCTTTAAAAAAATAAATCGGCCCCTTAATAGTTTGGTACCCGAGTCCATAAATTCGCTTATAAACTGTATTCTTCGAGAATGAATGTTTTGAAAGAAAAATTCCTGTATTATAGTTGGAACTTATAGTTCCTACGCTCCATTGTAAAGCGGTTGTAGTAAAAATATAAAATATAACTATAATTAAATTAACAGTAGTAACTTAACAGAGAAAAAGACGCTATCTTTTTGTTGGTCGTAACTATCTACAACCAAATTTCTAAATAGGTAAGTCTAGCATAATCAGTTCAGAAAAAGGTGATTTCGAAATTATAATTATAATGGACTCGACATATAATGTATATTAACTTGATAATTCACATATATAATGTAATATTTCGTTCTAGTGTCGGTTGCGTTGCTTTTGCTTCGCGTATATCGTTCGTACGATAAGTTTGTAGGACATTGCCGGAGTCATGTGGCTGGCATGATTTATCAGTTTTGCGTATTGCGAATATCTCGTTTGCATTCAAAGTGATATTATTATTTTTATCGGTAAGACTAGTACAGAGCCAAAAACAGACGATAATATTAAAGTATATAATAATTCTTTCTTGATAAATCCAAATAGAAATAATAGAATGCCAGAAAAGACGAGACCGACTTCGAAATACATTAAGAAGAATTAGATAATTTACATAATATTAGGACACTTGTAACACCGATAAATTAAATGCAAATGAAAACAACAATAATAGAAAGTAAATATACTAAAGCGCGCAGCAACAAGATTGATAGCTTCGACTATCGTCCCCAACGATGTCGCGGTGTCTGAATTTAATTTGCCCAATCTTTCGACCGTTCGTTAGGTCCAAATAAATTGTGCCCGAGGCCTCGCCTGCGCCGCCCAGTTCAGGCTAAATCTCCATACTCAAATTATTCACTCCAGCAATCCGGTTAAAGCCTCCGACCAACACAGTTGCAGTCCATTCGTGTAATATTAAATTATAGTACCCAAAGTAAGGCATTTCGAAATGGAAAATGGAATGCATCTGGGCATTTTGGCTATAGCGAAGGGGTTACGTTTTATGTTTCAATGGACCTGGGTTGCAAGTCCATTTGCATTTTCTAGATAGATAGGGGTTTCAGTAATAGGTTTATCCGCAAATAAATGGGTTTGGCGAAGTAGTAGCATTTGCGATGAAAAGCTTAATTGAACACAACATGTTCAATGTTACTATCAGAAATCGTATTGCGTATATGATAGAATAGAAATACTTATTTAAGTATATATTGTATAAAATCGAACAGATTTCACATTAATAATTATTTGTCATTAACATAACTCTTTATTGCACACTAAAAACAAAAAATATTGATAAAAATAAACAACAAATAGCAAATGCACAAGAAGCGCCCTTATTGCTAAACAGCAATCTCTTCGAAGCAATTTTGGACAAGGGAAGTACTAAAAGGAGATTCAAATAGAGAATGGATGCATTAAGTGTACAGCACAATAAGCTATAACTATTTTAAGTTAAGGAATCATTGACAGGAAGTGAAGTCTTAAACGACTTGACCCTTTTCAAAGTTATCCATGTTCATAAATTCATTCCCTCTATTATAGAAATTGTATTAAACCATCAGAGCTTCCACGCGAAATGGGCAGACAAAACAGGTTAGCTGCCATGTATACCCGCACAAAGTGGATTGGCTTCTCTCGAGGCAAGCATTTCGTAAGGGATTGGATCTTTCTAAAATATTTGCTGTTAAGGCTCCCCCGTTTTAGGAGTCGACGTAATTTAACTACGATCAAATCGTGTGTTGTAAAAGCAGATGTGATGTGAAGAAAATAGTGGCATTATTTAAAGAATGGGTTTCTTGAATATTTATTTGTCTAATATTAGCAATTAAACGATTTTCATGATAAAATTGAACGCAATGAAACTGTTAATTGTCATTTCATTTAGTTTTTGTAATTCCATTAAAAGAAAAATATATCTTTCCAAGTACACGAGTATTTTCGCCGAAAATTGCATAATAATTCTTATTAACAGTACCGGCTTCTGCTGTTCTGTCTCCAACTAGACTCATCATACTAAACAGCTTAATTAAGATTTAAAGCTTCAAAAGTTTCAAATTTATACGAAATGTCTTTTGGCTATAAACCGTATCTGGTGTTTATGCTGCATCAAATGGAGATAACACGAACTTTACATCCTGAGTTTAAGTTAGTGTCATTGTTTTGTAAGTTACAAGTCTAAGCGACATTTCACAACAGCGCTTTGCTTTAACATTCATGAATATCTTTAAGACCCTTGCTCTGAATATTTTGGACCTCTCAACGAACTTACTGAGTTGATGCTTATTGGCTTTTAGGGGGCTGTTTCTGTGTCTAACATTCTTTGACGCTTGAATAGTTTAGAACCAAACTTGAAAAGACAATCTGAAACATTTCCATTTCTAAATTGGACGTGCAAAGGAACTCTCAAGTCAGAAGTCATAAGTGTTTGAGAAATTCCCAAAAGGCTGACAAAACCCGCTTCTAGCTCGCGACATGCAAAGCGTCGCATCAAAAGAAGAACAAGAAATAAAATGGAAATGGCTAAAAGCAAATAAGAATGCTGGAGGAAACGGGCATACCTCAACTCGCGCGGAACAAGTTTACCATGGACATTATTTAACTTGCGCCTGCAGTAGGCACTGTATGAAAAGTATAGGAGTACAATTTTGAAGTCATCCCGATACGAGCGAGTTGGTCGACCGCGAAACTGCTCCGAACACTTGGCAAGAGACGCCTATTGGAAAAATAAAATGGAGGCAACAGTTTGTTGTCTGCTCGTACAATGTGCAAGGCTGTTCCATTGAAAGGAATTCGTTGAGAATATGTTTTCCGGCCAAGTTTCTTTAAACGATGCCATTTGGGTACAAATTTTAGTGACTGTAATAAGTGGATAGCTTTTCTTGGTGTTACCCAATGTTGCTTTAGCTTTATTTGTGTTGGTATCGTGACATACTTTTGACTTAGGTTCCGAGTCGAACGTACACATAATTATGTAAATAATTGTCAACTTTATAATATCTTTGCCTAATTGTAACAGCTCGCATCTGATATTAAAAACCTTTAAGATCACATTGCTAAGCATGATTAATTAGCTGACCATATAACTCAATGAAGTTTGCCGAAATTTCAATCTTGCAACGATTTTGACAAATACTTATGTAATAAATTTTCATTGGAGTTCTCATAACTTGCGTCAGCCGAGGCAAACGTCTCGTTAACTTAATTAAGGGTTTCGAGCGGATTTGGATCTGATCTTAACCTTTTTCTGTTGAAACCATTTCTTTTTTGCAAATACTTTGTAATTTATTTGATTGACATTGACCGCGACTGATACTATTAAACTGTTAAATAAGCGGAGAACAGCTTCGACTTGAAAAAAGTTTAAATAATTAACAACACGTTCACTCGCTAATGTATTCTCTTGCATGTTCCTGATGGTATCAACTGAACGATGTTTTCTCCATACGCTACTGGTTCGTGTAGGTACCCAATTATTAGGAAATCCCATCTCCTGTAGCATGCTCTCTTATGTAAATTTGTTTCTTTTTCTTGGTATGCTTCACCTCCCTATGAATGGCCTTGATTTTATAATTAATGAATAGCTAATATAGTTCACGTATATATTATATGGATAGACACATAGTTTTAAATTTACTATGATATAAAAAATATTTATCATAAATACTTTGATAAATATTTATGATATAAATAAATCAACTTTCGTAAATACTTTGATAGACACTGTAAGAGTTGACACTTGACTTTTCTTCAGATTGTCTCCTATATAATAACTTATCCATTCAGGTCCATCTAATAATTGTCTCTACTTTCTGTTTGGTAAATTTTTATTTTTATCACTACATGTTTCACGCCGCACTTTTCCTTTTGTTAATACCAATTCTCAATTTTACTTTTGCTTGCCAGTTAATTCTTTTGAAAAAAATTGCGAGGCTGTTTTGTATCAATGAAGTTTGAGATGTTGAAACGCTTGAATTTCACAGGTTCAGCTTAAGTTTTTAAGTAGTTCAATTCGCGTTATTAGCCCGTCTGTCTGCAGTTGTTCTACTGAAATACAGTTATTGAAGATGCCAGAAGCAACCTCGTTCGTACTGCGATTTCTGTAATTGAATTGTTCTACAGCGTACCGTGTAATGTTTTAATACTGCACATCTCAACTGAGTATTTTTATTTAAGAGAGCGAAATGCTCATTTTAGAAATAGTTTGTGTTTTAATGAAATTTTATTTAGTCGAGCTGCTTCTATATTAAAAAGTTCATAATAATATTGTTTATCACTAGTTCACTGTATTTCCGTGCACTTGCAGAAAGAAATCTTTGATTGATTAAGATGAAGTTTTAATTTGGCCAAAACTACAGAATCATTGACAGGAAGTGAACACGGTCGTGATCATTAAAGGACTCCAGCGATCCTTTTCCTGTTTTTTTTCATATTTCCTTTTCTTTGTCCCATAATCTCTGAAGTGAAAAATTTTTCTTACATAGTTTTTTTTTTGTGATGACGTATCAACTTATTATTCGCTACGATAAATCTTGTATCTTCTAATCCAACTTGTACTTCAGAACATATATTAACTTTAATGTGTCAATAATACTGATATAACTTATTGACTTGTCAATTTGCTGTTATAATTAACATCAAATGTACTTAACTACGATATAGCATTTGACCAGTCTATATTTATTAAGTTATCAGTTTTCGTTTAAAGACACATAGTTGACATTCTTACGGTAAACACTCATTATAATATAATTTGGTTCAAACATCTTATCTTCATATCCCCTGCTCTGGAGCAGGAGACAAAAGTTTGAATTAAACCAAATCCCGGGAAGACTTTGTTACGGCTCCAAAGACGTAATTACGTCGGCGTCAGAGGTGGGGTCTTAATAGAATTCCCTATTGCTAGCGTTAAGGAAAATTATTATTATTTAAGACTTTACGTAACGATCGGGTGTTATATGATGATCTTGCTCGAGTGAACTAAATAAATAAAAAAAATTGTCTGTTCATATATAAAGTTATAAATAAATTAATATTTCTTACACTCACACCAATTAGCCTAGCCCAAATTATTATTATATAAATTCATTATTAAAAGAGAATAAAGGGTACTTTGGCTTAACAAGTAAAGGCTGAAAAATGCAGTTAGATTTTCGATTGTATAAGTACTCGGTTAAGGACGCAATTTTTTCATAACTCAGTTTTTTATTGAATATTTTGTACATTTTATGACATGCAGATCTTGAACATAAATAACTTGAAAGTATAATATAACCTTGATAGTGTATGGTAATATTGTTAGTAAATTTAAACCATTGTCATGATATAAATATTAAAATAAATAAATATTTCATACACACAAACCAATTAGCCTAGCCCAAAGAAAGCTCTGAAGGCTTGTGTCATGGGATCAAGGATAACGGATAGACATACATATATAAATAAATTTGATAGATATATATATTACCAACGATGATTAAGGTACAAATGATCGCATTCATCACACAAACATCTGCCCTCACTGGGATTCAAACCCGGGACCTTAAAGATGACGACACTTTGAAACCGATGTACTAACCACTCAACCACGAAGATCGTTAAATGTTTTTTGTGTCAATGTCAACTTTAGAAAAAAATTAACTCAACTAAATATTTAAAGTTGCAGCAAGCAAGCAAGCAACATTTAGTATTTAAGACATATTAAAACTACTTCGTAAATCACGGTTTAACTAATTTTCGGTAGAAGCTTGTATGGTAATGTATATCATATATTTTTTTTAGTTTTGTCTTTATCTTATTTTAGAAGTGGGAGGGACACATTTTACCACTTTGGAAGTGTCTCTCGCGTAAACTATTTAGCTTAGAAAGAAATTATGTTACAAACCTCAATACTATTTTTGAAGACCTGTCCATAGATACCCCATACGTATGTGTTTAATAAAAAAAAATTTGGGTTTCAGTTCTAATTATGGGGAACCCGCAAAATTTTTGTTTTATTTTTCAATTTTTGTGTGAAAATCTTAATGCGGTTCCCAGAATACATCTACTTACCAATCGCAACAGTATAGTTCTTATAGTTTCGGAAAAAAGTGGTTGTTATATAACGGAACCCTAAAAATGATCTATACTGTTGTTTATAACTTAGATGATGATTTAATTTTTTAAGATATTTGGCATTTTTGGACAATATGAATAAAAGATTTAGTTACTCAATTTTCAAAAACAACCTGAACTCAAGAGCGTCAATTAACAAGAGAGCAAAAATGTAATGAATGCAGAAAGTTCCCGAAGTAACATTCTCTGGGATCGCATTAAGCAAAGATGTGGAGTAAAACGCATTCATTTCTGTAATACACTTCAACCTAGAATAAAACCAGCGCTCTCGCAGATGGAAATTACCAAGACACATTCGCAAACTGTACTCATCCAACGGAGTATTTACAGAAAAACCAGACAAAGATCAGCATAGTCTGCTGATGTTTTATGAAGTAGAAAATTTTAACTTTATCCTCATACTTTGCTTTATGATAATAATGCCATTTATTACGCATGTAAAACTCTTGGATTGTGAAGTTGGCCCGGGCTGGAAAGTTTGGAGCGCTCAGATGTTACCAGAAAGAGTACAAACACGTCTCCGCGAACTATTTCTGTTGATTCAAGCTTGGGGCATAAAAGGAACTCTGAACTGCAAACGTTTGTAAATAATATTTACTTTACATTTCAACTAAAGCTTATTTTAAATATTTTTCTGTATATTTTCATAATTGTGTATATAGTATGTGCATATATTTAATGCAATAACAGTCAATTCGTTTTCTCAATTCGTCTGTTTCATAAAATAGAATATGTATTCTTTGCTTATGGATATGTTATTCCTTACTAGCTGTTCATAATATGATACTAAGTAACAAGTAAGTAGAAACAAATCTACCATCTGTGCAGACGAAGTCGCGAACACCAGCTAGTATCTTTATAAATTGTAGCCTATTTCAATAAAATCCATTTAGTAGTTTTTACGTGAATGAGTGACAAACATCCACATATACTCACAAACTATCGCGTATATAATGTTAGTAGGAACAATTCTCACTATATTTTAATGAATTGTAGCCTATGTGTTATTGTGATGTACAAGCTACATTACTGTAAAGTTTCATTAAAATCCATTTAGTAGTTTTTACGTGAATGAGTGACAAACATCCAAACTATCGCGTATATAATCTTAGTAGGAACAATTCTCACTATATTTTAATGAATTGTAGCCTATGTGTTATTGTGATGTACAAGCTATATTACTGTAAAGTTTCATTAAAATCCATTCAGTAGTTTTTACGTGAATGAGTGACAAACATCCACATATACTCACAAACTATCGCGTATATAATGTTAGTAGGAACAATTCTCACTATATTTTAATGAATTGTAGCCTATGTGTTATTGTGATGTACAAGCTATATTACTGTAAAGTTTCATTAAAATCCATTCAGTAGTTTTTACGTGAATGAGTGACAAACATCCACATATACTCACAAACTATCGCGTATATAATGTTAGTAGGAACAATTCTCACTATATTTTAATGAATTGTAGCCTATGTGTTATTATGATGAACAAGCTATATTACTGTAAAGTTTCATTAAAATCCATTCAGTAGTTTTAACGTGAATGAGTGACAAACATCCACATATACTCACAAACTATCGCGTATATAATGTTAGTAGGAACAATTCTCACTATATTTTAATGAATTGTAGCCTATGTGTTATTGTGATGTACAAGCTATATTACTGTAAAGTTTCATTAAAATCCATTCAGTAGTTTTTACGTGAATGAGTGACAAACATCCACATATACTCACAAACTATCGCGTATATAATGTTAGTAGGAACAATTCTCACTATATTTTAATGAATTGTAGCCTATGTGTTATTGTGATGTACAAGCTATATTACTGTAAAGTTTCATTAAAATCCATTAAGTAGTTTTTACGTGAAAGAGTAACAAACATCCATCCATACAAAGTTTCGCGTTGTACTACATATTTCTTGTCGATAATATCTTAAGCAAAGTTGTAAATACTAATCTATCTGCTTCACCACTCGATCAACGAGCAATAACAACGATTGCTACTTCTACAGCAAATCTCTGAGACAATATCAAATAAGTTAACCCCAGAGAACGTGCTATTAGAAATAAAAAGCAGCCATAACTTGCTCCAGTAACAGTTCGCCGAAACATTCTCGTGGAACTTTCCGGAACAATAGTTGAAGATGTTTGTTCGAAACTGGTGTTAATCTTGCGCCGTGTCTGCGGTAATGATATTGCAAATTGCATTATGAGTGCACTGTTTGTTCTTTATATTCATAACTTTGAATTTATTGTGCCGTATAAATTCGTGGGAGTGCAAATAAATTTCGCTTTTTGCTATAACTCGGTTGGTGCTGCGGCGGGAAGTTTCGGCGGCCGTTATCTTTCGTAGATGGATAGTAGTCGTTCAGCGTCATTGTTTTTTGTTGAATTCCACAATTCTTTTGTTTTTGACTAGCTGGTGCTCGCGACTTCGTCTGCGCAGCATTAGTATTTCGAGTGGTATATATTAGCATCATCATCATCAGCCCCTCTTCGTCCACTGCTGGACATGAGGCCTCTTCGAGTGTACGCCACTGAGATCTATTTTCGGCTTCTCGCATCCAGCTCCTGCCAGCCGTCCTGCGCAAATCATCACTCCACCTTGCCTGAGGACGTCCTACACTACGTTTGCCGTTTCGCGGTATCCACTCTAGAGCACGTTTGCCCCAACGGCCATAGGTTCTACGGCTAACATGGCCAGCCCACTGCCACTTCAGTTTGCTAATCCTGTGGACTATGTCGATGACTTTGGTTCTCTGACGTATCACCTCATTTCTGATGCGATCCCTCAGAGAAACGCCGAGCATAGCCCTTTCCATAGCCCGCTGAGCGACTCTAAACTTGTGAACTAGTCGTGCCGTCAGTGTCCACGTTTCGGCTCCGTAAGTCATTACGGGTAGGACGCACTGATTGAAGACTTTCGTCTTTAGGCACTGTGGGATCGACGACGTAAAGACTCGACGTAGTTTCCCAAATGCCGCCCAACCCAACTGAATCCTCCTATTCACCTTGTTCTCTTCAATCGAAAAAAAAAATAATACTCAAATTTTGAAACGAATTGTGTAGATTGAGTTACAGATGTACTTTACATAACATTCACTGCATTAAATAATGTCTGTTTTATCTTCACCGTCACCTCCGCTTATCACAATCACAAACAGTAATAAACTAAACAAGCAATGGGAACTAACAACTCCCAAATGCGATGCATTCGCATCCATTAATTGCAAAGTAAATATTGTTTAATGAAAACACTGCCGGTGTTTTCTTTCGAGTTGCTTAAAAAGTCAAATAAAGAATGTTTGAAAAGGGATCGATAAGGCCCAGGTGCATTGAACGCATAAAAGTGTACCCACAAACTGTCCGCATTATATTTCCAACGTTAACATAAAGAGACAGCACAATGTCCAGGACAAATTGAATTACGTTTTAGACTAAACATTTGCAGAGGCGTCCCGAGATATGATCACGATTGTATTCGGGAGTTTGAAGGCTAGAAAAAGTTTAGCGAAATCGCCAAAGAAATTTTAGTTGACGATAAAATTTGTGTTGTAGTTTCCAACGATGTTTCGTGCGCAGGCTAAGAATTTTACGTTAAATACGTCGTTGATGATCCTAAGCTGTTGTGCGATCGTGCGCGACAGCAAGATGAGATTAAGCACGGACGGGTGACTAATTGTCAATAGCTACGCATTTTTGAGAAGCATTTAACTTCTGGCTTAAATTGGTGTTGTAATGCTCTAGAACGTATAAAAAAATTATTGGTAATATTTTACAATAAACTGTTGTTACTATTTACTTGTTTTGATGTCGCCATTTCTGATGATCTGTTAAAAACGATGCTATTTGAGGATTTTACAATTACATTTTAAGTTTATTTATTCTCGTTTGTTGAGTTATCGAAAATTGTTACAATACATTTTGTTTTACAAACATGTACATAATTTAAATCTAAATGTACAATACACATAAATACAGCATGTATTACAATTCAAGCGTCAGTAGACACAAAAATTTAATAACAATAAAAGGACAAAAAAGGATATTTAAAATAAAGTAATGGATCAAAGATTTGTTTTTTTCTGATCTGGGAGTTATATCAAATGAGACATCACAATAGAGGCATATCCAATTGAGTACTGAAGCGGTAACTTTGTTGTACGCGGTGAAGGTGGCAATAGCTTATCAATCACACGATGAACATATCGAAAAGGTATTCGGAACTTAACCAGACCCACCAATCGAGAATCTATTAAATTCGTCAACAATTTTAGTAAAAGTCCAATAAATCTCTTTAATATTTCTTGATTTCTTTTTCAAATTGATGAGTGTGGAGCTCTTATTGATAGACGCTTCTCAGTATGTTACTAATTGTTTTATCCAGACATCCTTTTTTTGTTACGCTGAGCAAAATGCATTAAATTGCATACCCCGGCTGCGGAGAGCCGGTGGTAGGGCTCTTCTCCCCAGAAGGGGAAGAACTACCAACTAAAAACCTTAGCGATGATCGTTCTCAGGCGTTTTAAGGGGCCCTCAGGATCGAGTGTCGCATCTAAGGACATACAGATTATCTAGACATCCTAATGGCCCGAGCTGTCGCATACAAGGTGAAGTTGTCGTTAGTACGACACAAGTAGTCGTCTCGATGTACGCACGCAATACAACATTCAATAAACATTGTGTGGTAGAGCATAAAAAATCGGCTATTGGCAGTCGACTCGCATTGGCTTACTTGAACGTGATTCGCAAGTGAATAAGTTGGATGCAGAGTCGCTTCAAGCGATATACGTACGTGTAGTGCCTTTAGAAATGATGCATCTCAAAAGCATAACGGATAATGTTATTCTTGAGTTAGACGGTTTAACTGATTGGGATGGAATAGAAAAGGAATTTGGTAGCGAGCGGGAGTAAGACGAGATTCTGGATTATTACGATGAAATACAATAGAGAAAGCAAACAAAAAATAAAACTTCTTGTCATTGAGTTTGCCTTTTATTGTGGTCTGTTTTGATAACAGTTTTTCTTAATATACAATTAAGAATACATGTATATATAGGTACATAAAAAGGATCCAAACAATATAAAGTAATAATTGAGCAATATTTTTTTAGAATCACCGCTCATCCCTTCAAGATCATTGTTATAAAGCTGGGTGCGTTTTTGAAATATTAAGAATTTTTCACTCAGTTCTTTTTTATATATAAAGATATATATTTACAATTACTTTGGTATAACAAACTCCATTATGTTATTTTGTCAAATGGGTCGTTACTACGTAACTACATCCAAATAAACCAGTGTTTTCTAAGAAACGAAGAAATGTCGTGTCTGTTTTACATAATCTATGATGACCAAACGCAAGCCGATCTGGCCGCCCCGCTGGAATATATTATATGCAGGAAATCACGATCCAGTATAGAATCCAATTTATCTTATCCAAAATCATAAATTTTACTGTAATGATATTTCACGTCCGCTTCAAGCGTAGTTTATTTACTACAATTTTTGCTAGGCGGAACATTTACATTGAACCCGTGTCTTTCAATGATTAATGGCCGGCAACCCCTTTTGGTTTTGGCTTTTTTATGCTACTTACGGGTTATTTTTTAACGATTGCATTCAATATAGTGATAGGGCTCCTTGTTTTATTTATAACTTTTTTAATGACATGCTCCAACCAACCAGCACCGTTAAGATACTGGCTTCAAACGTGGACGCCGAAAACCGTGAGCTGTAGCATACCAAGGGAGATGCAAAATTTGCTGTAAAATCATTTTTCTACTCTTTTATAATGTGATTCTCTAAGGCTTAGTCAAATAATGGAGAAAAACAAACCTATATCAATATTGTATTGAAAATAATTTAATATTCGAGATGTAAATTAAAAAAAGAAGCCATTCTACTAAACACTTTTTGATCTTACGATGTTGAAAAGTAAATTAACAGATTTTCTCTAGAAACTAGTATCTACATATCTCCTTATTACTGAAATACATAATCTTGTTGATTCAATGTCTCGATACAAATATTCCAGACGACGTCCAAACGTGCAACGTCCAATGGTCGTTATATCGAACCACTTATTAAGTGGTGAAACTTATCATTTTATCGTAAGTTTCACTTTATGTGATTTTCTCTTAAATACACACACATTAAAAGTTTCAATGGAAATTTCATTGAGTCAATTTTCGTTTTGCTATGAGCTTTGCGTTTTGTTGATAATGAGTTCCTCGAATCACCAATAAGATGATTCAGTGGCTAAGATCGTTTCGAGTAACACCAAAATTTTTTTTAGCTTGGAAATGTAAAGAAGTTATAGGAACTGAATTTCAATTGAATGAATTTAGTCGAAGAAGTCCTACAGAATTCATTTAGTGCAATAAATTCCAGAACCAATATAAATAGCTGTCAACCATTAATGCATTTAAAATGCCCAAACCTTCTTCTTTTTTCTCTTGCTCTGTTTCCAATTTTATTTGGGGTCGGCGCAATATGTCTTCCTCTTCCAATCTGCTCTATCACTTGCTATTTCGCCACTCACTCCCTTCTTCATTCAGATCATCATTAATACAGTCGATTGATCTTTTCTTTACTAGTAACATTAACTAACATTAATACTGTGATAGTAACATGATCATTCTCTCTTGTAAATACATGGCCATACCAGAATAGACCCTTTTCTCTTAATTTTTTTAATAATCTACAATCTATATACAGTTAATCGAATCAAACGTAGTAAAACTCCTTTTACTAAAGTCGGTTCAAATGCCATCAATGTGCATGTAAAATGCCCAAACCTACAGAGGAGAATTTAGATCTTTCTCGAATATAATTATGATTAAATAATAACCAGGACTATATAGGCACAGTTAATCCAATCAAATTTAGTAAAAGTTCTTTTACCAAATCCGTTTCAAAATTTTTCTTCGCTGGAATCAAACCGAATGTTAAAGTAAAGCTTTCTGCGAATTGTACATTTCATTATTAAGAAGGCTAGACATCTCGGCTAGAGAGCTGTTAGCTGTTTAAGAACTTGCTTTGCGCTAAGTGAATTGGGTACTAAGTAAACAGGTGTTGCTGACTTAGAATAAGGTAATACTTCTTAAGTAGATCAAAGAACAGTAATTTTTAAATTAGAGCCTTTGCTTGAAACATTACGAAATAATTCATAACGTGGTTTATTATATCAAGCACTCAAAAGTTAGGTTGGATTTATAACCAATAATAACTTAAGTGTATGGTGATAAACTGTATTGTTTCAAAACTGCTGTGACGAAACCGGCTTATGCCGTACGGGAAATACGACGTTATCGACAACAGAAGCCATTTGATATCGGTTCTTATGACGCATGCACAAGGTGGATTTCAGCCAGTTATCTTCAAAGTAGGGTGTTTTACTTCTTTACAACTGCCATTATGCGTAATCGAAAGGGCTCAATCAGCTGTTAAAAAAACCATTACGTTATCCCTTCATATTGATTTGAAGGTATAAGTACAAGTCATAAGAACGTGTTCGATAAATTATTTCGTACTTTAGAAACATATTTATGTACTTTCAGTTAGTTTGACGGAGCGTAAATTAAATTCTAAGTTTTCTTTTCGGTTTGCATTGATTTAAAATATTGACAATCAATACAGCTTTATGAAATACTAGCTTGTGTCTGCGACTTTGTCTGTGCAAGACACTTATCGTCATATTTTGGACTATTCACATAATATCTTGATAAATTGTCGCCTATGTTATAAGCTATTGTAAAGTTTCATCTCCAGAGGAGCATTTCCCCACGAAGAAGAAAAAGTGGTCAGTATAGACCACTTTGGGAACCATGGAAGATATATATATCACTACAAAGTATAAAAAAAAGTCGCTTTCTCTGTTCCTATAAAATATGTATGCTTAAATCCTAAAACTACGCAACGGATTTTAATGCGGTTTTTTAAATAGATATACCTAGTGATTGAAGAATTTTTCATTGACAATTTCAAAATACATATTAAAAAATCCATCAAGAAACCTTAGAGAAAGAACTCAGAAAAGATACATTGAAATTATTAGTAATAATTATTTTGGTCAGAGAACGCGCAGATATTTGATACCCAAATTATTTAACCAATTAAAGCCAGATATAGAAAAAAGTAGTAATAGAAATGTTTTTAAAAAGAAATTAAGGGCAATACTTTTGGAAAAATTGATAGTGAAAGTAGAATAAGTTACTGAAAGACAGAAATGTTACATTATATATTATAAAAATGTATTAAATGTAGAAATATAGTTAGTAATATATGTATGTAGTTATAATACAAGTACAATACACAAATATACATAGAATAGGATAGTCTGAAATATCTATAAATTATTATAATTGTTATTTAAGTTATTAGTAATATAGTTAATAAACAGTGTTATAGAGTGTATTAATTAATCGCTAACAAACTGTCTACAGTTTGGCGATACTATCGTAAAATTTAAAAAATGTAAAAAAAACAAAAAAATGAGGAAAGTTAATATGTATAATATTTTAACCTAATCTATAACACAATCCTATCTAACTTGGTGTAATATGTCAATACATTGCATACTAGTTTTTAGTTCGTCTACGGATACCACCAAATGTGTTATGGAGATAATTGGCTTATCTAAAATCCGCTGCTAGTACATCACTCGCGCCACACACAAAGCCATTAATACAGACAGAAGACATAAATTATAATTGGCGCCTGTAGGCAACTTCATACGAGGTAACCAAAGTCCACCAAATCGCCAAGGTCAAATATATGCCTCCGGCGTACTTTGATATTAGTATGAAATTTATAACTATCGCATGTATAATTTAAATTTAAATTTACCGCTCCGCTTATTATTATGATCCATATGTAGGGCCAGCTTGTGAGTTGAGATAGAAAAAAATGGTTACAACTTTTACAAATGTCTTCCCATTGTGGTAAGGTACGGCCTCATAATTTAACAATGTGAAAGTGCTTTGAGCACATTTATTATATCGGAATATGTAATTTAGGAAGATGACCATAACTCTGAATAACTTGATTCTAGTAAAGATGTAAATGGCAATCAAAATCTAAATATATAAAAGAAGAAACTGACTGACTGACATATCAACGCACAGCCCAAACCGCTGGTCCTAGAGATTACAAATTTGGCACGTAGGTTCCTTATAAGGTGTAGGGGTGCACTAAGGAAGGATTTTTCAAAATTCATCCCTTAAGGGGGTGAAATGGGGGTCCAAAGTTTGTATGGAGAAACAAGATTTGTTTGAATATTTTATTCGAGTACTCCTAACAATAAATGAGTAAACACGTCTTTCAGGATTTTTGAAAATTCAACCCCTAAAAGGGGGAAATGGGGTGTCAAAGTCTGAAAATCGACAATGGGTATTGTTTCTATGGTTTATCGGGTCGCTGATTACGAAAACAACAATGATTTTAAAATCCAAAGTGGCGGACGTGAAATAACATCTCCCCTGTCCCCAAAAATACGATTAGTACGCGGGCGAAGCCGCGGGCACAAGCTAGTTTTTTTATAAAAGGAATTGTTTCAGTTACTTTTCAACATATATGAAAAGATGTAAATTATAGTTTTTTTAATAAGTATAAGATTAAAGTAGAAAAAATCAATTGGAATATTGTTTGTTTATTAGCAACATTTAATCTTGATCCATTACTTTAATATTTGAAAAAAGAATCTACTTACTTTTGTCATAGTGTAAAATTTGAAAAAAGAATCTACTTACTATGACCATCGTGTAAAATTTAAAACAAATATCTACTTACTTTTGCCATAGTGTTATATTGGAAAAAGAATCTACTTACTTTGACCATAATGTAAAATTAAAAAAAAAATCTACTTACTTTTACCATAGAGTAAAATTTGAGAATTAGTGAACAGCTGTGTCCTTCTAATATTTAAGTCACGCTACCCTTCCACTTGGAAACCCACAAAATCTAATTGCTCGTTCCGAATCCACAAAACGACCTTCATCCGTTGTGGGAAAAGAAAATTCACAATGCACTAAAATTGTTTTGTACATTTCGTAGTCGCACGTATTTGCTAGCGGTACCGCTCCATAATCACGTTCTACGGAGGTAATCATTCGGAATATGGTATTTTTTTCATCAAACCACAAATAATAGCTTGTTTGCCCTGTAACGTTAGAAGCGTGAGGATTTGGGGCTTCGGCGCGGTTATCGGGTACCACTATTTTGCCAGCAAACACCTTACGTGAAAACACAGGCTTACGCGTGACAGGAAAAAATTGGCAGCTTAAAATGTGCGATTATGGCCGCTGCTGCCGGAAGCGGTGCGTAATGCTTTCTGGGTAAAAGGCGAGAAAAAAAAGTGTTAAATAGGGAATTATTTACAGTCTCTAACACAACAATATGAATGTTTTGCTTATCAAAAAAGTGCATTTAACTTATCAAAAAAGTGCATTCAACTTATCAAAAAAGTGCGTTCAACTTATCAAAAATGTGTATTCAACTTATCAAAAAAGTGCATTCAGTTTATCAAAATGTGCATTCAGTTTACTTTGTATATTAAGTATATTAACATACTAGTTGGTGCGCGTGACTTCGTCTGAGTAGGATTAGTATTTCGAGTAGGTTATATTAGTGTGGCGTATATCTTTATAAATTTGTTATCCTGATGTATAAACTATATTGTTGTAAAATTTCATTAAAATACATTTATACGTTTTCACGTGAAATGGTAACATATTCGTTGAACTTATGTTTGTTATGTTGAGGTAAGGTTGGTCTAAAATTCGGTATATAGAGGTCAAAAAATAGTTTTATTCACTTCAACATTACGTACTTATCTGGATATAGCGAACAACTTTGATTAATAAATATTGTAAAATTTTTTCGTCATAGGATTTTTGTCAACATAATTAATGATGTTTCGCTTTTTTGCGACCGATAAGAAACCTCTTACGTTTCTGAGTAATTTGCGTTTAACATTACTTTCCATCAAACAACAATGATTGTTTTACGAACAGAAGCGTGTCAAAACATGACGCGACATGAATCACATACTACAAGAGTTATATATTGGTGGGAACTTTATATAACGTATTCTAGGGGTTGTTCGCAAAAAAGTTTAAAGGTATATGTTATATTGACTCTTATGGACAATTCAAGGGGATTTCCAAGAATTTGTTGAATCGAGGAAGACGTTATATTAAGGTTGCATTGCATATGTATTGTTTTATGCAATTATAAAGTACTAATGATGCATTAATATTGATTTGACATCTAAGCTAAAATGGACATAATATACACTATTTAATTTCATATAATGAAATTTTTTTAATAATAATAATAATCTTTATTTTCCCATCACAAACAGTTTTTAAGATAACAGTTGAGAAAATACTTATATATGAAATAATGTTTGTGTGAGACTGATGCCTATGCTAGGCACGCGTGTGCCTGTATTACAGGTCATCAGGCTCGCACTCCTTGGTCCGCCAGGTATCCCGTACAGAACTTGATGTGATAAGTGATTAACAAAATTATTAATTACTAGCTGACCCGGCGAACTTCGTACCGCCTTAGCGTAGCTTTGATGCACTACTTTATTTTGTATAGTTGACCTAATGCTCTTTTAATATAGTCTATGGCTGTGAATGACGTTGACATTCGTATAAAAAAAAATTGACATTCTTAACGCGCGTTTTTTAAAATATGCAAAATTAAATGTATACTTTTCAATATTTCTGAGAGATTTTCTTAATATTTTTTTCCGTAAGAACCATCCTTGGACTTCCACAAACATTTAAAAAAAAGAATTATCGAAATCGGTTCAGCCGTTCACACGTGATGCCGTGACAACGCGAAACGGGTTTCATTTTTATATATATAGATAAGCTTTTCAGCACTAAAAATGAGCCAATACAAATAGGTAAGTGAACGAAAATAAAATAAAAACAATAAAATTTAAACAACAAAAAATGACTGTGAATGATGTCGTGTATAAGAATGTATGTGTGAGTTGATTAGGTTAGGTTAGGTAAGTAGGTTAGTTTATTTTGTAGAATATACATAGGTAAAAATGTTACACTGTTAATCAGTTCAATTGTTAGCCGTTTTTAATTATTGTTGTATATTTAATATTTTATCTGGGTAAAGTTATTAGGTTTTCAGTTTCTACATAATCGTGATCAAGCAGCCACATGGTAACCTTGTCCTTACATCCATGTAACGAGAGGGAGTAAATTTTAAGTATAGCATTGATTTTATTATACAAGTAGTCACCTAGAAAGCATGCAAATCTCTGAGCAAATGATGTACTAAATGGTTGAATGGTACAAACAAATTGATTAATACTTTTTATAATATAAATATATTATTTCGCGTGACTACTAATGATTTGTATGCCTTTAATGACCGATATATCTTATATGATATAAAATTGTTTGTATCACCTCTATACTATTTATGTTTCGTTACGAGTTTCGTAGCAAATCTGCACCCCCCACAGAAACCTGTACGTTGTCATGTGGCCAGATGGTCACTATACCCAAATAAATTCAATGCTGTAATTAAATCATGATACTTGTATCTATATAACCCATAAACGCATATGATTAATTATCTGTAATAGTATACACACATACATATGTAAGTTTTTATTAGCTACAGTTATCAAGGGCCAGTGGAAAGGTAAACGTATGCCCTCAGACACTCAGAGAAGGTTAAGCACACAATAATTTTCAATGTTAACACAAATTGCACAATAACCAAGGAACATTGCACAATCGTGACAAAAAATATATATAATAATGATATTGTTCCATCTAGTTAACAAACTGGGCCCTTTGTAGTAAGTACTGTAGAGCGATTTGCAATTCTGGCATTCTTGACTTTGATTCATTCCACCTTTATTATTTCTGCGTGGCTTATTTCGGTTGTTGAGTAAGTTTGCTTGAAAGTCAAGAAGATTATTTTGAATAACTCAACCCAATGGAAATATTTGCGTTGAAAGTCAAAGCTTTGCAAAATACTATAAACGTTAAGCTTTATGCTGGACTTAAAGCTCTTCGAAAACGTTTAGATTCCTGGAAAAGACACCTATGATTATAAATTCTGTTACATATAAAATTAATCAAACAGCACTGGTTAATGTCCAGATTGAAATTCGGAAGGGTCAGACTTATTCTTACCTTGTACCAATTCGTTTTTAATTTTACGAATTTCATAATCGTGAGGCAACTACTTAATGCTCGCAATTCTTCGATTTTTGTCGAAGACCCTGGTTTTTCTGCGTATTTGGTAATTTCTGATTTGATAGAACGATGAATTCTTCTTCGAGATACGCTGTAATACTGAACAATTTGGTTCGAAATCAACTAGTTTCGGAGTCTTGTTCAAACTACGTGAGGCCACGCGCCTTTTAACAATACCTTCTGTTGATTCGTTTTTTATATTGTTCTTGTATAATCAAAATTTTAAATTTACCTTTGGAACCACCGAGCGAAACATTCGGGCCAAGGCTGAACACGATATGTAACACAGAATTGTCTGAAGGATTTTTTACATTGTTAGTTGTAAATCTCCCGAGTCCATTGGTATTCCGTTCGTGTTTGATTTCAATAAAGGATATCGAATGAGTTACCTGTTTAGAATCGCTTCGTAAGAACAGCGTGTTAGACTCAAAATCTATTTGCGATTCACTGATATACATTCGTGATGTTAGAATTATAATTGATTGATTGATTTTTTCTTACTTACTTGACACTTACCGTCTACTAATATTACATACTCAATGGATTTTAATGAAATTTCACTATAATATAGCGTATGCATAAATATTACACATAGGCTCCATTTTATAAAGATTTTGTGTGAATTGTCCAAAGTATGATGTAATGAAAGTATGATGAGATTGATGAGTGTTAAGTAAGTAGGAAAGAATCTACCATCTGTGCAGAGGAAGTCGCGGGCAATAACTAGTACCTATATAAATTGTAGCCTATGTGCTATTGTAATGTATAATAATTATTGTAAAGTTTCATTTAAATCCATGCAGTAATTTTTACGTGAAAGAGAAACAAACATACATCCGAAGAAACATTCGCCTTTAGTAGGGATGTGTATATTGTTTTCAGTCTTTATAAGCAGTATAGAGTATATTGTTATTAATACTGAACTCAAGTATCTTGTATTGTTACCATTATAGATATACTAGCGGACCCGACAGACTTCGTCCTGTCAAAAAGAGTTGTACAGTGCCAGTTTTTTGTTACTAATTATTTTATAGATAATGTCGCATAGCCAACCAAATCGCAAAAAAAGTCTAAATGACCTATTACATTTTGTGGCTATTCAATTTTGGAACGTGACATTAAATCCTCCAACGATGTATTCTGTACTCCAACGCACGCACGCACACTGTTTTGATAGATATGATTGAATTTCAACTCTATGTAGCGTTAATAAAGCGCAAATTGACTCTTTGATGTTAGGAACACACCTTCATTGCTTAGACAACAGTGAGTGCTTGCAATATGAACTTTATACAATAACAATAAAGCTCAACTCGACTGTACGTTTTAGTTAGAAAACGTTTGCATGGGAAAATAAAAGGGCTGTTTTTAGAGTTTTTCCGATAATTATTCGAATTTTTCCCTTAAAAACCATCCTTGAACTTCAACGAACATTTTAAAAAAGAATTGGCCAAATTGGTCCAGGCGTTGTTGAATTATGCGCTTACCAACACATTATGCGATTCATTTTTATATATAAGATATTTAACGTGTGGCTATTGTAAAGCAGAGGTCATCAAAACAGTTACTGTTTTCTTAAAATGGTGTTGCTATAGTGAATTAACCGCAGACGCCTTAATTAATTATTGATCATACATCAAGCGCCAACATCATTGCTAATACAATCCTTACCGCGCTCTTATGCTGAACGCCTTAAAGATCAATATCGAACGAATCAATTGTTGTCAAGACCAAAGTAGAACAATAATAATCGGCTACTCGATATGGTCATCCCAATTTGGTATACAAATGCTGGTTGCTGACCTGTCTATATTATCTTTTATGACATTGTAATGCTCCATCAATATGATAATTTTTAATTTACTACAGCGTTTATGATATCGCTGTAAATCATCACTGATTCTGAACTTGTTACTGACCTCCATTCTGAGTTTATGGATTTATTTAAATCGTTGTTAATATTTGAGCATTTTTTGTAGCTACAATTTTAATTGGGTAAACGATTTTTTTCAATTCTATGTGTAATAAGAGTACTCTTTTAACTGAGAAATATTGTAGAACCAACAGTATACCTGCGCTTATTACTTTTGTAGATACATCGACATGTTTGCGGTATTGTAGCGGCTTGAAAACGCTCCATACTAGAAACACTGCAATCGAGATGTCATAATTCTGTGAACTCTCTTAATTTGTATAAGCAAAATTCAAAATACAATACAACAACGACGCTATCCGCCGTCCGTCTATGTATGCTTAGATCTTTAAAACTACGCAACGGATTTTAATGCGGTTTTTTTTTTATTCTTAAGGAAGTGATTCTGAAGGAAGGTTTATATGTATAATACACGCATTATATAGTAGGGAAACTGATAAATTTAGAGGTTTCTAATGTGATCTCGTAAATAAGCACTTTTTTGCGCTCATATTGCGAAAACGCTGGCTTAACCCTACGAGATAGACCAAAATAATGTGACGTTGTATTAGGTATATTTACAAAGCCCCGCGTGGGCCTCCGAGCGCCGAGTCTAGGTCGCAGAGGTCGGGCGAGATCTGTCTCCGCCGGCATTGATTGCGGCAATGCTGGCGGACGAGGGAGGTTGGAGGGCTGTGGCCTCCTTCTGTGAAGCAGTGATGCTCCAGAAGGAGGCCGCCGAGCGGGGTCGGAAGATGGCCGATCCCGCTCGAAGAAGGCGGCGCCGGGCTCGGTAGCACAGCTGCGGCGCCGCCGCGGGTCGCCGGCGGGCGCGAGGAAGTCGCGACTGCTACGGCGACCCGGGATGGACCACGCCCCTTCCGTGGGGGGGGGGGTGTCATCGATGGAGGAGACCGGGGGTGGTAGTGTAGCCTCCCCCGAGGAGGGCTCCTCTCTAGGCAGGGGAGCGGAGGCTGGGGGTTTCCGGAAGTAGCTTGATGTTCCCGGGGGCTCCCTACATGCCTGAGGAAGGCCATCCCTGAGGTTTTTAGTGGGTAGGCCTACCCCTTCTGGGGAGGAGAGCCCCACATAACCGCCGGCTCGCCACAGCCGGGGTATGCAATTTAATGCATTTTCCTCAGGGGAACAAAAAAAAAAGGTATATTTACAATATGCATTGCACCCATGCGAAGCCGGGGCGGGTCGCTAGTTCTATATAATGTTACATTTAATGTGAGAATGTAAGAAATGTGCTCGTTTCATTGGAATTACGTAAATATCTAATTGCACATTTTTTAGAAATCTAATAAGTTCAACTGAAATTTTTATATTGACATAATTTCATAAGATACAAATAGCTCAAATTAGATAGTTACAGTATAAGAACGGCCATATTCAGTTGTGATCGTCTACTTCATTAGATCGCTTCTCCATTGTTCTTTGTATCAATTAACATCTTGCTTAACGTGTCGATAAAATACAATATCCTCGATTGTAGTATCTGTATTTGTATATGAATATCGATTTGCGTTAGCCTTTGATAGCGCGATATCGAACGCGTCGAAGCGTTTGAATATAATCATAATAACACATATTTAAAATTCAGGTCGTGTGCTACTGTGAATAGGCGATTATAGCAAAAAGAAGTCAAAATTACGTATGTTTGAAAAGGTAGCGCTAGTTACTACCTCTAGGTAGCAGCAGAAGTAGGTAGTTGAATCGCATAATGACTATACATGCTGTTGCATCAATGAGCGGTTTCAAGGTCCCAGGTTCGAATCCCGGTGGGGGCAGATGTTTGCGTGCTGAATGCGAGCATTTGATCTTACTCATTTCTATCAAAAACATTTATATATGTAAAATATATGTCCGTCTATCCGTTACTCTTTATCATATAACACAACCCTTACAGAGTTTATTTTGGGGTAGGTTTATCAATTAAAACATACAAAATATTTGGATTTATCATCCTGGTGCCCGATTTGCTCCACTCAGGACACCTGTCGTCACATTTTGGACAATTCACCCAATATCTTTATAAATTTGTCTTAATTGTTTGATTTGATTTGTTTGATCAGAAAACATTATTCTATGATATAAGCTAATAACCATATTTTGTAATTTAAAAGATTTCACACTTTTCTAATTGAGTACATTAAAAAATTTACTATTTAAGTGCTTGCTTGAAAATGCATTGCAGAACAACTTGCATTTAAAACAACTTTTCGATCAAGTTGAAACTTATAATTACTGCTCTATGTATATATACATAGAGCATCGTCTCTACGATCTCAATCCTTGACTTAAGCATACGAAATTCACTTCCTTATAGCGTTACGCAGCTGCCTTTCCTCTAGACTTCCTACACAGCAAATAGCACATCACAGTGGCTGATACATTCAAATTGAATACAATATCCTTTGAATTCTTGTTTTCCCTTGATGTTGGATACTATCTTTGCTGACTTGAAAATATTGATAACACAATGATATGGTTGAAACTTCACTTTCTGCTCTTCTGCAAAAAAAATCCCAGCTTACAATATTGCTACAGACATATAGTTATATATATTTCTTACACTCACACCAGTTAGCATAGCCCAATGTAAACCCTGTAGAGGCTTCTGTTATGGGATCAAGGGTAACGAATAGACGTACATATATTATACATGTATATTTGATAGAAATATATAATAACAGCCATGACTAAGGTCCAAATGCATTTTTTTCATCGCAGTGGCGACACCTTAAAACCGGTATACCAACCCCTCGAATACGGAGATCATCAAGATGTTTGTTGAATTGCTATATTTGGTAGTGCATTATGGCTTATATATATTTTAGCGTATGTTAGAAGTATGGTTGTATGTTGTCGTCTTCTTAACCTAGGTCAACAGATAAGAAAGAAGTAAACAGGAGCTGTCAGAGTGACGTGGGGAATCGGGAAGTGGCGTCCAGGCAAGCAGCCGATATTATAGTAAACTAGCGACCCGCCCCGGCTTCGCACGGGTGCAGTGAAAAAATGGTTATGGTGGGTTATCCCTAAGAGATAGACATATAACATCGCGGACTTTTTTGTGGATTTTTGTATGTTGTACAATACTGTAGTACATTATTTTGGTCTATCTCCCGACCCCGCTCGGCGGCCTCCTTCTGGAGCATCACTGCTTCACAGAAGGAGGCCACAGCCCTCCAACCTCCCTGGTCCGCCAGCATTGCCGCAATCAATGCCGGCGGAGACAGATCTCGCCCGATCTCTGCGACCAAGACTCGGCGCTCGGATGCCCACGCGGGGCATTGTAAATATACCTAATACAACGTCACATTATTTTGGTCTATCTCGTAGGGTTAAGCCAGCGTTTGCAATATAAGCGCAAAAAAACGTGCTTATTTACGACATCACATTAGAAACCTTTAAATTTATCAGTGTTTCTCTACTATATTATGCATTTATTATACATACAAACCTTCCTTAAGAATCACTCTATCTATTAAAAAAAACCGCGTCAAAATCCGTTGCGTAGTTTTAAAGATCTAAGCATACATACGGACATACAGCGAAAGCGACTTTGTTTTATACTATGTATTGATTGATTGATTAGTAAACTTTAACAGTATTCAGTTATTTAACAAACACTTATATATGTCGTGTCTTTAAAAAATACACACATTCGGATGCTCATACATAAATGTTATTTTGTTAAATTTATAGATTACTGTAAGCTAGTGGCCGCGACTTCATCTGCGCATAAGTATTTCGAGTAACTTATATCATCATGGCGTATATCTTTATAAATTGTAATATATATGTTATTCCGATATATAAGCTATATTATTGTAGAGTTTCATTAAAATCCATTCAAGTTTTACTTGAAAGAGTAACAAACATCCATACATCCATACTTACAAACTTTCGCCTTTATAATAGTAGTAGAATATTCTTTGTACAAGAGAGCACTGCAGCTAAAATACAGGTTTTGTATGAAACCTAGTTTAGCGATAGTCATTACATATACATTAAAGTCATTACATATAAAAAAATAAACTTGCCGTTCCAACGTTCAGACTCCATAAAACTAGCTGTTCGTTCTTGGGGAAATGTATATCTATGTTTAACAAGCTTCCGCAAAGTGGCATTGATTTGCCTTTATATAAATTTAAAATCCATATCAAAAAGACACTCATGAGTAAAGGTAAATAAAGTAAGTGACTATCTAAATGATCACACTATTTGGGAATAGGAACACTATTCATAGAGCTATGTTTGGTAACAACATTATTTATAATATTGTATTATTTTTATATGTGTATGTAAACATACATACGACTGTAATCGTGTTAGGTATGATTGTATCTTTTATATTATATTATTATAATTATTAACATTGAAAAGAGGAGATAAAAATAGACCTTCAGAGTTTCTTGCCTGTTCTTCTCGAGATGGCTCTCCCAGTTTCCCAACAGGAAAAAAAAATACTCTCCGTCAATATTTTTTTTTCCTTGTTCGTACGTACGGACAAGGTTTTTGTTTTTTTAGCTTTTTTCTGTTTTGTTTGTTGACGTCAATAAGTGCCTGTAAAGGTCTATGTTGAATAAAGATCATTTTGATTTTGATATATATGTATATTAGTTAAATGTAAGTTAAGTGTACTAGTAATGGATTAAGTGCTTAACAAATTGTAAAGTTTATTTCTGATGTGTTAATTGAATTGAAGATAATATTGAAAGAAATAAAATTATCATATATACATATATATGACACAGATTACTTAAAAACTGTGATGGAGAGAGTCCTAACTTTTCATAGAGGCAGCAAAGTAAATCCGAAGGAACTCAATCCGAGATAAGTTAATATTAACAGAAATTTCTCACAAAGGCTTCGGCGGAGGACTTAATAAAGCGCAAGATGTCGACGAAAAATTCCAATTCCTATTTTTGAATTGTGCCCGATCAAATTGCTTCGGTAATAAGAAGCCGGGCTTAATAAAAAAAGAGTTTCATTTTGGCTATCGCGACTCATTATCTGCAAACACAAAAGGCGTGGAGACCTCATCTGGAAGCCCTCGGAGTTCGCGTGGTTGTCACAAAGAGCAGGCCCATAATCGTCTGCCCTTAATATCATCTTTTGTCCGCTATCAAAAGACTTGAATGTCCAACATCTTCATTAATGCCTCCCTGTTCCAATGTGTCAGGTATTATGTCTTTTATTAATAATATAATATACTAGCGACCCGCCCCGGCTTCGCACGGGTGCAATATTGATACTAAACACACTACAGAAAAACTTTGTACTGTACTTATAGTAAATCTGGTCGTAATAGGTTGGCTGAGTTGGTGGGCTTGAAAGATAAGTCCGCCTTTGGACCATTTAAATTTGTACCTCTTATGGCCGTTTTCACCAACATTGACTTAGCTTAGGCGACTCCTAAGAGACATGCTGTCTCACTCTTTTTAGTTAATATAAAAAGTGACAGCATGTCACTTAGGAGTCGCCTAAGCTAAGACAAGGTTGGTGAAAACGGCCATTAGTATTTTTTTTTGTAATGTTGCTCCCTCTTCAAACACTCTATTTATTTAAAAAAAACGCATCAAAATCCGTTGCGTCGATTTAAAGATTTAAGCATATATAGGGACAAAGGGACCGAGAAAGCGACTTCGTTTTATACTATGTAGTTAACGTATGTTCTTGTTCAATTTGAGTGCCATGTTCTTATGATATAACGTCAAATTGATTCTGTTGATAATTTTAAATATTTTTATTGTCGAGGTCTAAACAACATTAGGGTTTCACATTTAAGTCTCTATTTGAAGTGCACTTCATAATTTTAACCGATTCAAGGATCCAAAGCTAAGACCACCGAATGTTGATCAGGAAGTCCTGGACTTGAACCTAGTCTCTTCGAACTAGACGATTGACCAAAACGTTGAGACTTTGTAGCTAACAATTTATTAATATCTGATAGTAGAATCTATGTTATTATAATCCGTGTACCTTATATTAGCGTGAAGTATATTATTTTTTATTTATAAGTTTTATTAAAGTCCATTCAGTAGTTTTCACGCGAAAGAGTAACAAACTTTAATGTTACTAGGATTTTATGTACATGGATCAAATCATGGATCATGTATTTACAAAGGAAGTAGTTAATAAACATCTTTAAAATTATCTTGCCTGTGACCTCAATTTGTTTAACTTGCAAAAATTTTAGATTCGAGGCAGCAAACGTGCGTTTCGAATATGCGGAAGCAGGCACCCCCGCGGCCTTGGCATCAGTCGATCTGAGTAAACTGTTCTAACTTTAAGTATCCTTGTCAACGCGCGGAAACGAAAAAATAAATGTTGTACTGTTATCATTAAATCCAATTCCTGCGCTATATATAGCGATATTTATATAAGTCATGGAATTAATTCCTATAAAATGGTGTTTTAATCTGAAAATCCCAGTCAGTTCTGCATAGAATACTTTCAATGTATACCGATGAATAAATCTATATAAACAGTCTCAACCTCTACTCAGAACAGATCGTTAGCCTCCAGCTAACAATGAAGGTCATTGATTTGACCAAACAGACTCAACGGAGAACATTCATTAGAATTCATAGCAACACTAATCGAAGTACCTATTTAAGAGATAACTTTTCATTAACTTTAAAAGGTATATAAAGGACGCCGATAACGCTGACTTTATGAGCATTATGTTTTATGAATAGAACTAATGAATTGTAATTCGAAGCGATATTTCATTTATAATTGTTGCCAAGATAGTAAATGAAAATATATTTTTACCAAAAGAGGGGTTTTATTTAATTGATTCGTCAGTCAGATCAGGTTTGCTTCTTAGAGCCATAAAATGTTTCGAGATAATTTATAGAATCTTCAGAAACAATTCTGAGAATAAAAATTGATTGTAAAATTACACATAAGTCGCCTAAAGCTAAGTACATCATCATAAACTTAAGTCTAAGTTGGTCTATATATGCGTCGTCGGCCTAAGCTTGCACGTGCACACGATACACGTTCACAACGGGATATAGTGTTCTACTGGTGCTCCATCTATGCCGTACGCAGTTTATTATTGCTACCGCGTCGCCAAAGCAGCATTTGTTCAGAGTCGGCTGTACAAGGGCATCCACTTCACATTTCCTACACACTTTATAGCCACGACAATCGCCAGGCAGTACGTATCATCTTAACAAGTTGAACCTATTGACTTGAAATGGATTTGAACAATAGATTCATAGAATAGCATTTTTATATATCAAATTGCATTACGCCTTTACTAAATATTGATTACGCCTTTTATTGTTTTGAAGATAGGCATATAGATTATTATACCTATGTTTTATTTTAATATCTCTGTATGTTTTAACATCTGTTTTTAATGTCTTTTGTACATCTACCTCTTTATATCTCTAAGTTTGTTGAAGCTAAAAACTATCAGTTAGTAATTTTTGATATTATGTTATGTAGATGATATATTATTGCGAAAATTTGTAAGTATGGGTGGATGTTTGTTACTCTTTCACGTAAAAACTACTAAATGTATTTTAATGAAACTTTACAATAATATAACTTATACATAACAATAACACATAGGCTACAATTTAAAAATATAGTGTGTAAATTGTCCAAAATATGAGGATAAGTGTGAAGTAAATGGGAAAAGATCCATCTAAGCAGACGAAGTAACGGACGCCAGCCTTTGTGTTATTATTTACAAGTTTTTAACATTGTGAAGTTTGATGGCATATTATGGCGTAAAAAAACAGAATGTGATGACGAATAATATTTCGAAGTCAATGAACTTTAGCAAGTATAAAGGAGGCATCATTTTACTCATAAATATGTGACGCTCAAACAGCAGTGTCTGCAATATTACACCTGCGCTTCGCATATAACTAAATTTTATTACAGGCTTGGCTGACTTATTTCACAGCCTTCTATCTTTTCTCTATTTGCTGTTGCACCCTTCGGGAATCCGTTTTATTATCTCATCCATGGTGAATTTTATATGGTCCTACAAATTTTAAATAGCGGCTTAGTTTGCCCGGTTGAAGTCACGTCTTATTTGAAAAATATAAATATTTGCCTATATTATTTTGAGAAAGCAATATTTGTAAATATTTCGTAATGGTCATCACGTTTGTTTCTGATCACTCCGACCTATCTTGAACTTTAATTTATTATTTTGCCGACCGCTAATAAATCAACTGTTCTCATTAACTACGCTATACGAATAATGAATCAGTTTATCTCGTGAATCTAGAAGGTGACATTGTCCGCACACATCGTGCTCTTAGCAACAGTTTCTAAGACGTCCAAAAAACTATTGAACACGTGATCGATCGAGCTGAAACGGTTGTAGCCTAGATTGTAGTCCAAAACAAATTGCCCCAGCAAAAACTTAATAATAATAACTTTGGTAAACTGGATACGTTCATGGCGAGGCAAAAAACAGCCTACCTCTACTCTGTTCACCTTGAGACTTGGAGTGGGCGTTCCGAACTTGATTTAGTCGCCATCTGACAAACCCTTTTTTTGTCCAGAATATAAATAAGTCTAACAAAAAATATAAAGTCGAGTGAGGATTTTTTCCATGGCTTCCACTGGGACCGCCCGAGGAGAGTTTAGCGAAAGTAAGATTTGAATAATAAAAGAGAATATTCGCCTATGTTCTCACTGCGCGGTGTTGTTTTTATGTACGTTCGTAAAGCGGCTCCAGAGATAGTGGGCCGTAAACTTTTCCAGCCCAGCTATGTTCCTTTTCGCAATTCTTGGCTTACATCAGGCGCCATATTTAGAAGGAAAACAATTCTAAAACAGACAGTTCTGTCCTCACATCGCTTCCTGCATGTTTTGATAATTACTTCCAGTGTCCTTTAACATCCTCAAGATATGTTAATCTTGTACAATTTTCAATTAATCGCTGTCGAGCTATAATTGCAGTTGAAACAGATACACAATCAGGTCATATTAACTTTAAACAAACGAATTTGGTTGTAATTTATCAGTAGTCGTACTTAGTTCAAACAGCGCTGCGTTATAAAATTTTCCACTGTCAAAGTATTTCTACTTGTTTCTCATAATAATTCCTATGATAACAATATCATTAATAGTAAGGCCGCAGACTTAATGGTGTAATGTCATGCATACTAATTTTGTACAGCCAGCTCTTCGCCTGGGCTCGTGGCAAATCGGACATGTCTGAAATAATAATCAAGTTTGGTACAATTAAGCAGATAATACTGATTTTGCGTTTCGGACATAAATCTGTTTTATAGAGCCGCTTGAAAACTTAAATCGATTCGTAACAAACTTATCGCACTGAATAACAAGTTTGTTTTCTTTTGTCCACAGACTAAGAAGAACAATCCAAACCACATCAAGAGACCAATGAACGCTTTCATGGTTTGGTCTCAAATCGAGCGCAGGAAAATATGCGAGCAGACACCCGACATGCACAATGCTGAGATTTCCAAGAACTTGGGCCGCGTTTGGAAAACCCTGAACGACGAGGAGCGCCAACCGTTCATCGACGAGGCGGAGAGACTTAGACAGCTGCATATGCGCGAATACCCTGACTACAAATACAGGCCTCGCAAAAAGACGGCGAAGCCTACTCAGCGCGCTGGCACCACCCAAACAGGCTCCATTTCAAAGTCAAAACGAAAGCAAAGGGCAGATTCTAACAACAACAGAGGCATGTCGAGGCGAAGAACGCGACCTGTCATTCCTAGTATTCCAAGCGTTCCCGTAGAAACTCCGGCACCTCCCCCTCTACCAGCGTCACCCGCGGGCTCCCCGGACTCTCCCGAGTCGGCCTGCTTCTACGAAGACACCTCTCGTCGTGACCAAGCTGATCTTACAGACTTGTACTCCATCACGGATCTGCTCCCGCTTCCGGCGGACTGTGAAGTCGACCTTGACGCGTTGACGACGGACATGGAGTCCTTCGAAACGGCGTCCTCCTCGTCTGGTTCCCACTTCGAGTTCTCGTGTACACCGGACGTCTCCGACATGCTAAGCGAGATCGGCGTAGCCGGCGATTGGGTGGACAACACCTTCTCTTCGTACCTCACGTCGTCTTAGAGCGGTGCTCAGGTCGCCAAGGCCGCTGCCGGCCGATTCCACTGATCTCATGCGGTCGGCTCTGAGCCGCCCCACGGAGGCCGACGACGCGGCGCACGCTCGCCGCCCCGCCTAGAGAGTGCCTACATCCAAATTGACGTGTCGACATTTGGATTTAATGTACAAAGTTATTTAAATAAGGGTCGAGGGAGATAATTATGTTTTACGTCAACGGGCCATACGGTCACATTCTCCTTCAGTTCTTGATCAATAATTTTAGTTTTGTTTTTAAGACGCATTAATCAATCGGAAGTGCATCAGGTCTATAGCGAAGGCTGTGTTTATTGTCTGAAAAGTATCTTTTGGATGGGTGATTTATAACGGCACGTCTCAGACGCATCTCAGTAAATAAATCCGTCTACTCTCCGTCGCCTGTTTATAAGCAACGGGTCGGTTAGGGAGGCGCCGCTGTGGCTCGTCGCTGGCTAGACTTGCATACCGTGTATATAACAGAAACCTGACGAGAAATTAGGCAGCCGGCCAGGGGACGAGACGCATCAGCGCCACAGTTCGTTGCTCGCTGCACCGCGACGCGTCCGTAATTTGTATGTACAATACTTGACATGGCTTATAGGTACATTCTAAAATAGTGATATTGCAAATTTACCTACACACTTAGTTACATTAACATTTATGGTGAGCGTATTTTCTGCGTTTATGTTCTATTCTTCAGCTGGAATATTATATTGATTCTTATCTTATAGATAAATAAGACTAGGTTGTAGTCAAGTTTGTCTTGAGTTTTTTTTTACTGTAAGTTCACTTTATACTTTGATGCACATGTAGATAGTACGACGATTTAAGTTTACTCGGAAGCATTCGGTACGCCATTGCAGGAATTTTGGATTGCGGTTATATTGCGTAGGTTCGTCGCGATGGGTTCGAAGTTCGAATCGATCTCTACCATAGCGCATACCATTAATTTTGAGAGTTTTACTCTTTTTGGATTATACAGTTTCTTGTGTCTTTTGAAAAGAAAATTTGTATCATGGTAGAGGTAGTTATCGATGCGTTGGTCGTTTCAATGTAGTTTGTTAGAATAAGGTAAGAATTATTCTGCGGTTAGGTAAAACTTATTAAAGTTATATCGGTGGCACCTGAGGATCGTTGCGAAGGGACACTTCTATTTCTTCTTCTTTATCATTATCTTCAAGCTGACCTGTCAATACAAACTCTACAGAAGGATACATATCAGCAATGGGAATGTGTTAACTGCGGGACATCGGAATCAAAAGTTCGTAAAGTGGTTCGTCATACAACCGTTCGGTTTCATAAAATGTTTTGCTATTTCAAACTCTGTGATTTACTTTATGGGTTTTCTAAATTGTAAGAATCTAGTGGAGACTGATATCGCGTAAATTAGTTTTAGCAGCGCTAGCTTCTGTAACTATTTTAATTTTAAAACTGGCCATAGTATTGTGGTAATCGATGTGTACCTATTTTTGATACTTTGTGTCGCTGTGGATAGCGATTTTGATTTGACCCTTTCTACGTGTAAATAGTTCATAGCTTTTACTTCGAAGCAAGTAGCTACAGTGATATGTGTTCGCTCTCCACAGTAACGCACAAGCAAATTACTCGTAACTCGTAACATTAAATTTGCTAACTCCTGTCAATTCTGCGTAAACAATGTCAGTTAGTGTGGTAACTGATGTATGTACTTCTCTTGTTATAAGGTAGATAACCCTTCTTATTGTACTGTTTATGATTACGAACTCAATATTAGAATATTTGTGTCCCTTAATATTAAAAATAAAGTAAGGGATCCGTTGTGCTCTAGTTGATAAGAAAGAAAATGCTTTACTTATATTATTATATTCTTATAAATATATATGTAAAAAATAATAAGTTCATGTAATACTTAGTAAGTGTCTACAAAAAACCAATTAATGAAAAAAAAAATCAAAAAATACGTTATCTATATTATTATATCGCAAAAACTGTCTTGTGTGTTGTAGACGTTAATTATATTATACATATATATATTTGGATATGGTAATGGAAATAAATAAATTTGTGCCTGAATAAACTACTTGGAAATCTTCATGATACTTATATTTTAGTAATGCTCAACGTATTTGTAAGCGTGTAGTTGTTATTAGATGCTGTTGCTTGGAAAGAAAATTAAGAGTATAAAAAGTTAATAATCGAAATGTTTGTTTTCCTTAATGCCAGATTATGCATTTCTGAATATAAGTTCGACTTCGCTAGCGTTTACATGATTCTGTGAAACTCACGAACAATATATAGCCAATATCTTTCGAGGTGTACAAACTTTTCATTGGATTTTTTTCTGTACTCAGTCTGCGTGAAATCCCTCCATATTTTCAAACTTCGACAATAAAACGTCACTTTTTCGCCTCCTTATAAGTTCTTAACGCGCTCACATAAGTTTTGTATTGCATTTTTCGTGTATGAATAATAATTTACTGATTCTGTTTCTTCTGTGGAACAGTTATTACTTTTTTCATAGCTCCATAAGTCTGTTGAAATAAGTTAATTAGGATGTTCAAATCAACGATTCGAAAGCAATATTAATAATGACAGCGAAGCTCAAGTTAGTTTAAATAACTCTGCTACTAATGGGACTTGAAGGGTGAATTTAATGAATTAATTTACCTGTCCTTGTATTTAAATGTATATTTCATTAGTAGTGGAGTGTGGTAACCCCAAAAGTATTTATATTGAAGCAACATCGAATTTAACTGTTGTAAATGTAGCGCTTCTTGTTGATGTTTTGACATTTGGAATTATCAGGGTTTAATCTTTCGTTCGAAGATTAGATGTAAAGAGGTTCCCGGTCGTCTGTCTGCATGTATCACAATTTTGTCCTTTGCAAATTCACAAGCTTCCATTTTCGTTACACTTCATACGTATATATAAATGTGAAAGTTAATCTATGTACGTGTATAAGTATTAAATTGTTTATAGTAATGAAGTCAAAATAAAGCGATACTGTGAGAAAACTTAGAAATTATATTAATCGTCTCAAACAAATAGATATCATAGAGGCCGTAGTTAGTGTCGTAGGTTTATAATATTGAATACTTATATTAAATACATCTTCATTTTAACAAATTGGTCGAAGCTTGAGAGATCGCTTGAAATCCAAGTAGATTTACAATTTTCCAAACGGCAGTAGAGATGGCAAGTGTGTAACCAATATTTATGTCTTGTATAGAACTTAGTTATACAAACGTGAATTCATTACGAACTGAAAAGTTGTATAGTCTCGTTACGTTGTTTGACATTGGTCTTTATATGTATCTATAATAAGTCTCTATCTCTCTTGTTGATTTAATTGGTAAGCTCTATGGTTTGTTTCATATCTATTAAGACACAACGAAGCATATTTCTTTCTGTCACTTCTATTGTATCATGTACTTTAATAATATACATTTAATCGGTGTCTATATCAAATAAGAATATAAACGTTATTATTAATTCATATAAGAATATTGTATGTCACATGAAACTCTAGTAGATATTTAATTAATTACCCGATTTATTATTGACGTAGCTGTGTCATTAATGATAATTCGTAAAGATAATGCTATTGATAATTACTACTATACAAATACAAAATCGCACAATCTGAGTCAAGGAACTAATTTAAGAATAACAATAATATTAATTAAGTGAAAAGAAAATAGATAGGTGTTGTAGATATAAAATTGAAAATTATTTGCTGTCAGTTGACCAAGGTCTGTTTCCTTGAGGAACGTTTTTTTAAAGTTATCAGCAGGTCCAACATTAATTCGGCTATGTATTTCAACAATGATATACGCAACATTGGCTTAAGTGAAACAAACGCTGATAGTAAGTTTTTTACCATTTTTGTAAATGTTGTTGAACGTTGAATTTTTGACGTTATTCCAGTTTGTTTACTGTAAATAATATGTTGATCAATTTTTAAGTAACAAAAAATATAAGAATGGTCCATTTTTAGATTTATCTAAGATATTGGTAGAACAGTATATTATTGTGTACCTTAATGATTGGTATAGTTCGCTAATTTCTCCAAAAACGCCACTTAACAGATAACACGGCTTTAAGGAAAACATTGGACTGACAATGTAATAAAATAAACCATAGCAGCTCCCTCTGGGACCTTGTATATATCTTGTTATAATTTTTAAGGCCACAAAATGCTTAGGATCTTTGAAATTAATCTGAACGGTCGTACGTTCCGCAACATTCTAGTCTTTAAAAGATTTTGTTTTTTTTTTTATTTGCTTCCGCAACCTTTGCTCTTGTTTCATCAATTCTTTTTCAAGTTGTATCAGAGTCTTTGATGATATCAGTGGCCTTTACATCATCGATGTCTGATTTAATGATTAGTATTTTTTTTATTCAATTTATACCAAAAAAATTACGAAGCTTTTATAAACCGTTACCGATGGATCTCTTGTATGTAGCACTTTACAGTTAATCGCGGATTCGGCTAACCAAATAAAGGAAACGTTCGTTTTCAAGTTGGTAATTGGTTCTCAAAGGTTGTACATATTAGGACATGTTTGTTTTTAAGAAATTTAAGGCACAATCCTCCAGACATTGAGACAAAACGTTGTTTGTTAAAAAGGTTTTTGTTTTGATGTGACCTTTATCCTGGATTTGAACCGATTTGTTCCCATCTTTTGAGGAAAGTGTACTTTGGGTGTAAATGAGTTTCCGTCGCTCGTTGTATAAATTATTGATATTATGTATTTCTTAAGGTACCTACTTTAATTGCATATAATGTATGTAGACTTTTAAATTGTTAAGTATGAATAATATTGTAGCTATGGATATAAGGAAAACGTGTACATTTTGTAACGTAATTTGTTCAATAATGAATATATATTATAACGCATTGGTAAAATAAAATCATCCAGTTTTTAAAAATTATCAGATTTTTATTACAACCAACCCTAACCCTCCGTCGGAATACGTAGAACGAAATGTAGGTGTAATTACTATCACAGATTAAGGATATAACAACTTTAAAATAGAATCGACTTCAAATATATTTATAATCATTCGTGCAGTGGTATATTATTGATGTTAAAATAATAATGATCGCGATCAGATCAAATTTAATTTTGAAATAAATAAGAAAAGAAAAAGTGAACAATTTAGTATTGTTTTTAAATAATCTTCTTAAATGATCACTGGACCGCTGGATGAAATGGCGACAAGTCACCTGCGACACCCGTATTTTCCTAAACCTGAAAGTAATTAGGCCGGCAAAAGGAATTAAACCTCTCGCCAGGTATGGATAAAATGTTGGCCCGTCAAGTGGATGGATGGACGAAGAAAGGATAAGAGTGAGGAATGAATATAATAGAGGAAGTCTGTAAGTAGCCCCTATAAGGTATAAGGTATAAGGTCAAACGGGCTGGTTTCCGCAACTCGACGTCTAAGCGCCTATTTTGCGTGTGTGGGAATGATGTTACTATTCTCGCCAGCCTAGCTCGTTCAGAAATTTCAATAAGTTTTTTAACTTACCGAAAACCTCCGGCAGTGAGCTCGGCTGTCCGAGATGTCTTACCGGTAGTCCACCACACCTGGACACTCCATGATCACATGTGCGGCCGTTTCTTCTGCCTCCAAACATGCTCTGCATATGGGGCTGTCAGTGAAACCTAGGTTGAAGAGGTGTTTGTTAAAAGGTCCGTGGCCAGTTATTGCCGCGGTTACCTGATTGAGTTGTTTCCTGTTTAGTTTAAGGATGTTCTTTGACAGTTTTGTGTTTATTTCTGGTAATGCAGCCTTTGTTTGCTTGCAGTCTTCAGTGTTTCTCCAGGTCTCGCTATGGAGCTGCTTAGTTTTGTTTCTTATTTGGTTTTTAGACCATTGTTTGGGGAGAGGCACTATTGGTTCCGGTCCGTAGACCTTCATTCCTGATCCTCTTCGAGCTAACTCGTCCGCTTTGTCGTTGCCGCACGAGTTGCTGTGACCTTTTATCCATTGTAGGGTGATGCGGTTATCCCTCCCTGCCATCATCAAGACGTGGTGACATTCGTGGATTAATGTAGAGTAGCATTGGTTGTTTGACAGTGATTGTAATACAGATTTACTGTCCGTTAAGATTCTTATGTGTTGTCCTTTTATGTTCCTTCTCAGTATTTCTTTGGCGGCGGTAATGATTCCCACGCATTCAGCCTGATATACGGTGTTATGAATTCCCATAGGTATGGAGATAAGTAGCCCCTATTTGTTGAAAAATTAAGAGAAAAGAGACTTTCCTGGTATGCTCACGTAAGAAGAGAGAATGATCATGTTACTACGAAGGTTATTGACAAAAGTGGATGGGAGAGAAGACTGAAAAAAGATGGACTGTGTGAATGATGATACGTTGAAGAAAGGAGCGAGTGTTGAAATAGCGAGTGATAGAGGAGAATGGATGAGAAAAAAAAAGGTTGCGGAGACCCCAAATAAAATTGGGAACAGAGCAAAAGAAAGAAGAGATTATATCGATCACTTTTCTTTAAAAGATCAAAGAAAAAATCTTTTGTGTCCATTTCTACTAAGCTAGTAAGTTACTAAGAAAACAGGCTTACCCAATTCTACTCCGAGTCAAATGATTTCTGTCATTCAAGATGACACCTCAAAGATCATTTTATTAAAGCAACTCGCAAATGAGACGCAAGTGTCGGCCCGCCCGAGACTATCATTCAAATTTATTACTTTAATTTTATATGACTTTCCTTATATTAGACGTCCCGTTACTCATTTGATGATGCCATCACGTTTTCGCTGCAATTTCGTGTCCTCGACGGTGTCTAAATTTGGACAAGATTAAGCAGTTTTACAACCAATTAATTTATAAAAAAATGTCAACATTTCTGTACGGTTGGGTACTTGATTCTTTTTATTAATATTGATAAACTTAATATTTTAATACACCGTAATAACATCAATACTTGCTAATGATAAAGTGATGACTGCCATTTAAAAATTCTACGGTTTTCTTTCGTTGAACAATTAAACTCATTAACAACTAGTTGATGCCGGCGTTATATATTTTGGACAATTCACATAATGTCTTTATGTATAAATGATAACCCATGTGTTATGCTATAATGTCCATCGTACTTATAAACTTTAGCATTTTAGTATTATTAATAATATTGAGTCATAGAAACGAACACCGTAGATTATATACATATATGTATATATTTATCAGAATAACGCATGGACTACAATTTATATAGGTACTAGTTGGTTCCCGCGACTTCGTCAAGCTTGGGGCATAAAAGGAACTCTGAACTGTAAATGTTTGTGGATAATATTAACCCTTCATTTTAACTAATGTTTTATTTTAAATATTTTTTTGTTTTTTTCATATTATATATTTAACGCAATAACAGTCAGTTCGTTTTCTCAATTCGTCTGTTTCATAAAATAGAATAGGTATTCTTTGCTTATGGATATGTTATTATTTACTAGCTGCTGCCCTCGACTTTGCACAATATCTTTATAACTTGTAGCCTATGTGTTATTTTGATATATAAGTAGAGATCGGATAATCGGATGCATATTCACCTAAAGTTAATTTTTGGCTCACAAATTATGGAAGCGGCTTTTTAAAATACATTTTGTTAAATAAAAATCCTGGAAAATATGGGACTGTAAATTTAACGTAGTGATATTGTTTGAAAATTACTAAATCAGCACGTGGTATTTATTTTCAAAAGACAGAGACTCCGGGTTCATTTATACAACTATGCATACGTATTTACATGAAGTTTAGTTTCAGTTCCTCGTGCGATTTATGAATGTTCGATTTATTACATGAAGAGTGTTATACGAAAGTAGTGAGCTAGTTTGACTAAAACAATAATCAATTAAATAATTGAATAAAAAACAGAAATGGTGCCCGGGCGTAAGTATGGTCTAGTATCTCACTCTGAGTTAACTTCCGATTTAATGAGTGTGGGTGAGACGGATTATTATCAATCAATACATAGTATAAAACAAAGTCGCTTTCGCTGTATGTCCGTATGTATGCTTAGATCTTTAAAACTACGCAACGGATTTTGACGCGGTTTTTTTTTAATAGATAGAGTGATTCTTAAGGAAGGTTTGTATGTATAATAAATGCATAATATAGTAGAGAAACACTGATAAATTTAAAGGTTTCTAATGTGATGTCGTAAATAAGCACGTTTTTTTGCACTTATATTGCAAACGCTGGCTGAACCCTACGAGATAGACCAAAATAATGTACTACAGTATTGTACAACTTACAAAAATCCACAAAAAAGTCCGCGATGGTATATGTCTATCTCTTAGGGATAACCCACTGTAACCATTTTTTCACTGCACCCGTGCGAAGCCGGGGCGGGTCGCTAGTAATAAAATAAAAAGACAGTTCCATACTTTGTCAAAAACTAAATTAGGTAAATAAATAAACATCCGCTATCCAATTCCGCAATCCCGGGATTTTTATTTAACAAAACAATAAAAAGCCGTTTCCATTTTTTGTTTTAAACTAACTTTAGGTAAATATGCATCCGATTATCCGATCTCTATATATAAGTTATATTATTGTGAAGTTTCATTGAAATCGATTCACTAGTTATACGTGAAAGAGTTACCATACTTGAGAGAATCCATACTTACACACTGTCGCGTACAAAATATAACAATGAGTGGCAAGAAAAAAACCTACTATCCATGCAGACGAAGTCGCAGACAACATCTAGTTATAAATAAAGAAGAGACACTGTAAAAGTGTGCATCTTACAACTATAATGTCTTCAGCCATTCGTAGACGGGGCTGATGATTAAGAGGTCGTCAAGACTGTGCATGGCATCAATTAATTTAGCTTTATTGAGCATCGCCTAACTACTTCATTACGTTGGGCTGCAGGGTCAAAATATCACCAATTGACCTAAAAATAGACTAATAGGTATAAAACTTTAAATTCGGTTGTAATAAATGAAGAGTACAACCTTCCCTAAGAGTGGGATAATTGCAAGATGATGATGATAATGACGTAATCATCTGTATTTCATCATGCAGCTACGCTAAAGCTGACGGGTAAGTGGGTAGAGTCACATGGGGTATATGTTTTCTAATTGCCCTACAACGCCACTAAAACAAGTAGTTTTCAATATATTAATGAACTAGCTATCCACGACTTCGTCCGCGTGGAATGGTAATTATTACAAGCTTTTATTTAGTTTCACCTGTCCCGTTGTCTGTCGTTCTGTAATCAAATCTTGCAACTTAAATTTGATCCACTTCCCGGTTTCCGATTGAGCTGAAATTTGGTATAGACGTTTAGTTCGGATGACAATGCTTGATTAACTGTGTGACGTGATTCTAAATCCAACATGGCGGCGTATCCAATATGGCGGACCAATTATTTTTAATGCACTCCTACAATATGAGCATCAAATAAAAGGGCTTGCCAAGAATAACTAGAAAAAAAATAATGTGACGTTATTCTAAATCCAACATGGCGGCGTATCCAATATGGCGGACCAATTATTTTTAATGCACTCCTACAATATGGGTATCAAATAAAAGGGCTTGCCAAGAATAACTAGGAAAAAATATAAAGAAAAATACCTTTTTAAAAACAAGCTCTCTCAAGCCTCTTTATCATAATCCCCATTTATAAATAAAGCGTGTTACATCGTGATAGCTTGAGGAAACTTAAAGAGAGATTAAATAATTATGTATGGTGAAAAGTTTTAGTGTTAAAATTAAATAAATTTGTACAATATGGAACTAATTAATTTGTACAATATGCTTATTTGTCGTTAAAGGTTACAATCAAGTTACAAAGTGTTATATTTCTTTTTAGAGATAATTTATTTTTAACTTTTTAGTTCATTTTATAAACAAATAATAAAAGCTTGTTTTTAAAAAGGTTTTTTTTAGGTAGCATGTTTAGTGACTGAGAGTGTTATTAACTGCGCATCTGTGACTCCTCTGGTGTTACGGGTGTCCATGGGCAACGTTTATCGCTTACCATCAGGTGATCCGTTTGCTCGTTTGTTGCCCTATCCTATAAAAAAAATCGTATTTATTTGATAAATACAAGTCAATTACGTAACAGGTAAAAACAAAGCACTGAGAGTTATACGGAGAAAACATTGATTACACTATACTTTTAATAGATCATATTCCTATCTGAATTACGGTAATGTTCTGTACTAGCTGTACCCATGACTTCGTCAGCGTGGAATCGTAATTTTAAGTAGCATGTTTAATGACTGAGAGTGTTATAAACGTAAGAGTAGTCAAATATAATCAGAAAGCTTCGAACTGCTAAGATATCGAGAGTTACACGTGTTATTGTGAGTCAACCATAAAAGATAGACATATTCTGAAGATTTCTGTGAACCATCAAGGTTGCAACACGCGGCGGAAGCTTCAAAATGGAGTAATTTCTTCCGTTTTCCCAACATTTCCCTTCACTGCTCTGCTCCTATTTATTGTAGCGTGATGAAAAGTATACTATAACCAGCTCAGGAGTATGAAAAATAATTATACCAAGTTTCGTTAAAATCCGTCGAGTAGTTTTTGTTTCTATAACGGCTATACAGACAGACATACAAAAATTTTACTGATTTGGCATCAGTATCGATCCCTAGTCACCCCCTGATAGTTATTTTGGAAATATATTTCATGTACAGAATTGACCTCTCTACAGATTTAATATAAGTATAGATGTATATATGTGCTATAATAATAGTTTAAAATGATCTATTTTACACTTCTTAACAAATTCTCGCTTTAACGGCACATTAGTAAGACATTGATCTTATGAGAAACTAGTTGGTGCCCGCGTCTTCGTCTGCGCAGGACTCTTAGCGTCATATTGTGGCCTATGTGTTATTCTCTATTATGATAGTTTTAATAAATTCAATTCAGTAGCTATTACGGAAAAGAGTGCAAAAATAACTTGTTTATGCATATACGCTAAAAGTTTAATTAGATTTATTTAAACCCTTGCATTTAAATAATAGCATCGACATTTGTGCGTGACCGCAAAATAACAAAAACCCATGCAGACGTCTCAGTAGCGAAACTAGCAACTTATATAGCTCATTTGGAGCAAGACATCTTTCCACAGATTCTTATAAGATCTTGCAAGACTAACATTCTTATTACAAGGAGAATTCTTCATTTCAACTAGTCCTAAAGTAAAAAACGTGCAATTCAGTAGCGAAACTAACAACTTCATTAGCACATTTGAAGCAAGACATCTCACCAGAGATTCTTATAGGATATTGCAAGACTAGCATTCTTATTCCAAGGAGAATTCTTTATTTCAACTTTCCCTGAGGTAAAAAACGTGTAACTCAGTAGCGAAACTAACAACTTCATTAACACGTTAGAAGCAAGACATCTTTCCACAGATTCTTTTAAGATCTTGCAAAACTAACACCCTTATTACAAGATAAGAGAATCTTAATTACTTGTATTTTCCGACAATCTTATACCCTAATAATGGTTGAAAAGAAATTAGAGGGTTTTTCATATATATATATATATTTACAAAGTAATGTTTAACTATATTTTTATATATACTTACAAATATATATGTAAGTTCTCTCCATATTTTCCCACTTTTAGTATTATATATCACTCCTCACCAGTCATTTTCCTTAGTAAAACATTAAGACGTCACAACAGCATTATCTAACGCCTAAGCGTTATATATCTATATATGTATAAAGAACAAATCAAACGAAACACCAAACAAATCAAAATAAACAATAACAAACGTTCTGCAAAAAAGAAACCTTTCGCAGTTCACTACAAAGTTTGTCTAATGAAATAATTACTAAAAAGAAGGTTTATAACACAAATTTTCTTAATTGTCTTTCACTGTTGTACGCTTTCATTCTTTTGTAAATTCTTTTTTATTCTACAAAACAACAATATTTCATTAAATATATTCTATTAATCAACAGGAGCCGAGTTTATGTAACCCGAAAACACGTAGGTAGAGCCTCATCACGAACAGTTGATTTGATTGATTTATTCATGTCCTCGAGGTCACAGCGCAGATCTTTATCTCGCGTTTGATGGAATCAGCCAATTCGAATTAATGCAAGCATTTGTATCAACTGGGAATGAATACTAAGCAGTTGGCGAATTAATTTCGGGATAGTTTGGGATTGCGGGCATCGCTGTACGACTTGATTGAATTTGGGCTCTGATAGTGCGACACAGTTAAATGAAACGCTCAAAAGTCAAGATCCTCTCGGCTAACGACAGTATGTTGATTTGAATTAATACCAAACTATTAATAGAAATATAGACGATAATATAATAGAAAATTCATTTTTATGTTGAATAAAGATTGTCAAATTTGTAAACACGCCAATTACAAACTGTTCATTTTCAAATCGGATGCATCATTTATTAACGGGAGTTTATTGCTAGTCGTGGTTTTTCACCACCCACTTGATAAAGTTGTGTTACCAAGCTCTCTCCAAGTTTCCTTACCGTGTGTGATGTAAGTAATTAGGTAGAATAGGTCTATACAGCTTAATTCAGTTTAATTTACGTTGCTCCAGGAGTCTGATCTAAGTCTGACAGTTCTTCTTACTGTTGTGGGTTTCAGTATCTGTGTCCTGGCAATACACAACCAAGATAAATGTCTTGGATGATCTTCTGTCTTCTCTTTGATTATATACCTACTAGCTGTGCCCGCGACTTCGTCCGCGTGGAATAGTTATTTTGCGCACCTCAGCTGTTACCCGATCTTGACAACGCGACATATCCAAATTTGGTACCATAAAAACGGTCATTGTGACTAAACCTTAAAAGATAGACATATGCCGTCGCGGACTTTTTTTTAGATCATGTATAGAGGAATAATTCTTTCATACATATTTTTTGTGTATCTTGAACCGTTTTCGCAGCGCACGCAAAGAAAGCCTTCAAAAATGAATAATTTTCCCCGTTTTTTACACATTTACCGCTCTGTCTTTGCTCCTATTGGTCATAGCGTAATGTTATTTAGCCTATAGCCTTCCTCGATAAATGGACTATCCAACAAAAAAAGAATTATTCAAATCGCACCAGTAGTTTCGGAGATTAGCGCGTTCAAACAAACAAACAAACAAACAAACAAACAAACAAACTCTTCAGCTTTATATATTAGTATAGATTTGATGTCGATTCTTTAGATTCATTTTAGATCATAAAATAAGTTAAATAATACAAGACGTGAAATTTAACACTTACGAGCCTTTGAAAATTGCACGACCGGAAAAGACCTGTTAAACGGCAGTCTCCAATCCAATCTCCTTTCTGTGTCGATCTTCGTTATTGTATTGCCGCTGGAGTTACATTTTGTGTATAGTCTGTTCTCCTTTGCCTAATTCACTCACGCTTGCAATTAGAAGCAACAATCACGCCGAAGCAGCTACTAACATTTTTTAAGTCCAGGCGTGCTATAGCAGCAATATTTCTCCTTTAATTCTTAATAGAGCACCAGGCGCAAATTGGAGGCGGGACTCTAGGATAATATTCTAAAGAACTGATTTCTCTACCCCCTTTTACTACTGAATCACGTGGAGAATGGCTAGGCTTATATTGTGGAAGACCGGTGGGACTCCACAATTTTATAGTGAAGTTTGCGAAGAAATATATTTTTCCATCGGTCTCTGTCTTCCATATTACAAACAGTTTTTTTGACGTGACAACGTCTATTAAATTGGTACGGCGTGGAGTCATTCTCGAAAACACCGTAACGGCCGAATCTGACGCCACACGGAGCCACGCAAATTATTCATAATAATTAATTTATGTATAACTTCAGAAGCAGAAAATTTAAACAAACTATTAAATAAAAATATAAATGTTATACATTACTTTATTTTAAATAATTTCATTGCACCCAGAAAAAAATACCATGTAATAGACGTTGTCACGTTCAAATATCGGAAGTAGACGGACTTCTACAGACAACCAATTTTTTTGAGTGGAAATACGTGAATTCGCACCTTGCCCGTCCGTTGACTAAGCGGCGAGCGTGTGTGGGGCTAGCAAGAGTGCTGAATACTAGGCCTACCCACTAAAACTCCCCGGTGTTCTTGCCTCTTTGGGTGCATGCGGTAGGGTCTGCATTTACATGTATAATTTTTCTTGGAGGGACCTATGCTGAAGCCGTAGTTGGCTTTATTCAGCTTTACCTTAAGTGTGTTTGTGGAAGGTGCACGAGCAGAAGATTCTGCGCCTTGCCTGCTAGCGACCCCGACGCCGATCCAGAATCGGTAGAGTCGAATAAACAGAGAGTCGAAGCAAATTGAGCGCGCGTCTACTGGCTCGGACGCTCAGATCGCCATGTAATGCAGGCTACCTGGTACGTGACGGTACCGGATATTGTTTGACGGAGGATGAGATGCCACTACAAACGCGTCCGAGCTTGCCCAGCCATTTGGTCGGGCTTTCACCAACCCTGGCCCTAAAAAAATTTTATTTAACAAAACAATAAAAAGCCGTTTCCATACTTTGTCTTAAACTAACTTTAGGTAAATATGCATCCGATTATCCGACCTCTAGTTATCATATATATGTACTAATGTAACTTATATGACTTATAAATATACTGTCCTACACAATAATCCATTAAAAGTATGTGTACACTTTGAAAGTGACATCGTCGAAAATATAAACACATAATAACTTTTCAAGTTTCATATTTTCAAAACGTTCTGTCAAGACGCTAAGTTACACCAAAATGCATTGCCAATTTGTTTTTATTTTATGTATTATGGTAAATATTAAAAATAAATATTGACAGGTTAAATTTTTAACTATATCATATCGTTATTACTTATTAATCAGATGTATCAGAATGTCTACGTCTTGTACATAGGTACTTTAACAAGAAAAACAGAATTCTCACCAAAGAAATGTCTTAGAGACTAGTTCCCTTTTTTACTATCTTTTTTCAAACAGGAGGAAACTTCTAATTAAATCCGGTAGTTAGCCACCGAAGCTGTTAAAAAAGGCTAGCATACGGAAATCTGCAAACAGCAAACAGTTCGTTTGCCGTATCAAAACATTACTATCATTATTGTATTTTGTCGTGAAATCAACATACGGTTTTATCAGCTCGAGTTCTCCAACAATTACATTGGCTATCTCGCTCGTCAGACAATCCGTCGCACTGATAAGATACGAGGGTATGCGTTGTGTCGTTGTAGTAGATGAACCGAGGAACATTTCTATGATAGTCGAATACAGTCAAATTACATGACTTTTCATGTAAACTGTTTTTACAGAGATAGCTAGTAAACCAGGATAATCCATTTGTCTTAACTCATGCATTATTCCGGCTTTTATCCATCTTTTGCTATACTTTCATACATAAGTGTGTGCATGCACAGCAGACAAGGTCTGACTGCACATCAAGACATTTCCAATCACTTTGTTTTCTGCGATTAATCTTATTTAATACGATGTATTCATACTTTTTCATTTCATTTCATTTATTTTGCTTTCCACAATGGTAATCATAGGTGTTATAAATATTCTGTACATTATGGACCCTGTCGGGCACAGCAAATGTAGGAGAGAGGATGACTCATCATTTTTATCAATACATAGTATAAAACAAAGTCGCTTTCGCTGTATGTCCGTATGTATGCTTAGATCTTTAAAACTACGCAACGGATTTTGACGCGGTTTTTTTAATAGATAGAGTGATTCTTAAGGAAGGTTTGTATGTATAATAAATGCATAATATAGTAGAGAAACACTGATAAATTTAAAGGTTTCTAATGTGATGTCGTAAATAAGCACGTTTTTTGCGCTTATATTGCAAACGCTGGCTGAACCCTACGAGATAGACCAAAATAATGTACTACAGTATTGTACAACTTACAAAAATCCACAAAAAAGTCCGCGATGGTATATCTCTATGTGATGTCGTAAATAAGCACGTTTTTTGCGCTTATATTGCAAACGCTGGCTGAACCCTACGAGATAGACCAAAATAATGTACTACAGTATTGTACAACTTACAAAAATCCACAAAAAAGTCCGCGATGGTCTATCTCTTAGGGATAACCCACCATAACCATTTTTTCACTGCACCCGTGCGAAGCCGGGGCGGGTCGCTAGTAAAAAATAAAAAAAACCATAACTGAATATACTATGTCAAATGATCGTAAGTTTAAACACTCTTCTTATGTATTATCTCTATATTATTATAGAGATTTTAATACAGTAATAAAACAGTAAGACGGACATACCCCATTGGTGTAATTTGAAGCATCTTTAAAAGACCCATGGTATGTAACTAGGTCACATTGCTATCATTGTCATCACCGAAATCCTACCCACGAGTCATAGACTTGAAATTCTTGTGACACTGCTGTAGATGGACCGAGCATATGGCGACATTGGTTTCACATGCTCTAAGCCAGAGCTTTCCAAACATTTTTGTGTCGTAGACCCTTTGCTATGTTTTCCGGTTTTGTGTAGACCCTCTACTTAACTGATATTGAATGTCGACAACGACACCTACAACTTACAAAATTTAATAAACATATATAATACATTTTTTTTGCTTCATAGGTACTTTTTTTTATTTTAGACGATAGTATAATGTGTGATATGTGTAATACCACCATTTTCATTTCATGAACACCCAAATATGTTTTTCGCTGTCTTACAGCTCTTGCAGGTTATCATAGACCTCTAAGGGTCGATATAGAAGACTGGGAATTACTGTTATACCACATGTTAGCGTGTAGTTTTTGTTGGGGTTGCAGATATATTGCTAACTAGCTTTTGCCCGCGACTTCGTTCGCGTGGACTTCAGGTTCGTCCCGTCTATTGTAGTAATAAGTAAGAAATACGGTAACTAAGCACTGCAGAGCCCTAATCATAGGCCTATAGGTAGCTACTGCAGTATGCTCCTATAAACTACATTTAACGATCTTTTTCCTTCAGCATAAACATGCAGATTCTTCGCTTTGGAAACACGTGAGCAAGCCACATAGAGCTGACCGTTGCAATGTAAGCGCAAAAAATGTGTTTTTTTACGACCTCACATTAGAAACCTCAAAAATTGTAGTCTATGTGTTATTCTGATGTATAAGCTATATTGTGGTAAAGTTTCATTCAAATCCATTGAGTAGTTTTTACGTGAAAGAGTAACAAACATCCATACATCCATACTTACAAACTTTCGCCTTAAAATAGTAGTAGGATTCACCATCAGAAACCACATGTACAACAGGCGACTGTAACCACTTACCACCAAGTGGCTTGTTTGTCAACATATCCTCACAATTTGCCTGTATGGTTCTTAGAACTTAGGCACAGGCTGAGTTTAGTCGGCAGGTCACGTGGTCAGAGCGCTCTGGTCGCGTGCAGTCCGACAAAACCTCCGTGACACTTGCCGTTGCGGGGGTATACTGGACACGTTTCATGCTCCTTGCGATTGATTCTCAGCCTCTCCTGAAAGAAAAAAAAAGTCAACATATCACATACAAGCTGGTGCTCGCGACTTTGTCTGCTAAAATTAGTTATCAGTAGCTTATATTAGCTTGGTGTGGTGGTGGTGGGGCGTCCATGAATTACGTGAGATGTTTAAGGGGGGTAGGGGTCGAATCAAATCTCCTCTAATCTTACGTTGGAGAGGGGGGATCTAGGCAAATATCACGCAATTTTCTGATTGAAACAAAAATTGAAAATTATATTATTTTGGTTCATTTAATTCAGATTGTACACGCTTAAGATTTAATCTTAAGCGTAATCGTAATGCGATTAAGATTATTCACTAATTCGTTCGAAAGAAAATAATTTCACTCATACTTCGACGTTACACATCTACTGTCAAACCACCATATTAGTTTTATACCAAATAGCTCTACTCTACTGTTAAATTTTCATTACACTTTAATGACTCTCAGCTATATTGATTACTAGTCAAAAAACCCACATTTTGTAAAAATCTTTGAATCTTTGACGACCTCCATAGTCGAGTGGATAATACACCGGTTTCAAGGTGTCGCCATCTCTGAGGTCCCGGGTTCGAATCCCGGTGGGGGCAGATGTTTGTGTGATGAATGCGAGCATTTGTACCTTAGTCATGGTTGTTGATATATATTTCAATAAAAATTATTTATATATGTATAATATATGTATGTCTATCCGTTACCCTAGATCCCATTGCACAAGCCTTATAGAGCTTAGTTTGGGCTAGGCTAATTGGTGTAAGTGTAACAAATATTTATTTATTATTTATTTATTTATTTATCTCACGTGAGATTGGGGGATGGGTTAAATGAAATCTTACGGCATCTCACCACAGAAAATTTAACACGTCACATAATTGGATATAATATAATATTTTTTTTTAAATTCTATATAATTTATAGTACTCCTTTAGCAGATTTGCGAACCGATAACGTAGCTTTTCGACTTTCACAAGTGCTTGTAACAGCCTAGACTGAATAAATGATCTTGAATTGAATTGAATTGACTGAGAAATATTGTAGAAACAGCAGTACACCTGCGCCTATACTTTTGAAGATACATCGCCATGTTTGCGGCGCTGTCGCGGATTGCTCAAAACCGCTCCATACTAAAAGCATTGCAATCGTGACGTCATAATTAAGTAAACTCGCCTAATTTGTATGAGCGAATAAACAAATATCAAAATAACTTTGTTATTTGTAAGTTTATAGATATACTTTCCATATTAAAAAAAAATGTAACATTTAATGTGATAATGCTTTACCTTACCTTCTTGACAAGAAGGCAATGATACTCTGCAATTCTAGGTGCCACTAAAGCAAACCATTTAAAAATAAATAACAATTTTAATAATTGACATAATATGATTATTGCTTCTATTAAAAAAACAGTATGATTGTTCATATTACCAATTATCCATAACTTTTAACGGCGAATCTTTCTAGTTTAATAAAAATTATTATTGTTCCAATTACCGATTATTTTATTCAGTTTATCTTTTTATTTTTCCTTTCTAAATGTACTATAATATTTAGACAAGACCATACCAGTTTATCCTAGGGTGTGCGTATTTATATCAGGGGATCAACTAGTTTGGCCTAGCCTAAACTGGTCTATTCTATCGGGCTTAGGACAAATTAGTTTGGACTAGCCTAAACTAGTTTATCCTATCGCCTATAGGAAGAACTAGTTTAGCTTAGGCAAAACTAGTTTGTCCTGAAATCGGGTTTGGACGGTAACATACTCGTATACACTATACTATTGTAAAATTTCATTAAACTCAATTCAGTAATTTTTACGTGAAATAGTAACAAACATACAAATAAATAATAATCCCTAATAATAATAATTTGTAGGGATTATACCACCTTCGGTGGAGGAGACCGGGGGAGGTAGTAGCCTCCCCCGAGGAGGGCTCCCCTCTAGATAGGGGAGCGGAGGCTGGGGGTTCCCGGAAGTGGCTTGATGTTCCCGGGGGCTCCCTACATGCCTGAGGAAGGCCATCCCTGAGGTTTTTAGTGGGTAGGCCTCCCCCTTCTGGGGAGGAGAGCCCCACATAACCGCCGGCTCGCCACAGCCGGGGTATGCAATTTAATGCATTTTCCTCAGGAAGAAAAAAAAAAAAAGGATTATACCACCTCTATAACACTTGTAAATAAATGTGATTTAATTTGATACTAGGGTTAATGACGACCTGGGACCAAGGTCACGTCCAGCAATATCTCGATAAGCTGTATTCGTGTATCAGTTTTATCGTTGTAAGATTTCGTGATCAAAGGATTAATCGATTATTCGATAAGGAGGAAATTGGTCAATGCGTATTTATTGTATAATCAGGTATGTACTTACATTCAGTGCAACGCAGTAACCATTTTTTGTTTGAGTTCTGTTCAAACTACCACTTAGTACCTTTAAGGTTATAGTAACCAGAAATTGCACTACCTATAGCACTTCACTTCGCAGTCGAGTGGTTGGTGTACCGGTTTCTGAGGTTCCGGGTTCGAATCCCGCTGGGGGCAAATATTTGCGTGCTGAATGCGAGCATGTGTACCTTGTTATAATATATTTCAAAAAAAAATATTTATATATTATAATACACTAGCTTCTGACCGCGGCAGACGTTTGTGTGATCAATGCGGGCATTTGCACCTTAGTATGGTAATTATAATATACTAGCTTCCGCCCGCGGCTTCGCCTGCGTGAAATTAGTTTTTGTCAATCCTGGTATACTAACTTTCAGCCCTTATTTCACCCCCTAGCTGGTCGAAATTTCAAAAATACTAGAACAAATGCTTAATGATTTCTTATCAAGTGCTTAAATATAAAGTTTCATGGTTTGATCTTTTAAAATTAAGAAATCCCATACAAACTTTCAACCTCTATTTCAACCCCTTCATCCCTTTTTTTGGAAATAAAAAGTAGTCTATGTTCTGTCTCAGGGTCTAAAGATTGTCTGTATCAAATTTCATCAAAATCGGTTGCGAGGCTTAAGCGAGAAAACGTAACAGACAGACAGAGTTACTTTCGCATTTATAATATTAGTTGGGATTTCTACCAAATTTATTTATACATGTATAATATATGTCTGTCCGTTACCGTAGATCCCATAACACAACCCCCTTGGCGAAAGCTCGACCAATGACGGTCGAGCTGACCCGTGGGCGCTGTGGCCGTAGAATAGGCTTGTTGCCTAAATTTCAGTAGTTACTCGTAGATACTAATATACCTTGATGCCTATTCTATACAAAATATTATTATTTTTGAAAAAAAATGCTTATTTATAAGAATAATTTTGCATTTAATTAAATATTTGACATTAGTCATCAAAAACGCTCATGACTGTCATGGCGTCTTGAATGACGTCACGCCGTGCAAAACACAGCTGTTTTAGTATCGGAATATTCGGTATTGTGAAGTTATTTTAATAAAAAATGGATTCATCGTATTACAAGTGCTGCATAGTGCCCCAGTGTACAAGCACAAGTATAAAAACACCAAAAAAAAATATTTATATACGTGCCAAACAATCAGCAGATACGTAAAAAGTGGCTAACACTCGCGAGAAGGAATGATGCCCATTCTTTTTCGCACTTCCACAAGACAATTGGGAATGACATTTTGACTTTGACGTTCGCACGGAGTGACGTAACACTTTTTAATTGGTGTTTGCTGTCACGTGACTTATGGCTTATTTTGTGCAATTTTATTTTATAAAAATATAAATAATCAAAAGTTATTATTTTATAAAACTTTGTTTTTTCATAATTAAATGATCATCTTAATAGTTATGCAACCTAATGCATCAGATTTGTTCATAGTGGATACAAGCCTATTGCGAAAGCCCACCCCGCCACATACGCATCGATATGGGCCCAGAGAACACCAGGGGCTTTAGTGGTTAGGCTGGTCCTCTCAGACAGGACAGCCACCAGGACCAGGACCAGGACAGCACTCACGGCCTCGCCTTGCCATCGCGGTGCCACGGTGCATGAGGAGCATTTCCCCTCGCAAAAAAAATCCCTTAACACAAGCTACTTTGGGCTAGGCTAATTTGTGTAACTATAAGTGTTATCGATAGCTCTTTAAATTAGTGGAAATATTATAATTAGGTATTGAAAGACACGAATGACAGACAACAACAACCAATATATTTCTCTACATCAAAAAATGACATATAAAAACATAGACGTATAAAAAAGGTAAAAAATCAATAAAAGAACCAATTCGCCACATTCTCCTCTTTTTTTTTAAGTGACATTCAGAGGCACCAACTTTCTAAGGGGTCTTTTTAAAACTCCAGCTATAGTGGTGACATCGGCCACTCTATTGACTCCATCTTTACCAGGATACAGCTTCGAATTTTTCCTTTAGGCCAAGCTCCTCGTGGAAGGTTATTATCAGCGACGATGACCGTGTCTCCGACCTTTTTCATAAATATTACTACTTATAACGTGATATGACTCGTAAAAGGTTCAATTTATGGGAGAAGGACCAAAATGTTATCGATAGCTCTTTAAATTAGTGGAAATATTATAATTAGGTATTGAAAGACACGAATGACAGACAACAACAACCAATATATTTTTCTACATCAAAAAATGACATAAAAAATAGACGTATAAAAAAGGTAAAAAATCAATAAAAGAACCAATTCGCCACAATAAGAAATATTTATTTATTTATTATAACGGACGCTGTATTAACAGCCAATCAGTCAACATTATAATCTTGAATTTTAATAAAATTTGTCTTCTTCTCAATAACTGATCTTCCAAAAAATACACCGCGAAACGACTGACTTTTAATTTCCAGATTAACTTCACGTTTAGTATTCTAAGCATATTAAACATTCATACCTAATCGAAGTAGGTTTACTTATTATCGGAATAATAAAATTAGTCACCGACATGTCGGGACTTGTCCGAAGATAAGTCGTGACGCGTTTGCCGATAGGTTCGCTGATCGGGAGCAGAGGTGACTCATAGCTAATAGGTATCATGTTTTATTTACTTTTCTTTTTATTTTTTTTTTATGTGATACGTTGACAGCGAAACAAACTGCCCACCTAATGATAAGTGGTTACGGACGCTTATAGCACATGTGATTCCTGTGAGATTCGCAGCAAATCTGCTACCTCACAAAAACTACTACGTTGTCAACATATGACATCAATACATAGTATAAAACAAAGTCGCTTTCGCTGTATGTCCGTATGTATGCTTAGATCTTTAAAACTACGCAACGGATTTTGACGCGTTTTTTTTTAATAGATAGAGTGATTCTTAAGGAAGGTTTGTATGTATAACAAATGCATAATATAGTAGAGAAACACTGATAAATTTAAAGGTTTCTAATGTGATGTCGTAAATAAGCACGTTTTTTTGCGCTTATATTGCAAACGCTGGCTGAACCCTACGAGATAGACCAAAATAATGTACTACAGTATTGTACAACTTACAAAAATCCACAAAAAAGTCCGCGATGGTATATGTCTATCTCTTAGGGATAACCCACCATAACCATTTTTTCACTGCACCCGTGCGAAGCCGGGGCGGGTCGCTAGTAAGATATAAAGGCATAATACCTAGTAATTTAATTGCGTATCTCCCTCTACACCCTAGAACTCAGAAATAGGTATAGCGTAGGCACTCACGCAGACAATTCCGGTAGTCTCTGTCTGGTGAAGTTTTTACGACCGTCTTCATTAAATCTGAGTTCTTCAAGGATCACGTTATGCGACAAATCAGGCACTGTTCGGTTGTTGCATTTCTCCAATAGACGGTGCCTTAATCCAATTTGGCTGGAACTGCCTAATTGTCTGATTAATGGAGACCCATCTGGTCCCAAAAAGGTGAAGACTCTCTATAGGCTTGCCTTCCTCAATGAAATCTTAAGGTAGTTAGTTAGTATTAGAAGATATATTGGTTATCTGCAATTAATAAGATTAGGTCGTTTAATACTATGGCGGTTGTTTATTTGTGTAAGAAGGAGCTTTTTCTATATATTTATTAAAAGAAAGCTTTTGGATGCGAGCTTTGCCTATTCATCAGCAACTAAATAATTGGGAGTTGCACTTCTAACTGTATAACGTTTCGACACAATAATGGCGCTAAATTTAGGTAAGACGGTCTTGGAAGTTCTAACTGAATACCTGAGAAATTTATTTTGGATTCACAATTAGAATTTTATAATATTAATCTAGATAAATCGTTTATTTAATTCTGTACAATATACTCAATTTATTTATAAATGTATAATATAATAATATATAATATTTCTTACACTTACATCAATAGTCTAACCCAAAGTAAGCTCTGTAACGCTTGTGTTATGGGATCTAGGGTAACGGATAGACATACATATATTATACATGTATAAATAAATTTGGTAGAAATCCCAACTTATATTATAAATGCGAAAGTAACTCTATCTGTCTGTTACGTTTTCTCGCTTAAACCTCGCAACCGATTTTGATGAAATTTGGTACAGACAATCTTTAGACCCTGAGACAGAACATAGGCTACTTTTTATTTCCAAAAAAAGGGATGAAGGGGTTGAAATAGACGTTGAAAATTTGAATGAGATTTCTTAATTTTAAAAGATCAAACCATGAAACTTTATATTTAAGCACTTGATAAGAAATCAATAAACATCTGTTTTAGCATTTTTGAAAATTTCGACCAGCTAGGGGGTGAAATAAGGGTTGAAAGTTAGTATACCAGGATTGACAAAAACTAATTTCACGCAGGCGAAGCCGCGGGCGAAAGCTAGTATATTATAATTACCATACTAAGGTGCAAATGCCCGCATTAATCACACAAACGTCTGCCCCCACCGGGACTCGAACCTCAGAGATGGCGACACCGTGAAACCGGTATACCAACCACTCGGAGGTCGTCATTATTTATTTATTAATAATCAATTTTTAATTTAAATATCGATATAATAATGCTTCATCATTAGACATCGGATAATCGGATGCATATTTACCTGAAGTTAATTTTTGGCTCACAAATTATGGAAGCGGCTTTTTAAAATACATTTTGTTGAATAAAATACGGGACTCCCGGGAAAATACGGGACTGCAAATTTAACGTAGTGATGTTTGAAAATTACTAAATTAGCACGTGGTATTTATTTTCAAAAGACCGAGACTCCGGGTTCATTTATACAACTATGCATACGTATTTACCAAAATGTTCTACAGTACCGGAATCCCGGGATTTTTATTTATGGAAATAAAATAAAAAGACAGTTCTATACTTTGTCAAAAACTAAATAGGTAAATAAATAAACATCCGGCAATCCAATTCCGCAATCCCGGGATTTTTATTTAACAAAACAATAAAAAGCCGTTTCCATACTTTGTCTTAAACTAACTTTAGGTAAATATGCATCCGATTATCCGATCTCTATTCATCATATATTATGTATGCTTACTCAATTAATCTTGCGTATATACTCGTAAATAATAGGTCACAAAATGTTTATTTGGTACACTAACAATATTTATAATACTAAATATTTAGATACAATATATATGGGTATCAAAAAGGTACCCACTCCGCAAACGGTCGCGACATCTACGCCACGACCATGGACATTCTGTGGGGCACTAGCCAAGCCACAAGGGTAGCCGTTGCTCAATACAAGCCACTCGATACACCAATCCTGCGCAGACAAAGCCATGGGCACCAACCACTATACATATATACACAGTAATACGCACACATATACATATAAATAAATACATACATATACACACATACATACATACATATGCGAAGGTGAATTGTGTGTTAAGTTGAACTAAACATATCTGTATCCTGCTCCTTTTTCTATTTTTGCAGCATTAATGCATGCTTTTTTAATTTATCTTTGAAAGTGTTGACTGTAAGATAATTTCTTATCGGTGGAGGAATATTGTTCCAGCACTTTGTAGCAGAATAACGAAAACTACTTCGAAATGCAGCGGCAAATTATATATGTGAACATATATATTCATTCCTTACCCACGTCCGTGTGCCACTATGGGTGCCAGCTGAAGACCAGCGCTGGGTGTCTGACATCCTGCACATGCTGAGATGGCGAGCCTTTCGGCTCGAGCACGCTTAACGCATTCGTGTATTTTGTGTCCGTATTGCAAAGTCAATGATTATTTAAATGATGCCAATGCTTGGTGTTGATTTGAGGATACATTCTAAGGTAAATATTTGTTTTCCCTTATAAATTGTAAACACACATGTACATTGTATGATAATGACATACTTTATTGTAAACGTTGTTATTACTTTTGATAAAGCTGATAAGTTTCTTGCGCCCATTCTTCTATCAGCTAAAAATACGACCTGAATGGGAGGTAGGAAAAAAAAAATTGGACGATTCAAAAGAGCTTTCTATAAAGTCATATTTGAATAAAGTTGATTTTGATTTTATTGAATAAAAAAGTTTATTATTTTTTTACTCTTTTATATCAAATGAATAAGGATAAATGGGAGAAAGTGGTAAAAAATAAAAGGCTCTAATGTTCGAGAAACTTTATAGTTTTTTGTTTTTTTTTTTATTTGCTAAAGTTGACAAACAAGCAGGCTGCCCACCTGATGGTAAGTGGTAACAGTCGCCTATAGTACATGTGGTTTCCACGAGATTCGCAGCAAATCTGCAAACCTCATAAGAACCACAGTGTACGTTGCCAACTTGTGACATAAGAATGTAAAGTCACAGTACCCAGTAATTTCACTGCTATCTTACCCTTCACGCCGGAACACAGCAAAGCGAACGCTGCTGTGGCGGCGGAAATAGGAAGACGGAGGTACCCATGCAACGACCCTGGTACAGAGTCTACCTCCTAGGTACAGAGTCTACCTCCTAGATACAGAGTCTACCTCCTAGGTACAGAGTCTACCTCCTAGGTACAGAGTCTACCTCTTAGGAAGTTCTTTATCATCAGCTCCGAAACATTTTAATAAAAATAACCATTAAAATTGTAGTCTTAAGATTTATTATTTTATCATATCATTACGAAATTATGGTGCAATTAAATGCAATCATTATGAAAGAATACTGTCCAGCGATAAAGACCGTTATTATGTTATTTCTACAATTTTTAACACAATGATGACACTCACATAATAGTCAGCGCTTTGTTTCATTGGAAATATTGCTTTAGGATGGATTTGTTGTTACATAACATATAGTTTATCGCATAAAATATATTACTCACAACTATATCTTGGCCATTTATTATTGATAACTGCGGGTATCAGTGGGTGGTCTTTATCTTCTTAAGATCGTGTTCTAAAATCAAACTTAAATTCAAATCGCTGCTTCATTACAGAAAGGGATAGCGCTATATGGACTCAATAGCACCAACCTTTTCTAAGTGTACTCAAACAGCGATTTGAATTTAAGTTTGATTTTAAAATACAAACTTTTGAATTTAAATATGATTTTAAAATACAAACTTTTGAATTTAAGTTTGATTTTAAAATACAAACTTTTGATCGTAATTTTTTCTTTACATATTTGTATTGCTGCGTTAATTCTTATCACAAAGAAGAAAAGAAAACTAATTTCTTCTTCTCTCTGTACGTGCTGTGTTATTCAAATCAAATCAAAATAATATTTATTCAACATAGACCTTTACAGGCACTTATTGACGTCAACAAACAAAACAAAAAAAAAAGCTTAAATAAAAAAAAAAACAAAAACCTTGTCCGTACGTACGAATAAGGAAAAAAAAGACAAAATATATTAACTCGACACCTGTTCGGAAATTGGGAGAGCCTTCTCGAGAAGAACAGGCAAGAAACTCTGAAGGTCTATTTTTTATCTCCTCTTTTCAATGTTAATAATTATAATAATATAATATAAAATACAATATAGTATAAGATACAATCATACCTAATACGATTACAGTCGTATGTATGTTTACATACACATATAAAATTTAACAAATAATGTTGTTACCAAACATGGCTCTATGAATATTGTTGAATAAATTCCCATTAATAATATATGATGATATGATATATATGATGATATGAATATGTATCATCCTTTAAGTGACGGAATTATGAGTGTTCATGTTAATTGTATCATTATCTTATGTCTGTGTATTTTAAAATGAAAAAAATTAACAAAAATGTTTTAGCAGTCGCGACCCGTTCTAGACAGTCAGCTGTCTACTCAATAGATTCGTATAATCTGCAATGTAATATATGTATTTATTTATTTCAAAGGTTTTTTTTTTCATTTCTTAACAATATAGAAACACAGCTTTTCCAATTACTCTTTTTATTTCGTTAATATATCCAATTAAATTGATAGAAATAAAAAAAATATTATTAATAAAAGTGGTTATGCTCATCAAGAAAAAGAAACGAATTTCTTTTTAGATTTGATATTAGATTTCTAATACACATAGCACCCATTTTATTATTTTACTTATAATATGTACGAATCTGTATATATTTTTTTTTGGTTTTTGATTTTTGTGTGTTTTTAGTGTGTACATAAATGCATGCATTTCATTCATTCATTCACTTAATGAAGCTCATGGAAAATTATAACAATTATTTGTTAATTAGCGTGTTGGATTTTGTTTATTAAGCAAAATGTTGCTCATTTTTTTTACAAGCTTTTATTTAGTTTCACCTGTCCCGTTGTCTGTCGTTCTGTAATCAAATCTTGCAACTTAAATTTGATCCACTTCCCGGTTTCCGATTGACCTGAAATTTGGTATACACGTTTAGTTCGTATGACAATGCATGATTAACTGTGTGACGTCATTCGAAATGCAACATGGCGGCGTATCCAATATGGCGGACCAATTATTTTTAATGCACTCCTACAATATGGGTATCAAATAAAAGGGCTTGCCTAAAATATAGGTATCAAAATAACTAGAAAAATAATGTGACGTCATTCTAAATCCAACATGGCGGCGTATCCAATATGGCGGACCAATTATTTTTAATGCACTCCTACAATATTTAATCTGAAGTTTTGCCAAGGTAGGTTTTGAAGGTACAGTTACCCTATAAAATAAATATGACTCTACATTCGTTCGGAAATTGTATGCGAACGCGGGAAGAATAGGCCAGCAACTGTTCTTCCAGTATCTAAATCGCTCTAAGTGAGGACAGAATGGACATCGAGCTGGTTTAGTGGGTATTCCTCACTTCCTGCCGGCTTCCTGCCGGTTGAGTCCCACACGCGCCTGGTAATTAGCCATTGACATGTACGGTAACAGCATTCCACTTTGTTGAAAAAAAAAACCCAGCGACTGTTAAAGTCTATTTTTTTTTATATTTAATTAAGTTGCATTAAACCGCTATTCGGCGTGTAGCCTCACACAGTAGTAACTTGAACCACTGACCCAGATAACTCATTCCGGATAATTAAACAATTGCATTGTTTAACATTGAAATCTCGCACGAGAGCTGAAGGGTGCTCGGCGTAACCAGAAATCGGTGACTCACTTTAGATAACTTGCAAGGCTTGCTAACGCTAACACTGTGAACTTCATCGTATATTTCGTGACCTCTTTCAATCACTTTTGAATGAAAATTCGAATCACTTTTGAATGTCAAAATGCTACGCCATTGGTTGACAAGTCTACGACGGGAGACCTTGTGAACCAGCAAGAAAACCAGCAAGGGCAATTTTTTTCTCCTGTATCATTACAGAGTCGTCAGTTGGAAGCCGGCTTCAGATACACAGTCTGAACCCAACCTCCGATACAAGTTAAAACAACTAACAAATATATATTTCTGTCACAAAAGTAATTTATTTTTATTTATTTATTTATTGATACATACAAGCAAGCTTACAGTACATAACCAATACGCTTACAAGTTAGTTGTCATACAAAAAATAATAATAAGAACATATACATGCTTGTCAAGAAATTTAAAATGTGAACAAACACTTAAAACATAATTAAATAGAATTAATAAGAATTATAGTCACCATAATTTGCCGATTACATCTAAAAATTATGAATAGTAAAATTATACAATTAAATCAATTAAAATAAAGTCAAAATCTAAATAATAATATTAATATGTCAAACAATTTAAAATTACATGTCATTAATAATTATTTCGAAATAATTGATAAGATGTCTTGGTGAATGTGCAAATATGTCAATATCACAGTGCTGTGCAAGTATGTCACTTATCAGACTTAGTGCGTAGTTTGTTGGTACGTGAGCTGTTCGAACAGTGCGAGTAACAGACCTTACCAGGAGCCGATGAATTCGGCGCGGAGCTAGCGCTCCATCCTGATTGCATGGCATTCTAATTGGTACTCTTAGTCCAACTCTACCCAAAATTGTTGGACTACCTATCTTTCGTCATATCGCATTAAACAAATCTGATATGTATATGTCAAACAAAAATATTATTTATTATAGAATCAGTAAAATTATATATCGTAAAATTTACATCCAAGCATGTTTAAACATTCAGGAAATTAAATATCGTAAAAATTACATCCAAGCATGTTTATCATTCAAGAAATCATTGACCTTGTAATACCCTTTCTTCATTAGAGTATTAACGGATAACAGTACGAAGTGAACATTGAATAAAGGTCTATATTACTATATAGACAGTAGTCCTCGATATATCATATTATATAAGTAATTAATTTATTATGTCGCTTATTATCACGCGTTTTTATCAGGCACGATCCATAATGAGGCTAGATATAGATCTAACACCTATAGACCGTTTATGCGATTTTAATGAATGTGTGCGTGGAGTATACCAGCTTCTGGTCGCTATCTACATAATGAGAAATGCAGGTAAAGAGACATAGATAGATCCACTATTTATGACCTGCAATTCTATTTTGATGGTGATCAGAACCGGCCTATGGAAGAATCTGGTCACCTGCCTTCTCAAAGTGACCTAATTGATTTAAGTATGGCAGGTGATGAATCATCGTTCGCTAAATAGGCCATTCAAAAAAGCAGACCAATATTGGTGCGTAAGGAGCGGTAGGGGTGTGAATAGCTAAAGATGTAGAGATGTACTTCAAACATCTGCTTTTGTGACTCCACGCTGAATGGCCGGCTAAGGCAAGAATGATGCGTGTGGCATACGCCCCCTAAAGCATATCGGGACCATTGTATAGTAGCTTATCTACAGTTCACCCCAAGCTACCCTGGGGAGACCGATTGCACTGCTTTGGCATTTGATAGTCAACTACAAGCGATAGGAGACTGAATGCACTGATGGGACATTTATGACAGTTAAGGGGCATTAAATGCCCCACGAGCGGTGGGGTCGTCACTTCCCTACGCATAATGTGATATTATTATTAGTTTATAGCCTTCAAAGGCTTTGCGGCAATGCTGGCGACGAGGGAGGTTGGAGGGCTGTGGCCTCCTTCTGTGAAGCAGTGATGCTCCAGAAGGAGGCCGCCGAGCGGGGTCGGGAGATGGCCGATCCCGCTCGAAGAAGGCGGCGCCGGGCTCGGTAGCACAGCTGCGACGCCGCCGCGGGTCGCCGGCGGGCGCGAGGAAGTCGCGACTGCTACGGCGACCCGGATGGACCACGCCCCTTCCGTGGCCGGGGGGCGTCGTCGGTGGAGGAGACCGGGGGAGGTAGTAGCCCCCCCCGAGGAGGGCTCCCCTCTAGGCAGGGAGCGGAGGCTGGGGGTTCCTGGAAGTTGCTTGATGTTCCCGGGGGCCCCTACATGCCTGAGGAAGGCCATCCCTGAGGTTTTTAGTGGGTAGGCCTCCCCCTTCTGGGGAGGAGAGCGCCACATAACCGCCGGCTCGCCACAGCCGGGGTATGCAATTTAATGCATTTTCCTCAGGGGAAAAAAAAAAAAAGCCTTCAAAGGCTAAACATAAAACAGGCATGTTTGATTATACAACCAATATTAAGGAGAATTATTATAGAGAATTAAAGGTTATCTCGTTCCATTTTTTAATAAATAAATATAGGTTATACAGGTAACAGAGCCAAGATAAAAGTTCACAGCTTAAGAACTCGCATGCAAGCACATGCGAGCGCTTGTTGAATCACAAGTCAATACTTCCTACATAATTTGTAATTTCATGGCAATGAGATGGCCCTCTCAATCGTTATGATTCACGACCCAGTATATGGTTTGATTTGGAATAATTATATAGTTCGTTGTCAATGTAATAATTAGTTCGTTCTAATTACAACATTAAGATTACAACTCTATGTTCATAATAATATGATTTTATTAACAACAAACATATCATTATAGTTTTTTATTACAGACACAAGTCTTCTCCAAAGATTGGTACAGTCTTCTTGCAACCTTTGCCAATTCGCCGGCTTACTTTGGGGTTTAGCAACTCTACATTTCTTGACGAATGCTTACCACTGATCTGTCCGTTACACATTTTGTTAACATTGTAAATATAATAACACAAAACACATTTTTCTATATTTATGTTTGTAATAATAAGGGTTATTTAAACAATAAATATATCATTATCCATTTCAACCGAAGGAACTGGGCGACAGTTGGATCTGACCTTCTCAGTATTGGATATATAACTACTTATTCCACACAGTCTTGTGCTTCTAGCGTCCCCCATCCTGCCCACCAATATTGGTCTGCTTTTTTGGGGGGCTTTTAGTGAGCGGCGAGTCACCACCTACCATATTTAAATCAATTAGAAGGCTTTGAGAACGCAGGTGACCAGTTTTGACCATTAATGACAATAGTTTCTGTGCATCTAACTAGGTGCATCTAGCTGCATTTTTCATGGTGCAGATACAAATTACACTTTGTAGGTACACTCAATGCACATTTTCATTAAATTTCGCTTAAATGGCCTCACTGTGCGCAGGGATACAGATCCAACGCGTAGAGTGTGAGAATGAGTATAAAGGACCGTGTCTTTTAAGGATGTGTGATATAAGCTACAATAATAATTTATTTAAGCCCTAAAGACAGATTACAATATTTAAATCAGTTACATTAAGATATAAATGGCTTATAATTGTCACTGTCCTCTGAATTTTATGCTAGGTCCCCCCCATTCGACATCCTGGCCGTCATGTACGACGGCGGCGACGTATGCGTCGCGGGCGTCGTCGGTGAGGAAACCGGGGGAGGTAGTGTAGCCTGCCCGAGGAGGGCTCCCCTCTAGGAAGGGGAGCGGAGGCTGGGGGTTCCCGAAGTGGCTTGATGTTCCCGGGGCTCCCTACATGCCTGAAGAAGGCCATCCCTGAGGTTTTAAGTGGGTAGGCCTCCCCCTTATGGAGAGGAGAGCCACAGCCGGGGTATGCAATTTAATGCATTTTCCTCAGGGGAACAAAAAAAAAAAAAAGGTCAAGCCTGTATGTTCCCGGAAGTCGCTGGCGTTCTCGGGGGCTCCCTACATGCCTGAGGAAGGCAATCCCTGAGGTTTTAAGTGGGTAGGCCTTCCCCTTATGGGGGAAGAGCCACAGCCGGGGTATGCAATTTAATGCATTTTCCTCAGAGGTACAAAAAAAAGGTCAAGTCTGTACACAATTCAGTGGTTCGGTAACAGAAGCAGCATTTATAAACTCATGTACGATGAGATAGTCATGACTAGAGATCGGATAATCGGATGCATATTTACCTAAAGTTAATTTTTGGCTCACAAATTATGGAAGCGGCATTTTAAAATACGTTTTGTTAAATAAAAATCCCGGGAAAATACGGGACTGCAAATTTAACGTAGTGATATTGTTTGAAAATTACTAAATTAGCACGTGGTATTTATTTTCAAAAGACCGAGACTCCGGGTTCATTTATACAACTATGCATACGTATTTACATGAAGTTTAGTTTCAGTTCCCCGTGCGATTTATGAATGTACGATTTATTACATGAAGACATAAGATATATAATGTTATACGAAAGTAGTGAGCTAGTTTGACAAAAACAATAATCAATTAAATAATTGAATAAAAAAACAGAAAATTTTATTTAACAAAACAATAAAAAGCCGTTTCCATACTTTGTCTTAAACTAACTTTAGGTAAATATGCATCCGATTATCCGATTTCTAGTCATGACACGGATCATCTGACTTAAGACTAAAATAACAATAACAGAAAACAAAATTGTGATAAAAAATATTGTAAATTTTTGAAAATATTATAGATTAGTACCAACCTGGGCGAAACTTTTTGTGTGGTCAATATGTGCATCTCCATCGATTCCCTTGAGCCTATCTTTATTAAGTTAGTATGTTTTGGCCTTTATCACTCTGATCTAGTCCAGATAGGTATATATGATGTATACCTGTAAGATTTCTCGCAGGTACGAGTATATGTAGATTGCCTCCAGATGATTTCCTTCACTATAGAAGCAGCGGACAAACGATTAGAATTTGAAGATCTGAAATCGAATTTTTTGAAAATTGTTAAAAACATATAGTGACATATCGCACTAATAATACAATAGTGTATCAACTCAAAACGTCGTACTTGACATAATACTATAAACACACGCAAAATTTGATTCCTCACGCGTGATCAAGACCGTCGTTCGATTAGTGCAAAAACAGAATAAGGATAAATTAAAAAACTTATGTGACAGTTATTCAATTTGCAACTATTACATGAAGTGAGTAATAAGTTTTTGTTGATTCTGAAAAATGTTCGATTTTGAGTTGATACACTATTGTATTATTAGTGCGATATGTATGTAGTTACTTCAAGACTCGCACTTTTAGCTGACCGTTGCTGTGACCCCAATCGCAGAAATAATTTAATACGATAATTTTTATTTGACTGCTTGTAGGTTGGACGATTACTGAATCGTTCGTAACTGGCGGTCGTAACGTGGTCACGGATCCGCAGGTCAGCTTCTGTGGTCATGTTACACAATCAAATCACTCGCGAACGTTCGTTCCTAAATCTGTCAAAAGGTGATTGACCTTTTATCATTGTCCGCCGATTATCCGTGCGGTGTTATCGATTCGACTTACGTCGATATCATAGTCTTCAGAAATGTAATAGAATAGATTCTTCGTACAGACCATCTGTCTGTTTACAGTTTTTAGTGTTTCTATATGTCAAAATTGTGCAATAAAACTTACAATTTAGTACCACAAAGGTACTTTCAGACCCACTTAAAGTCGGCACAATATGTCGGCGCTGCAATCGCAAATTAAATTTCTTTATCAAAAAGTAATTTTACGAATATCATATGACTTCCGTTAATTGACATTATTTTGTAAAATAATAACTGGCCTGGCCTTACTGGTCAAAATGTTTGTGGATTTTTGCATTTTAATTTTGATGCTAATGCGACTATGGAAGAGACTCCGATCACCTGCCATTATTATTATTCGATTTTTTTAGGGCTTAATCAATAATCCTGGTTTAGCGCCGGTTGGTGAACTTCGCATGCATTTGTTGTTGTTGTTTTCGTAATTTGACTAACTCTATCATTACGTTAAACGGAGGGTTTGAACGAAGCTCTACAAAAATTAATATATTAGTGGCCGACTCTACTTAATAATAAACGTAGAACTTAGCCCGACAAAATTGCAGCAAAATCACAAAGGCATAAGAATTTCAAATCAGTTGTCATGCCATGATTAATGGGTGGCTATTGCGGGGGAGGTCAACGGATTACAGAGGACATATCAGGGATACTCTCGAGTGTCAAAATTAATGTTTCACACTCCAGCTTTGCAGTACAACGCGGCGAGAGCGCACGAAGTTTATTGTTGCGGAGATGTTAGGCAGCAATGAACGATCGTTTTTGAACTCGGAGTTTTTAATGAGGACTTAGAGAGTGGGTCTTATGCCATGACATCGCGTCAAAGGTGATGTCGATGAACTCTTCGATAGTAACTGGATTTTAATTTTGTCAGTTTGTTGAGATTTCCAATTGTTTAAATTATTGTTTCATCATTGAATATATAAATGAAGTGTTAGTTATATTTCAATTGTAATTTGCGATCTTTATTAAATTGTGTAAATTACTATAAAATAAAATTTTGCTTAGCTATTAAACATAATTTTATTTAAAAAATCTTCTTCTATGGTACTGAAGTAAGTTTTTTTTTTGTTTTAATTAATTTAAATATTTTTAGTCTTTATTTCTCTATAATTAATTAATAATCGACACGTGCTCAAAGGACTGGATCATATCGGGCACAGTGTGTTAGCGAAAAAGAATTCTAAACTCCAAAAAGGTTTATTCTATAAAGCCAGAACACTATGTACCTGCTTACTTCTGTCAAACTAGTAAATTATTCTTACCTTATCCTGGTGCTTCATGACCTGAAGTAACCGCGAGAATACATTTAGAAAGGTTAATTTAATCGTTGCTAAAACAAAATGTATTGGTACATACATCACGAGAGTTGGTGCTACATGAACGTGACCTCAGATATAATGAGGCAATTACAAAAAAAAATGAGATCATACTGCAATTTGTGATCGCGTGCTTCTGAGGTGCTAAGGTTATATGTATGTATAAACACTACAATGTGCGCGTGCGCATCAATGCATCGTCCGAATTCTTATTTCCATTCCAGAATCTCAATGTTCATACAAATTTCTGTTTAATTAAAGAATATGTGTTATTTAAGTTTTTGCATGATTTCGTCTGTTTATATTACAGACTAGCGACCCGCCCCGGCTTGCACGGGTGCAGTGAAAAAATGTTATGGTGGGTTATCCCTAAGAGATAGACATATACCATCGCGGACTTATTTGTGGATTTTGTAAGTATGTACAATACTGTATACATTATTTTGGTCTATCTCGTGGGTTCAGCCAGCGTTTGCAAAATAAGCGCAAAAAAACGTGCTTATTTACGACATCACATTAGAAACCTTTAAATTTGTCAGTGTTTCTCTACTTATATTATGCATTTATTATACATACAAACCTCTTAAGAATCACTCTATCTATTAAAAAATACCGCGTCAAAATCCGTTGCGTAGTTTTAAAGATCTAAGCATACATACGGACATACAGCGAAAGCGACTTGTTTTATACTATGTATTGATTGATATATGTACAATCAATATACGAACTTAGCGAATCATATCTTCATGATAATATAATGAATTATTACGATGTTAATATTCATTCATTCTTGTGAAGTTTGGAGGCTCAACTCTAAGTTTACTGGTATTATAGCAAAGTACGGACAATTTCATCGTTACAATGTTCTGTAACAAAACGGCCAAAATAGATGAATGAATATTAAAGGAACACACATTTCATACTAATTTTCAAATGCATAATTTAAACACAAGAAATAAAAATAAACTTGCCGTTCCAACGTACAGGCTACAAAAAACTAGAGGTTCGTTTGTGGGCAAATGTATACGTTTTTATAACAAAGATTCCACATAGTGTAGCTGAATTGCCTTTTCATAATTGATTTGAAGATATTACATTCTAAATTGTAAATATTTTCTTTTTATTCTACAACGGTAGCAAAAAGGCTTACGGCCTGCCTGATGGTAAGCAGTCACCGTCGCCTATGGACGCTTTGCAACACTAGGGGCAGCACAAACGCTTTGCCGACTTTTTAAAAACCTATTTACTCCCTTTTTGAAGAACCCTATACTGTAATCCCGGGAAAGCCTCAGCAGGGAGCTCGTTCCACAATCGGAGCGTGCGCGGAAGGAAATTTCTTTTAACCGCACTGTGCGTGACCATTTAGCTCCAGCATGTGAGGATGAACACCCTGCCGATGGCGAGCGGGTCGATGGTAGAAGTGGCCGTGGGCATCATGTCGAAACAATTCTTTGGAACACAACCCGTTGTATAAGCGATAGAACACACACAAGAGATATAGAACACACACAAATATTTGTTTTCCAATATAAATTGTAAACACATATGTACATTGTATGACAACGGCATAATTTATTGTAAATGTTGTTATTATTTTTGATAAAGCTGATAAGTTTCTTGCGCCCATTCTTCTTATCAGCTAAAAATACGTCCTGAATGGGTGGTAGGGGAAAAAATTGGACGATTCAATAGAGCTTTCTATAAAGTCATCTATACCAATATTATAAAGAGGAAAGATTTGTTTGTTTGTTTGTTTGTAATGAATAGGCTCCGAAACTACTGGACCGATTTCAAAAATTCTTTCACCTTTGGAAAGCTACATTATCCCCGAGTAACATAGGCTACTTTTTATCCCGGAAAAATCGACAAATCCCACGGGATGCGCAATAAAGGCTTCGCTCAAAAACTACTGCACAAATTTTCATGCGGTTTTCATCAATAGATAGAGTGATTCTTGAGCAAGGTTTTGCGGTATTTTTTATCTCGGAAAAACGGATACTCCTATAGCCATGGGCAAAAGCTATGACCCTTAACCTTCTATAGACCCAATCCCGAAATCCACGCAGGCGAAGCCGCGGGCAGAAAGCTAGTGTTTGAATAAAGTTGATTTTGATTTTGATTTTGAATAACCGGGCAGAAGTGAAAGTTAATTTCAAAAACAGCGTGCAAGGTGACAGTTTGATTGCACTTGATAATCTTAATCTAAGTTTATCGACCCAGTTATCAGCGCTATCAGAGATTGTGTATCTCTACTTTCACGATGTCGACATTATCCACTCTGCTTGCTGGACTATCTTCACAACGTTATTGGTATGAATTTTGCTAAGCTAGTTTTTTAGGGGCCCGTATCCGAATGGCAACAAACGGAACCCTTATGAATTCGTCATGTCCGTCCGTCCGTATGTCACAGCCACTTTTATAAAAGCTATACTGTGGAAAGTTGGTAAGTAGATGTATTCGGTGAATCGCTTTAAGATTTTCATACAAAAATAGAAGAAAAAAAAATATATAACATGTTGACACACAAGCCCAGCTGATAATACAGTGGTTACAGTCTAGTACAAGTGTTTTCTGTGAGATTCACAGCAAATCTGCAACCCCCACAATAATCACAGTTGCCATCATGTGACATAAAGTGACAAACAAACAGAATATCCACCTGGTGGTAAATGGTTGCAGTCGCCTTTAGTACATGTACTTCCTGTGAAATGGGCAATTTATCTGCAACCCCAACTAAATGCACCTTTTGCATTTATAAAATAACCTATTCTATGATAGCCTTCATATGTCAAGTGAATATTGTTTCTTTAATTTTAACAATATGGCGTCTGTCATGAGATCAAAATGAATCGAGTCACTTATTAAGTAACTAGCGACCCGCCCCGGCTTCGCACGGGTGCAGTGAAAAAATGGTTATGGTGGGTTATCCCTAAGAGATAGACATATACCATCGCGGACTTTTTGTGGATTTTTGTAAGTTGTACAATACTGTAGTACATTATTTTGGTCTATCTCGTAGGGTTCAGCCAGCGTTTGCAATATAAGCGCAAAAAAACGTGCTTATTTACGACATCACGTTAGAAACCTTTAAATTTATCAGTGTTTCTCTACTATATTATGCATTTATTATACATACAAACCTTCCTTAAGAATCACTCTATCTATTAAAAAAACCGCGTCAAAATCCGTTGCGTAGTTTTAAAGATCTAAGCATACATACGGACATACAGCGAAAGCGACTTTGTTTTTATACTATGTATTGATTGATGATAACACTCATACTATTTATTTTGACACATTAGTGGTCATGGTCATACAAAGGTTCAAACATACATACGTGTAGTGTTAAATACTTGTGCTTCGCGTTGCATAGCTGCGTAAAAATATAAGAGTAACATTGCTTAATGCTTATGGGGCAATGTTAAAATTCAGGAGTAACCCTACATCGTTCATTGATAAAAACATCAAACCCTAACTCGAGCGAGCTTTTAAGTACAGAGGGGAATACCTAAAGGGTCATCGCGACATGTCCGGAATATAAGCGCGATAAGAATGCTAGCGAAGCGAGGTGAGATAGTGATGGTTTTATCGATTGCTTAAACGTCTCGATTGTAATATTTCGTCAGTATTTTGCCTGATGGGTGCCATAAAATAACCCATGTAAGCATGCAACAATGAATATATGGTAGTTACAACCCTGGATCCTTTGAAAGAGGCATAATCATGAAGATTGGGCAGATGATAATGGTAAAAGAGGCACGTAGATATCTTCGTACTAAAACTACATTTCCGGCTCCTGTTACAAAAAAAAAAACGCACTTTGCAGTGTCCCCAGTCAATAATACAAACCTTCCCCGATAAGCGCTGTCAATTTTAGTTTTCGTGTATTAACTGGAGCTAAGTTCTCGTGTGCTAGTTATGGACGTTCCATGTTTCATTGAATTTTAATTCTGTGAAAATCATCAACTGTACATTGAAATACCTTTGAACCTGATCGTGTACACACGCCATCGGCCCGGCCATAAGGCCACCAGAGCGTCTGCGATCATTGTCCTGAGTGAGCAAGCAATAACGTAAGTGGAGTACGTTTATTCTTGCTATTTTTTAGATTGTGCTCTGGAGATCGGATATATTTTGCACTTTATTATTATTTACTACTTGGTGAACGCGACTTCGTCTGCGAAGTATTGGTAGAGTAGCTTATATTAGCGTGGCTTATCTTTATAAATTGTAGCCTTGGAGGGCTGTGGCCTCCTTCTGTGAAGCAGTGATGCTCCAGCAGGAGGCCGCCGAGCGGGGTCGGGGATGGCCGATCCCGCTCGAAGAAAACGGCGCCGGGCTCGGTAGCACAGCTGCGGCGCCGCCGCGGGTCGCCGGCGGGCGCGAGGAAGTCGCGACTGCTACGGCGACCCGGGATGGACCACGCCCCTTCCGTGGCCGGGGGGCGTCGTCGGTGGAGGAGACCGGGGGAGGTAGTAGCCTCCCCCGAGGAGGGCTCCCCTCTAGGCAGGGAGCGGAGGCTGGGGGTTCCCGGAAGTGGCTTGATGTTCCCGGGGGCTCCCTACATGCCTGAGGAAGGCCATCCCTAAGGTTTTTAGTGGGTAGGCCTCCCCCTTCTGGGGAGGAGAGCCCCACATAACCGCCGGCTCGCCACAGCCGTGGTATGCATGTTAATGCATTTTCCTCAGGGAAACAAAAAAAAAAGCCTATGTGTTAATCTTATATTAACACATCATCACAGCTCATATACGTCCCCACCGAGGGGCTCGAGCCTACCCTAACTACGTTAGGGCGATTAGGCCTTAGTCAACCACGCTGGCACAGTGCGGGTTGGTTGACTACACCTTTGAACCGCTACGCAGGTTTCCTCACGATGTTTTCCTTCACTGTAGGAGCGTCGAATAAATGTACATATGAAATTCGGAACGAAAAACACATTGGTACACGGTGGGGATTAGATCGCGGGCCTCCCGATTCTATACGGCCAGACCAGTGCCGAAACCACAGCGCCACCGACGCTCTTATTATTAACACATAGATAGGCTATAATTAGGCATAGGGTTAATATTACTGTAAAGTTTAATTAAAATTCATTCAGTAGTTTTTACCTCAAAGAGTTACACACATCCATCCATACTTAGAAGCTTTAGCGATTATAATTATAATATTAGCAAGGATACAGTCCAAAATTTTGAAGAACCAGTTTGTTTTAATTTTGTGACGTAAGTTGCGCACAATTTCTTTGTTTACTTATTTGAAGTGTACTCAAGCAAGAAACATGATAATTACTCCCCTTAATAAACAAAATACACGTACAACCTTACTTATTAAAAGGGGTGCGTGTCTCCCAGCCGTATTTACATTTCCACTGAGTGCAAAGCTCATGTCACGCTGTCAATAAGACCGACCGTCACAACCCTCGTTACTGCTCGAGAATGCAGGGTCTAGTTTGAATATTGGATATAACACTTTCTTTTAGGGTGACGTGAGCGAGAGTCGTTCGTCTTGTGTTGACTGACACGACAGTTTGGTACTTTTCAGCAGTGTAGCTTGATGTGATTTTGGGTTTAGCCCTTATTGTATTGAATGTAATTAATCCTTATATTTTCACTAGTTTCCCTTATTAAGAAAGATATAAGCAGTCCTAAATGAAATTATACATTCTTTATTTGTAACAGTTGGTATAGAAAGTTAACTAAATATTTGATAGTACGATCTAAGTCATAAGTAGAGATCGGATAATCGGATGCATATTTACCTAAAGTTAATTTTTGGCTCACAAATTATGGAAGCGGCTTTTTAAAATACATTTTGTTAAATAAAAATCCCGGGAAAATACGGGACTGCAAATTTAACGTAGTGATATTGTTTGAAAATTACTAAATTAGCACGTGGTATTTATTTTCAAAAGACCGAGACTCCGGGTTCATTTATGCAACTATGCATACGTATTTAGCAAAATGTTCTACAGTACCGGAATTCCGGGATTTTTATTTATGGAAATAAAATAAAAAGACAGTTCCATACTTTGTCAAAAACTAAATTAGGTAAATAAATAAACACCCGGCTATCCAATTCCGCAATCCCGGGATTTTTATTTAACAAAACAATAAAAAGCAGTTTCCATACTTTGTCTTAAACTAACTTTAGGTAAATATGCATCCGATTATCCGATCTCTAGTCATAAGTGACTAGTAGAGATTACACTATTAATACAATTAATCATAATAATAATTGATTGATAAGGCAGGGAGCTGATTCTCTTCCGTAGCCCAGTTTTTATTACCACCAAAATCCAATTGCAATAGTCCTCAAAGGTTTTGACCAGTAATGACAATATTAGTATAGTTCTTAGCTGCATTTTTCATGGTGCAGATAGAGATTAGACCCAGTTGGTACACTCCATTAAATTTCGCTGAAATGGCCTCTACGCGTTGGATCTGTATCCCCGCGCACTTATAAAGGACCGTGTTTTATAAAGACGTGGTATAAGCGACAATAATAATTAATAAGAAAGCCATTTCAGATTAACATAACACTATATTACACACCAAAAACAAGAATGATGAAGAAGAAACATGCGACCTTTTTGCTAACTAGCAATCTCTTCCAGGCAGCCTCGGACCAGGGAAGTGCTAAAAGGAGATTTAGTACTTCCCTGTTTCCCTGTCCGGGTGCTGCTAAATGGACCGGACGAAAATAGGCTATAACTAGTAAATTTTCCCCTCAGGAGAGGAAGCTGAGACCTTTTTTTTTTGTTCTCCTGAGGAAAATGCATTAAATTGCATACCCCGGCTGTGACGAGCCGGCGGTTATGTGGGGCTCTCCTCCCCAGAAGGGGGAGGCCTACCCACTAAAAACCTCAGGGATGGCCTTCCTCAGGCATGTAGGGAGCCCCCGGGAACATCAAGCCACTCCCGGGAACCCCCAGCCTCCGCTCCCTTACCTAGAGGGGAGCCCTTTTCGGGGGAGGCTACTGCCTCCCGGGTCTCCTCCACCGACGACGCCCCCCGGCCACGGAAGGGGCGTGGTCCATCCCGGGTCGCCGTAGCAGTCGCGACTTCCTCGCGCCCGCCGGCGACCCGCGGCGGCGCCGCAGCTGTGCTACCGAGCCCGGCGCCGCCTTCTTCGAGAGGGATCGGCCATCCCCCGACCCCGCTCGGCGGCCTCCTTCTGGAACATCACTGCTTCACAGAAGGAGGCCACAGCCCTCCAACCTCCCTCGTCCGCCAGCATTGCCGCACTCAATGCCGGCGGAGACAGATCCCGCCCGATCCCTGCGACCAAGACTCGGCGCTCGGAGGCCCACGCGGGGCACTCCGCCAGCGTGTGCTGGGCCGAGTCAAGGTCGGAAGCTGAGACCCTAATGATTACCATCGCAACCAAGTGTCACAGTGGTTACGTGAGACTCCAGACCGATCGAAGTGACTCTACCGATGTGATCTACCGATCAACCTCAGCCTAAAGCGATCGCTTCTCAGGAAAGGGCGCGGTGCAGTCTATTTTAAGTTAAGGAATCATTGAAGTGAGCAAAAGAATGAATGAAGGAAGATTAACGAAAGAGATACACAAGGTAGGAATGAAAGGACGAATCGGTGCAGGTCGACCTAGGTGGACATATCTCGATCAAATCGAAGATGTCCTAAAGAAAGGCCGGGTCAAGAGTACTCGCAACCGACGAGCATACATGAAGACGCTCATGAAAGTGGAGGAAATAAGAGAAGTGTGCCAGGATCGTAGCAAGTGGAGAGAGGTGGTCTCTGCCTACCCCATTGGGAACAAGGCGTGACATATATGTATGTATGCACATATGAATGAAGTGAGCATGGACTTGATTCTTAAAGGACTCCAGCGTTCACGCTCTTCTAACACTCTCACGGTGAGAGTATTGCAGGTTATTGTTGGAGATTATTACAGCGAGAGAATATTACAGATTTTTCTATATGTGAGTTACATATATTAAAAGTTAGCTCACAAGTGATTTTTAAATAAAGTTAATTAAAAATAAAGACAATGTTAAAATTACCATTACTTTGAGATCAGATCCAGAACATTCCCGTTTGTGTATTCGATTATTCTTATTAAACAAATCTAATTAAGGAACAGGACTATTGTATTTGTTCTGTGTACTATAGAATTGCAGTCATAGTTATATAAGGTCCTATTAATAATACTCATGTTTGGGTAGCATATTGCGCTGAAGGTAATAACTAAAAAAAGGGAAATATTGGAGATATTGTGAAAATTGTACATAATCTGGTACTTCGCGAAATAGACTTTTTATAAAATCTCATTACGTCATCAAAATGTCCCTTCCTGGGTAAAGGGCCGTTTGTTAAGCAAGAAATAACATGTAAGTAAATTATGACCTTAAGCCAAAGTCAGTAAATTGTAATATGCACGATCGTTTCGTTAAAACGGAATGTATGGACTGATTTTGCTATTTGGAATCATTCCGATACAATGCCGCTCGATTCCGAATTGATGTCGAAATAATAAACAATAAATAATAATAAATATTTCTTATACTTACACCAATTAGCCTAGCCCAAAGTGAGCTCTATAAGGCTTATGTTATGGGACCTTGTTTTTTTTTATTGCGGGGGGAAAATGCTCCTTATGCACCTTGTCACCGCGCTGGCTAGGCGCGGCCGTGTGGGGGGCTCTCCGGTAAAGGTCCGGCCTACCCACTATAAACCCCCCAGTGTCCTTCCAGCCCATATCATGGCGCGTGGCGGGGTGCGCCTTCGCGATGCTACCGCCACATTATGTTATGGGACCTAGGGTTAAACATACATATATTAATATTTTTAATATATATTAACAACCATGACTAAGGTACAAATGCTGACATTCATCACACATACATTCGCCTCTACCGGGATTCGAACCCGGGAAATCAGAGATGGCGACACCTTGAAACCGGTGTACGAGTACTTTTCCCTCGACTACGGAAATCGTCGAAATGAACGCGGATGTTACTTTGTCTAAGATCCCCATTTAGGTAACTGGTTTGAAAGATAAGTATAGGTTTTAAGGGTTTATAAAAGAGGTGTCACTGCGGAAAATCCCCGATTCGGTGATAACCACTAAATCAATAGAGCCGTTAAAATGTATTTTGATTCCGTTAAAACGGTCACATATGCGAAATATATCGCACGAAAATGGCGGAAATTAAATTCTGAATCAGAACACTTCCAGCTTACTTGAAAATAATAGCAACTATGATATCGCTCAAGAGAGCTGATAGCAGGTCGTTGATCGCTTGTTTTATCGGTATTTTAATGAAATAGATAGTTACTTATACAGTATGAGCTCTAGATAGATAGAGCAATGACCTTTTTAGAAATAACCTCTTTGTAATGTTAAGAGGTGATTTTTAACAGACTCCGTCAATCAATTAATATTTATTTGTAGAACACATTAATATACAAAGGTCTTAAAATATATATGGTCTGATGCATTTAGTCCTAGCGACAGGCATGTACAAAATAATAAGAACCGAAAATATCGAAAATAAAATAACGAAATTTAATTATCACACAAAATCACACAAATCGAAAGTGTCCTCAAAAAAGGCCAGGTCAGAAGTACCCGCAATCGTCGAGCATGTATGAGGAATGTTATGAAAGTAGATGAAGCGAAAGAGATATGTAAAGACCGTAGCAAGTGGAAAGACGTAATCTCTGCCTACCCCCATGGGAAAAAGGCGTGAGTGTATGTATGTATGTACAAAATCATTTTATACATTAATAAAGTCAAATTCAATTAAGCATATATGTCCATAAAAAACATAGATTGTCAAGAAATCAATAGAATAATGTCGAACAATGAAATTAAATACAAAACAATAGACACAATAATTTTGTGTTATTAAGATAAGGGAGCGATGCGGCGTAGTTGAAGATGTAGTGGCAAAGATAGAGAAAGGGATGCTTAGATGGTTCGGCCATGTTGAAAGAATGAATGAAGGAAGATTAACGAAAGAGATACACAAGGTAAGAACGATAGCACGAATCGGTGCAGGTCGACCTAGGCAGACATATCTCGATCAAATCGAAGATGTCCTAAAGAAAGGCCGGGTAAAGAGTACTCGCAACCGACGAGCATGCATGAAGACGCTCATGAAAGTGGAGGAAGCAAGAGAAGTGTGCCAGGATCGTAGCAAGTGGAGAGAAGTGGTCTCTGCCTACCCCATTGGGAACAAGGCGTGACATTCAAGAATTCATTAATACATTAATAAATTAACATTTTAATATTAGTAATTTTGTACACATAGATTTGACTTTTTGTAAATTACACATTTTTATATTGTCTGGCAGTTTGTTATAGATTTTGGAGCCATTTCAACTCCACCTATTTCGTAAGTGCTGTTTTACATAGCTGTGTAGATTTTGTAACTCCTGGGGCGTAATCCACTGAATATCATTTCACTTAATAGAAATAGTCTAGGATTACTTTTGACAAAGATGCAAATCTCTAATATGTACAGATTTGGCATTGTTAAGAAAGTGCACCTTAAGCACCTTGTCGCCGCGCTGGCTAGGCGCGACCGTGAGTGGGGCTCTCCGGTATAAGACCGGCCTACCCACTAAAAAACCCCGGTGTCCTTCCGACCCATATCGGGGCGCGTGGTGGGGTGCGCTTCGCGATTCTACCACTACACGCCGCGGGCCAGCTCGACCTTAATCGGCCAAGCCATCGCCAAGGGAGCAGAAGGCCAGCCTACCAACTAAACACTACCTACAGCCTTTGGTCGGGCGGAAGGCCTGGGGACCCTATCGGCTTGAACTAACGCTCCCGCCCTCCAGAACGGGGGCGGTGTGAACTAAAACCTAAAATACGTATACGTTAGCCATGGAAATACATAGTAAGCACTATAACTATAAGGCTTATGTTATGGGATCTTTTTTCTCGAGGTGGAATGCTTTGCGCACCGTACCTGATGATGGCTAGTCATCAGGCGTGTGTAGGACTCTCCCCTTGGGGCATACTAACTAAACCACCCCGATGTGCATCTTGTCGTTAGTAAGGACGGTACAGAGACGGGGAACTCAATTTTTCCGGATCGCCTTGAGACGATCCAACCAGTTACGCCATGGGGGATTATTGTGGACATAGCAATAATCCCCAGAGGGGGTGGGGGGCTTATTTGCGCGCATCAGGAGCCACCCTACCACACCCCGGCTGTGGCGAGCCGGCGGTTATGTGGGGCCCTCCTCCCCAGAAGGGGAGGCCTACCCACTAAAAACCTCAGGGATGGCCTTCCTCAGGCATGTAGGAGAGCCCCGGGAACATCAAGCCACTTCCGGAAACCCCCAGCCTCCGCTCCCCAGTCTAGAGGGGAGCCCTCCTCGGGGGAGGCTACTACCTCCACCGGTCTCCTCCACCGACGACGCCCCCCGGCCACGGAGGGGCGTGGTCCATCTCGGGTCGCCGTAGCAGTCGCGATTTCACGCGCCCGCCGGCGACCCGCGGTGGGCGCCGCAGCTGTGCTACCGAGCCCGGCGCCGCCTTCTTCGAGCGGGATCGGCCATCTCCCGACCCCGCTCATCAGCCTCCTTCTGGAGCATCACTGCTTCACAGAAGGAGGCCACAGCCAGCAATCAATGCCGGCGGAGACAGATCTCGCCCGATCTCTGCGACCAAGACTCGGCGCTCGGAGGCCCACGCGGGGCACTCCGCCAGCGTGTGCTGGGCCGAGTCGAGGTCGGATGCACAGTGGTGGCAATGTGTCGATGCCTCCCGTCCTATTCGACACAACCCTAACTATACCCATGGTAGTTTTGAAAAAAGGGCTGCGTAGGTCGATTTTCTACAACCTGGCACGGGGGTCATTTTCTCGCTCTCTCTCCACAGATCTCTGCGACATCACATAATCACCGATGGAAGCGATTACCTCCCACTCCCTCTCACCAGCCAGCATCATATGTGATGGAGATATATTGTACCATACATATTAACAATCACGACTAAGTTTTCAATAGACACGGTTATACTTTTTCCACGTTATGCAACGTTTTGTTGCTCTACCTCAAAGTAGAATACAGAAAGTGGTATTACTGATTGAGCTGTAGAGCCAGGTATTGGCTGACAACTTAAAATATAAGTTTCAATAATTTGAAACCTTATAATAAACTGAAGCAACACGCCGACCTTTCAAAAAACTATAAAGCCAACATATAAATAAGCAAGCGAAATAAAAATGATCCCTTCGGACTGGCGTATAAAATGAATTCGGGAAACTACGTCTAGTGAACACTCATAAACATTGTTCCCTCTGGGCCCAGTTATTTGTATTTAAGGGACGAAAGGGACCGCCGCCGTTGCGAGCGTAACCAAGGGCTTGGACATTAAAACGAAATTGTTTGACTCGGATATCTCCATTTTGAGTTTTGAAATGGAATTACTTATTCTTTTAATAGTTTCTGGTTGGAATTTAGTTTGCGTGGTTTTTTGGAGCATATTTTCAAGATGGAGCATATTTACATTTACATGCATACATATATAATTACATCATAGTAAATACTAGCGAGCTGCCCCGGCTTCACACGTGTGCAATGAAAAAATAGTTATGGTGGATTATCCCTAAGAGATAGCCATAAACCATAGCGGACTTTTTTGTTGAGCTTTTTAAGGTGAACAATACTGTAGTACATTATTTTGGTCTATCTCGTAGGGTTCAGCCAAAAAAACGTGTTTATTTACGACATCACATTAGAAACCTCTAAATTTATCAGTGTTTCTCTACTATATTATGCATCTATACTAATATTATAAAGAAGTAAAGTTTGTGTGTTTGTATATTTGTATATTTGTTAAATTGTAAGGGGTAATCTCAGGATCTACTGAACCGATTTTAAAAATTCTTTCAGCAATAGAAGGCCACGTTATTGCTGAGTGTCATAGATTATATAAAAAACCGAAAAATAAAAAGATTTTAACGTGGTGTCCGTTTTGCAAAGTGAATCGGAGAAAAAAACAGGCAGCGGACGGCGCGCGATGGCTTCGGGTTTAATTCGGATCGCGTTCGTGCTCGCTCGGGGATTATTAATATTATTGCCCAACGAAAGTGGGCACGGGTCAGCTAGTGTATTATATATATATAAACCTACCTTAAGAATCACTCTATCTATTAAAAAAAACTGCATCAAAATCCGTTGTGCAGTTTTAAAGTTCTAAAGCACGTTCTAAACACGGCTCTATGAATAGTTGTCCCTATTCCAAATAGTGTGATCATTTAGATAGTCACTTACTTTATAATAACCTTTACTCATGAGTGTCTTTTTGATAGGATTTTAAATTTATATAAAGGCAAATCAATGCCACATATAATATATATATATATATATATATATATATATATATATATATATATATATATATATATTATATATAGTATATATATATATATTTATATATTTATATATACATATATATATATATATATATATATATATTATATATATATATATATATATATATATAATAACGTTTCCCCAAGAACGAACAGCTAGTTTTATGGAGTCTGAACATTGGAACGGCAAGTTATTTTTGTTTCTAGTATTCACATTATGTAGATCACTGTTTTTATTGAATTTATTATAGTTTCTATACACAAAAACTAAATTATCATATATACTCGTATATATTGACTAGCTAAAGTTAAAATATTAATTTCTTTGAACAATTCTTTTTAGGGATTCTCTAGCTCGTAAACAGTAAATAGCACGAATCGCTCTTTTTTGTAAAAGGAAAATACTTTCAATGTTAGCCGCTGATCCCCATAGCAGCAGTCCATAGGACATAACACTATGAAAGTAGCTGAAATAAACAATTCTTGCCGTTTCAACATTAGTTAAAAGTCTAATCTTTTTTACCGCTCCTTATGCACCATGACGCCGCGCTAGTAAGGCACGGTCGTGTGTGGGGCTTTCCGATCTGCGAGGACCGGCCTACCCACTAAAACCTCCTGTGTTCTCTGGGCCCATATTGGGGCGCGTGTGGCGGGGTGCGCTTTTCGCGATTCTACCGTTACTGCGCCACGGATCAGCTCGACCTTGAGGTAGTCGAGCCTTTGCCAAGGGGGGGATTGACCGCGCACGTTGCCATCACTGGGTAACTAAGCAGGCAAGCTGTTTTCCCGCGGGTCGCCGGCGGGGCGCGAGAAGTCGCGACTGCTACGGCGACCCGGGATGGACCACGCCCCTTCCGTGGCCGGGGGGCTCGTCGGTGGAGGAGACGGGGGAGGTAGTAGCCTCCCGAGGAGGCTCCCCTCTAGGCAGGGGAGCGGAGGCTGGGGGTTCCCGGAGGTGGCTTTGGTGTTTCCCGGGGGCTCCCTACATGCTTGAGGAAGGCCATCCCTGAGGTTTTTAGTGGGGTAGGCCTCCCCCTTCTGGGGAGGAGAGCCCCACATAACCACAGCCGGGGTATGCAATTTAATGCATTTTCCTCAGGGGGTACAAAAAAAAAAAAAAAAAAAAAAAAAAAAAAAAAAAAAGGCAACCTGATGTCGCTTACCCTCCTTCACCGAGGGTGATTAGACCCTATTCAACCACACTGGTCCGGTGTGAGCTGATCATCTTCATATACACCTTTGACACAGAAGTATGCAGGTTGCTTGACAATGTTTGGCTTCAAAATATGAACATCAGATAAGATCAGATAAACTTTGTAAAACGAATCGCATTGTAACAAGGTACGATTCGAAGACCAGTGCTGGCCACGACGCTCTACACATAAATATAGTTGTATATACTAGTGATGAGACGGATCTCTTTCTGCTTCCGCAAGCGCGGAAGTTCCGCGCGCTTTTCAACATCTGTTTCTGCTTCTGTTTCCGCAACTTTTAAATCGGATATTTAAACTGAAGTTTACAGCCGACGGCTTTTATTTAACGGATTACTTTTTACAAGCTTTTATTTACTTTCACCTGTCCCGTTGTCTGTCGCTTCTGTGTAATCAAATCTCGCAACTTAAATTTGATCACTTCCCGTTTCCGATTGAACTGAAATTTGGTATACACGTTTAGTTCGGTTGACAATGCATGATTTAACTGTATAACGTCATACCTAAAACCAACATGGCGGCGTATCCATATGGCGGATCAATTATTTTTATTTGTTATTATTTATTTTTTCATCAACAGGTTTCTACAGCATTTTGTGACAATAAATATATAAAACAATTAACACTTAGACAGTGCTTCAGCCAATTACAGAAACCCACTTTGTATTCTGTTAAAAATTTGCAAAAGGGGTCAGGGGTTGAAACTAATTTCACATTGATAGACATAAAAAACTAAAAACAAATACTTATTTAAAATTACAAAAAAACGTAAAAATAATATAATAGGTACTGTAGGTGTGTGTTTTGTGTGTGTGTGTGTTGTGTGTTTGATGTAGTGTATGCCTGCGTGCCGCGAGTGTCATTATTCCACGTAAATTTGTCAGCCGAGAACAGTGATCGAGATTGTGAGCCAAAGCAAGCGCGCGCATTTGGTTCGGGTAGGCAAGAATACGATTATACCCACATGTATTCACAATTTCGTGAGGTTTGATTTACATGGCGACCGAAACAAATGTACAAAATAATTTTAATAAGATTCAAAAATAAATTTAATTATATTATTGAATTGTATTAAAATTGTACTAATTATTGTATTAATTACAATATTAAATAAATTATTTTCCTTCTGATTATAAAAGATATTTAAATTAAATCAAATTAAATTATGATTAATAATGAATTATTATTTATTAAGTAATATACTCTTACGCAAAGCATTTTGAATGCATTTCTAGATAGATTGAAAATGTCAATTTCGGGAAAATGTCTGTTGTACGTTCTAGGCAGCGTTCGCGTTAGTGGTACGCACGTGAAATAGTTGCGTGTGTCGCGTCTTTTTACGGGTGCACTGAGGGTGACCATGCGGTTCGCCAACTCTGTACAATCCAACTTTCCAGTACAGATATCATGCAGAACCACCATGTCTTGTATACGACGCCTATCACTAAGCGGGGTAAGATTGTACCTAACACACGAGTTTTTGTAGTCGCAAATTTCTTTGTTTAGCCTGAAGTTCAAAATTTTTGTGAATTTTATTTGCAACTTTTCAATAGCGTGTACATATGTTACATATTGTGGATTCCAAACGCTAGACCATATATCAAGGATGCTTCGAACATACGCGTAATATAACATTTTTAAGCAAGTAGGGTCACTGAATTCCTTAGTTACTCTAAAGATAAAACCTAAGTTTTTTGTGTGCCTTATTTATGATATGCTCAAAATGCCTCTCGGATGTTAATTTTGTGTCTAACCATAACCCCAAATCTTTTACAGTATTGGTGCGCTTCAAACAAATTTATTTAGTTTAAAATCATATTGCATTACATTTTGGCGTCTTGTAAACTGTATGTGTACACACTTCGTCTCATTCACCGTGATTTTGTTTCGAACATAATACTCTGAAAGTCGCTCCAAGTCCTCTTGTAGTTTTAAACAATCATCGTGTGTTTTTACCGTCATATAGATTTTAGTGTCGTCTGCGTAAAGTAAAAACTTTGCGTGATTAAAGCAGAATCCAATGTCACTTATATAAGCTACATAAAACAAAGGACCGAGTATGGACCCTTGGGGGACCCCAGAGGGTATGCTGATAAACTCTGAACGTACACCACCAATTACCACGGCCTGCCTTCGATTCGATATATACGACTTTATCCATCTGAACAGGTCACCGCGTATACCCAGTCGATAAAGTTTCTGCAGAAGTATAACATGGTCCACACGATCGAAGGCTTTTTCGACATCAGTGTAGATCACGTCAACCTGAGATTGCAAACCCATGCCTGAGTACAAATCACTTATATATAAACCCAAGTTCGAGACCGTAGATCGTCCCTTTACAAAACCATGTTGTTCATCAGGTATACCCTGTTTTATTATTGGATATATTTTCTGAAGAACGGATCTCTCGAAACATTTTCCGAACTCGTTTAACTTTGATATGGGACGATAATTCTCTACCTTGCACTTCGACTCCTTTTTGTGAAGAGGAATGATATAAGCCTCTTTCCAGACGCTTGGAAACGTTCCGTCAGAAATGGACCGGTTGAATACAATGTGCAGAGGAAAGGAAAGCGACGCCGCACATCTCTTTATGAACAATGGAGGTAATCCATCGCTACCGGCCCCTTTATTAACATCCAATGCTGAAAGTAGCTTAAAAACTTCTTGTTGGGATATTGAATGTGTGGATCAAATTATTACACGTAGAGGAATCACTTTCTATGCTTGAATAATTCCCTGACGAAAGAGCAAACATTGACCCAAAGTGATTACTAAATGCGGTACAGATGGCTTCACCATCAGCCAATTGCCCGCCCATGTACGTCATGGTACTTGGGTATCCTGTCCTACGCCTACGTTTTGAGTTGACGTACGACCAAAAGAGCTTTGGATTGCGTTTTATACCTTCCTGACAATGCGATACGTACCTTTGGAAGCATTCATTTTGCATTACTTTCATTCTTTTGCTCAACAGAGAAAAAGTATCGTAGTCCAGTTGGTTTTTGTAACGTTTCCACCGTCGGAGGGCTGGCTCTTTTCTTTCAGCAAGCAATAAGTGCACGATTGTACCAGACCGGATAAGAATCAGATGGACTTGAATCGACAAATGGCACCAATCTATCAACTATGCTATTGATTATTGAATAAAATCTATTTACAGACTCGTCAATACCAACTGCTGAAAGCAGATTCTCCCAGTCAACACTATGAAATTCCTTGTTTATAGCATCATAGTCCGCTTTATGGAATAAAGACTTTTTTCCACGCGATTTGGGTAAATGCCTTACCGAATTTCACTGGCATCGATGTTAAGGGTAGTGTGGTGAGAATCTTCCCTGACCAGCGAAAATGTTGAGGGGCAAACGTTCAAACCAAAATTGCTGAGGATAAGGTCTAATGTATTGCCCGCCTTGTTTGTATTCATATTACTCTGGCGCAGACCAAAGTAACTGATTTTGTTTAAAAAGAGCACCCTGCATTTTGGAGTTCAGTGCTTCCTTTTTTTAAAAGAGAATAATTTTCCTTTTTAATGCACTCCTACAATATGGGTATCAAATAAAAGGGCTTGCCAAGAATACTAGAAAAAAATAATGTGACGTCATTCTAAATCCAACATGGCGGCGTATCCAATAGGCGGACCAATTATTTTTAATGCACTCCTACAATATGGGTATCAAATAAAAGGGCTTGCCAAGAATAACTAGTAAAATAATGTGACGTCATTCTAAATCCAACATGGCGGCGTATCCAATATGGCGGACCAATTATTTTTAATGCACTCCTACAATATGGGTATCAAATAAAAGGACTTGCCAAGAATAACTAAAAAAAAATAATGTGACGTCATTCTAAATCCAACATGGCGGCGTATCCAAAATGGCGGACCAATTATTTTTAATGCACTCCTACAATATGGGTATCAATAAAAGGGCTTGCCAAGAATAACTAGAAAAAAATAATGTTACGTCACTCTTAATCCAATACGGCGGAACACCAAAAATGGCGGATAATTTTCTTTTATTCGTTCCTACAATATGGGCATCAAATGAAGGGCTTGTTCTCAGCAAGTTTGTAGAGGTACTAAAAAGTTAAAAATAAAATTAAAGAAAAAAAAAACCTTTTTAAAAACAAGCTTTTATTATTTGTTTATAAAATGAACTAAAAAAGTGATAGCTTGAGGAAAATGTTGTGTTGTATTAAATGTAACACGCTTTTATTTATAAATGGGGATCAAGAGGGGGGACGAGATTGAATAATTATGTATGGTGAAAAGTTTTGTTTAAAATTAAATAAATTTGTACAATATGGAATTATTTTGTCCTAGACGAAGATGCTTATTTGTCGTTAAAGGTTACAATCAAGTTACAAGTGCTATATTTCTTTTTAGAGTTAATTTATTTTTAACTTTTTAGTTCATTTTATTATAAAATATAACTTGCGACTACTAAATTTTGAATATTAATAAAATGTTCAGTTGCAATATTGTGTTCTATAGTACATTACAAATATATCTATTTTTAATCTAGATTTGGTGTATTTGATACTTAATAAAGAATTATATTTTTAAATTTGTTTTTGCATGTTATTTACACTTCCGTTTCTGTATCCGTTTCCGTTTCTGCTAAAATTTACTTCTGATATCTGTTTTCGTTTCTGACACTTCCGTTGCAGCACGTTCATACGTACATTTCTCAGAAGGTAAGGCACAAGTAGAACAAATATCTACTGTCCTATGTTTATTAATTTAGTTTTAAATTAAATTTAATTTAGTAAATACAAGCACAAATACATATCTATTCATTAAACTTCGTTCAAAGTTATCTACATAAAAGTCATGCTGTTTTTTAGGGTTCCGTAGCCGAATAGCAAAAAACGGAACCCGTTATGTCTGTCCGTCCGTATGTCACAATCACTTTTTTTCCGTAACTATAAGAGCTTTACGTGGAAACTTGGTAGATTTAGAAGATTTTCATACAAAAATAGAAATAAACAATAAATTTTGTGGGTTTCCCATACTCTTCAAAAATGATATTGAGGTTTCTAATATATATATTTTTTTCAAACTGAATAGTTGCACGACAGTCGCTTCCAAAGTGAAAAAATGTGGAATTTTTTAATACGTATACGATACTATAATAAAGAATTAAGAAAAACATTTATTTAGATGTATAGTGGTACGGAACCCTACGTGCGCGAGTCCGACTCGCACTTGGCCGGTTTTTCCTCTCAGGAGAGAGAGGCTGAGAATCCTCACAAGGAGTACAAAACGTACCCAGCTACCCAGCCGGAGCGGTTCGACCGGTATGATCTAGCGACTAAACTCAGCCTAAATTCTAAACACCATGAAGGCGAATCATGAGGACGACCGCCCCCTTTCCTGAGGGGAAAATGCAGCGCTGTCCATAAAGGAGGCTATATGCGCTTCAAGAGACGCGGGAAGAAGTAACGTAGGCCTTTCTCTTAACGACGTTTTTGTTTTTCTTTAATATATTTAATTTCTCTGAATATAGTAATATTATTGTGGAATTAAGATCCTTCGAGTTTTAGAAACAGTTTCTACCTAAGCCGCAAATAATTAATATATACTTAAGTACAATTATAAATGTGGAACATATTTTGTGGTAACCTTTCTGAACTTTAACTTACAGTTATTTTGAACTAGCTCTCTGCCCGCGGCTTCGGCCGCGTGGATTTCGGGATTGGATCTATAGAGGGTTCAGGGTCATAGCTTTTGCCCACGGCTACGGCGAAGGTTTTATCGCAGTTCCTGTGGGATTATCCGTTTTTTTTTCGAGATAAAAAATACCACAAAACCTTGCTCAAGAATAACTCTATCTATTGATGAAAACCGCATGAACATCTGTGCAGTAGTTTTTGAGCGAAGCCTTTATTACGCATCCCGTGGGATCTGTCGATTTTTCCGGTATAAAAGGTAGCCTATGTAACTCTCCATCCCTTCAACTATCTCCACGTAAAAAATCACGTCAATTCGTCGCTCCGTTTTACCCTAAACGACGGACAAACAGACAGACACACTTTCCCATTAATGATATTAGTATGGATCTGGAAGAAAGTCTTACGATCTATTCAAAGTGTTGCATTAAAAAAAACAAAAAAAATATATTTAGTGTGTGCCTTTTCCCGTACTTTATAAGTCACACTTAGAAATCATTAATAGTATTCTGTATTGAGTTGATTGTTGGCTCTTGGTGGAACTTATTATACATCTTGAATAAAACTCTTGTACTGTTCCACTACTTTTTTTAATTACTGTCGACCTGACCGGTTTTTCGGCTTTACAGCAAGCATTTTTCAAAGGTGTTTGCTTAGAACCTTTTTGAAAATGCTGTAAGCGAAACCGGTCAGGTCGACAGTAATTAAAAAAAGTAGTGGAACAGTACAAGAGTTTTATTCAAGATGTAAATCATTAATGGGAAAGCAAATGTTAATCAAATCAGGTCCCACTTCTTTGGGCAATCAGCGAGCAATCGCGGTATTCAAAAACAACTGACTATCTCTTAGACATCCGTTCCGTAATCCCCTGACCTTCTTTTAATGCTGAAGTTTCGCCAACTTCCATTCGAGTTCGCGTAGTTGCCGCAGGGCTGAACCGAACCCTTTGAAGGGCCAATGAATAAGTAACAACTGTCAATCAATCCTTCGCAGGGTAACGTCAGGGTCAGGGGTAAATTTTGATCACCGCCAAAGTAAGTACCGCTGGGAGGAATGTAACTGCCACATTTGGGTAATAATTTTTTTTTGTTGCTTGTTCGGAGTTTGCTGGTAGATGAGCAAAGCAAAAAAGCAAGTAATCGAAGAATGTCGGTCAGAAATTAGAAAGGCAACTGTTCTAGCATACAATGCTTATATGAAATCAATTTTCAAAAGTTTTATATTTACAACACATCATTCGTCAGTATTGTACAATTAAGAAATTTTTATTGTAATTATATTGTGTGTGTCTGGTTGAGCGACTATTTTTAAATAGGTAAAGTGATTGAAGAGGAAGGTTTATATGTATAATCTCTCTCCAGTCGTTCCCTCATGTCTGAGGATCGTGGTCAGCATCAGGGTTGCATGTATAGTGGATGATCTGCCTCCACTGGTTTCGGTCCAGCGCGTCTCTTGCAACCGTGTAAAATTTGGAGGTCGATGAGTCTTTGATCTGGTCGGTCCATCTCGTTGGTGAACAACCGCGCGCTCTTTTGCCTGCTGTGTTCCCAACCACAATCAATTTCTCCAGACTATCGTCTCCTCTGCGACTGTGTTGGCCGAAGTAAGAAAGGATGCGCTGCCGGCATATGGTTGACAGGCGAGTTTTAATTCGAAGCTGGGCCAGGATCGATGCATTGGAGCGTTTCGCAGTCCAAGGTATTCTCAACATTCGCCTCCAGCACCACATCTCGAGCGCATCAATCCTTTGTCTTTCTCGAGCCAATATTGTCCATGTTTCTGCTCCATACAAGAAGATAGGAAATACTAGAGCTCGTATTAATCTGATCTTGGTCTTAATACTAATTCCTCTCTTCTTCCAGGTGCCACTTAATCGGGACATGGCATCCCTTGTCATTCCGATCCTCCGTTTAATTTCGGGGCACAGCTGCCATCGCTGTTGATCTGGGAGCCCAAGTATATATAATGTTCAACATTTTGTATGCCAGGTATATGGCAGATGCCATTTGTTAGTTTTCCGGCTCGATCAATTGTCATTACTTTAGTTTTTGATCTATTTACTGTAAGACCCATCTTGACGCTCTCCGATTCGAGTCTCTGAAACAGCTCATTCATATCCTCCATTGATGTGGCCAAGAGAATAGTGTTCGTCGGCATATCGGAGATTCGATATTCGCTTCTATATATAATATGTATAATAGCATCCATTAAATAATGGAAAAATACTGTTATTTTTGAGGTTTCTAATGTGATAAATTCGTGAATAATACATTTTTCCGCGACGAGATTTATAAAAAAAAATGTACTAAGTATTGTACACAATGAAAAGTTCTACAGAAAACTCAGCGATGGTATATGTCTATCTCTTATGGATATCCCAAAATAACATTTTTGTCATTTACTTTTTACGACAAATAATGACTAATTTTCGAAGCGATTTTCCCCAATACAGTATTAATCCTTATCCAATTAAATATCTTAAATACATTGTTGATTTAATATCAATACATAGTATAAAACAAAGTCGCTTTCGCTGTGTATGTCCGTATGTATGCTTAGATCTTTAAAACTACGCAACGGATTTTGACGCGGTTTTTTTTAATAGATAGAGTGATTCTTAAGGAAGGTTTGTATGTATAATAAATGGATAATATAGTAGAGAAACACTGATAAATTTAAAGGTTTCTAATGTGATGTCGTAAATAAGCACGTTTTTTTTGCGCTTATATTGCAAACGCTGGCTGAACCCTACGAGATAGACCAAAATAATGTACTACAGTATTGTACAACTTACAAAAATCCACAAAAAAGTCCGCGGATGGTATATGTCTATCTCTTAGGGATAACCCACCATAACCATTTTCTCACTGCACCCGTGCGAAGCCGGGGCGGGTCGCTAGTAGATTATTAATATGGCCTTTACAGTATATGATTTAAATGAATATTTTTGAAGATATTACAAATTTAAAATTTTATGGCGGCGCACAATCACAAGTACACCACGTGTTTTGTTTAATAATTTCAATTTTTCAATTGATTACTACCGTTTAATGTAATTTTTTTAATTCAATCAATTTTAAAAGTGTGTTTCTTTACTATAATTTATTATTTTGTTTTCTGTAGTGTATTGCACCCGTGCGAAGCCGGGGCGGGTCGCAAATAATTTATATATACATATATGTAAGTATAGAGCTACGCAATTCGTTATATTTTTGTTTATTACAATATTACATTTACATAGATACATTAGGTAGAAACAAATCTTAATGCATAACCAGTTAAAGGTAAGTACAACATTCACAGATATATAATACTTAACAACATAACATTAAATAACTGCGTACAATAAAAAATTATAAAGTTTACAATTAAATAGAGAGTTAATCATTAAAGTGTTCTGAAAAGAAAAAAAAAGAAAGCAAACAAACAACAACCTATAACAACCGCTAAAGACCGGTAGGGATATTTAGAAAATTTTGTAACTACTAAACTATTTTAAGATAGATATTAGCTCGCCAGGCTTTCCAGGAGAACATGTTAACATGTCATGTTATAGTATTGTTTTAATTGGTGAGTAGTGTAGAAATATACTATACATACATACATACATACACTCACGCCTTTTTCCCACGGGGGTAGGCAGAGATTACGTCCTTCCACTTGCTACGGTCCTTACATATCTCTTTCGCTTCATCTACTTTCATAACATTCCTCATACATGCTCGACGATTGCGGGTACTTCTGACCTGGCCTTTTTTGAGGACACTTTCGATTTGTTCGAAATATGTTATACAAAAAGGTTTTTGTTTTATTTTATGTATCTGTTCTCCATATTTCTATTAGTTCTTGACAAGAATCCATGCTGTAGATGCATGATTAGTATTTCGGATAGCTTGTTAATTGTAGCCTATAGGCTACACATCAGATCCACGCCCCTTCCGTGGCCGGGGGGCGTCGTCGGTGGAGGAGACCGGGGGAGGTAGTAAGCCTCCCCCGAGGAGGGCTCCCCTGTGTCGACGGGGGAACGGAGGCTGGGGGTTCCCGGAAGAAGCTTGATGTTCCGGGGGCTCCCTACATGCCTGAGGAAGGCCATCCCTGAGGTTTTTAGTGGGTAGGCCTCCCCCTTCTGGGGAGGAGAGCCCCACATAACCGCCGGCTCGCCACAGCCGGGGTATGCAATTTAATGCATTTTCCTCAGGGGAACAAAAAAAAGGCTACACATCAGAAGCTATACATCAGAATATCACATATGATATTCTGATGTCTATTATAAAGTTTAATTAAAATCCATTTAGTATTTCGTTTTGATCTAACGGCTAACGTACCAGCTCGTGCCCGCGACTTCGTCTGCGCAGAATTTAGAATTTCGGCCAGCTAATAAGATAAACATTTCCATCATACATTTCATATTTGTAAGTCCAGCGGTTTTGGCAGCGTGCGGCAGAATAGTAGACTTTTTTCTACTTACTTGACACTTATCGTCATATTTTGAACAATTGACAAAAAAAAATTATAAGTTGTAGCTTATATGTTATTGTGATATATAAACAATATTATTGTAAATTTTCATGAAAATCCATGTAATAGTTTTTACGTTAAATAGTAACAAACATCTATCCATACAAACTGACTAATGACGACCTCCTAGTCAAGTGGATAATACACCGGTTTCAAGGTGTCACCATCTCTGAGGTCCCGGGTTCGAATCCCGGTGGGGGCAGATGTTTGTGTGATGAATGCGAGCATTTGTACCTTACTCATGGTTGTATGTATAATTAATATATGTATGTCTGTCCGTTACCCTAGATCCCATAGCACAAGCCTTACAGAGCTTACCTTGGGCTAGGCTAATTGGTGTAAGTGTAACAAATATTAAAAAAATAAAAAAAAACTTTCACGTTTGTAACATTAGTAGGATTAGTTTTAGAAATTAATCATGAATTTTGATTGTTTATATAATATTTATTGAATAAAAAGATATATAATTATTTTTACATTTAGTACTGATATAAAAATGACTTAATTTAGACAATTATGGAACAAACAACATTCATATCTCGACGACTTCCGTATTGTGGCGGGCAGGTCGACCGCGCTTGTCAAATTTAGTTTCGAAATAACTCCCTAGAATAACTCCTTCCACAAGTTTATACCGACTAATAGCCGTGTACAATTTTGTAGCTGCCTCATTAGTAACCGCGAGCAGTATGCACATGCGTGTTCAGTAGCGCCTCAGCATCACGCATGATTTAATATGGATCGTCCTCATCAGCTACTGATTAGTTTCCTTGAGTTCCGAGTCAAGGTTTTAGTTCAATGCTTCCTGCTTCCTAAGCAATTACATGTGATCTTGCCCTTTATTGACTGCCTCCTACCAAATTTAGAAAGATATTGATACTTATATTTTTTTATGGCACGTACGATTAATGGCTATTGCAACACAGTTCAGGGTATGACTGTATTTTTTATACAATGTTGATTTTGTTATATTACCACTAATATTTTAAACGTAAACGTTTGTATGTTTATTTTTTATTGCATACGGTGGCAGACGAGCAAATGGCCCACCTGATGGTAAGTGATAACCATCGCTCATGGACATCTGCAGTGCTAGGGGCACAGCTGAGCCGCTGCCTACCTGGAGAGAAATACTCTTTGTTACACTTACAAGTAAAACTACTTAAAATTTTGGTACCAATGTCCAAGAGACGGTACTAAGTATCTCAACCTGACGTTGTTCGTCAAATCTGAAATGACCTCTTTGCACAGCGGTTAACTAGCGGACAAGAAAGACATGCTCTTCCCCCAAAGCTAATGTGAGCAGGAGACGACAGAGCCCGGCTATGAGACCCGAGACCTTCGAAGAAATGGCGATGGACATCGATGGCTCCAACGCACAAGAGACGGCCGCAGGTGGAGAGGAAGCACGCCCTCCCCGCGTTACAAAAATTGTGCAACCCCGTGATACGTAGTGTCGGGGAATCGCAGTGACGAGAGCCGTGATCAGCTTCACTCCCTACAATACGGGCCCGCGGTTGTTTCTATAGGTTCCTGTAGTCCCGTCACTTTTTGGCGCAGTGGCGAGGTCCGTAGCGTTAGACTCAGTAGGCCGCATTGACTATCTGGCGGAGAATCCGACATAACCTCGTGCTGCTCCTAAGCACGAGGAATGCAACAGCATTTCCCTACGTTAAAAAAAAGGCTCATTTGACATTGTTAATTGCATTTATTTGACCTATTAATCAGACTATCTATTATTGAAATTTTTCGTGTTATTATTAATAAGAATTATTTATATTATCTTTAAGGGCGGCCATACACGGACTGCTCGAGCAGTTAGCGGCTGAGCGAAATACACGGACCGCTCGAGCGGTCGACATCGACAGCTTGAGCTGTCGGTTGTTGACTGCTCGAGCTACGCTACCCAACTGCTCGAGCAGTTGATTTTCTACCACAGTCGAGTCATGGATTCTGACGAGGAAGCACTGCTTTTGCTGCTTCTGCTCAGGCGGAGACGACGGCGGCGACGTCAAAAGAGAAAATTTTGGGTTCTTGCGTTTTAATTGCACTAATAAGCGCATCACTATCGCGCACGCCCTCCATGTTCAAAAAACAGTCGGCAAATGAGACAAGACAAACAGACGCCGCGAGGCCGCAAAGGGCGGGGAGAGGGAAGTCGGAGAGCTGTCGACTGCTCTAGCGCAGTCAACGGCTCGAGCAGTCGGTGTATGCCTCACAACCGCTCGCGAGCGGTCGACGGCACGATGGAATTTCATCATGCAGTTGACGGCTTGAAGCGGTCGCGACTGCTCGAGCAGTCGTGTGTACGGCAGCTAATGAATGACTATAGTTCACCGCGCGGTCGCGGCTTTAAGCAGTCGGTCTCAACTGCTTGAAGCAGTCCGTGTACTACTGGCCTAAAACTTGACATTTTATAGCTATGAATATTAATTGACTTTATTGAATGTGATCTTGATTGATGGGATTATTATTTATAGGTGGATTGTTATTCTTTGCATTATACTCCATATTATTGTGGGCTGTAATTGCCTGAAATAAATGAATTTAATTTAATTTTTATGCTGTTTACATGGTGCTGGAGCTGGAGGTATCTAACCATTTATTATTGTTGAATTGTACGCTCCGTTTGTTTTGCTTTTTGGAAATAGTTACATATTTGTTTTGTTATATTGAATACTAGCGACCCGCCCCGGCTTTGCACGGGTGCAGTGAAAAAATGGTTATGGTGGGTTATCCCTAAGAGATAGACATATACCATCGCGGACTTTTTTGTGGATTTTTGTAAGTTGTACAATACTGTAGTACATTATTTTGGTCTATCTCGTAGGGTTCAGCCAGCGTTTGCAATATAAGCGCAAAAAAACGTGCTTATTTACGACATCACATTAGAAACCTTTAAATTTATCAGTGTTTCTCTACTATATTATGCATTTATTATACATACAAACCTTCCTTAAGAATCACTCTATCTATTAAAAAAAACCGCGTCAAAATCCGTTGCGTAGTTTTAAAGATCTAAGCATACATAGGTCTATAGGGACCTGCGGCGCCGCCGCGGGTAGCCGGCGGGCGCGAGGAAGTCGCGACTGCTACGGCGACCCGGGATGGACCACGCCCCTTCCGTGCCGGAGGGCGTCGTCGGTGGAGGAGACCGGGGGAGGTAGTAGCCTCCCCCGAGGAGGGCTCCCCTCTAGGCAGGGGAGCGGAGGCTGGGGGTTCCTGGAAGTTGCTTGATGTTCCGGGGGCCCCCTACATGCCTGAGGAAGGCCATCCCTGAGGTTTTTAGTGGGTAGGCCTCCCCCTTCTGGGGAGGAGAGCCCCACATAACCGCCGGCTCGCCACAGCCGGGGTATGCAATTTAATGCATTTTCCTCAGGGGAAAAAAAAAAAAAAAAAAAGGTCTATTAGGGACAGAGAACGCGACTTTGTTTTATACTATATAGTGATAACAAAATTTTATAAGTTTGCTTCAACATGTTTCGCTGATTTGAAATGCAACGCTGATCGCAAGATTCACAGTAAAAACAAAACGTGTAACAATTTTTAAATAGGGCTATACTTTTCCTGTGGTTTTCGCAAATTTTTCGTTACTTTTCAACGCAAAGCCTAGTAAAATACGTCCAGACAGACAGATTTATAGCGGCAGCAATAAGCCTGGACTCTTGAGCGTTTCAGTTTGAAAATATTCTGAACTCAGCGGAGAGGAAGATGAATCTGGTGTGACAGTAAATAAATGTTACAATTATCTTTTCTCCTGTCTGTCTGTCAACCGTGAATGTTATGATATGGAGGATTCATTGAATGATGAACTACGCCACGAACATGTGATAACTTATTGATTCATTGCCAAATCTATTCTTATAATAAATCTGTAGAGAGGTCAATTCTGCACATGAAATATACTTCCAAAATAACTATCAGGGGGTGATTAGAGATTGATACTGATACCAAAATGCAATCAGTAAAATGTTTTTTTTCTGCCTATATAACCGTTATAGAAACAAAACGGACACTCGGTACAATTATTTCGCATACTCCTGAGTGAGTTTGGTAGTGGCACTCGGCCCCCAAGCGCGTGGAGAGTTCGATATAACCCCGCGGTGTTCCCGAGCCGCGGGCTATGCGTAACGCATTTTTCAGACACAAATAAAAAAAAATATAATCAAAAAAAGGGGACTCGGAGAAGGAGAAAGGGAAATTGGATAGATGACATTTTTTTTTAATTCTGTATATAATAATAGTAGTAGTCTTTTAAATGAGAAATATTGTAGAACTAACGATATATCTGCGATCATTACTTATGAAGATACAGTGCCATGTTTGCGACTGTCGCGGATTGCTCAAAAACGCTCCATACTAAAAACACTGCAAACGTGACGTCATAATTGAATAAACTCGCCTAATTTTTATGAGCATATCAACAAAATTGACAATAACTTTGTTGTTTGTATGTTTATAGAAATACTTTCTATCTATACTAATATTATAAAGAAGTAAAGTTTGTGTGTTTGTATATTTGTATATTTGTTAAATTGTAAGGGGTAAACTCGGGAGCTACTGAACCGATTTTAAAAATTATTTCACCAATAGAAAGACACATTATTGCTGAGTGTCATAGGTTAAATAAAAAACCGAAAAATAAAAAGGCTTTTACGTGGTAGTCCGTTTTGCAAAGTGAATCGGAGAAAAAACGGGCAGTGGACGGCGCGCGTTGGCTTCGGGTGCTCGCTTCGGGGATTATTAATATTATGCCAACCTAAATTAATATTATGAAGTGGGCACGGGTCAGCTAGTATTAAATAATATTACATTTAATATGACAAAACTAGAAATTATGTAAAAAATAATTGCAAGTTTTTTAGAAAACCAAAAAAAATATTAATAAGAAATTAAAGTGAAATTTCTATATTAACATACATTCATGAAATAGAAATTGTTTAACTTTGATAATTATTTAATATAAATAGCCATATTCAGTTGAAATCATCTACCCTATTAGTACCATAAGAAAATCTGTTAGAAGATTTTGATGCAATTTGGTATAGGGATGGTTGGAGATCCAGGGAATCATATAAGATAATTTTTCCCAGCGGCAAATATATTTTTGCAAAAGCTACAGTAAAATATGCGACATAACCGGAGCTTAAAAATATAAAGGATTCATTACTTTTCCACGTCAGTGAAAATATTAATGAATTTAATTTTTGGTGGCACATAGTTGTCTTTGCCAATGGCAACTCGCTTAACTTTAGCAATCGGAAAGTGCAGACGATTTCAAAGTTAGCATTTAATAAATCCCGCTGCTCCCGAAGTTTCCCCGCGGCTTGGACTTGATACAATTAAAAACTATTTCTATTGACTGCCAAACTGAAGCGTTCGGGCACTGTTTTATAGCGACATTATTAAACTAGGTTTTGGAGATTCCGCGGAATCATTGTTAAGGACTTTTGTTATTTTGTATATACTGTATATCACAGGTCCCCTAACTTTTTTTTGTCTTAGAGCGTTTGCCATATTTTTCGGTTTTAGGTAGACCCCCTACTTATCTCATATTGAATACCTACATTCTACAACTTATTTTTTTTTATAAACGGTTATAATACATTTGTTACTTCATAGGTACCTTTATAAATAACTAGCTTCCGCCCGCGGCTTCTCCCGCGTGAAATTAGTTTTTGTTAATCCTGGTCCTTTATGTCTAAGAGACTTAACAGGGGCCAGCCTCACGTTGACCAATATTCGTGGTCTTATCTTCAATTCAACTCCTATTGCACCCCCACACTTGTAAAAATTTCAAAACACTAGAACAAACGATTTTTTGTTTCTTATGACGTTACATAAACTTGCATACTAACTTTCAACCCTTATTTCACCCCCTAGCTGGTCGAAAATACAAAAATGCTAGAACAAATGTTTAATGATTTCTTATCAAGTGCTTAAATATAAAGTTTCATGGTTTTATCTTTTAAAATTAAGAAATCCCATACAAACTTTCAACCTCTATTTCTACCGATTTAACCCTTATTTTTAGAAATAAAAAGTAGCCTATGTTCTGTGTCAGGGTCTAAAGATTGTCTATGTACCAAATTTCATCAAAAACGGTTGCGAGGTTTAAGCGGGTAAGCGTAACAGACAGACAGACAGAGTTACTTTCGCATTTATGATATCAATTGGGATTTTATTTATTTATATTAGAAGATAGTATTATGTATGTAAATAGGTACTATTAGTGTATGTTGAGATATATTGTCGTGGACCCCTATTCTCATTTCATAGACTTCCAAAGTTTCGCTGACGGGGGAAGGGGTCTACCCTTGCAGGATATCATAGTCTTTGGAGTCGATATAGACCATTTTGGGTCTATCTCTTTTCTCTATATCGTGCAACTAACGGATAACGTTGCGCTCTATTTTACATGGGGATGTTGTGCACTGTATATTATAAGTACTGTTAATTACTAGATTTTTATTTAGTTAGATGAAATAAATTCTGCGGACTCTTTGGTCCGCACTCTTTTTTTTGTGATATTATTTTTCAAAGTCCTCATTTATTATCTTTACAAATAACATATCAATTCTCGGTTGGGAGAAGGTGTCTTTTCTCCGTATTGTGGGAACAGATGGTCCCGCCCCCCACAGTCATAGCCCCATCTATATCTATATTCTATTATAATATACTATTACAACCATTATTAACTATTCCTTAATGTTAATGTCTTATTGTAGAGCAGGATATACATACTAAGCCACCACTATATCTAGTTGGTAATGTAGAGTCGTTCCAGGATCTAGGAAGCTTATTTCTCCTGACTTCAGATGAACAGAGATAGATGGTACTTACTGAAGGTACAATTGTCACAAACATATAACTTGTCGTAAAACTCACTGTTATTTCTTTCTCTTGCCCTGTTCCCAATATAATTTCGGGTCGGTGCAACATGTTTTCCCTTTCCGCTGTCTATTACTAACCATTTTGACATTCACTCCATACCAGGAAAGTCTTCTCTCTCTCAATTTTTCAACAATAGGGGCTACTTTCAGACTTCCCCTGATATATGCATTCCTCACTCTATCATTTCTTATCACTCCACACATCCTTATCACACGCATTTAGTAAGGTAGTACAGTAGTCAATCAAATCAAAATCAAAATAATCTTTATTCAACATTTACAGGCACTTATTGACGTCAACAAACAAAACAAAAAAAAAAGCTTAAAAAAAAACAAAAAACTTGTCCGTACGTACGAATAAGGAAAAAAAATATTGACTCGACACCTGTTCGGAAATTGGGAGAGCCTTCTCGAGAAAACAGGCGAGAAACTCTGAAGGTCTATTCTTTATCTCCTCTTTTCAATGTTAATAATTATAATAATATATTGTAAAAATACAATATAGTATAAGATACAATCATACCTAATACGATTACAGTCGTATGTATGTTTACATACACATATAAAAATAATACAATATTATAAATAATGTTGTTACAAACATGGCTCTATGAATAGTGTCCCTATTCCAAATAGTACCCAATAGTCACTTACTTTATAATAATCTTTACTCATGAGTGTCTTTTTGATATGGATTTTAAATTTATATAAAGGCAAATCAATGACACTTTACGGAAGTTTGTTAAACATAGATATACATTTCCCCAAGAACGAACAGCTAGTTTTAATGGAGTCTGAACATTGGAGTAGTAGTAAGGGGGAGGGAGGGGGTTGACGAAGTGTCATTGTGTGACAAGGGGGTGGGAGGGGTCATAAATTTCGTGACGTCACATTTCAAAATCTGTTACAAACTAACTGTTAAAACATAAACTCTAAATTATTAGTTTTAGTATGAAAAGTGTTGTAAATATTAATTTTTAATGTAAAGTCTGTATACTCTAATAAATAAATAAATGAATAGTGTCTTCCTCTATTTATTAATAGGGGTACTCCCGAAAGGTACTTTTTTCTTAATTGATTATAGTAGGTGATTTTTTAAAATATATTATGAAAATCATGAAATGACCATATACTTATTTAATATAAGTAATCGTTTTTTGTTTTGTTAATTGATTTGATGTTAATTTTATTGAAATGGAATTAAAACTGAATTCAAAACCGCTTTATTCATTCAATAATTTCTAAATGTAAATTTTCAAATTCACATATATTTTTGAAAATTTACATATAGAAATTATCGCCGTCACCGTCACACTGGGGAGGAGGAGTATCACAAATGTGACTAGCTGTGACAAGGGCGGGGGGAGGGGCAAAGAATCACGAAATTCTTGTGACGCAATTTATGGATGACCCCTTTCAGAAACATGCAATGTCGTAAAACCCACGACTTGATTCAAAACAATCGCGTGACCATGCCGAGCAAAATTTTGAAATATCCGAAAGTCAACGTAAAATTTTCCATTAACTTAATGAAAACCACAAAATTACTGGTGAGTTTTGGAGCTTCATATAACGGGTGGAGCTACCCCGCTACAATCAGGCTTAATTAAAAACCTTCATCGTCGTATTATAAGACAAACAGACTTGATTAACTGTAACGTTTCGGGCTCGATCGTTAAAAAACACGGGTTTAACGTACCGTTATCAGTAAAGCTGCGTTCACGCGGAATATTTTTTACCTGTCGTTTTAAAGTTAGATCGATTTTTTTGTCTCTGGAGAGGAGAGACTGAGTATCTTTATGGATACCACAGCAACCAACCTATCGACTTTTAATTAGTTGTCAAAACAGATCGAATCGATCCATCGAATTTATTTGATAAATACAAGTCAATTACGTAACAGGTAAAAACAAAGCACTGAGAATTATACGGAGAAAACATTGCTTTCGCTATACTTTTAATTAGATCATATTCCTATCTGAATTACGGTAATGTTATGTATTAGCTGTACCCACGACTTCGTTCGCGTGGAATCGTAATTTTAAGTAGCATGTTTAATAACTTAGAGTGTTATAAACGTAAGAGTAGACAAATATAATCAGAAAGCATCGAACTGCTAAGCTATCGGGAGTTACACGTGTTATTGTGAGTCAACCATAAAAGATAGACATATGCTGTCGTGGGATATGTTTTATATAATTTTAAGGAGAACATTTCCGTCATACATGATTACTATGTAGCTTTACAGTACAGACAGTATTCAGTCGGGAAGAGTGCAAGTCATAAATGTCACGCTAGTATTCCATTGCTTTAAATAAATAACCCGTCATTTCTAGAAGGTGTTTGATATTGTTGACAACACTATATATTAACATCCTGGACTTCTCGATCAACATTCTGTGATCATGGCCAATAAACTACGCAAGCAGTAAAAAGAAATATCCACTTACAAATAAATAGAAACACAAAATAAATCCAGCCTCTTCTCCTTACTTACGTACCGAGACGAGCTATGTTGAGTCCAGAGCGCTCCAGAAACGCATTATATTTGAACCATTTGAAGAACACAAGAATGCAAGTTCTCAGCGAACAATATTACAAGAATGTGGTCTACACCGTCATTTACGGTATGATTGAATTTTTAATGGTCTCATTAAAGTGCCGATCAGTTTCTTATTAATGAAGTTTAATGGCGTCTGACGTTAAATTATGGATAATTTAGATATTAACTTTATATTTTACATCTTACTAATAAATGTGTGTATAAAGCTATAGCTTTAAAATTTTTAAAAGTAATTTTTTGCAATAAATAAAATAGGGTATTACGCACTATGAAAAATAAAATCTAAATTTATGTTTTTATAGTTCATTTATGAAAAAACAAACGAAAAATATTAATTTCTATTCATAAAACTGCAAAATAAATTAAATGTTTCAATTTGAAAATACAAGTTTTTTTATCTGTGCTTCGAATGTCAAAAACGCTGTACGCCATGTTTGCATTCGCTGTGACGTCACTGGACTTGTAAATAAACAACCAAAATATGTTTATTTCTTTCAGCGAAGCGTGATGTTTACAATGCCCGTGACGTCACAGACATGGCGGCCTGAGAATTGGCGTTTTCGCGCCCAAATTTGAATAGTAAAATTAAAACACGTTTTTATGAAATAATTGGAATAAAAAAAAATGTATTTATATTTTTTTGTGGTATTTTATCAATAACAGATTAAATTTAAAACACTTTTTGAATTATACTGTAATACCCTATTATAAATATTTCTTACACTTACACCGATTAGCCTAGCCCAAAGTAAGCTCTGTAAGGCTTGTGTTATGGGATCTAGAGTAACGAATAGACTTACATATATATAATATATATATATATTTTTTTTTACAAAATATATTATTGACTATATACATACTGACCATGGCTAAGGGACAAATGCTCGTGTTCATTGTACAAGGATACCGCATTTATTTCATTTTGAAGAATGTAAACCCCAGGACACTTCTTTTAGATCTAGGATCATACAATTTGGCAGTTTGGTAGGTCTTACAGGACAAGTAAGAAAATGGAAAATTTACTGTTACAAACTTATTTGCAGTTAAAATACAAATCACAACAAAACTATTTAAATAAATATAATGAACGAACTATTTAAATAAATGTAATAAACGAACTATTTAAATAAATATAATGAACGAACTATTTAAATAAATATAATGAACAAACTATTTAAATAAATGTAATGAACGAACTATTTAAATGAATATTTTACGCAACCGACTCGCACTTGACCATATTTTTATTAATTTAAGCTTTCCGAATATTTTATCAAGGGCAGCTATCCAGCTTTCTCTCGAAGCTTCTCCCAAATAAGAATTGAATCACTGACATAATCCAGATCCGGGGAAAGCTCCACAGGATATCATTTAACACTTTATTATGAGTTTTATTTCGGCGAAGACATTGTGTAAGTTATCTTCGGATTTATTTTTGTATTTTCTTCAAGGAGGCGGCGCGGCGGTGCGTTACTTCACGGACGAAAAGTTTCGCTTTGATGGGACGCAAATGCTGTGACGGTTTTAAGGAGTTCCTTTTGTCTAGTTTTGTATCTTATACATAGATATGCCAAATCTAGACAAAATTTTACAACAAGACAAGTCTCTTCCAAACAAAATTTACCCGCAGATAAATCGTTAGCGGCTACTTTTACTATGTTTTCGAGTCAAAAAAAAATCTAAATAATCTTTATTCAACATAGACCTTTACAGGCACTTATTGACGTCAACAAACAAAACAAAAAAAAAGCTTAAAAAAAACAAAAACCTTGTCCGTACGTACGAATAAGGAAAAAAAAATATTGACTCGACACCTGTTCGGATATTGGGAGAGCTTTCTCGAGAGGAACAGGCAAGAAACTCTGAAGGTCTATTTTTTATCTCCTCTTTTCAATGTTAATAATATAATATAAAAATACAATATAGTGTAAGATACAATCATACCTAATACGATTACAGGCGTACGAGTATGTATGTTTACATACACATATAAAAATAATACAATATTATAAATAATGTTGTTACCAAACATGGCTCTATGAATAGTGTCCCTATTCCCAAATAGTGTGATCATTTAGATAGTCACTTACTTTATAATAACCTTTACTCATGAGTGTCTTTTTGATATGGATTTTAATTTAAATTAATATAAAGGCAAATCAATGACACTTTGCGGAAGTTTGTTAAACATAGATATACATTTCCCCAAGAACGAACAGCTAGTTTTATGGAGTCTTGAAAAATATGAATCATGTACGGAGATACTTGAAGGTTATTAATCTACTGTAATCATCAACATATTTTTCATTGGAACGAAATACATGGAAATGATTTCGCAACGTGGAATCATTTCCCTGCATTGCATAAACAACGAGGCATTAACAACCAAAACTCTCCAGAGCCTCGAACATCGCCGCCAAGTCGCGTGTCTGTGCGTTTTCTATAGGTTACATTTCGGGGAGTGAGGTCAGGAATTGCATGAATTGATTCCGCCTGCACCCTTCCACCATCGGACGACGAGACGCGGCCAGGGACATGTGGTCGACATTCTACCTCTTTATACCTCTCGTTTCGCTTCGTCCTTCATTATGCGAACCGCCAAGAAATGGAATTAGTACTTGAAATTAGGAACTTCTTTGTAACTTGTTTGTAACTTTGTAACCTTTTGTAACTGGTTTGTAACTTGTTTGTAACTTGTTTGTAACTTGTTTGTAACTTGTTGGTAACTTGTTTGTAACTTGTTTGTAACTTGATTGTAACTTCTTTGGAACTTTCGTTGTAACTTCTTTTTCAACTTCTGTGTAACTTCTTTGTACTTTCTGTGTAACTTCTTTGTAGCTTTGTAACTTTTTTATAATTCGCGATTCGTTTACCTAAGTACTTTAGGCATTAGGCAACATACTCTTCTCTCTCTTTCTTTGAAAAACAACAAAACAACGTGACATAATAATTATTATTTTATATCAACATTGGTCATGCACATATACAAAGATCTTTGATATAAATAAAATTACAATAAATATTAAAATACCTGAACTAGGTTAAACCTGTGTTTCAGGCGAATAAATGTTTACATGCTAAATTGCATAGGTATAAATTACAATGTTTAATCACAATAAATCTTAATAAGTTTCATGATAAAGTGATACATTTTTTTTATTATTGTCTGGAAATGCCTGGATGGCATGGAATGCTTTACTAAAATGCATACCCCGCGGTTCGGGAAAACTGCGGGGTTCGGTTTCTCCGCGCGCTTGGGGGCCGAGTGCCAAAGTGATACCTAAATTCAAAGTGAAATCAAAGTGATACCTAAATAATTAACATAATCTGAGTAATACGTAGCTATATATGCATATATCTAAGTTTGCCATAACTAAGTGATAAATAAACTACTTGATACAAAATATTGAAAACATAATAAATATAAAAAAATGTAGATTTTCTCACGATGTTTTCCTTGACCGTAAGAGCGTTAGATAAATGTATAAAGGAAATTCGAAAAATGAAAACACATCGGAATATGGCAGAATTGATCTAGGGTCCCTAAATCATCCGATTAGTAAACCAGTGCCGAGACCACAGCACCACTGACACTCCTATGTACTCCTATGAGGACATAGGAGCACATAGGAGCGTCAGTAGTGCTGTACATGCATGCTCAGCGTTTAATAAATCAATATGTTTAAATCAGTTTGAAGGGTCAATTGCTTTCACGATCAAAGAGATATCAGAACATATTATTTACTGTGCCTTGTTTTACATTTTTGATCACTCATATCGGACTTGTTTACGGCTAATTAACAAATAACTATTACCCCAATTTATATATTTTACAATTCAAATACTAATTGTAATGTAAAGGATATTTAAAATACAACATAGTTTGCATTCAGAACTCAATTCATTAAGATTCATACCTGAAGCTGCATTCAAAGCCACTTAGCGCAGCGCTTGAAATTCAGAAGTTACGGCCAGGAACTAGTTAGGGATAAATCGTCGGGACCAAAATCTATTATTATGTTAAAGAGGAGCGGGCCAGTGCAGTTTTTGTACATTTCCTTTGGATATAAACATGCTCCGGTGTCGTTTTGCGTCCTTGCATTCCGCCAGACGACATAGCATAGCGAAATCCAGATGTATTGACATAATAAAAACATTTTTCCGAAACTGTATTTTTCTGACATTAAAAGACGATAAGTTAATGGCAGAAAACATAGTGAATGGTACCATAAATGGCCGTCAGATCATGTCTGACACGTCTGAAATAGGCCCGTCTGTCAGTGCATGGAGCCGTGCAAGTCTCTACACTTTTGTATGGGAGTTAATAATGCTGGATGTGACAAATGTAGGATTTATGCAGTCGAAAATGAGAGCTTGCTTTCCCAACTTTAGAAGATGGATAACAGATTTATTATGTTTTTGCGTTTATGTGTTTTTTCTTTTCTTTTTATAATAAAGAAAAAAATGGTATATTCTATAAGTTGGGATTCTCAATATAAATAAAAAAAATATTTTTGTTTTAAATGTCTTTTTAATATAATGTTGCATTTTAAAGCATTATTTATCTTGCCATTCAAGTTGTTATTCTTTAACTAAATGTTTTTTAACTTTATCAGTGTTGATTATTTGACTGATCAAATTAAACATATTTTTTACTGTGTTCCGAATCGAAATGTACTCGTATATAAATTAAATGGTATGCCCGAATCACTTCGTCACAAGTTGACAACGTCCTATAGCTTGTCTAAGTGCACCAGTACTCTATAATCGTACTATAGTCGCTTACTATTAGTTGAGTACTCTTTATTTGACAACTTATTGCATAAGTAGTTACTCTTCTGCACCGTCTGGCTGCTCTGTGGCCGTCGCACAGGAATTCTCGTTACAGTATCCGAGATAAAGCTAAAATATTATCGCGCCGGATCGAAGCGGACGCGTCCTGCTCCGCGCGAATAAATGCCCTAATACATTTTGAAAACAACAGTTCAATTTTCTCCAAGCTTCCCGGTCTTAGGGATGCGGGATATTAATACTAAATCGAAGATTGAACTAGGCCAGTTTTTGATGTGTAAGGACGCCATCGATTTTGACTTAGGAATAGGAGTTTTGAATCTTTTATTAAGTTAAGAACGATTGACAGAAAAAAAAAGTGATTATTTGCACACGAAGGAAATCTAAAATCTTGTATGAAAGCCGTTTTTTGAGATCGTTACTTAAAATAACACTTTTATTATATTATAATATGTATATATTTTATACATGATATTTGTGTATATTACATGTGTGTATTTATATCGTTTTCACACATTTGCATAGCCTTATTACTTAACCTGTCTTAATTGCATTAAGTCGTCTATTAGAACAATTATTGTTTAAAGTTGTGCAAAAAGTGTAAATAAATAAACCTTCATATCGCCTGATACGATAAGATGAAAGTGAGCTTCACCTATGTCGGAATTCAAACTGATCGAGGCGGCTCGAACGGAATGGCTTATGCATTAATCTCAACCTGAGCCGTTGGTGTTATGACCCTAATGGCTTGATGTGATGGAGGCAGCAGCCTCAGGAGAAGGCGCGGTCAGCGCTGCTACACCCAAATGGCTCCGGCCTATAGGGAACCTACTCGTGGCTAAGCAGAAGGCTGCCGAATATGGATGCCAGGTCTTGAAGGTTCCCTATCGGCTGACACGCTCCGCTTATATAGTAACATGGATAAATCTAGGCGATTCTATGAAGATCTTTATCTCCGCTACTCGACAAAGGCTCGGTACTTTTCTCGAATATTCTACAATTTTCTTTGGGCGTTTTACGGCCTTCTCGAAAGTTCGATGTGCTTGAATCTTCTACAGAAAGCTTCTACGGTATACTAGAAGGTTTTAGATTGTTTCCGAATGTTCGAGAATAAATTTACTAATTAGTAAATTGTTTCATTAAAAATTCTCTGATCTCTTCGTTGTTAGATGCAGGATTGTATCTCTGGATGTATTTGTGTTTGCGTACGAAAAAACGCTTTTGAATTTTTAATGAATAAGAACAAACAATACAAATAGATATGTTCGGAATCCATTTTGAACGGCGACTTAGTTAAAATTTGAATTGCTTAATTGAAATTAACATATCGGCTATTCATTCCATTCCAATGAAAGCGCACACCTTTAAAATTTTTAACTAGACCTGTAGATTTATAGCAAACAAAAATTTTGTTAAAACTTTTTTTTTAACGACGTGGAATTACGCACCGTACCTGTCAATGGCTAATTAACAGGCGTGGGTGGGACTCACCCGGCGGGAAGCAGGGCATACCCACTAAACCACCTCGATGTCCATTCTGTCCTCACTTAAGGCGATCTGGGTACTGGAAGCCCAATTTCTCCAGATTATCCGTGAACAACCCGGCCAGCTGCGGGTCGAGTATTAACACCTGTGGGGGACTATCGTGGACATAGAGGTAATCCCCAGACGGGGGAGCTTTTGAGGAGCTACCTAAGCGCACAGGCCATACCTTGGGTGGTCACTGAGAGGCTATAAATGCTCGCCCTCTACCACCCAGTCGTCTGGGAAATTGTTTTTTATTTTTGTTAAAACCTAGTGTTGATTAATATTGCAAATGGCGTTTCATTATATATACTTACTAGCGACCCGCCCCGGCTTCGCACGGGTGCAGTGAAAAAATGGTTATGGTGGGTTATCCCTAAGAGATAGACATATACCATCGCGGACTTTTTTGTGGATTTTTGTAAGTTGTACAATACTGTAGTACATTACTTTGGTCTATCTCGTAGGGTTCAGCCAGCGTTTGCAATATAAGCGCAAAAAAACGTGCTTATTTACGACATTACATTAGAAACCTTTAAATTTATCAGTGTTTCTCTACTATATTATGCATTTATTATACATACAAACCTTTCTTAAGAATCACTCTATCTATTAAAAAAAACCGCGTCAAAATCCGTTGCGTAGTTTTAAAGATCTAAGCATACATACGGACATACAGCGAAAGCGACTTTGTTTTATACTATGTATTGAAGTTTGTTTTTGCTTAGTGAATAGTGCGGCAAAACTAAATACTTAATTAATATGTAATTCATTAATATTTTCACCTTATTACTAACACAATTTTTTTAACAAACTCAAACATAAAGATAATCTCGGATTGCGCATCGGCCTTACAGGCCCTCCAAAACAATACTATCAACTCTGTCCTCATACTGGAGTGTCATAATACGCTCCAAGCCATTGCAGACACAAACCGGGTAATCCTGCAGTGGATAAAAGGACACAGCAACTCACTCGGAAACGACGCGGCAGACGAGTTGGCAAAAAGAGGCTCCAACACGAAAGTGTATGGACCAGAACCCCTAATGCCCATTCCACAGCAGAAGTAAAAGCCTGGCTGCGCAAGAGAACAGAGGAACTACACCTAAAAGAATGGACAACTAAGGAGGGGTGCAAGCGAACGAAGGAAGCAGTCCCGGTACCTTCCAAGAAGCTTGCCCGTTCCCTTATCAAACTAAGAGAGACAAGATCCGAAAGGTCATAGCCACCATAACCGGACATTGCCTTTTAAACAAACACCTGTACACAATAGGTATAACAGACAGCCCCCTGTGCAGAGGGTGCATGGAGGCTGAAGAAACGCCACAGCATGTTCTTATGGAATGTGCAAGTGTGGCCGACCAACGGGAGAAACTTCTCCATTCCCCGGCGTCCCTGCCAGAAGCATGCAGCAGCCCACAGAGGCTGCTAGCGTTCTGGGAGGAACTGGGATGGATGGAGTAGGAAGGAGGCAGGAGCCTTCTATCATACGCACAATGGCCCAATCGTGAGGCTAAGTGCGGTGGAGCCCAGCCAAACTAACTAACACAATTTTTAGCATAAAAGACGGCACTTGTAATTGGATTGTCACCTAACTTGTCGTCTATGTTTACCAAAGTCGGCGGGAGTCGAGAGCCAAGGTGAGTCTATTGCTTTAGTTTGGCAGTGAACATTTAGAACGGCTTTTAATCTATCCTATATTTTATTGCAAAGTCATGGGTTATACACGTGTTACTAGTCGGCGTGCACTTGCAAATAAACACGCATTTGCTTACCCAAGGATTCAAGTGTACCGACAGATAACGCAAAGCTTATCAATGACACGAGGATTCACTTATAAACGTTGTTACGTTGCTATACCATTATTATTTCTATACTATTCACCGTTACTGCTGTATTATTTACTTTGGAAATGAAAAGTTACATAAAACATCTAAATATGACAGTTATGTGACAGATAATATGACAGTTATTGTCGTGTTATATATGTCGCAGTAAGATAGATAAAGCCGTAATATAGTTATATCCCTAGGCATATAACTATGTACGGAACATAGTTATACGAAAGCGATTTATTACTGTCTCACTAGGAATATAATTATAAAACGGTCTGAGTTTAGTGACATACTTATATTCCTAGATTAAGTTTAGTGAAATGGCTTTCGAGGGAGCGGCGTAGGCGGCGGGGGAGGGGTTCGTTGTCCGGCCTATAATTTCAAACTCATTTCACAATCGAGGGCAAGTAGATTTAATAGACCTACAGTCAACCTTATTATAATATTCTATGTCAAAATTCATCTATGATATAAAACTGAAATTAGAATTTGAGTTACGTAATAAAAAAAATGAATGTGGACGTTTTTAAGTGAAAAATCAAAAATATTGTTGTTGTTGTTTGTTTTAACCTTATAAAATCCATAAAATAGTGATAACCACCGGCGTAGGTATAAAATATTGAGATTTCAAAGTATGTAACATTTTGTCTCGACCACCATGTCCTGTGTTTTTATGGATTTCTGACAAAACATTGTAATATTCTTCGTAGGACAAAATTTTTATAATCGGATCAGTAGTCGATTTTCGTTTCAAAGTTAAATATTTTTCTCCTCCTACCTGCATTACGTCATAATGGTTTGCACGTAATGGCATAAACACAACGAACCCCTCCCCCGCCGCCTGCGCCGCACCCTCCGAAAGCCATTTCACTAAACTTAATCTAGGAATATAAGTATGTCACTAAACTCAGACCGTTTTATAACTATATTCCTAGTGAGACAGTAATAAATCGCTTTCGTATAACTATGTTCCGGTACATAATTATATCCCTAGGGATATAACTATTACGGTACGGCTTTATCTATCTTACTGAGTCATATACACAGAATCATACAGAGAATCCTTATGGATTTCATCGCTACCAAGTGCTACGGTGATAATGTCTGAATTCAAACCGATCAAGGCGGCTCAACCGGAATGGCTTATGCATTAATCTCAGCCTGAGGCGTTGGTGTTATGACCCTAATGGCGTGACGTGATGGAGGCAGCAGCCTCAGGAGAAGGCGCGGTCAGCGCTGTCCTATAAAGAGAGCATATGCGTTATAAGAGACACGGTACACCCAAATAGTTCCGGTCTATATTCATATAAATAATGTAAAAGCCAAACGTTTATCATACTTTCTTTGTCATATCTTACTATATGTGTATATGCGTGCGAGCATGTCTGTGTGTGGGTGTGTGTTGCATATGAGTTAGAATCCCTTAAGCGTATGTTAAGGCACTTAGCAATTTTTGGACCTGAGGTTTTAAATCCTGCATTGTAAGTTTTTTTAGCATGTAAGGATCTAAATACCAAAGGAGATAGATAGAAAAAGAGCGGCGGAGCCCGAGGCGGAGATGTTAAATTGTAGAATATTACGATGAATGGCATCAAAAGGAATGATTATATAAAAGGAAGTTCCAAGTAGCACTAGTCACAATAAAGATAAGAAGTAGCATTATAGCGTGGTAGAGATATGGATGGTCAAGGATCATGTTACTAGAATAATTATGAATGTACTTACAGACCTGAAAAATGTAAAAACTGATTATCTCAAGAGGAATATTCATGAAGAATGTTATCCAGACCTTCTTTCAGATAGAACAACGTTAGTGGCGATTTTAGAAGTTATTTCTTGTGATGATAGAGCTAATATGACTTCGGCACGAATTGGGCCGGCTCGACCGGAGTGATACCACGTTCTCACAGAAAACCGGCGTAAAATAGCGCTTGCGCTGTGTTTCGCCGAGCGAGTGAGGGTACCGGAGGATCTTATTCTCATTTAAAAGACCGGCAACGCATATGTGACTCCTTTGGTGTTGCGGGTGTCCATGAGCAACGGTTATCGTTAACTATCAGGTGATCCGTTTGCTCGTTTGCTGCCCTATGCTATAAAAAAAAAAACACTAATTATCTAAAATTCCATAACAAAATAATGTAAACAAAGACTAATAGTATTACTATGCAGACAAAGCCCCTGAAGCAGTTTTAGTTCTAGGTAAATAAACTCCTGAAGCGCAACATTAAAATTTAAATAGGAAAATTTCTTGCAAAGCTAAAAGTCAACCCCTATGTGTCCGTGCTCGGAGATTCTTGTTACTAGCGCCGCCTGGATTCCGGAACATTCCCCGAGCGGATTTTTTGACCGGCCAGTCTCAGCGTGTATGGTATTTAACCCGTACATATCCGGATGTTCCGGTCATAGTGAATATAGCTGCAGTGTTTCTTGTATATTTAATTTGACATTTTAAATGTGTATCATGTACGTACATACATTATTATTGTTTACATCAAAAACCCCAGTCAATCCGCGTAACACAGAATATCGTCGACCCAGGCACGTCCTTTCTGACCCTCCCGACTCATTGACGCTTGCTCTTCAAGCCTTGCGAGAGGCGGCATCTGCGCCGCCATCCCTTAGTTAGTCCATACTTCGCAGCTTGCTGCACATGCACGAGTAGGCCCCATTATTTCAAGGCCGGACCCACTTTGGCGTACCGAGCCTTCTTTCGCGCATATGTCCTCTTTGGAGGGCAGCGCTGACGTGCCCTCTCCTGAGGGTGCGCCAACCATTCCATTCAAACCGTAGGGCCATTAGGGCCAAGACTAGGCTGAGTTTAGTCGGTAGTTCTGTGTGGTCGAGCCGCTTCGACAGCATCCAGGAGTCTGACATAATCAACGCATCCCTGCTTGCCTGTTACGTTGGTATCCATGAGGATTCTCAGCCTCCTCTCCTGAGGAAAAAAAAACTCCAAAAAACCTTTTTCGCGCGAGCACGTGCAGGCAGCACGTGCTCGCTAGTAGATAGTAGTTGGTATGTTAAAACGTGGTGGCTGAACTGACGCGACAATAACAGACCGACCTGACCTATACGTGAATCGCGCCTTTACATTTTTCTTCTTATTTATTGTGAGTGTACCTATTATATTGAAGAGAAGAGAAGAACTCAATGGACAATTCCTATGGTCGATCTAGAATTCTCAGAAGGCGTAATGAAAACGCGGTAACAATTTGAGTTGACATTTAACAAAACAACGATAACAGGGCCCAGCACGTTGGTTTTATATAATATATTTCCCTAACAATTGTTGCTATTGTTACACCAGTGGCTTAGTAAAACTTCAAAAGTGATTTTCTGTGACTTAGAAACGTTTTCAGCAGGCTGAAACAGGCCGGCCGTTTCAGAAGTAGCTCTTTCACATACTAAAAAATCTAAATTACACCCAAGTTACAGTAGTTTTCAGGCACCTGAAACATGTTTTCAGTACGTTTCAGGCTACCCTCTATCCAACGCCGCAATAACCTGAAAGCCCGTTTTCAGGCGTTTTCAGGACCCCTTATGAGCCATTAAGCCTACTTCAGTAAAAGGACATAAAATTCAATAGGAGTGAAAGAGATAGCAATAGTAGAAAGAGACAGATATAGTTGGAACATTCGAGAAGTATTAGAATGAGAAAACATCATTAGAAAGAGATAGCAAACTCAGAATATTCGAGAAAGATAGTACGGGAATATTCGAGTATTGTGTGACAAGGATAGCACAAGAAAGAGACAGTTATACTCGAAATGTCTCGAACGCGCGACGTCATTCCTACGCGCTTATGTATTGGACTACACATTCGAGTGTGTCCGCGAATGTTCTGGCAAGAGTTGGCAAGTACCTTAGGGGACTATATAAGGCTGTGTCCGGCCGCCGGGGGAGAGTATTGTTTTGCGATACAGTGCGAAAACATCTAAGAAGTGATATTGGAGAACTAAGAAGTGACTTTCAGTGCTTTCAGTGAAGTGATTAGTGACTGTTAGTGTGCTAATTAATAAAAGTTCAGTGTTTTGGTAGACCGCCGTTTGATTTACTGACCCCAGCTCGTAACACTACGTTCGCATTAAGATTAGAAATTAACGTCTCGTATTGTATTACTTTCTACTAAGTTATAGAGATACTTGGATAAGCCACAAAATGTTTGCGAAAGTCATGTTCAATAAACATTTTTCATCTTAAGCTTATAATAGAGATTGAACTTGACCTCAAGTGAAATAGTTTAGCTTTAAGCTTCATTTTTACCTCCATTATCTTAATAATTAAAAATGTGCAAAGCAACCTCCTCAAAATACAACTGTACCTCCTCAAATGTACGTTGTCAAAATTTTACATATGATGTGACGTCAGGATACGCAGTGATTTCACTGCTTTTCTTATCTTTAATACCGGAATACGTTAAAGGTAAGACGGCGGCCCCCAAGGAATCAATCCTGGTATAGAGTCTTCTTTCAGAAATACTTTAAAAACCTGCAAATGAAATACTAGCTACCCTTACACTGTGCCTTAGACTAGCCAATAAGAATGTCTGGCCGCCTTAAACGTTTATACATTGTAGATCAGGTGATTTCCTCTCAAAGCGGATATATTCGAGCTTTATCTTGTTAGAATACCCCTACTGATCTCCTGGAGGTATTCCGGGAAATTCGAGGCGCATTGAGCAGATGCACCCAGTGTTGTGCTGCGAAGGGTAACAAATTGAAATCTTCTATCCACTATCCTTTAGACAATAAGTTTGCTCCCGGTAATGTATTAAAAAAAATATTTTTATAGTAATGCCGTAAGTAAGGAAGCCGACTGGCTATACGATGGTAAGAGGCTGCAGATCTCCAATTTTACGTTCTGTTCGCCACAAGAATCAAATGCGCTTTACCAATTTTTAACAAAACATCAAAAAACACGGAACTGTAACAAACTCATTGGGAGTTCACCTCTTTTGTTATCCACATGAGTTATGGACATGATGATAGAGAGACTTCTAGTACGGACGACCTAGCGACCACATTGTATTAGGTTGCCTAAAGATAAGAAATACATATAATTGACGAAAAAGTCGTTTTCGTATTTAAAAGTATCGCTCATCCTCCTGGAGGACCTTGGAGGCTGTCACAATACCTAGTAGTATAAGTTCATTGCCAAAACTCGTCTTTAAACCAGAACACAGCATGCGAATACTGTTAATTTCCAACCCAAGCAGACGACTTTGGCATGGAGTCTTCCTTCAGTATAGACAGAAAGAAGATATTTTAAAGATGATATCTCTTCCTCATATGTTACGAAAATAACAGCTACTAAAATAAAACAAAAATAAAATAGGACTAGGAATATGATCTCTAAAGTATTTTTTCCTTCTGAAAAGGCGAGACTGGGCTGAGAATTCTCAAGGATATTACTGCAACCAAGTGCCACGGTGATTCGGACTCCTGACGAATCGAGGCGGCTCGACCCGAAAGACCTACTGACTAAACTCAGCTTGAGCGCGTTGGTCCTAATGACCCTATGGCACAGGGAACCTACTCGTAGCTAAGCAGAAGGCTGCCGAGAAGGGGATGGCAAGGGGTGCGACGGCTCAGACGCCGCCGCATGCAGGTCTTGGAGGTCCTGTGCCAATTGGGGGGGTCAAACAAGAGTTACTTAAGCCAAAACGTGCTTTAATTGCTGGAATGTCCAAGAGAAGCTCTGTCTTTAAGTCTCGCCTTGCGAAGAGTTAGTTTCCAAATATTGAAGTCGTGGTAAAGCCTATTATAAATATAAGGCTTTCTAAAAAAATCGCTCGTCTGACAAAGGAGCTGTTGAGTACACATTTAAACTGTTACTTTTTAATTTTACACATAAAACTCTTGTGATAAAATAGCACGAAGCCCTGAGGTGGAAATGCTTTTTAATTTTTATATCTTTATATTTAAGAAGGAAATTGTCCGCTTGTTTTTTTAATTCTACAGAAATTAATATCAATGATGCGATAAAATCAAATAGCAAGACTTATGTACACCAGAAACATAATCTACTTCTTAAAATTTTACAGATGAAACGCCATTTATGATGACACGACCTCTTAGGAATAAACAGCGCTGTCAGCTTGTCAGTTGACACAACAAAAAGCCGATTGGTGGCTGTCACGCGCCGCGAATCGCCGTTCAATTGTGCTCCTCACTTGCCGGCAGAAAGGAAATTTTCCATTTTCACATGTAAAACAAAATTTTCTCGCATTTTCGTTCGGATTCTCACTGAGTCGCTGCCGGTGACGGGATTTATTTGGGGTGGCCATAGTTTGCGTAATTGATGGATATTCCGAAATTCAAATATTTTCCTATACTGCTTAAATTATTATAAACGATTTGCCAGATTGTTTTAAATATTTTGAATCTTATACGTTTGGCTAAGACCTAAATGTTTGTAAAATAATTAACTCTATATAAGATTGTTTTTTTTTTTCCTCAGGAGAGCAAGGCTGAGAATCCTCACAAGGAATACGAAACGTACCCAGGATACCCCCGCAACGGTAAGTGTCACGGAGGTTATGTCGGACTCCACGCGACCGGAACGGTCCAGCTACGTGACCTACCGACTAAACTCAGCCTGGCCTAGGTTCTAGAAACCATATAGGCAAATCGTGAGGGCGACCGCCCCTCAGGAGAGGGGCGATGCAGCGCAGGCCCATAGAGGGGGCCAAAGCGCTAGAAGAGGTGCGGGAAGTTAAAGTGACGCCGGCCTTATCATGAGGGAACCTAGTCTTGGCGATGCTGAAGGCTGCCGAACTAAGGGATCGTGGAGGATTTAGCGGCGCAGATGCCGCATATAAGATTGCATCAAACAACAAAATTATACAAATAGCGTCGTAGGCTGATGTTTACAATATCTAACGGTTGTAAATGCCTTCATATACTCTTTGAAATTACTTTATCGCTGATGAGGTAATTAGGGATTACTGCAATAAAAAAATGCGGTTGCTTTTGATGACATTTTAACAGTTAGGTATTCCTCATTTAAAAACTAGTGCAAAACTTCAGATTTTATTAATAAATACACAACTGCTTTACTTAGTAGTAAAGTTAAAATTCTACTACACAACTGCTTTACATAGTAGTACTTTGACATAGTAGACTTTTTTTTTTTGAGGGACTATGCTGAAGCCGCAGATGGCTATGTTCAGCTTTACCCTGAGTACATTTGTGGAAGGCGCACGAACAGATGGTTCAGCGAATTGCCTGCTAGCGACCCCGGCACGGTTCCGGGGTTGTTAGGGTCGGGTCAAAAAGAGTCAACACATTTTGAGCGTGCCTCTAGTGGTTCAGACGCTCAATATCGCCATGTAGTGAAGGGTGAGAAACGACTCGGTACTTGACGGTACCAGGTGATGACGAGATATGTGTGGCTCGTCATGCTCACCGACGAGCGCAGTACGTGGGCGAGTGAGGATGTGTGGTGTGAGGGGCGACACGGTTGTTAGCCAGCGGGAGTGATTCCTTAGCGCGGGTGATGGGATTGGCGGGTCGTTTTTGCGAAAACTAAAGACGCTATTTTAATTAATATATTAGGGTAGGTAGAGGCAATAGCGAAATAGCGGGTGGCTAAATCTTTTATTAGAGATTTGATTGACGGAAGGTCTAGATCGTAAGTCGGCGCTGCGTAAGCACCACGGGACACTCAGGGCGCGGCTTAAGAACCTACCCAGGTAGGTTATAGTATCATACAAGCTCCAGGCTTGTATGATACTATAGACACTACATCATCTTAAAATGTTGTTTGATATAACGTAATTATATGATTAATATTTAGTTCACATGCACGATTCTAAATAATAAACTTGACTATCTTTATTTAGATTTCGTGTTCCGAATAGATATCCACATAATCGAATTACTGTGTTATGAACTATACTGCGTGTTACTGTATTTAATATAGATTCTTTAGTCCCAAGTTTCCGCAGGTTCATTTATGATATATATTATCATTCAATCGTTAATGACATATATTATATATGTCATTAATGATTGAATGAGCCGTCTGACCGTGGGAGAGCCATGCTTCGGCACGAATTGGGCCGGCTCGACCGGAGTGATACCACGGCCTCACAGAAAACCGGCGTAAAATAGCGCTTGCGCTGTGTTTCGCCGAGTGAGGGAGGGTACCGGAGGCTCAACCCCCTGACTGTGACTCCTCTGGTGTTGCGGGTGTCCATGGGCAACGGTTATCGCTTAGCATCAGGTGATCCGTTTGCTCATATATGTGATATATATATATATATATATATATATATATATATATATATATATATATATATATAAATTATTTATAGCACACAATAAAACACAATATACATATATAGTGTTTTACCTGATGCTTATCATATGTTTGATTTATACAGTCTTATAAATAAATATGTGATCATGCTTTTATCTACCCAGGTCACCACGCCAATTTTATTATCACAATGAATCGACATCGAAATTCACGCGCTTTGTAAATGGTTGCAATATTGTGTCTGACTGAAAAACACAACCTTCTCAGAATGGAATAAAACCTGAATTTTGTTGTCGCTAGTAAAACCAATACTTCTATTGGAGTATGGTTTTCTTAGCTAGCATCTATCAGACCCTCAACAGAAGTTTAGATGTTGAGTCTCGATCTGTAATACTGGTATTAAAATTGCGGTCCTAAGACCCACCAATAAAAAGTACTATCTAAAAATATCAACCGGGATCGTTTCTATTGATTTCTTTTTACCGTTACATACCCATCACCTGATGAAGAGGAGAACATTCCTTACTATCGTGACTTATTTAAGATGTTATCGAGCTACTCTTCCATCAGGTTGACCTTGAGAAACATCTATCACCTTTTTTTGATTAATATTTTCAACCACAGATTCATGAACTGTCTGCTAGTAGGCCCTCAGGGGTGTTGTGGCCTTGGCCCTGGTCTTAGCGAAATTGTTGAGGCCCTGTGTCAAACTTACCACGTGTTCTTCATTTTTTAAATTTCTTGTATTGTATAATTTATCTGCTTTTCGATGAAGGAACACATTTTGAAGTAGATCTGCGAAGAAATTCAAAGCTTAGTTAGCGTAGTTCAGTAAAGTCTAACCGCCATAATATAGGGTGAGATTGTGCCCGTAAATGAGTCATGATAAAACAAATATTTAAAGACGGTCTCCTTTCTTTATCCTCAGGAGAGGAAGGCTGAGAATCCTCACAAGAAGCACGAAACGTGCCCAGGATTCCCCCGCAACGGCATGTGTCACAGAGGTTATGTCGGACTCCACGCGGCCAGAGCGGTCTGACCACGTGACCTGCCGACTAAACTCAGTCTGTGCCTAAGTTCTACGAATCATATAGGCAAATCGTGAGGGCGACCGCCCCGAGAGGGGCTTTGCAGCGCCGACCCATAAAGGGGGCCCAGAAGCGCTAGAAGAGGCGCGGGAAGCCAAAGAGGCGCCGGCCTTCTCATGACGGAACCTAGTCATGGCGATACTGAAGGCTGCCGAACTAAGGGATTATGGAAGATTTGGCGGCGCAGATACTGCCTGGACGCCCTCCGTAATCGAGTGGTTAGTACACCGGTTCCAAGGTATCACCATCTCTGAGGTACTGGATTTTAAACCCAGTAAGGGCAGATGCTTGTGTTATAAACTTTAGTCATGGTTGTTGATATACATTTCTACATATAATGTATGTCTATCCGTTACCCTAGATCCCACAATACGAGCCGTCTACTTTAGGCTAGGTTAATTTGTGTAAGTGTATGAAATATTTCTTTATATTTATTTATTTTTGTGCTATAATATCCTCCTATATCCCGAACCGTGGTCACAGTAGGATCGTCTGCGAATAGTTTCGCGTCTGTCAGAGGGCTTTGAAGGGGATTTATTATTTTTATTATTGTTTAGTATTACGCGACTCCCGCCGCCTTATTCCCGGCTTAAGTTATGACTGCCAGCCAAATAGAGTATTACGAGCTAGTGGTGTTATTAAATCTTTTTTCTCGATCCCACACTTTATGTGTATTGTTGGAAGTCAGTGGAGGCGTTAATAGGCATCGCTGAATGTTCCAGAGCTTTCGATTGTATTGTTCTGATATATGGTCGTGATAACGTCGCTTTTTTACAACACTGTCAGACTTCAATTTCTTCAAGAAAACTGTTATACGATATATTCTGCAGATGATAAAATTTATCTGGCTTTTTTTAATATTCCTTCTAAATAAAAGTAATATAATAAAAAAATTACAACAACATTATTTTTATGTCATTTAAACGTGATTTAGTCGATTTATTACTACACAGATCAAGGAGAGTTCAGTTACGAAAAAATTACCTACATTCCAATTCAGAGGCAATAATTAAATGAATGCATCATTTCTTTATATCAAATTTAATTCATACTTATGAATGTTTATTTAATTTATTCTTGTTCAAAGATGAAGTATTAGTTAGTTATATTGTAATGAAACATTTTTTCGGTTCTATCCCATCGATGTTAACGTTTCGTTTTTTTTTCTTTTAACGTGTTTTCTCTCAGGAGATTAGGGGGAGACCCTCAAATCTGCCACCGTAAGCAAATGCCACTGAATGTCGGACTCCAGACTGATGGAGGCGGCTCGACTGAAGTAAACGACCAACCAAACTCAGTCTAAAGCCTTAGTCCTAACGACCCTACGGCTTGTACTGAGAACGACAGCTCCTCAGGGAGAGCGCGGTGCAGAAAGCATTCGTAGTCATGGGATGACTGAAGACGTTTAAACTAAATAACACATGTGAAACACCTGCGTAGTAAGTACAGTTTTCTGGAATACCCCTCAAACTAAATTTCACACTTCACAACACAACAAACTATATCGAAAACCATCGCCTAAAAATATGAACGAGGCCCGAAAAATAAACTTAGCGCACCGAAATCTCGAATGTTCGAAGCGCGTCGAACGAGAAAAAACCCGCTCCAACATAATTGAAAATGCCTAAAATAACCGGCCGGGGTTGCCAGATTGATTGCGTTCTCCCCCGTTAACGGGTGTTAGAGATTTTAAACAAACGTTTTTAAATTTTAAATCTGTAATTTATGAAAGAATGTATCTTTATACACATTTTGATATAACATCTATATTGGTGGATTGGACGGATCAGCATCAATGTGCGCCCAGTGCTGGACGTAGGCCTTCCCCAATTATCTCCGTACAGGGTTCTATGATCATCACCAAATTGTCTGCCCAGCATGTGGACCAACCAACGATGCAATGTCCAGCAAATGCAACTCGAGGGCCTATTTACACTTGAGTTTCGCATTCCTTAGGCTATATCGGTGACTTTGGTTCTTTTTTTTATAATGTTTGGTCCTCTCCTCTCTCCTCTCTCCTCTCTCCTTGGACTCCTTGGTCCGCACTTTTTTTTGTGCTAGTATTTTTTATGTCCTTATTTATTATTTATTTACAAGTGACATCAATTCTCGTCGGTCTCGGTTCTGATCTGATTTTGGAGATTCTCACATAGAGATTTGAGTTTTTAAGTGCCAAGTTCCGGATCCATACATCATCACTTTAGACTTACTCTTGAGTCACTGTAATAGATCTGCCAAGAATATGCCGCGTCTTTAATATAATACGTTTTTATTTAAATAAAACGATTTGGCTCCTCGTTTAATAATTTAATTATTCTAATAATAATTCTTTGACACTAGGGTTTTAGATGTGGGCCGGTCCGGGAAGGCCGGCCCTGCATTGCACTGGTCGCTGTCAGTCGGCCATTCCACGGATGCCCCGGGGAATCGACGGTCTCCCCAGTGCAACGGGAGACGAGCGAGCGGCTCACCTCTGGTGAGCCGACGCCGATGGGGTTGTAGTATTGTCCTTACGGGTTCCCACGACCCTGTCACGCCACGGGCACTTCTCCTCGGCGCGTCTGACGGCGATGACGGACGCGCCGTCGTCGAGCGCTCGCAGCAGGCGTCTGTGGAGTGGCTGCTCAGGTTTTTAGTGAGTAGACCTACCTCCTTCTGGGATGGAGAGCCTCACATAATTCTGCGCCTTTCCCGGGGTGCAGGGTATGCAAATGTGAGTTGTCAAAAAACAATTTTTAACTATTTATTTATTTAATCTTTATTGCACAATTAAGTACAAGTGGCGGACTAAATGCAACAAGGCATTCTCTACCAGTCAACCAAGGAGCTAGTAACAAATAACTGTGTTTGGTGCAGACAACGATGAAAACTATTATATACTTACTATTTAATACATACACAAATATATAGTATAAATATTTAAACAGTATTAATTGTAAATAAGCCGCTTAAGTAAGTGATTTCAGATAGCGCTCACGAACCACTTTCTTAAATATATATTTACTGTTAGACGCCTGGATGTGGTAGGCTAAATCAATCCATAGATGAATAGTATTGACACGAAATGATGACGAAAAAAGTGATTGCGGTGGACTGGGATTCTCAACGTGGGGTTGCCTGATGAACGGAGGTCGCGGTCATGTGGACCTACGAATCTAACCGTGACTTAAGGTAGATAAAATCCTAAATAGACAGCAGACAACCCCGAGGTGTCTGTGTTGACGGATGGGAAGCAACTACACAAAGGAGGATCATACCATCACGTCCACCACGTGCTCGTTTATGATTACAATAAAAAAGTAAATGTATATGTTGATATTAAAATAACAATAATCCCTCAGGGCAGCTTGTGACGAGCTCTCGGCGATTTGCGTCATCGCCGATGTGCTTCAGGGGGGGCGTATGCCATCAGCCTCTGTATTGCTGTAGCCGGCCTGACAGAGTGGAGTTGTAAGAGCAGATGCTCGAAGGGTGAAATAATGTCATAATGCCGACGGCGTCTCGATCGCTGTCGCAGACACACCTTTCTACACATTAAGCCGATCACACCAATGTCTTCTTCGCACCAATATTGGTCTGCATTCTTGGAGGGCTAATTTAGTGAGCCATATGTAAATCACTTAGGAGGCTTTGAGATGGCAGGTGACCAGAGTCTCCTCCATAGCCCGGGTTTCAAAACGTTTTGACCAGTAATGGCAATAATGTTTCTGTGCATCTAACTGGGTGTAGTCTTTAGCTGCATTTTTCATGGTGCAGATAGAGGTTACTCCCAGTTGGTACACTCCATGCACAGAGGGGCGATCGCACTAATAAATCGCAAGCGAAACGCAACCGAACCGTTCGACTTAACCAATCCGAACGCCACAATATCACGTCATCTGTTCGATGACGTGATATTCTAGCTCTCGGATTGGTTGAGTGGAACGATTTGGTTTCGTTTCAGCTGCGATTTGTTAGTGCGATTGCCCCGCTGTTTAGTAAAATTTCTTTAAATGGCCTTTGGGGCACGCGTTATAAAGGACCTTGTTTTATAAAGACACATGAAATAAGCGACACTAATAATAATTTATTTTCAATTTAAACTTTATTATATAATACATATATGAAATTAAATAGATATTTTGTAAATTATATATCGGATGATACATATATATGTTTATATGATGGCATACACTACTTTTTATAGTAGCCAACACCAGGTTATTATTTAAAAATAAGTTTCAATCAGGAAAGATTAATAACAGACTTTGACCGATTATCAATCTATTCAATAACAATGACCGATTATCGATGAAGTTGATATAATTTTCGCATGTTGTACAATTTTATACGTTAGATATGAGCATAAACTGTTAAGTGAATTTCATATCGATGACTGATTAGGTAAGCCGAACCAGACATTCGTTTGACCCCTTCTTTCTTTTTCTAGAATTGAAAGTGCGAGCCGGACTCATACAATGAGGGTTCCGTAAATAATATATTGTATATATAATTTATATTGTATGTATTTCTTCTCTTAAACATCACAAATATATATATATATACTGTTTGTGCTGTATTAATTTTGCGATACGTGATACATTTTATATTTATTGGTTAGATTATTTTTTTACATAAATACTATCATTTACTTCTGTTTCACGACAATGTACCATGCCAAAATTCATGACAATGAACGAGAACGGAAAATGGAATTTTAAATTTCTTAATATTTACGACTTAGAGTCTTAAGGAGTCTTAAGGAATAGTTAGAACATAGATATATGTAGATGGGGCTGCGACTGTGGGGTACAAGACCATCTGTCCCCACAAAACGGAGAACAACACATTTCTCCTGATCGACAAATAATGTTACTTGTAGAATAAATAATATATAAGGAAATGTAAAAATACTAATAAGCAAACAAGAGTGCGGACCAAAGAGTCCGCAGAAAATCACAAAGAGTTCGAAAAAAAATATTTACAACCTATTTCTTTTATTAACGTATTTTTTCTTTTATTTGTGTTACATGACAATATTTTATAATTATAAGACAGTAGGATTTGTATTTTTGATTGAATCGATTTAAGAACTGATTGCAGACCTAAGTTTATATATTTATTATATACTTATATTTAGAAACAGACAGTTGTGGAGTATTTTTAGTAAATTCCTTACTAAAAATTTCCAATAATTACGATTACCGAAAAAATTATTTTATTTTTAACTTTTTAGTACCTCTACAGGCTTGCTGAAAACAAGCCCTTTCATTTGATACCCATATTGTAGGAACGAATAAAAGAAAATTATCCGCCATTTTTGGTGTTCCGCCGTATTGGATTAAGAGTGACGTAACATTATTTTTTTCTAGTTATTCTTGGCAAGCCCTTTTATTTGATACCCATATTGTAGGAGTGCATTAAAAATATTGGTCCGCCATATTGGATACGCCGCCATGTTGGATTTAGAATGACATCACATTGTTTTTTTCTAGTTATTCTTAGCAAGCCCTTTTATTTGATACCCATATTGCAGGAGTGCATTAAAAATAATTGGTCCGCCATATTGTATACGCCGCCATGTTGGATTTAGAATGACGTAACATTATTTTTCTAGTTATTCTTGGCAAGCCCTTTTATTTGATACCCATATTGTAGGAGTGCATTAAAAATAATTGGTCCGCCATATTGGATACGCCGCCATGTTGGATTTAGAATGACGTCACACAGTTAATCAAGCATTGTCATCCAAACTAAATGTGTATACCAAATTTCAGCTCAATCGGAAACTGGGAAGTGGATCAAATTTAAGTTGCAAGATTTGATTACAGAATGACAGACAACGGGACAGGTGAAACTAAATAAAAACTTGTAATAATAAATACGACAAGATTACACTAAATTTTCCTCTCATTTAGATATAAGGTTACCTTCTAGGTAATTTGTTGATATTGTCACATACATCCATTTTATTTAGTTTTAATGATATTAATGTGGCAACACAAACACGGAGAAAACATCTCCCAAATAAAACTTCCAGATGAAACTTTTGGTCTGATATTCTCCGAAGCACCGGATAATTTTTACCGGATATTACTCTTTTTACATTGTTACGTAAAGGAAAGCAGACTAAATTGCATATTTTGTGCAAAGTTTTCAACAATAAACAAATATTTCACGTTGTTAAATATGCGACGTTTATGACAAATAAGTCTTATGTGAAATGAAATGGTTTATTTTTGCAAATAATACAGGTTTGCTGCTACAAGTAGGTAATTACATTATAATAAATTACGATATTAGTGCGTTATGATGGTTATAACAGACGAGGCGGAATTTCAGCCCGAGCCGGAGGCGAGGGCGTAATTGAGCCGAGCATATTATAACCAATACGCATGTATATCGTACGACGTTTTTTAACACATTTGCGAGAAAAAAGAAAAAAAATACATTTAAATAAACTCAATCTGTGAATGCACACTGTTGCTTTCCCGCCATTTTACTACTGACTGGCGCCGCGCGCCGATTAGATCGAAATTAGAATAGCAACAGCGCGCGAAATGGCAAATAATACTGTTATGGAATTTGTATGGACTATAACTTAACTATTTGCTTTGGTAATACACGCGTTTTTTATGACCCGCTTTACATATTTAAAACCGATGGAATTACATCAGTTTTACGAGCAAAGGTGTTGAAAAAATAATAATACATTTGAGTAGTCGGTGCATTGCTAAAATTGTATAAATTTTGTATTTTAACAGCTGAAATGACAACTACCCTCCGCACTAGTAACTACTGTGTTGCGACAGTGCAATATCACCGCCCCGTCTCCAGTTTAACCTTTTTTTTTTTTTTTTTTAGGGGGGAAAATGCTCCTTATGCACCTTGACGCCGCGATGGCTAGGCGCGGCCGCGTGTGGGGCTCCCCGGCAGAGTGCCGGCCTACCCACTAAAAACCCCCCAGGTTCTCTGGGCCCATGCAGGGCACATGGCGGGGTGCGCTTTCGCGATTCGACCGCCATGTGTCCCGGGGCCGGCTCGACCAGCAGAATGGTCAAGCCACCGCCAAAGGAGGGACTGTCCGAGAACCCCTGGACAGTCCCCCAGACAGAGAGACCCACACCTTGGCGTGCGCGCTTAGCCAGGGGCGCACGCGGCCTCCCGTAGTCCCCAGTTTAACCTGACATTTAAAGTATTATTAAAAGTATGGTAACTTAGACAAATTATATCTGGCCGTAACACATACGTAACAACCCAGTATACGTAAAGAAATGAGATAAATGAAGCTTATTCTAGTCGCTTATTACAATTTTTCTATTTCTTTTTTAGTTGAATTATCATCCCACATTAAATATTTTGATATATTAATTGGGAATACGTTTGAAACTTATGCAATATTCGGTTGTGATTATCGTTATTCAGTATTGGTAAATAGAATTGGATAAATAGTTTTAAAATCTAAATTATGTTCCTGGGATATTTGTGGTATACTATGAGATTTTAAAAAAATAAGATGTAAAGTAAATATAGTTTAAACTGTAGTACCGAATGGCAAGAGGTGATACGTGCAGAACAAACCCAGAAGACCATGCTGATTTATTTGCATATAACTTTGCCTAAGAGCCTTGGCCTTGATCTAGCGCGCTCCACTAAGGAGCGCCTCAGTAGAGCACGCGGTACAGCGCTACTCTCTAGAAACCAGGTCATAAGCGACAAAAGGCGTAGGAACTCAATGTGCCTGCGTGTGTATGAAAACGTTTATGTATGTGTGCAGACATACTATTTGAGAACCTTTTTTTACGAAGGGAAATTACCTTACCCGTTCGTTGGCTACCTAGAGTGCTAGGAGAACACCGGGGGGTTAGGGTAAGGGGTAATTCACCGGGCACGGCTGCTTCGGTGAGTATCTGTGTCGAATAGGATGGGAGGGATCGACACATTGCCACCACTGCGCATCCGACCTTGACTCGGCCCAGCACACGCTGGCGGAGTGCCCCGCGTGGGCCTCCGAGCGCCGAGTCTTGGTCGCAGAGATCGGGCGAGATCTGTCTCCGCCGGCATTGATTGCGGCAATGCTGGCGGACGAGGGAGGTTGGAGGGCTGTGGCCTCCTTCTGTGAAGCAGTAATGCTTCAGAAGGAGGTCGGGAGAATGGCCGATCCCGCTCGAAGGAGGCGGCGCCGGGCTCGTAGCACAGTTGCGGCGCCGCCGCGGGTCACCGGCGAGCGCGAGAAAAGTCGCGACCGCTACGGCGACCCGAGATGGACCACGCCCCTTCCGTGGCCGGGGGGCGTCGTCGGTGGAGGAGACCGGGGGAGGTAGTGTAGCCTCCCCGAGGAGGGCTCCCCTGTATCGACGGGGGAGCGGAGGCTGGGGTTCCTGGAAGTAGCTTGGTAAGTTCCCGGGGGCTCCCTTCATGCCTGAGGAAGGCCATCCCTGAGGTTTTTAGTGGGTAGCCTCCCCCTTCTGGGGAGAAGAGCCCACATAACCGCCGACTCGCCACAGCCGGGGTATGCAATTTAATGCATTTTCCTCAGGGAAAAAAAAAAAAAAGTAAGGGTGGGCGCCACATTGCTATGCCACTACACACGCACTCGAGCTTGGCCAACTATTTAGTCGGGCTTTCGGCAAGAGGATACTATTTGAGAACCGGAGTACTATATACCCCAGAAACCACATCACTCCCTACCAAAGAAAAGTATGTAGTAAGTAGATCCTGACATATTTTAACTGAATCTCCTCACTAACTTATGCTCAGGTTTAGGTTACTCACTCAAGGTTCTACTCGAGGCGGTATCTACTCCGCTCTTCTCATGATCATCTTTTCGTCAGTCTTCAGCGTCAACCTTCATTATTTTCAAACTCTGTACCAAATGTCATTTAAATCAGTTAAGCAGCTTAGGCATGATTATGTAACATACAGACAGACAGTTACTTTCACATTTACAATATTTTTAATAAGAATATTATTACCCGACGCTCAAAATAAAAAAATCGTGGGACAACCTACATGTAATTGCAAACAAACTCAATAAGGAAGGAAGTTGACAAAACGACTACAACATAATCGCCCTAACATAGTTAAGGTAGCCTCGTGCCGCTATAAGGGGAGAGTGATGAGCTGTGGTGATGATGACAACTGTGTCGATCCTATATGATGCATCATATAGGATCTTAACCGAGCCTACTCCAACTATATCAGAGAGATTAGGGTTTAGTCAACCACGCTGCCTAAATGCTGATTGATTGACACATACACCTTTGAATTTCTTCGCAGGTGTATGCAGAGCCTCACGAGGTTTTCACAATGGCGGATCCAGAGGGGGGCCATGGGGGTCATGACCCCCCCCCCTGAGCTGGTTTCAGGACTTAGGTGGAGACTATTGAACATAATGATTTTATTAATATATTTTGTCATCATACAGATTTTATGTAACTCGCGTCATACCCCTCGACATACCTCTAGCTGTTATGACAAATCATTCACCGCGGCTATGGAATATAAATAGGCTGACTCATTCCGTGCGTGATAGTGCTTCTCTGGATTTCTTCAAGAGAAGATGGCAATATGCACGTACAAAGTTATTATGTGTTAAGTTTTTCAAGTGTACAATAAGTATAAATATTTTATATACAGTACTTACGTACATTAATAAAATACTTAATTTTTATTTGTATCTATCGTTATTAAAATTAAATTATACGTTCTTGACTTGACCACGACTAAGTGACCCCCCTGGCGCCACAGTTGGATCGCCCTTGTGTTTTCATTCACCGTAGGAGGCGTCAGATAAGTACATATGAAATTCTAAAAACGAAAAACACATTGATACTTGCGGGATCGACACCGGGCCTCGTGAATCATCTGATTGGATTATATTCCAAAATGTGAATAATTCTCTATCTAATACAAAGTTTGATGTATCAAATATATGATACTTCCGTCACGTCTATAACAGTAGTAGTGCTTGTTTATCTCTAAAACCCACCATAACGAACATTCTCATGTAGGTAGCCCAGTTACGTTTTAATCCCGGTGTTTAGGAACAGCCCTTAAACGTGTCCCTTAGCAGTTTTATCTGCCGCAATAAAGATTGGGCGGGCCACAGATAAACTATACGGAGTTCAATGCTGGCCACCGGCAAAACAAACGACTCATGTCCTTCTTGAAGTTCATCGCACGATAACGTCAACTGAAGTCGTGATCAAGTTATGAGAGGAAGCGTTGTAAATAGTTATTAATACCGGCTGCCAAGCAAGTACTCAAATTTTGATTTTAAGTATCTACATAAACTATAGATGCTTGTGACTAAAATTGCTTGTGTTCTGTTGACCTGAATCTTATGATATTTGTCAATTATGCAAGGCTTTGATGTTATTAACAGGACTTCTACTCTCTGTAATGATTTGCATAAGATTGTAGGTTTTGCCATTAAACTTTTTTTTTGTTTTTGTCCCCGTGAGGAAAATGCTTTAAATTGCATACCCCGGCTGTAGCGAGCCGCCGGTTATGTGGGGTTCTCCTCCCCAGAAGGGGGAGGCCTACCCACTAAAAACCTCAAGGATGGCCTTCCTCAGGCATCTAGGGAGCGCCCGAGAACGCCAAGCGACTTCCGGGAACCTAAACCTCTGCTCGCAAGGCTACACTATCTCTCCAGATCTCCTCCACTGACGGCCACGGAAGGAGCGTGGTCCCTCCCTTACCTGTCAACACTGCCTATAAGTAGGCTTGCCAGGTATCCGGCTTTAGCCGGACATGTTTGGCTTTTTGCAGTCGCGTCCGGCCAAATATGTACGTGTTCAGCCTGTTCGGCTTTTGTCAGGCTTTTTGCCAGAGTGGCGATTCGTAGACGGTGGGCGGACGAGCGCCCGACCCGAGCGGATAAGTGCGAGCACAGAGCAAACTCTCTTCAACTGGCAACCCTACCTGTACGGATCACATCTGCGTTTTCTGATAGCAGTTGTCATGAGATTTGTTGACATCATCCAGCTAAAGTGAAAGGGAAATACATTTTCTACTTTACAACTACTGCTTTATCAAAGCTGATGATACGCTCATAGATAAATTGTGTCTTGGCTTTGGTCATATACGCTGGCCCAGAATGATTACCTTCACATTCTTACTTACCTTGAATGATTACCTTCACATTCTTCACAAGTATGTACCCAAGTAAAATACAGACCTATAAATAGGTTTTATGATGTTTCCCAAGGGATGACTCTATACCAGAATAGTTATCTTGGATGGGTTAGAAAAGTAGTGACATTACAGTGACGTCACATGTTTGCAACGTACTTTTTGACCATGTGGGTATTGCATATTTATGCCTATATTTAATATAGACTTCTGTAATTATAATTTATTATCAGATTGGCAGTCTGGGGATTTGTTATTCTTGGTTTTATCGAAACCGTAGGCGTAGCCAAAGCTCAGGAGGAGACCGGGGGAGGTAGTGTAGCCTCCCCGAGGAGGGCTCCCCTCTAGGCAGGGGAGCGGAGGCTGGGGGTTCCTGGAAGTTGCTTGATGTTCCCGGGGGCTCCCTACATGCCTGAGGAAGGCCATCCCTGAGGTTTTTAGTGGGTAGACCTCCCCCTTCTGGGAGGAGAGCCCCACATAACCGCCGCTCGCCACAGCCGGGGTATGCAATTTAATGCATTTTCATAAAAAAAAAAGCAAAAAAAAAGGTTGTGTTTAGTCATTAGGCTATTCTGGTTGAGCCGGCTGTATCCATGAGGAGTCTCAACCTCTTCTCTCCAGATAGAAAATAATATCCTTGGTTGCTAGTACCGGATATTGGTAACTCAACTTTCAGGCGTCTAGAAGGGTGATTCAAATCTGCTTTCTGTTTCTTGAAGCCAAATCAGTACGAAAGTTTTTCTTAATATATTTATAACTTGATGGAGAAATAACCACAGACTAGACATTCAAACTTATGACATCTACTGACATAACATAACAACTCTTTATTGTACACCAAAAACAAGAACATAAAAAAAACAACAAATAGCAAATGTACAAAAGGCGGCCTTATTGCTGAAGAGCAATCTCTTCCAGGCAACCTTGGACCAAGGAAGTACTAAAAGTAGATTGAAACAGAGGATGGGGGCAGTAATTGGACAGGACAATAGGCTATAGTGGAGATTTAATTCCAATAAAGGGAATATGTTACTTAAAATGGTGGTTTAAAAATAAGGAATATGTGTTTAAATTTGCGATAGCAAACATGGATTGTCAAAGCGTACTGGGTCGAAGATCATTGTTATAAAATAATACTCGGAAGTCTAGCAAACAACTATTTATTACGTTACCATGACAACATATGTGACGACCTCCATTAGTCGAGTGGATAATACACCGGTTCAAGGTGTGGCCATCTCTGAGGTCCCGGGTTCGAATCCCGGTGGGGGCAGATGTTTGCGTGATGAATGCGAGCAGTTGTACCTTAGTCATGGTTGTTGATATATATTTCAATAAAAATTATTTATATATGTATAATATATGTATGTCTATCCGTTACCCTAGATCCCATTGTACAAGCCTTATAGAGCTTAGTTTGGGCTAGGCTAATTGGTGTAAGTGTAAACAAATATTTATTTTATTTATTTATTTATATGTCATCATTACAATATATTTAAAAACAAACTAAAGAGTTCCTCTAACATCTTCCCCTTAATAAAAATAAGCAATCAGTACATATTTAAACATTCAAACTAAAGAGTTCCCCCTAGTTTGAGTTAAGGAATCTTTGACAGGAAGTGAACACGGACTTGATTCTTAAAGGACTCCAGCGTTCGCGCTCTCCTTATATTCTCCGGAAGAGAGTTCCATAACCGGACGGCATAAGCCGAAAAGGAGTATGAAAAGAAATCGGTACTTCGGGGTGGTATATCAAGAAACAGATTAAAATTAGAACGCAAAGCACGACATGACGAATCAGATCTAAAAGAGAACAAAGATTTAAGGATGGAGATGTTGGAAGATACAAAATATTGTAAAGTAGGGATAAAATGAATTTTTAATTAACTAGCTTTCTGCCCGCGGCTTCGCCTGCGTGGATTCGGGATTGGGTCTATAGAGGGTTAAGGGCTTTTACCACGGCTACATATGCGCAGAAGTCGGTTTATGGTGCGAAGGTTTTATCGCGCTTCCCGTGGGACTATCCGTTTTTCCGAGATAAAAATACCGCAAAATCTTGCTCAAGAATCACTCTATCTAGTGATGAAAACCCATGAAAATGTGCAGTAGTTTTTGAGCGAAGCCTTTATTACGCATCCCGTGGGATCTGTTGATTTCTCCGGGATAAAAAGTAGTCTATGTTACTCGGGGATAATGTAGCTTTCCAAAGGTGAAAGAATTTTTGAATCGGTCTAGTAGTTTCGGAGCCTATTCATTACAAACAAACAAACAAACAAATCTTTCCTCTTTATAATATTAGTATATTAGATAAAGAATCACTAGATACCCCGACCGAACTAAATCCCTCTGTTTTCCTGTAACTTGGAGTAGGAAATTCGATAAGGCGAAAGATAGCGCGATTCGCTGATAAGCTGTCAAGGTGCGAGCTAGCAGACTTGAAGACGACGAGCGACAGATAAGGTTTGTTTTACTTTTTTTTAGGCCAGCCTTGGGTGTCTGGTTAAAGTCTGTTACATCGATAGCTGAGTAGTCGAGATAAAATCGATTATTTGTATTTCTTATTTTGTGCGCTAAGAAAGTTGCATCAAAAGTGTTTATTTATTTAACCAGCAAAATCGTACCAAAGTATGTCAAAAAACCGATTTTCATTTTATAGTTTGCTTACACTACCAAACTATGAAATGAAAATCGGCAGGCAGATAATTACTGATAAAACCCACTTATATGGACTTCAATATTTAAATCGCTATTCCGTGATTCCTGACAGAGATCCTCTACAATAGAGGATCCCAAACTTTTTGTGTCGACCGACGATTTTGGGTAGACCCCCTACTTACCTGATATTAAATTCCTACATTCTACAACTTACAAAATTTTATATACATTTATAATATTTTTTTTCACTTCATAGGTACTTTTATAAATAATTTTCTTTATATTAGAAGATTTTGTTCGGGAGTCATTTGGAGGACAAAGCCAAAATGGCAAGTAAAAAATTGGGTGTTCTCAACAGAGCGAAGCGGTACTTCACGCCCAGTCAGCGTCTGATGCTTTATAAAGCTAAATACGGTCGCATATGGAGTACTGCTCTCACCTCTGGGCTGGAGCCCCTAAATATCAACTCGACCCTCTTGACTCCCTGCAAAGGCGTGCTTTCCGTATCATCGGTGATCCCAATATTACGGCCTCAACAGAGACCTTGGAGCAGCGGAGAGACTTTGGCTCTCTGTGTGTTCTTTATAGGCTCTTTAACGGAGAGTGCTCTGAGGAACTATTTGCAATGGTGCCTTTGTCACCTTTTTACCAGCGCACCACCCGCCATCGCAGTAGAGTTCATTTGATATCACCTGGAACCGATCTTGTCTAGTACAGTTCGGTTTCAGCGTTCATTCCGCGTCCACCTCCACCACCACCTTGGTGTTTGCTTTAACCTTTGAAAATGCTATAAAGCGAAACCGGTCAGGTCGACAATAATTAAAATTAGTGGAACAGTATAAGTGTTTTATTCAATATGTATAATAAGTTCCACCAAGAGCCAACAATCAACTCAATACAGAATAAATGCTATTATTATTATACTGTTTGATATAATCATTTCCAGTAATACAAGAAGATTTATAGGAGTTGAAATCTATCCTTTCATATATTCTTTCTACTTAAAATAGATAATTTTATTATATAGTTGACTAATTTATCTAATTTTAATCTAATATAATCAAATTGAAAAAATATTATTCGAAAGTAATCGATTAGAGCAAATATTTTTAATATTATTAGATTTATATTATTTTAGCTTAGTACAGCTTTCTTTCATACATATGACCTTTTTTATGTAAGAAATAAAGTTATCTCGGTCAACGTATTAGCCTCGCTATCCAACGGAGAAATGCTGCCAGCCTTTTGGGCACCCATCCCTGACGCACCACTGGAGGTGATCTTTTTTTTATTTTGTAAAATTTGTATGTTTTATATCTAGTAATTTTTAGTCGTTAAGTAGTGTATATATATACATATATACACAATAAATAAATCACTGTATTTTCAAAAAATAATACTACGATATTTCTTTATTTATAGTCTTAATATGTAATGAATAAAATAAAAATGCTGTCTAATTATCTACGGTCCTTAATTATTAAATCGTGGATAATAGTGATTTAAATACAAATAATATGTATAATATATTACTATTTAACTGTAAAGTGCATGTTTTGATTACATATAAATCTGCGAAATAAAAAATTAAAATCAAATTTAAAGTAAAAAAACCCCAAGAAGTATCTGCTATATTTCACGTCAGAATTTTACGACACCAATTTTCTTGTAAACCGTTATTACTTAGTTGAATGTGTATGAAAAACATTTGTTATTGCTATCTTGGTAATTAAAGAAATAAGAAAAACGTAAGTATGTAATAAGCCAAATACTTTGAAATATCCATACAAATCATACCTTATCTACGAATCATCCATACAATTCAGTAATTTATTTATTTAACGATTTATTGTACACAAAAGAAAACTACAGGAAAATACAAAATTATAGACAGTACAATAGGTGAGGCTTATTTCTAATGAAATTTCTTCCAACCCACCTGTGATAGGAAAAAAAAAGTACACATACATAATACTTACATACATACTTATACATATATACACTAATAAATACATACATATATAAACATATATACATGGATATATACAAACTTAGGTTAGGTTTACTGAGAGGATAGTTAATTACATTATAATTATTTTATACAATTTCTTAGTTTGACCCCTAACATTTGAATATTTAACAACATATCCTCCCATACTCCAACAAAAGTCGGCTCCTACGACATTCGCGACAATAAAAGGAGCAGTGACACACGTATCAAGTCCATTGTACCTTGGATAACCACGCCACAGAGGCAGTTAACATAAATAATATTTATAGTTCTCGAGTTTATAAGTTCGGGGATCGCTTTTATCTCGCTGAAAGGCATGGGTATTGATATCAGGGGACGCGAATCCTTTCGCAGATAAGGCTTTTGTGGAAAGCCCACTTAATAGGGTCCTTTGACGTGTGCCTAAGTCAAGTCAGGACTTCTCGCGTAAGGATAAAAAGGTTTTGTTGCCCTATTTTCGGGATAAACTTTAGATGTTTTTTTTTTCTTTTCACTATCTTTGGCGACAGTAATAAAGAGTGTAAATATATTGATGAATGATTAAATTAAAACATTTTAGGTGTCATTTGATAGCTATCAAATAGTCGAAACGGAATATCACTTCTTCCGTACCTAATATTAGTTAAGACGTATGTAAATACATTTTTTTATAAGTTTACTAGCGACCCGCCCCGGCTTCGCACGGGTGCAGTGAAAAAATGGTTATGGTGGGTTATCCCTAAGAGATAGACATATACCATCGCGGACTTTTATGTGGATTTTTGTAAGTTGTACAATACTGTAGTACATTATTTTGGTCTATCTCGTAGGGTTCAGCCAGCGTTTGCAATATAAGCGCAAAAAAACGTGCTTATTTACGACATCACATTAGAAACCTTTAAATTTATCAGTGTTTCTCTACTATATTATGCATTTATTATACATACAAACCTTCCTTAAGAATCACTCTATCTATTAAAAAAAACCGCGTCAAAATCCGTTGCGTAGTTTTAAAGATCTAAGCATACATACGGACATACAGCGAAAGCGACTTTGTTTTATACTATGTATTGATGATACAGCCTTTGTATGACTTGATTTAGTATGATCTTATTTTCTTACATACTAGCTGACCCGTGCCCACTTCGTTGGGTATAATATTCATAAGCGAGCAAAAACGCGAACCGAATTAAACCCGAAGCCATCGCGCGCCGTCCGCTGCTTTGACCTTCACACGTAAGACGATAAGTTTACTTATTTCCATAAAGATTAATATTTTTTGGTAATATATGACTAATAAATATGACGTAATGATTTAAATAATTTTATTAATATTAAAAACTAAATGATCTATACTAATATTAAAAAAAAAACTACTTTTTGTAACTTAAATATATAAAAGTTAGACATATGCTATCGTTGACTTTTTTGTAGGCATTTTCAAGTTCCACATCTTTTCTTTAGAACTCAAAAATATATCTTTCATAGTTAAAGCAGCGTTCGTAAGAAACGCTTTCATTCGACCGTTTTTTCTCCGATTCACTTTGCAAAATGTACTACCAAGTAAAAACCTTTTTATTTTTCGGTTTTTTATATAGCCTATGACACTCAGCAATAATGTAGCTTTCTATTGGTGAAATAATTTTTAAGATCGGTTCAGTAGATCCCGAGATTATCCCTTACAATTTAACAAATATACAAACTTTACTACTTTATAATTATTAGTATAGATTGTCGAGTTTATTTATTGTACATATAAGATATGTATAGTAAGTTAGTAAGTTTTTCCAATAATTTTGACCTTTTTTTTTCGAGGGGAAATGCTCGTTAGGTGGCGTCCATAAATTACGTGAGATGTTTAAGGGGGGGAGGGGGTCGTGTCAAATCTCATCTAATCTTACGTTGGAGAGGAGAGGGGGGGGGGGTCTTGCACTTTTTTTCAATTTCAAAAAACACCTCACGTAATTCATGGACGCCCCCTTATGCACCATGATGCCGCGCTGGCGAAGCACGGCCCTGTGTGGGGTTCTCCGGTCTGAGAAGACCGGCCTACCCACTAAAAGCTGGGCCCATGCAGGGCACATGGCAGGGTACGCTTATGCGATTCTACCGCCAAAAACTGATTGGTTAAATTGTACCTTAACCAATTTTATGTTCCATCCTTATCAAGGGGAGTGCTCCTTTCAAATAACACAATAATCCTGACCTATAAAACTTATACTATAACGAGTTTAGTAACTTACAAATATAAATTATAAGGTCTTCAAGCTTAGTATGTGTATTTCTATAAAATTTTTGTTTATATCCATGTTTTCTTTTTTCTTGTACTGTTTTGTATTGTTATCACATGTTTTATTTTTTTTTTGTTCCCCTGAGGAAAATGCATTAAATTGCATACTCCGGCTGTGGCGCGCCGGCGGTTATGTGGGGCTCTCCTCCCCAGAAGGGGGAGGCCTACCCACTAAAAACCTCAAGGATGGCCTTCCTCAGGCATGTAGGGAGCCCCCGGGAACATCAAGCCACTTCCGGGAACCCTCAGCCTCCGCTCCCCTGCCGAGAGGGGAGCCTTCCTCGGGGGAGGCTACTACCTCCCCCGGTCTCCTCCACCGACGACGCCCCCCGGCCACGGAAGGGGCGCGGTCCATCACATCTATAATCGGTTTGATATGCGATCTTTTGCTGCACGTTATGGGGGTAGGGAATGCAAAGACATTGGATTTCAAACTAGTTCGTAGGGTTCGTCAGAAATAGACATTGGCAGTAATCTGTTTGTACTTATTATTAAATAAACAAATTGAAGAATCTGAAAATTATCTTTCCTTTAAATATAACTTAAATCCATAGGATAAATAAATATTTGTTACACTTACACCAATTAGCCTAGCCCAAAGTAAGCTCTGTAAGGCTTGTGCTATGGGATCTAGGGTAACAGATAGACATACATATATTATGCATATATAACCTTGAGTAAGGTACAAATTCATCGCACAAACATCTATCCCTACCGGGACTCGAACCCGGAACCTCAGAGCTGGCGACTCTTTGAAACAGGTGTACCTACTTACCACTCGATTAAGGAGATCATCATGTCGCAGATGAAAATATGTAACAAAATTCTCAAAATATCCATATTTTAAACAAAAATCCGTTGTTCCAAAGTTCAGTGCTTTCCTTTCGTAGTTTAATAACCGGAGCAAACCAGAGTCAGCTGTTGAGTTAAAAACCTGGTGTTTGCATACATGTTTGGACAGCCGTAGTTAAAGTACAACTTTATCTTTGCACTCCGTCAGTTCCATTATTGACCTTACCCTCTTACAAATAAGGCACGCGCTAAACATTTTTTTTCCAATAGGTGATAATGATCTGAGTTCAGGCATTTGTTTTCCACTTTCTGACACAAGATGAAGGTTTCATTGAGAATTATGTTTTGTTTAACTTATAAATAAAATGAATGCATTTTTTTCTTTTGATTAACTTGCTCTATTATTTGTCTAGATTTTATATATAATAAAGAAAATTGGATGTAAAATATTTTGATTTTAGGATGTCGCTTTATATAAAAGGCGTAGAAAGCAACACACGATACACGATCACCGCTGCCCATAGCACCCACAAAACCAACAGACTCATATATGCGATGCTGATCTTTTGAATACCCTCATTTTGAAGAACGAAACGAAAGAGTCGAACGAAAAACAATTTGTTTCGTTTATCTTAATTAGGTTGTGATCAACGTGGGTTTGAACTTTTTTTTTTTTGAGGTGGGTAATGTGACCTTGTGCACCATGACACCGCGCTGGCAAGACACGGCCGTGTGTGGGGCTCTCCGGTCAAGAGGACCGGCCTACCCACTAAAACCCCCCGAGTTCTCTAGGCCCATACAGGGCACATGGCGGGGTGCGCTCTCGCGATTCGACCGCCAAACGTGAGTTCGACCAGCAACAAGAAAAGTTATTTGGGTTTTTAGACATGGATTTTTTTTATAAAGAATTTACAATTTATGCGTATGAAACAAGTTACAAAATAATACAACAAAAGACGATCTGCGGCAAACAAACTATAAACATGTGGGTAGTAGTATAAAAATCAGTTGATCCATTCACTTGACAAAAGGGTTTTTTTTTTTTTTGTTCCTTTGAGGAAAATGCATTAAATTGCATACCCCGGGCTATGGCGAGCCGGGGTTATGTGGGCTCTCCTCCCCAGAAGGGGGAGGCCTACCCACTAAAAACCTCAGGGATGGCCTTCCTTAGGCATGTAGGGAGCCCCCGGAACACCAAGCCACCTCCGGGAACCCCCAGCCTCCGCTCCCCCGCCTAGAGGGGAGCCCTCCTCGGGGGAGGCTACCACCTCCCCCGGTCTCCTCCACCGACGACGCCCCCGGCCACGGAAGGGGCGCGGTCCATCCCGGGTCGCCGTAGCAGTCGCGACTTCCTCGCGCCCGCCGGCGACCCGCGGCGGCGCCGCAGCTGTGCTACCGAGCCCGGCGCCGCCTTCTTCGAGCGGGATCGGCCATCTCCCGACCCCGCTCGGCGGCCTCCTTCTGGAGCATCACTGCTTCACAGAAGGAGGCCACAGCCCTCCAACCTCCCTCGTCCGCCAGCATTGCGCAATCAATGCCGGCGGAGACAGATCTCGCCCGATCTCTGCGACCAAGACTCGGCGCTCAGAGGCCCACGCGGGGCACTCCACCAGCGTGTGCTGGGCCGAGTCAAGGTCGGATGCGCAGTGGTGGCAATGTGTGTGATCCCTCCCGTCCTATTCGACACAAATACTCACCGAAGCAGCCGTGCCCGGTGAGTATCTGAGTCAATCGGTAGGTGACCTCCTCCTTCCCGTGGAGCCAAGCTTCGAGGTGCGGGAGTACGGCACCGCCGGCCGCTGGCGCGCGCAGATCCGTAGTTCGAGCTTGCGCACGCCAGGCCGCCACAATCCGTCGGTGCCACTCCCGCTTAGGCACTTCGCGCGTACCCTGGCGAGACTGGAATTGACAAGCGCATATAATTGAGTATTATTTCAAAATTACAAACATGGATTTTTTTTGCTATCACTACATAGTATAAAACAAAGTCTCTTTCTCTGTCCCTATATTCCTATGTATGCTTAAATCTTTAAAACTGCGCAACGGATTTTGATACGGTTTTTTTAACAAATAGAGTGATTGCAAAGGAAGGTTAACTCGTATGTACAATAACATCTATTAAATTGTGGAGTAATACTGTTATTTTTGAGATTACTAATGTGATGTCGTAAATAATTACAGCGTGTTTTTAAAATATAATTTTACAGATTTTCTGTAGTGTTTTAGTATCCGTGCGAAGCCGGGGCGGGTCGCTAGTATATTATAAATCTGTATCATAAACATATTATATGTATTATTTGTACAACGCATTGGCATTTAAATTAAATGGGACTAAAACAAATTATATTAATAAACTATTATTTGTTCAGCTTCTGATGAAGTGACACTGCAGGTGAGCAATACTGGGTAAGTACTTTGACCCTTTCATTGGTGATGATTTTAATAGTATATGTGATACTAGCTGGTAATATACTGTGGCACATATTTTAGTAGGGCTATTTAAGATTTACATTTCCGTCATCTAATATTATAAAGCTGAAGAGTTTGTTTGTTTGAACGCGCTAATCTCAGGAACTCCTGTTTCAAATTGAAAAATTCTTTTTTTATTGAATTTTATTGCTTTAGGCTACATAACATCATGCTGCCACTAATAGGAGCGAAAAAATAATGGAAAATGTGGAAAAAACGAGAAAAATTATTCACCTTTGAGGGCTTTCGCTGCGTGCGCTGCAAAAACGGTTCATGATACCGAAAAAATATGTAGGAAAGAATTATTCCTCTTGAAATGATCTAAAAAAATGTCCGCGACAGTATATGTCTATCTTTTAAGGTTAACTCACTAGAATCGTTTTTATGGTAATCAAATTTGGATATGTCGCGTTGTCAAGATCGGGTTGCGGGGAAAACCAATATGTTCTGCTGCCACAAGAAAATAAAACTAAAAATATAATTTACGCAGAAGTACTTTAAAATAAGTATGTTCTTTTAAAAACTTAAAACTAAATTGTCTTAGATAATAACAGAAATCGCTGCGGACAAAGTCGTGGCAGCGCCGCAGCTGTGCTACCGAGCCCGGCGCCGCCTCCTTCGAGCGGGATCAACCATCCCCCGACCTGGCTCGGCGGCCTCCTTCTGGAGCATCACTGCTTCACAGAAGGTGGCCACATCCCTCCAACCTCCCTCGTCCGCCAGCATTGCCGCAATCAATGCCGGCGGAGACAGATCTCGCCCGATCTCTGCGACCAAGACTCGGTGCTCGGAGGCCCACGCGGGCACTCCGCCAGCCGTGTGCTGGGCCGAGTCGAGGTCGGATGCGCAGTGGTAGCAATGTGTCGATCCCTCCCGTCCTATTCGACACAGATACTCACCGAAGCAGCCGTGCCCGGTGAGTATCATCAATCGGTAGGTGACCTCCTCCTTCCCGTGGAGCCAAGCTTCGAGGTGCGGGAGTACGGCACCGACGGCCCGCTGGCACTCTAGACCTTCGCTATCAGTGTTGCTAAATTGAAACTCACTCTTATATAATCATTTCTATCTTATCTTTTCGTGTCATACCATACATTAACTTTGTCGTCTCTACCACATAGATTCTTCTTATCAGGATCCTGGAGGTTTCCGGGAATATTCCAATTAAAAGCGTTTGGTAAATACGTATAAATTAAATTTATCTACTGAACCGATTTTAAAAATTCGTTCACCAATAGAAAGTCACATTATTGCTGAGTGTCATAGGTTACATAAAAAATGAAAAATAAAAAGGTTTTTTGGGTAGTACGTTTCGCAAAGTGAATCAGAGAAAAAACGGTCGAATGAAAGCGTTTCTCACGAACGCTGCCTTAACTATGAAAGATATATTTTTGGGTTCTAGAGAAAAGATGTGGAGCTTGAAAATGCCTACAAAAAAGTCAACGACAGCATATGTCTAATTTTTATATATTTAAGTTACAAAAAGTAGTTTTTTTTTAATACTAGTATCGATAATTTAATTTTTAATATTAATAAAATAATTTAAATCATTAGGTCATATTTATTAGTCATATATTACCCAAAATTATGAATCTTTATGAAAATAAGTAAACTCATCGTCTTAAGTGTGAAGGCCAAAGCATCGGACGGCGCGCGAGGCTTCGGGTTTAATTCGGTTCGCGTTTGCGCTCGCTTCGGGGATTATTAATATTATCAGCTAGAACGTATAAAAACAGAACATTAGATATGTCAGACTGGTAGTATGACCATACTTGCAAGATTCTTAATACAGAATCCTTTCACGCCACGTTTTTGATAAAGACATTGTAAGCGAATTTTACTGATTGCATTTTTGGCATCAGTATCGATCCTTAATCACCCCCTGATAGTTATTTTGGAAATATATTTCATGTACAGAATTGACCTCTCTACAGATTTATTATAAGCTTAGATTATAACTAGACTAGATTGTAACCCAAGATGTTATGTGAGCAGTTTGTCAGTAATGTCGTGTAGAAATCTCTGCGGTTATTTAGTTTATTACTACGAACATAGTACCAAATAAAGTATGGACATACCCGTGTAAATTGGGTGAGTTGATTTGGCCTAAATCAAATCAAATTCGTGGTTAATAGAATATAGATATAGATGGAGCTATGACAGTGGACGGGACGGGACCATATTCTGTTCCCACAAAACGGAGAAAAGACGCCTTCTCCCAACTAAAAATTGATATGTTTCTTGTAAATAGATAATAAATAAGGGAATAAAAAATACTAACACAAACAAAAAAGAGTGCGGACCAAAGAGTCCGCAGAAAAAAAAATCAAAACTCGTGGATATCATATTGGTCTTACACCATTTATTATATTTAGTTGAATGAGTTATTTTAATTAAGGGAGCTATAGTTGTATATTTATAACTAGAGATCGGATAATCGGATGCATATTTACCTAGTAAGTTAATTTTTGGCTCACAAATTATGGAAGCGGCTTTTTAAAATACATTTTGTTAAATAAAACTTCCGGACTGCAAATTTAACGTAGTGATATTGAAAAAATAACTAAATTAGCACGTGGTATTTATTTACGCCCCATTTTAAATAGGATAATATTATTTACCGACTAGTTTTTGCATTACCAAAATGTTCTACAGTACCGGAATTCCGGGATTTTTATTTATGGAAAATAAAATAAAAAGACAGTTCCATACTTTGTCAAAAACTAAATTATGTAAATAAATAAACATCCGGCTATCCAATTCCGCAATCCCGGGATTTTTATTTAACAAAACAATAAAAAAGCCGTTTCCATACTTTGTGTTAACTAACTTTAGGTAAATATGCATCCGATTATCCGATCTCTATTTATAACGTATTGTAATTAATAATTTGTATAATTATATGAAAATAAAATAGATAATTTATTTAAAATAAATATTTTTTATAACTAAGTTAACTGGGTTTTCAGATTGGGGATGTGAGAAATAGTGCAAAGGATCTACTAATTTAGTTTTATAAGACGTCAAATTACTTATTTATTTAGATAATCCATCAAAAGAGATGATACTGTTTATAAGGCCAAGTGGTTTTCGGGACCCAGGTCTAAATTTGGGATATGTTTTTCTCCTGGTCGAGTTGAGCAAAAAATGTAATGGTCGCAAAAAAAGTTAACAACTCATTTTCCCGCTAGAGGGCTCTGAAGTCTGTATTAGAAAATCGTGGTTTTCGGCAGAATCAGGTGATGTTTAGATATGTTGTTCTGCTTGACGAGCTGATTCAGAATATTCAACTTCCACCACCAGAAAACCACGATTTTCTAATTGAGGCTTCAGAGCCCACTAGCGGGAAAATGCGTCGTTATCTTTTTCTAAACGTTGAATATTGTGTGTGTGTGGTGCCGAGATTAAGTCTGCGCTAGACTTGATCTCGGCACTATTTTTGATTTTGTTGATTTGTGGATAACGTTGTTGGTTGCAGTATTGGCATGCATAGATATAGTAAACTAAATTATACTTTATATATTGTAACTGTTTGTTATATTTTATTAAATAAATAAATAACTATAAGAGGTATATAAAAAACCGCCCTATCCAAAAACAAAAAGTTATCATAAAATTAACGCTCAGCCGTACAATTGGCAACCCTATTCGAGCGTGTAGAGTCTAAGCAAAGTATTTCATTAAACACTCGCTACAACGGGCTCTGACCTGTATTTCCAGGCAGTAAGATCGTAAGCCGCGTGCGTTTCGAACGCATGACATATAGGGGTTCGCAGGGAATTTAGGAAAAACAATTTCACGATACGTTTGATTCGAGTTCTGCTTGATGTTTGCAATAAACTGTGACACGCTGAGATATTGTGGCCGATATGCCACGTATAATGTTGGGGCGTTCGTGTATCACGTATTTTTTTTAGTATCGCACACAGAGGGTGCGGTGATAACGCCCAATGTTATCGTACGATGCTCCGTTTCTCAGAGAAAAAGCAAAAAATCAAAACAAAATAATATTTCCATATGATCTATTCGAAAAACGATGGTTAGTTCGTAAATTAGTTCCAAGTTTTAAGGATGTTACACAGATTTTTATTCGCAATTAATTCAAATTTGAATTTGGAACTGGAATATAAATAAAAAAAATAACTTTAAAAAAGGTCTTATTACATCTCCCTTTTTAAATTAAATTGCAACAATTATATTAATTTTAATAGGTATCTACTAGATGTTAGCAATTAGATTAAGTACTTTTAAAATATTTGGTTAGAAATTGATACTTAATTCCTACTAATTAGAGACGAAGAGTCTTAGCATTCTATGGACGCCATAATCCAGGTGTAGCTTCCAGGATCTAGGTGTATCCATCACTACCCTTGTCCCTTTCTCTATTTAAACATATTCATATGATTCCTCGATAGCCACTTCTGTTACGGTTTCCAGTACGGAACTTGTTTTTAAATTTACGGAAACTTGGCAATTTTTGGAGTTGGTGCTCAAATCAATCTTCGCAGTTTTTTAAATATATTTTTTTATTGTTCTTTAAGGCTCTTGTTCAGAGCAAGTAATTAGTAAATACATTTTTTTTAAGATTCTAAATTTAATAAATGAAAGTGTTTTAAATCAACTGTATTTAATAATAAAATACTTTGAATGCGGTATTTTTAAGATTTACCTATATATCTCTAGCACCTACCTCAAACATATAAACAAACAAACATATAAACACACATATAAACAAACAATGGATCGGTTATAGTTTTTCAGAAATTTTACAAACAAGTAATAAACAAACAAATTGTGGCCTCCCAATATTATTGGAATTTAAATTTTCCTTTTATTAAAATCACTTCATAAGTTCTCTAATAAATTAATCAACGTCTGAAGTAGTAACTTTTGAATTTAGATTACTGTCACTAATCTGTGACAGTAACATGAAACTTTTTTAAATCTCCCTATAGGTCAAACAAGTCAAAGAACCTATGTCTATACAGCTATATCGTTAATAAAATATTAAAATATTTTTACAATATGCGATGGCGATGGATAGTCAGGTTCAACCTGGTGGGTCCCTCAAGCTATTCATCAAGGATGACGTGCTCGCGCCAAGTCGTAATTGATGATTGTGTGGCTTTCGGCAGAGATTCCGACATAACCTCGTACCTTTCACAAAGTACGAGGTATCCGTATCAGCAATTTCCACATAGTAAAGAAAGTAGAAACAACAACGTCGAAATGCTGTCCAGAGACAAACTTGCTTGAACTTGCTTGAAAAAAGAATCACAATCTTTTGACTGCCTTGTCCGTGAATGTGATGTGTGTCAGTTCTGGTGCAACGAATCATATGCTCAATGATAAGATTTTGATGCATGATTATGAAGACGTAAATTCAAGTGGCGTGCATGTTACTAACGGAGATAAGATAACGACTGCAGTATACGAAAAAATCGTATTCTATAAAATGTTTGAAATTAAAGTTATAATGTTTGAAAATCCTTTCTTACTTAGTAAATTAACCAAGGTGGAAATGGATGAAAATCTTTATCAAAATATCTATCACTGCCTTAACTGGGAAATTATTTAATCCTATGGGAATATCTGAAAAAAAAAAAGCTGAGCTTCTTGTAATAAAATTTGATATAGGGACAGTTCAAAGACGGAGGACTTTTACCTTGCAAAAATATCTCTTTGCAACGGGAAATCCAAAACAACGCGACCGGATCTACAAGCAGGAAACTAGCTTCGTATAAAAATGTTAGTTCAATCATCCCTTATTTAGAGATCTCTCATTAGAATTTCATGAGACCAAAACAATAACACGTATAGCGTATACGTTAAGTTCAAACGCGGTGTTATTTTAAGAGCCAAAGCTTGAAGTTACTGGACCTTCAAATCAATTGCTTACAAAATGTCTGTTAGGAGTTTGGTGCGCCCACAATAATATTTTGGCGGGTTCCTCTTAATCCAGCGTCTGAGGGAATAAATATTTATTGCCACTAAATGTTGTTATGTGGTATAACTTATGAGAAAGAACGATTCTTTACAGCGATATTACGAGGAAATTGCGTAATCGCGAATGGCAATTCCGTTTTTTTGTTTGCAGTGAGAAATTTTCTGAAATCTACTTTGTTATTTTGCCAGCAAGATTTAGAATCCTCCAAAGCTTTCTGTCCCGAAACTTATCGCAAGATGTAGCACCCATTTGTGGATACCAACGTTAGATCATTTAAAATCAACACCGCTTTAGTCCACAGTAAAGGGTTGTTATATATTTTTTTTTATAAGTAGTAGTACTTTGTTTAAAATCGGAATGTACAATTTACTATTTAACGAAGACCTCCACATTAGACTATTCCCCTCCTGTGGGAGTTTTTAACCATTTGGTTTCAAGGGCACTGGAATGTGTGAACTAACAATAAAAAATAAAAATATAAAAGACATGATATATAAAAATAAAACAAAATTACCCCAATATACGGCTAGAAGAATGTATTGATTAAACATTGAACGCTAAGTCTGACCACTTAGACCACACAAAGCCCAAGAGATATAAAATCTATTTGAATGGTGGCTACATTGTTGATATAACCACAGATTGCATAGTAATTGTCGGTGATGCTATCGTAATGGTGGTACACCTTATCTCAGTAGCTGATTGGATAACTTTCGTTAATTATTGCGTGCCTTGAGTTTCAGCTTTTGATTGACTTCAAAGCAGAAATGGACTTCAGTCTTCAACTGACCCTTATTTATGTATTTAAATGGCAAATGTAAGTGTAAAATGTAAGCTATTGTTGCATTATAAGTGCAAAGTGCTTATTTATAACTTTTATCATAATTTATTTTCTTTTCCTCATGTGTAGGGTAATGGAGCTAGCTTCCATTTTGGCTTCTAAGTGTACTCGGTCGGTGTTCTTAGGGTACTCGGTGGCGGATTTTGCCATGTGTATAAAATCTTCGAAAATTATTGACAAGCACAAAACCATTAGGTTGTAGCACAATACCAGAGCTTTGCTCACATCCTTTTGTGAGCAATTCTAGTCACTGAGCTACGACCCTTTTACACTTCTTCAGCACACACAGCTCTTGGTTTGTACCGGATTTATTGTTTTAAGAAAATGTTCTTATAGTTTCTTTGTGTTCCTTTATTTGTGTGTGATGAATATGTTTCGTAATTAAATTTTTGTTGTGATAGATATGGATAATAATATTAAAATTGGATTTGAAAAAGTGCTTTTTTGTTATTTTGTGCGTTTGTCAGATATTTGTGTCGATGGGTAAGGACTGCAAAATGGCGCTGGACAGTACTACAGACTGGCTAGCTGCGCAGTACCGACTGGTGTGGACATCCTTGGAGGAAGCCTATGAAATGATGATGACGATGGTGATGACATCAATCAGTCACTTAGATAAAGTATAAGTTAAGCTTAAGATTCAATGATTAAAGCAGCTATGACAATAATTTTTAATCAAATTTGATGAACATCAAGTCAAATCAAAAATTTATTCTTCAAACAGGATGTTAACAATCACGTCATTGGTTCACAAGTCTACGGCGGGATACCGTGTACTGGAAAGAACTAGCAAGAAAACCAGTAAGGGCTATTTTTTTCTCACTTTATGTTCACCGAGTTACCAATTAGAAGCTGGCCTAAGCTCATCAACAACTTTATGAGTTTTCGCCAACGTTTTTGTTATGTGTGGGAGATGTATTGCCGTTCTGGCATCCACATGTCAACCGAGGTCATGGGGCCTAGATGAAAATCAGCGTTAGTTCACTAACCTCATGCTGATCTAGGTACCCTTTCACACAGCAGTCGCGAGACTTCACTTAAACCTTAATTCTATTCTTATTTTTATTTTTTTTAAGTTTCTGCATGCATTATTTTTGTGTCCCCGTACCTGTAAGATTAATTAATTTATATTGTGTCTCGTGTCTGTTAATGCGAATAAAGAATTTGGAATTTGGAATTTGGCCTCAGATACATAGTCTGAACCCAAAATCCTTTACAAGTTTTAACAAATTTACATTATATCTACGAAAGCTTTAGTTTCATTATGTTACTTACTATGGTCAAAATATTTGGCAACTTAACTATTGAGTTTGTTGCGGAGATTACTGAATAAGAGGCCGAAAGTGGATGGAAAAGTGTATAATATTGTAATAAATGTGAAAATATGTGAATATGTACAAGCAGTATGAATGGATGGCAATATGAGACCATTAATCAAGTTTGACGTTGAAATGGCTTTTTACAATGAGGTATAAAAACATAGACAAACTATACAATATCTACAAAGAGTACGCAACATCCTCCCCCTTTGTGCAAGCACTAACTACTACCAGATATATACAGTCTAACAAGCTTGCTCAGGGGACGACGTAGAGTACCAGCCGCGGTTGATACGTCCACTACCCGTACTATATTGTCACGACCAGGGTACGTTGCAATAACTCGGCCCCGTGGCCATACACCGCGGGGAAGGTTACTATCGACGATCAGGACAAGTTCACCTATTGAGATCTGGTTTGAAAGATTTTGCATTGCGGATATTTGTCTTGGTTGCATCGTTGGTAGAACTTCCTTAACCCAGCGAGACCAGAAGAAATCAGAGAGACGCAGCGCCTTTTTCCACTCAGCTCGACCAGCCAGAACAGAGTCATCCAAGTTAGCTGGCAACGCGTTGTTAGAGGATGAGCCAATCAAAAAATGAAACGGCGTTAAGGTTTCTGGGTCTCCTGGATGTACTGACACGTGCGTCAATGGGCGAGAGTTGACAATCGCTTCAGCTTCCGACAGCAAAGTTAGGAGTGTCTCTTCTTTAGGGGCGCGGTCTTTCAGGGTGACGCTTAGAGCTATCTTGATTGAACGGACGAGCCTCTCCCAACAACCACCAAAGTTTGGGGCGGCAGGAGGAATGAAGCTCCAATTGATGCCGTTACTCGTAGCGAAATCATGTACGCTCTTGTCGAAAAATGCTCTAAGTATTCGATTAGCGCCAACAAAGGCCGTACCATTATCAGAAAATAATGTAGTTGGAGCTCCTCTTTTTGCGATGAACCTGCGAATCGCTGATATGGCAGAGTCCGCTGAAAGTGAGTACACCAGCTCCAAGTGCACTGCCCTCGAAGTCATGCACGTGAAGAGAGCCACATATCTTTTCTCACGTCTGCGCCCAATAGCGACGCTGATGGGACCAAAATAATCTAGCCCAGTAAAGGTGAAGCAACGTGTGTGATGTGCCATACGTTGAGCTGGTAAGTCGCCCGTTGGTGGTGATTGTGGTTGGTTCTTGCGAATTTTGCACCAAAGGCATTGGTGCGCCACGGATCTCACTGTACTCCGAAGTTGTAAAAGCCAATATTTTTGCCGCAGCTCATTGATTACCGTTTCATGATTCGCGTGACCCATCTTGGTGTGATAGTGGTGTACCAATAAACGGACCACTGGATGCCGGCCATCTAAAATAATTGGAGCTTTAGCATCAGGGCTCACTTCCTCTACTGCAGCTATTCTTCCAGCCAGGCGTATAATATGGTCTTCTCCCAACACTGGTGACAGTTTAGTCAGACGACTGTTCTTGGGTAGTGGCTTGCTTTGAAGAAGACTGTCAAACTCATCGGGAAAACATTCTATCTGCGTTTTTAATAGCACATGCCTTTCTGCAGCATTTATAAATTCCAGGGAAAGGTTGATAGGAACTAGTGGGGTAGGAATACTGGTAGTGGATGTATTTCGTGAATTTTGATTGTTAGACTGAGAATTTTGCAATAGTTTCCGAAAAATAAATGCAGCTTGGTGAGCGCGCGCTGTAGCTCGCACCAAGCGTAGCCAATTACTGAATCGCGAAAAATCTACTGTCACTGCAGATGGCAGTCTAGTACGCTCATTAAGAACTGCGACGGTTTCTCCTAGCCGTTGTCTTAACTCAACGTGAGCTTGCGATGTATTTACAACTGGCTCTGAGGGCCATTTGTCAGCAGGCAGATAAAGAAATGACGGTCCAGTAAACCATCTGCTTGCTAAATCCAAGCAGCCAGGTCCTACTCGCGTAGCATCATCAGCCACGTTCAGGCCTGTCGGCACCCACCTCCAATCTTTGACACTGGTTATTTCCGTAATTTCTCCTATGCGGTGAGCAACGAAAGGCTTGAACGTGCGCGCGTCACTACGCAACCACGCAAGGACGGTAGAAGAATCTGTCCAGAAAACCTTTCGGACTGGTTTTTTGGTATGACCTTCCTCGATAGTTACGGCGAGACGAGATGCCATTAATGCAGCTTGTAATTCCAACCTCGGGACTGAGACTGGTTTCAAGGGCGCAACTCTTGCTTTGCTCTGTATAAAAGAGACTTTAACGGACGTGTCATCATACAAAAGCCGCCAATATGCCACACATGCAAAAGCCGATTCGCTCGCATCTGCAAAGATGTGCAATTCTCTGCAGATGGGTTCGGATCGGCTAGCGTGTGCATACCAACGATGAATTTTGAATGTTGTCACCTCCGAAAGCTCCCGAAACCACTCTTTCCATTTTGAGGTTTCAGCAAGAGAAAGTTCCGTGTCCCAATCAATGTTAGTTCTCCACAGCCGCTGAAAGAGTATACGGCCCTTTACTATCAAAGGTCCGAGTAAACCTAAAGGGTCGTACACACGCATCAGATGTGAAGCAACTAGGCGTTTGGTAAGTTTTATGGGCAAGCTTTCAGATATACCAGTCCTAAACCCTAAAAAATCTGTAATAGGATTCCAAGCTATTCCTAGTGCTCTTACTATGGCACTGTTACCTATATTTACCTCGGCAACTTTATCATCACGCAGCTCAGCGGGAATGAGTCTCAAAGCTGATGGATCGTTTGAGGCCCATCCTCGCATTTCCATGCATGCCGAACTATGTATGGTAAGTATGTTTTTGGCTATTTGTGCAGCATAATCAGCATCATCATGAGATCCGAGGTAATCATCCATGTAGTGGTCTTCAACAACCGCCTTTGCCGCACTAGGGAACGCATGAGCATGATCAGCTGCGTTTTTGTTTTTAATAAACAGCGCGGCAAAGGGGCTTGACGAAGCACCAAAAATCAAAGATGTCATTCTGAATTCCTTCACCGGTTGCTTCTGATCCCCATCTCTCCAAAGAAATCGCAAGGCGTCTCTGTCAGCAGGTCTGATACGGATCTGAGGGAACATTTCCTTCACATCCGCTGTCAGAGCAACGCGTCCCTCCCTAAACCTGTACAAGATGTGAAGAAGATTTTGAAGAAGATCTGGACCAGAAAGCAACAAAGAATTCAGACTGACTCCTTCATTGGTTGCTGCCGCGTCGTGAACTACACGTAGTTTTTGTTTTTGGGGGTGATATATACCAAAGTGTGGCAGATATAGCAATAGCACATCTGAATGTTGATGTTTGCGTTTGGCATAGTACGAGTCGGCAGGGCATTCTTCAGCGTATCCCTTAGCGATCATATTATTGATAAAAGATTTGTACGCTGCCGCAAATTCATGATCACGAGACATGCGCCGCTCGAGACTTAAGAGACGCGACAGTGTCTGTAGGTAACTGTCCGGGATATACTTAATATCATCACGCCACGGCAAACCAACTTGAAAACGGCCTGATGGCAAGCGTTCAGTTGTAGCCTCTAAAATTTCGAGAGCGCGCTTGTCATATTTGTTGTGTAGCGTTTCGACCTTACTTATACCTATAGCATCTAACTTATATTGTTCCTTGAACAAGAACTCTAAACTGTTAGAATAATCTGCACTATTCTGATCTGTAAAGCTGATATGGTTAACAAACTGTATACACTCGGTTGAACTATTCGACAAACCATAAAGAGTCCAACCTAAGGGCGTAAGGCAAGCTACTGGTTGATTACGAGTGCCTTTGCGTACCAATGTGTTTATCGATAAATGCCAGTGGTCCGCGCCTATTAATACAGTTGGAGTAGCTTCTTCATACGTGAGGTATTGTGTAATATCCTCAAGATGCTTACAACCTTCAATACTGTGCTTACGTACCGTTTGTGTGTGAAGTGACAGTGACGGTAAAGCTCGAGCATGTTCAATTTGGAAAACACTTTGTGAGAAATTCCCCTTAATTTTAAAATCAACGTAATGTATGTCAACGTTTTTGCTAAGACCACTTACACCGTTAATTGTAATTTGTTGTCGTGGTCCAGTTGCTCCGATTATTGCAGCAACACCGGCATCAATAAGGGTGGCGGTGCTGCCGTCGTCAAGCAAGGCGTAAGTATTGTAACACCCAGCTGGACCAAAAACAGTAACAGGAATTACTTTTAATAAAGTTGTGGGATTCGACAAAACGCATTTGGAGGTGTCAGTGCCTGCCGATGTTGTTGACACAATCACCTTATTCTCCGGTGATCCGTGTGTTAAATTAGAAGGCGTGTGTATGTTTGTATGCATAGCATCAGCAGAATTATTTACAGAAATATTTGTTTGTAGAGGCCAATGAGCACCGTGAAACAAAGGGTGGTGATACAACGTACAGCCGTCGACACCGCAAGGGTTAACTTTGCACGTTTTCCATTTGTGTGACTTGCGGCGTAGACATCTGTAACACACCCTTGATTCACGTTGCCATTGCCATTTTTTCAATAGGTAGCGCTTTGAATTCTGTACAAGTTATTATGTTATGCGCCTTTGTACAAAAAAGACAGTTTATTTTATTTACAGTAGACACAGGCGAAATGGGACATTTATTTACAGAAGTAGTATTTACATTTTTATTGAGTTGTGCAGCAGAATACACACTTTCTTTTTTGATGTGCCTGTCATGTGATTGTACATAAGACAGCTGCTCGGGTGACGAGCCAAACTTTATATATCGGTCGAACTCCCGTCCGAGAAAATCGGACAAAAGTTCGAGCTTGGATCGCTCAAAAGTTAAATTATCGGCCGCAAAATCTGACCACCTCATTTTAATTGTAGGGTTAAATTTTCCTAATATGGTGTGGTAGAGTTCCGGCGAATGTAAATATTCCGTACGGTTCAACATACGAATAGTACATAAACTATTACAAACCTTTGTCGCGAATGTCCCTAATTCGCGCAGATCGTTACCTAGTCGAGGTAAGTTTTTCAGCGAGCTGACCTCCTTGTAGACAATCATCTCGGGACGAGCGAAATTCTTCTCCAGCACGCTGATTATTTCGTCGGGCTCAGTAGCAGCGATGAGTAGGGCCGCCACGGCCTCGCGAGCTGGACCCCGTAGAGCTTGCTGTAATCTCCCGACATTCTCTAGAGGAGAAAATGACGTTTTAGTTGTGTCAAATAATTTTTTGAAATGCAACCATTGAGACGTATCTCCAGAAAACGGTAAGAGATCGTAGCACTTCTTGCTATTTTGATTGACAGCGAGAGACTTTGCTGCCTCAGCTGTATTTGCCACTGCTTGTATGAGACTGTGAAGGTGAGGTCCATTCAGGTCGATGTCTATGGGAGCCTGTGACTGCATGTGAGTCACAGCCTCAGACGTATTTGTGGCCTGTGATGGTTCGGGATGATGATGAAACTGCTCATGAACGCCAATGCCCGCTTGAGAGTGACGGTTACGTGTCAACATCTCGGACTGATTTGTGACTTCATGAGTTTGTTTGAAAAAGGGTGTGTTACGAACCGCATCTTCTACCCATGCCTCAGTTCTCGCCGATCGCTGCGAGCGCCCGGATCTGTGGGTGCTGCTAAGACGACTTCCTCGGCTAGCATCAGCTTCGATCACCGCCAGCTCCGCCTGCAGCTCACACTCCTCTACCTCTTTTTGAAGGTTAGCGAGCTGCACTTCACGTTCATACTGACGACGTTTTGCGAGCGCCTCCGCTGTGGCCTTCCGCGCTTTGATTGTCGCCGCTGAAGTCGCTGAAGCACGGGACCTGAACACTTTGGATGTATTAGATTGATGAGGCGGTGATGTGGATGCAGTGATGGTATTTATTCCGGCAAGTGAAACTGCTTTCGACCTTGTAATCATGGTGAAAATATGTGGTGGACTGTATAAATCTAATAAATGACAACTAAAATAATGTGTGACTGATTGAAATTGTGATATTTTAAGCTCGAAGGACCAAATGTTGCGGAGATTACTGAATAAGAGGCCGAAAGTGGATGGAAAAGTGTATAATATTGTAATAAATGTGAAAATATGTGAATATGTACAAGCAGTATGAATGGATGGCAATATGAGACCATTAATCAAGTTTGACGTTGAAATGGCTTTTTACAATGAGGTATAAAAACATAGACAAACTATACAATATCTACAAAGAGTACGCAACAGAGTTATTAAAATTAAACCCAGGCACTGTTAATAATTTCAGTAATCCTTAACAGTGTAATCTTTTAGTAAATACGAGCGACCCGCCCCGGCTTCGCACGGGTAGCCATCTTGAAATTTGTAATATCTTCGGAAATGTTCACTTAAATTACATGCTGTAAAAAGCATCTATAATAAGTAGAGATCGGATAATCGGATGCATATTTACCTAAAGTTAATTTTTGGCTCACAAATTATGGAAGCGGCTTTTTAAAATACATTTTGTTAAATAAAAATCCCGGGAAAATACGGGACTGCAAATTTGACGTAGTGATGTTGTTTGAAAATTACTAAATTAGCACGTGATATTTATTTTCAAAAGACCGAGACTCCGGGTTCATTTATACAACTATGCATACGTATTTACATGAAGTTTAGTTTCAGTTCCCCGTGCGATTTATGAATGTACGATTTATTACATGAAGAGTGTTATACGAAAGTAGTGAGCTAGTTTGACTAAAACAATAATCAATAATCACACGGGGAACTGAAACTAACCTTCATGTAACGTCGTTTTTAAGCTCATATTACCGACTAGTTTTGCATTACCAAAATGTTCTACAGTACCGGAATTCCGGGATTTTTATTTATGGAAATAAAATAAAAAGACAGTTCCATACTTTGTCAAAAACTAAATTAGGTAAATAAATAAACATCCGGCTATCCAATACCGCAATCCCGGGATTTTTATTTAACAAAACAATAAAAAGCCGTTTCCATACTTTGTCTTAAACTAACTTTAGGTAAATATGCATCCGATTATTCGATCTCTAATAATAAGTAAAAGTATAAAGTAAAAAGATCTATAATAAATGCACAATTTATTTAAGGTAAGTACCTATCTGATAAGGATTAATGCTGTATTGTTTAAAATCACTTCATAATTAACCATTTTTTAGGAAACGATAAAAAATGGTTATGGTGGGTTATCCCTAAGAGATAGACATATACCATCGCGGACTTTTTTGTTGAACTTTTTAAGGTGGACATAAAATACTCTGTATACTGACTGTAGCACATTATTTTGGTCTATCTCGTAGGGTTTAGCCAGTGTTTTTGCAATATAAGCGCATAAAAAAGTGCTTATTTACGACATCACATTAGAAACCTCTAAAATTTATCAGTGTTTCTCTACTATATTATGCATGTATTATACATATAACCTTCTATAAGAATAACTCTATCTATTAAAGAAATCTATTAGTTTCAAAGATCTATGTTTATGTTTTATGCTATGTAGTGAAGAGTATCTTTGAAAAATGATTTGAATCTGTGTAAATTCAAATCGGTAACACGCTGTGAAACTTTGTTTCAAAAGGCTATATATATATATATATATCTTAATATATATATTTCTTGTGTGCGTGTGTATGTGACTGAACTCCTCCTAAACGACTGGACCAATTTTGATGAAATTTTTTGTGTGTATTCCAGGGGGCTTGAGAATGGTTTAGATTCACAATACGGTCATATAGATATTGTTTTTCAGCTAAATTATTTATTTAAAAACATTTGAGACAACGTGAGACAACGTGACATTTGAGACATTTGACAGGACAACGTCTGTTGGGCCAGCTAGTCCCAACTAATATTATAAATGCGAAAGTGTGTTTGTTTGTTTGTTTGTTTATTTGTTTGTTTGTTTGTTTGTTTGTTACCTCTTCACGCTTAAACTACTGCACCGATCATCACGAAAATTTGCATACACATAGTCTGTGGTACGGGGAAGGATATCACATTTTATCCCGGAAGAAAGTAGCTACTGTTCCCGTGGGATCGAAATTAACGCGGACGGAGCAACGACGGGCGGAGCCACGGGCAAGAAATTTCAAAAATTCTTTCACCTTTGGAAAGCTACATTATCCCCGAGTAACATAGGCTACTTTTTATCCCGGAAAAATCGACAGATCCCACGGGATGCGCAATAAAGGCTTCGCTCAAAAACTACTGCACAGATTTTCATGCGGTTTTCATCAATAGATAGAGTGATTCTTGAGCAAGGTATTGCGGTATTTTTTATCTTGGCAAAACGGATAGACCCACGGGAAGCGCGATAAAACTTCGCGCCGTAAATCGACTTCCGCGCATATGTAGCCGTGGGCAAAAGCTATGACCCTTAACCCTCTATAGACCCAATCCCGAAATCCACGCAGGCGAAGCCGCGGGCAGAAAGCTATATATATATATTTTTATAGCATAGGGCAGCAAACGAGCAAACGGATCACCTGATGGTAAGTGATAACCGTTGCCCATGGACACCCGCAACACCAGAGGAGTCACAGATGCGTTGCCATAGATATGTATATATAACCTTCTATGTATATATAACCTTCTATAAGAATAACTCTATCTATTAAAGAAATCTATTAGTTTCAAAGATCTATGTTTATGTTTTATGCTATGTAGTGAAGAGTATCTTTGAAAAATGATTTGAATCTGTGTAAATTCAAATCGGTAACACGCTGTGAAACTTTGTTTCAAAAGGCTATATATATATATATATATATTTTTTATAGCATAGGGCAGCAAACGAGCAAACGGATCACCTGATGGTAAGCGATAACCGTTGCCCATGGACACCCGCAACACCAGAGGAGTCACAGATGCGTTGCCGGCCTTTTAAAAGGGAATAGGGGGAATAAGGGGAATAGAGGGGAATAAGGGGGGTTGGGCCTCCGGTACCCTCACTCACTCGGCGAAACACAGCGCAAGCGCTATTTTACGCCGGTTTTCTGTGAGGCCGTGGTATCACTCCGGTCGAGCCGGCCCAATTCGTGCCGAAGCATGGCTCTCCCACGGTAATAAATATACCGCAACAAAATAAAGGCTTTTTATAATATAATATATTTTATATTATATTATAAAAAGCCTTTATTTTTTTGCGGCCTGTACGTTAAAATGGTTATTATAGCCCACATGTCTATACAAACATGTAATATTCTACTAACTTGACCATTCATTTGGTTATATATCTTCATCAACAAAGAAATTATGCAAAAACAAACGCTATGCTAAAATGAATAAAATTCATTTTAATAAACAACCTTTACAACGTAGACTATCAAGAAAATTTTCGCCGCTTTCTACTGCATTTCAATATTCCAGGAAGTTATTTTGATCAGATTAAATGTTGTATCGAAAATTCCTATTAAATTAGATTATATTGCTTCTCAGAAACTTCTATTTTGTAGAACTCTTCGCGATGCATTCTCAGAATTATTCCCTTTATTGAGCAATTCAAAACCTTTAACGTTCGCTTATAACTCGACAGCCAAAGCATCCATCACTGCTTTATGAAAAAGTTTTGTCACGGAGTCTTATATCTTGAGCGCAATGATTATTAAATAGACGAAACGGTCGTGACAGATTTAGAGTTACATAACATGCATAGCTTTAAAGCTCCGATTTCTCAGTTGTCACTTTTAAATAACCTTTTTTACGCACTCCTTTGTTTCTGATTCCATTTCCAAGTATATAGTTTTTAGAAACGCCTATGTTTGTATTGGTCAATAAACTTTGAAGGATTTTGAGTTTTGTTTATTTTGATTTTGGTGTAGAACAAAACGGTGGCAATACAAATTTGTCAAAGTTAATATTGGAATCGTTTCCGTGTCACTTCACCATTATTATTAAGACATCTAATTCCTTGTTCAATAGATATAAAAAATAATCATTTCTGAGCTCTTGTCTGAAGCTTTAATGCTCTTTTTTGTGTTTATTCTTAAGAGACTTTCGACTTTCGGCTGGCTTAGGTTTAGGTATAAGGGGATCTGTCTTGTCTGAGGGGATCATTATATAAATTTATTATTTAGGTTATTTATAACGTTCTAGCTTCAGTATTAAATATAAATTTAGACGATCACTCGTGGACCCAGGCATCTCTGCCGATAAGACACGGTGGTATAGGCATCAGGAAAGTAACCAGCGTTTCACTCCCCGCATATCTGTCTTCTATACACAGTTCAATAGATTTAATGAGCAAGATTATGAAATCACAAATCCAGCCACTTAATATTCCCTTTATAACAGAGGCCATAGATGCGTGGAGCGCGGCCTGCCCAAATGTCGACCTGCCTGTGGTAATGTGGGCCTGTAAACACCAGTTCACAGCGTCTTACGAGCCGCTTTGCAGGCTGGTACGAGACAACCTATACCATACGGCAACCAGCCCTGTAGAGCGCGCTCGCCTCATTGCCAGCGCTGAATGGGAATCCGGGCAATGGCTGCAAGCTCTACCTTCTTACAATTTAGGAACCTTTTTAGATAACACGACATTCCGTTTATCAGTTGCTCTTCGCCTGGGAGCGACCTGCGTTGTGCCACATCGCTGTCGTTGTGGTGATCATCTTGACCAACTAGGTCATCACGGCCTATCTTGCAGCAGAAGCGCGGGGCGTGCCTCTCGCCATGCCAGCCTTAACGACGTCATCCGTAGGGCCTTAGCCAGTGCGGGAGCACCGGCTGTTTTAGAACCGGCCGGCATTAGCCGTGACGACGGTAAGAGACCCGACGGCATGACCCTCGTGCCATGGAGGATGGGACGACCACTAGTTTGGGACGCGACATGTGCTGATACTCTAGCACAGTCCCATCTTCGTGGCACCGCAGTTAGGGCTGGGTCTGCTGCTAACTCGGCTGAACTCCTCAAACGGCGCAAGTATGCAAACATAAATAGTGGTTACATATTTCAGCCTTTTGGGGTGAAAACTCTGGGGCCCTGGGGGGAAAGTGCCCACAGAGTTTTTAAAGAGTGCAGCTATAGATTGACCAAGGCTACATGTGACCGGAAAGCTGGATCATATCTGGCGCAGCGAATCAGCATCGCCATACAACGTGGCAATGCTGCTAGTCTTATGGGGACGTTGCCTGACGGCAGCGATTTATTTCAAATATTTTATTTATAGTTTAGCTTTTAATTTTACTAAATAATTATTAGAGATAATATTTAAAATTTAATGTACATTTTTAAAGTTGTATCACAATAACCTTGCTATCTGACAAAGCACAATATAGCAGTTGAAAGAAATAGAAATATCATTTATTTGCCAGAATATGGTAAGTACAATAATGTGATCTTAGATAGTTGTGTGTCACAAATTCCGCTTACGTCAAAGTATGCAAATATTTTGTTATTTAATAAGTAGTAAAAACGTTATATAATACAAATAAAATCAAATTAAAACAAAACAATATTAAGTACAAAACCTATTATATAAAAAAAAATTATCTGGGAATGACAATAATAATGTATTATTTTAGTAACAAATATTAAATATTATTCCATAATTAAATAGAGTATCAAATTAAAATTTATCATTAAGATATTCACTAACGCAATAATACAGTTTTATAAATAATAATTCATTAAGTCTTTTCCTGAATATATTAATCGGCAATTCCTTGAAAATGTCAGGTAATTTATTATAAATCTTGATAGCCATTATATATGCATTTTTTCCATAAATTTCAAGATAACTTGCAGTTTCGTACAGCTTGTGCGGATATCTCGTAGATCTTTTAACAACTTCTTTGTTTAATTGAAAATAATGCTGATATTTTTTTACTAATATACAAATATCTCTAATGTACATGTAATTACAAGTAGACATAATTAAATATTACTAATATGTATTTCACTAAATACTCTTCGTTTAATATAAGATACAAAAGCTCCATTTCCGATGCACAATAACTGGTATTAATTCAATAGGCTACAAATCTAAGGCCAAGTTTCTTTTCAATTCATCACCCATTCCGTCCACATCAAAGCAAGAGTGTACTAACCGAACGCTTATAATCCACGATTACCAAACCGATATTATCTTTTTACAATTAATGGCGGGCCTTTTATCCAATGTCGACGATCTACAGCCACGAACAGATATCACCTAATATTGTTTGCTACACAAAAATGTGTCTTTTTGTACAATTCTTTGGATTCTAATTCTGTTGCATCGAATCAAGCTTCTGAATCGGAATTGTCTCAAGCCATTTTGACTGCTACTCTGTAGGTTAGAAGGTCGACATTGATTCGCATCAAAATTAAGCAAGCTGTGTGCACACTCGTTGTAGGTCCTCAGAGAACAATAGAGAAAGATTAAGTTATCGTACAGAATTTGAACTCAGTACAAATTATAATGAAAAATTAGAAAAACTCACAGCTAAATAATATTGACTGACAACATAAATTAATTAAAAAACAACCTTAAATAATTAAAAAAATCAAATGTATTACATTAGGTTAAAGACTGCTACCTCAGCTTACAAGACGTAACTTCGCCAGCCAATTTTTGCCTTATGATGATTTTTTTTAAATTAAAATATCATGATTTTTCACAGAGATTTTCGTGGGACGATGGTAAATCTAACACTTTTATAAGTATGATTACAAATCGTTACAGCACAATGTTGGTATCACCAACAAATAATAAGAATTTATGTTAGGTGGCAACCCATTTTTATTAGTGCTTCTAAAGCGTCCATAGCGGCCACAACATTGTTAGTGTAAACGTGCTTGCAATAAAAGTTAATTCAATAATTCGTGCTGTTTTTACTTCCCTCAACTGGGCACCGCATCAAGACTCCTACACACAACAAACCCAAAGATGTAGACTTCTGTAACTTTAATTTATTTGATTCTATTATCAAAGTTAGTGTCATAATATGGTGCATTATATATTCTTTGTGTATTGGAGTGTAAAGACTTTTTGCTGGAGCAACCCCTACCCCTAACATAACTGTATTAGGAGTCTAGAATGACTGGTAGAGTGTAGGTAGTACCTTGCACTGATTCATGATTGACAAAAAATTACAACATTTAAACAGAACTTTAAAATATATAAAAACATATCGATGTAGTAGTTGTTTGGTTATATACAACTAGCGATCAAGCTCTTTTGAATTGTCAAAATTTATTTTCCTACCATCCATTCAGGACGTTTGTTTTGCTGATAAGAAGAATGGGCGCAAGAAAATAATCAGCTTTATCAAAAGTAATCACAACATTTACAATAAATTATGTCGTTACCATACAACGTATACATATGTGTTTACAATTTATACGGGAAAAAAAATATTTACATTTTAGAATGTAATGTCTTTAAATCAACACCAAGCATTGGCATCATTTAAATAATCTTTGACTTTGTAATAGCCCCTACTTATTAGCGTCTTTTTAACATGTACCTTGAACTCTATTTCTCCACTATTTAAGCCACTATTTCAACCACTCTATCTATAAAAAAAATCGTATCAAAATCCGTTGCGTAGTTTTAAAGATTAAAGCATACATAGGTAAATAAGGACAGAGAAAGCGACTTTGTTTTATACTATGTAGTGATAGCAAAAAAAAAACATGTTTGTAATTTTGAAATTATACTCAATTGTATGCGCTTGTCAATTCCAGTCTCGCCAGGTAATGCATACCGTTTTGTCAAGTGAATGGATCAATAGATTTTTTTACTACTACCCACATCAATGTTTACTTTGTTTGCCGCAGGTCGTCTTTTGTTGTATTTTTTTGTAACTTGTGTCATACGCATAAATTGTAAATTGCAAAGTCAAAGGAAATAATCAAACTAGATCTCTGTTCTTATACGGATTGTCAGTTCTGTACACTCGTCCATCACATTACAATAGTTAGTTCTGCAACCGATATATCTCCGGAACGGGACAATTTAAGGAATAATCTATTCCGATTATTTCTATTTAATGCGTCAACCGTGAGGCAACTTTCGATGAAACTTTAACGGTCAATTAGTTGGACATTTCGAGCCAACGAGGTTTGTTTGCGGTACAATTAACTGTAGTTTATGGTTGACAAAGTGTTTCGCTCTAGGGATGGAAGGGCGTCATGAATCAATAATGTATTGTGCCTTTGTCGAATTTGGTCGAACATGTTAGTTTGATTCCCTACAGATTGCATTATTGCTAACACACAAATAAACTAAGAGTGTTCGTGCAATTTTCACCTTTTTTTTTGTTCCCCCTGAGGAAAATGCATTAAGTTGCATACCCCGGCTGTGGCGAGCCGGCGGTTATGTGGGGCTCTCCTCCCCAGAAGGGGGAGGCCTACCCACTAAAAACCTCAGGGATGGCCTTCCTCAGGCATGTAGGGAGCCCCCGGGAACACCAAGCTACTTCCGGGAAGGCTGGGGAGGCTGGGGGAGGCTACAATACCTCCTCCGATCTCCACCACCGACGACGCCTCCCGGCCACGGAAGGGGCGTGTTCCCTCCCGGGTCGCCGTATCCGCGGGCGCGATTTCTCGCACCCGCCGGCGACCCGCGGAGTGCAATTTTCACCTTATTACGAACTCAAAGATTTCGTAGAGAACATATTAATAAGATCCCTACTAAAATTCGAAGATTCTTTTCTTTCCTGGAACAATCTCGAAATTCAAAAACATACAGTAACATTCTAGAACTCTCTCGGTGCTTTCATACGAGGCCTATATATATTGCGCCCAGTGCGTTGTTCCGTAGTTATGGAGAATCAATCAATCCTAAAAGGCAACGCACGACCACAGATCGCCAAAAAGACTCAAATAAAATTAGAGGAACTCGCTTGTTTTATATTTTTTAAGTAAAAAAAACTTCAAAGATTTTAATAATCTGAAAACAGAAGTGACAACGTTTTTTGTTTCCAAACTTCCAGAGTTTTCAGGCCAGCGGTATCAGCGACCTTCCTAATACATTGAGAAAAAAATCCTGCTAAATTAACAACAAAAAGTTAATCCGGGAGAGCCGTTCATAGTGAATTGCTACCATAACAAATTTATTATTGTCAAATGAAATCGACAATTTGGTAGATTCGGCAACAATAATATGTTGCTAAAAAACAATTGAGATCTTGTGCCATATCACAACCCATATTAGTTACACCAACAATTTAGCTTTGTCACCATAAATATTCCCGTTTTGCCATGATTATGTACGGACATGAAGCAGGTTGGGTGAATCGTTGGGGTTACCTACGAATGATCGAATATCAAAATATTATCAGTGTATATTCGATCATTTGGAATTCGATATTTCGTAGGTAACCCCAACGATTCACTCAACCTGCTTCATGTCCGTTCTTAAATCTAAGCACTAGTTGTTAATTGTCTTGCTTTTAAATTATAAATTAAATAAATAAATTTTAATTATAATATTAAATAGTAGAGCAGAAGTATTTAGTGTTCACAACCGTGATTTAAAGTATATTCCGCCATTGTGCTACACCGACACAATACACGCCCGTTCGGTCGAACATTCGCGAAGGAAATGGACGAGCCGAGCCGAGTCCTGCGTATATAAAAAGTACCTACTTTGTGTCAGCGCCCGAGTGAAGTGATGAGAGAATTGGCTACCGAAACGAAACACAACTACTCGGAAGTTGTCACATAACACTAATTTATTTGCTAAGCGAACAATCTTAAATTTTGTTAGTTTTGAAGATTGTTCATCCAGCATCGTAATAAATAAACATGACAACAATTTAGTTTTGTTACAGATTATTTTGTCATACTATAAACACTAAAGTTAATATTCGAACAGCAGTCGCGGTTGCTGTCTTAACAACGTTAATAAACATTGTTACTTTGGTTCATATTTCCGAAGCCACAGGAACAATAAATCTCTAACAATAAAAAAGTTGCAGAGGACACTATGAGACCTTTGTTATTGTGTGTCAAATGTTTTGTTGCAGTTACTATAATTGTTCCTCAAAGCTTTTATGGATACTTTGTTAGCCATTTTTTTTTCTCAGTGTAGATGAAGCACTGTCATTAGTTCTGACGGCGATTTTATTCTATATTAAAACTAAACTTTAATAAAGAAAATTAATACAAACATTTTTGTTCCAAATTTTTCGACGAACTTTCCTACAACCTAATATTATAAGCGCGAAGTTGGTATGGATGGATTTTGGACATTTATTACACTTTCAAATAAAAACTACTGAATGGATTTTAATGACACTTTACAATAATATATCTTATATATCAGAATAGCGGTCGAATCGCCAGAGCGAACCCTGCCATGTGCCCCGTATTGGCCCAGAGAACTCGGAGGTGGGGGGGTTGTTAGCGGGTAGGCCGGTCCTCTTGACTGGAGAGCCTCACACACGGCCGCGTTTTTGCCAGCGCGGTGTCGTGTCAGTGCACAAGGTCGCATTTCCCCCCCTCAAAAAAAACTTATACATCAGAATAACACATAGTTACTCGAAATACTAAATCCTGTGCAGACGAATTCGCAGGCACTAACTAGTATACTATATAGCAGTTGTGTCACAATTCAATGGAAATAACAATCATCATTGACCAAATTTCCATAGATAAAGGTATCTGGTACAAAACGCTTGGTAAGTGAACCACCTCGTATACCGTTGGATTTATGAGAACAAATTAAATCGACGGGAACTCGTTCTACGTATGAGAATTAAAGCTGGGCATATTCCTTTAAATGCGTTTAAATTTTTAATGTTAATTTTAACGTTTAAAACACATGTACAAACGACGTTCATATTAGGTTTCCGACAATCTACACAGCAATCCCAAATATCCGCCATGTGATCTGGATATTGATTTTCTTGCTAACCTCCAAACATTTGTGACAAAACTCAAAGAACTATGTGGGATTCATAATCTGCACTAAGCCAGCGTGATTTCCTAGTCCTAATCATCTTTAGTCTAGACTTATGACCCTTGGTGGGGACGGATCTGAGTTATGATAATGACGTGACAGACAAAACAGAAATATTTCTATAGCTTCTAGACAATTCTAAGCTGCATGTGTTTTAGTATTTTTGTTTCAAAGCCGATTAGGCGCCAGGCCTCTGCCCGACTAAAAGCTGTAGGCCTTCTGTCAGAGTCCAACATAACCACCCGCTGTGGACCGGATGCGGCTGGTATCCAGTGTAAGGTCGTCCGAGCACCAGGGAGTTATTAAGACGACTACAATAGTAGCGCACCCCTCTCCATCATCCAAGCCGTAGGGTTCTTATGTCGGGTAAGGCTGAATTTAGTCGGTTGGTCACGGTGCTCAGACCGCTCTGGCCGGCGTGGAATCCTAAATAATCACCGTGACACTTGCCGTTGCAGTGGCACGAAACGTGCCCAGAGCACGTTTCGTGCTCCTTTTGAGGATGTACAGCCTATATCTTCTAAGAAAAAAAAGCACCCTTGTGAGGAGACAGTACCATCCCCCGTGGAAAAATAAAGTATTTTTAGCTGGTATGTTAAAAATGATGATTTTCGAAAGATCTGTGTCGTTATTGAAATGCATTTTTTGACCCTTTTTGCCTTGAACTAGTTTGGGGATAGAGAGAATAATGGGCGGTCTTCAAGCAGTTAGATAGATGATGGATTTCTATATGTTTCGCATTACGGAATTTTCCCATGATTGGGTAATGTCACCAGGTCATTCTGGGCAGATAGAGGGACAATCGAGTTGAAATTATGGTAAGGAATATTATTACTTCCTCTCTCGACAGTTGCAATTTGCAGCAAAGGTACAATTAGCAATCAACCATAACTGAAGCGAATATTTTAAGAGGCTCATTGAATATGAGTTGCCGTCGAAGACTTAAGCTCCTTCGAACTTTAACTGAATGGAACTTTGCAATCAAATTTCAGTATAAGCTAATTGAACTTTCGGCGGGCGAAGCTTTAAGCGATTTAAAGTCCGCTAATAAGTTCTGAGAGCTGTGTGTGAGCTTTTTTATGCTCGGTTTTAAGTGGAGTTTTAATCCCGAGTTTACCTCGTATTAAAATTGAATCACTTGCATGATCTTTGATAAAGTGACTCTTAGAGGAGGGTTCCTTTTAAGCTTGCATTTTATAAAATACTTTTTTATGAATAACTTTTTAACGCTGTCATTTCGACTTGGCATCCGTTGGTACTGTCCCTAAAATATAACAAAAAAGGGTCCATTCTCATGTGTGTGTTTTACCACAGGAAAGTAATAAACCTTCGATGTTGACCGTTTTCACCTTTCTAATTACGCTGGAACATTGGCAGATTGGCCGAAAGCTCCTAATCAGCCTTTTTTTAAAGTCTAGACTACACCGGGAGTAAAGAAAACATTTTGAAAATTTTCTCTTTTATCTTTTAAAATACACGTTCTTACTTTTCGTAGTAATAATGCGATTTCTGTGTACAATCTAATTGCTGTGTGGAACCGGTTCTTTGTCGATATCGTGTGCTCTATATACAGGCGGTTCAATTATTTCGAAGAGAACACAAAACAATTATTTTCAACTAGCTAACTAGTGCAATGTTCATACTAAATACACTACAGAAAAACAGCGACTTTGTATGCAATCGTATGCAATGTAAGCGGAAAAAAATGTATTGTTTGCAACATCACATTAGAAACTTTAAAAATAACAGTATTTCTCCATTATTTAATGGATGTTATTACACATATGAACCTTTTTCTTCATTCACTCTATCTAATAAACCGCATCAAAATCCGTTGCATAGTTTTAAAGATTTAAACATACAGGGATATAGGGACAGAGAAAGCTGCTTTGTTTTATATTATATAGTGAAGTTCATTGTCATTAAATCCTATTACTATTATAAAGGCGAAAGTTTGTAAGTATGGATGTTTGTTACTCTTTCACGTAAAAACTACTGAATGGATTTGAATGAAACTTTACCACAATATAGCTTACACATCAGAATAACACATAGGCTACAATTTTTGAGGTTTCTATGAGGTCGTAAAAAAAACACATTTTTTGCGCTTACATTGCAAACGCTGACTGAATCCTACAAGATAGATCAAAACAATTTACTACAGTATTGTACAACTTAAAAAGGTCTACAAAAAAGTCCGTGATGGTATATGTTTATCTCTTAGGAATAACCCACAAAAGGAAAAAGATCGTTAAATGTAGTTTATAGGAGCATACTGCAGTAGCTACCTATAGGCCTATGATTAGGGCTCTGCAGTGCTTAGTTACCGTATTTCTTACCTATTACTAGACTAGACGGGACGAACCTGAAGTCCACGCGAACGAAGTCGCGGGCAAAAGCTAGTTAAGATATATATGTACCATTTTATTCCATGACTGCCACTTTGTTCTTCACCATCCCTTTGCATTTCTTTGATGTAAAATTACCACACGTTAGGATTTTTATCCTGTACCATGGGTGCAATTACAAACTTAAAAACTCATAAGCACAAACGCCCATATCGGAACAAATTTCTTCAGGTCATACAAAATTGCCCCGTGCGGGAATCGGACCGCATCCCGACACCTAGTAGCCGATCATTCGACCTATTATTATCATTTCCCATCTGGATAGATGAAGACGGATATTTTTTTTCGTATGAATCACACTTGATGAGAGTTCCACATACCCCACATGTAAATAAAACAATGAATTCTGAATGCCAGACAGATTACAAACTAAAATTTTTAGAAGTAACCTAATAAACGATATTTACTATCAAGAGTGGAAAAAAATCATATAAATCTTCATCTTTCTCTTTCTATTTCCAACTTTATTTGGGATCGGCACATGTCATTCTCTTCCACTCTCCTCTATTACTCGGCATTTCATCACTCACTTCCTTCTTCATACATATCAACATTCACAGCCCATTCATCGTTTCTTAGGTCTTCCTCTCCCCACATGATCATTCGCTCTTCTTACATACATACATACATACACTCACGCCTTTTTCCCACGGGGGTAGGCAGAGATTACGTCCTTCCACTTGCTACGGTCTTTACATATCTCTTTCGCTTCATCTACTTTCATAACATTCCTCATACATGCTCGACGATTACTTCTGACCTGGCCTTTTTTGAGGACACTTTCGATTTGTTCGAAATATGTTCGCCTAGGTCTTCCTCGTCCCGTGTCTCCACTCACTCCAGCTTCATAAATCATTTTGGTTAGTCTACTTTCATCCATCCGTTCCACATGCCCAAACCACCCAAGCATCCCTTTCTCTATTCTTGTCACGATATCCTCTTTCAAACCACATTTCTTTCTAATCACTTCATTATACAATCTTAGTACGTGAATATACCAGGAAAGACTCCTTTCTCCCAATTTTTTAACAATAGAGCCCGTATTTTACTTTCACTCATCCTCTCATATATGCATTTTTCACTCTATCCTTTCTTGAACGCATAGAAAATTACTGGGTATAGCTATTTCATATGTTTTGTCATAAGTTGGTAACTTTCGCTGTACCTTTAGTGGGGGTTACGATTTGCTGCGAATTTCACAAGAACCACATTTTCTATAAGTGACTGCTACTGCTTCTCTGCTTGTTTATCAATAAAAATAATTCGAATATTCATAGTAGGCATCGTTTTTTTTATTAACATTTTGAAACATCCTGTACACTCCGACTCGACACCTGCCACAATAGGACCAACAAAAACACGCCAGCCGAGTCCAGCCAGCGGCTACTGTTGTTTATTTAGACAACGGAGCACTTCCACGCATAAAGGTTGATACTAATTGACAGCACGGTATATCGGAAGGTATATTCATATCCAGAACTGAAATTCGAGTATTGGGGTAGATGACAATATTTTAAATTCTGTATATAATAAGAGTACTCTTTTAAGTGAGAAATATTGTAGAACACAGTACACCTGCACCTATTACTTTTGAGATACATCGCCATGTTTGCGGCGCTGTCGCGGGTCGTTCAAAAACGCTCTCATACTAACACTGCAATTGTGACGTCATAACTCAGTCAACTTGCCTAATTTGTATGAGCGTATAAACAAATTTTAAAATAACTTTGTTTTTTATTTGTACGTTTATAGGTATACTTTCTATATAAAAAAATGTTACATTTATGCGAGAATGCTAGAAATGTGTTCGTTTCATTAGATTAAGTAAATAATAATTGCTCATTTTTTAGAAATCTAAAAACAATATAACTTAGTAATTAAACTGAAATTTCTATATTGAACAATACTTTCATTAGATATAAATTGCTCAAATCAGATAATTATAGTATAAAAACGGCCATAATCAGTTTGTAGTCGTCTACCCTATTGTAAATGAAACTTTCGCCACACATTTAATGAAGAATTGGTTAGAATTTTTTTATGGCATATTAAAAATATTTAATTTCTTGACATACCATAAAATAAAATTTCTCGTAAGAAGAAAGTTACGTATGTTATTGTGAAAAATATCTAAATATTACGTCATAGTTATATAATACCAAATGATCTTCTTTTGGGTTTAATGGCGGTGCCCATAGGACTTCGCCAAGCTCGAGTTTTTTGCTTAGAATACTTTTTTTAATTAAACTATGCGCGACTCATATTATTATCCAGGCCGTGTAAGAACAAGTGAATGCAAAATTAAAATTAAACAAGACAAATAAAATACAATATACCCTGTTCGCTGTCTATAAAGAAATATATAAAAAAGTTAAAGAGCGGAAACCAAATCGGAGAATAAAAAGATACCAATTAAAGTTTAATACGATTGTAGAATAAATAATGACAAAGAATATTGATGAAGGGTGAATTAACATAAGAAAGAAGAGAGTTAAATTGACACGGCTTAGGGATATAAGGGGGAATGACATCATACAAAGAATATGAATATTTTGTACAATCGAAAAATATATGATCAGCCGAACCTTCGTCCAAACCACACTCACATAGGGAGCTGTCTTTACCCTTTTTTTTTTTTTTGTTCCCCTGAGGAAAATGCATTAAATTGCATACCCCGGCTGTGGCGAGCCGGGGTTATGTGGGGTCTCCTCCCCAGAAGGGGGAGGCCTACCCACTAAAAACCTCAGGGATGGCCTTCCTCAGGCATGTAGGGAGCCCCCGGAACACAAAGGCCACTTCCGGGAACCCCCAGCCTCCGCTCCCCTCTCTAGAGGGGAGCCTTCCTCGGGGGAAGCTACCACCTCCCCCGGTCCCCTCCACGACGACGCCCCCCGGCCACGGAAGGGGCGTGGTCCATCTCGGGTCGCCGTAGCAGTCGCGACTTCCTCGCGCCCGCCGGCGATCTGCGGCGGCGCCGCAGCTGTGCTACCGAGCCCGGCGCCGCCTCCTTCTGGGGCATTACTGCTTCACAGATGGAGACCACAGCCCTCCAAGCTGTCTTTAACCCTTATTTTTGTCAAGTGCACCGGTGTACATGCATGGCCAAGACGTAACCGTAATACCAAATGTCAAACGTTGTGAAATGCTTTTTTTTTTATTGTAAATATTGTTAAGCAATGGAAAATAGTACTTATGATTTTTTGTTACTCACAATATTTTAGATTGAGCTAATCTTTAAGCTTAGAAGATGAATTATTAATCAAATATTTGCATAATTAATAATAATTTGAACAACAATCACTAAATAGGAAACTCAATGATTATAACAATTTGCCAATTGCTTTTTGGCGTAGATGACTTTTACAATTTCACCTTGATAAGGTCATGATTCCAAATTAAAGTGCTCCCGTGACCACGTATAGATATGAAGTAGTTTATGAAGTTCGAAATTGACAGTATCCAGTAGCAGTACTACAGGATCGACGCTTAGGCGTCTTGGATGGGGAGAACTGACAGTAGCTGGCTAATTGTATAGAGCTAGATTCTTTGAAGGCGGTAGGAGGCGTGTCTTCTTGTATTGCCTCCAACTAGTTTACCATTTTGGGTGAACGTAAACGAGTTAATAACCTGATAATGTCCCAACCAGGTGGCCTATACTGGCAGTTATTGATGTCAAACAAACATAAAATTAAAATGGTGCAAAGACTTAAGAGTTACATAGCCCTGTAGAAGGAAAAAGAGACTATATCTGTCCAGAAATTGGGAGTAAATAACAGGCAAGAAACTCTGAAGGTCTATTTTTTTCTCTTCTTTTCAACACCAATATCATAGACAAGACTTTGACTTTGGGTATCTAGGCACTGCTGGGCCTGTTCAGTGAACTGGTCCTCATTCGGGTCAAAGAGGTTCTAGAGAGAGAGGTAGAGGCAGAATATGATTCGACTAAGCTCGGAGGTTCTCTGCATGATGCAATACCAAACTGGCAGTGAGTAGAGCAGATTACTCGCAGTCTAACGGAAAGGTCTTCAAGTGACAGACACAGATACGACGGGATTGAAACGGGGAATGCAAAATTTTTTTTAGAAGTTATCTTCATAGATATTTTCCAGGCTTTTAATTAGGTATAATAAATTACGTCATATAATTTTTAGGAAGAAATTTACCCTTAGGGCGTATAGGATAAGGGGGCATTCAAGTATTACGTAGCGCAATTTGGGGGAGGGGGTCTTTCTTACAACACGTTACGAAACATTGTTTTTTTTAAATAAAAAATTAGGGAATCATATCTCCCAAATTGGCAACCCTTTTCCTTTACGTATTACGTGTAATCCCTCGATTGTATTAGTCTGGTCGTCATTCGTCATTCTTTTCGTTTATATTACACGGGGAATCCCTAGATTGTATTGTACGTCACTTTACGTGTTACAAAATTACGTTACATAATACTTGAACGCTCCCTAAGGAAACTCTTGAATCGATTTTTATGAAAGTTGATATATATTTTCTCTGTGGGAAAATCTGCAAATACAGCCTGGTTTTGATGCAACAAAAGTTAAAGATAGTATTATCACTATTAGTCTTGATAGAAATGATATCCTTAAAACCGTCCAAAAACCTTTTGTTGTTTCTTTGTGGTCCCTAGTATCAATTTAAGTTGGGTAATAGTTGGGCCTTCGTCCACTTTTGAGTTAGCCAACGGTGTGGTTTGTCACCCCTAAAAGTTGTGGGTCCGATAGTAGAGCCAACTGTTGGCTGGCCATCGTTGGCCCGTTGTTAGTAATTTGTAGGAAATATTACGTTGGTTTGGTGGAGTTTCTCTGCGTGATCGAATCAGAAATGATGAAATCCGCAGAAGAACCAGGGTCACCGACATAGCCCGAAGAATTGCGAACCTTAAGTGGCAATGGGCGGGGCACATTGCTCGCAGGACTGACGGCCGTTGGGGCGGAAAGGTCCTGGAGTGGCAGGCATATGCTGGACACCGCAACGTTGGTAGGCCTCCCACAAGGTGGACCGACGATTTGATGAAGATCGCGGGAAGGCGCTGGACGCTTGCAGCGCAGGACCGATCTGCGTGGAGATCCTTGGGGGAGGCCTATGTCCAACAGTGGGCGTCTATTGGCTGAAATGATGATGATGATGATTACGTTGGTTTGGTATAGTTAGCCCAATGTTGGGGCAGCAGTGGCGTGGTTGGGACAATGTTGGGGTTTTGTTGGCGGTACCAATGACCAACCGCAACCTCCCAACAAAATCCCAACAGTTGGCATCGACACCCCAACGATAATTGCTACTAGGGGTTATCCTTCAGTAATTTCTAAATCACATCCCTGCTACTGCTTTTTACGGATAGATGTTTGTCACTCTTTAACGTTAAAACTACTAAATAGATTTTAATAAAACCTTACAATAATGTAGCTTATACATTACAATAACATATAGGTTACAATTTGTAGAGATATACGTCACGCTACTATAGTACAATATAAGCTACTCGAAATACCAATTCTACACAGAAGTAGTGGAAGGCACGGGGCTTGTTATATATCAGTACATAGGAAATAAACAATTCAGAAAACTTAAAAACTTTACAATAATGTAGCTTATACATTACAATAACATATAGGCTACAATTTGTAGAGATATACGTCACGCTACTATAGTACAATATAAGCTACTCGAAATACCAATTCTACACAGAAGTAGTGGCGGGCACGGGGCTTGTTATTTATCAGTACATAGGAAATAAACAATTCAGAAAACTTAAAAAACTTTACAATAATGTAGCTTATACATTACAATAACATATAGGCTACAATTTGTAGAGATATACGTCACGCTACTATAGTACAATATAAGCTACTCGAAATACCAATTCTACACAGAAGTAGTGGCGGGCACGGGGCTTGTTATTTATCAGTACATAGGAAACAAACAATTCAGTAAACTTAAAAACTTTACAATAATGTAGCTTATACATTACAACAACATATAGGCTACAATTTGTAGAGATATATGTCACGCTATTAAAGCACAATATAAGCTACTCGAAATACCAATTCTACACAGAAGTAGTGGAAGGCACAGGGCTTGTTATTTATCAGTACATAGGAAATAAACAATTCAGAAAACTTAAAAAACTTTACAATAATGTAGCTTATACATTACAATAACATATAGGCTACAATTTGTAGAGATATACGTCACGCTACTATAGTACAATATAAGCTACTCGAAATACCAATTCTACACAGAAGTAGTGGCGGGCACGGGGTTTGTTATTTATCGAAATATAAAAAAATGGTTTCAAATAATGATGTGAAACCTACACATTAAACTTGAATGTCCCATGTAGACGAGAAGGTCGTGACCACGCCGGCCCGGGTTCGATGCCCGGCCGCGAGCGTTCACCGTCGCCGATTAGTTGTAATCCTTTTATTGGAGCCGATGCATCGGATTTACTGACGTCGTTTAATTCGTTGACGGGTGCTACCTGATTTTTTTATGAGCTGGTAATAATTTGTTTTAATGTGTCGTTAAAATAGGGTAGCGAAAATTTATTTATTTATTTATTAAGAGATAACACACAGTTACAATATATAAAGTATAATTTAGTAGTATTTAACATTATCCACAGATTAACAAAAACAATAATGGTGCGCTAGACTTGACCTCGACAACACACACACACAAGCACACATACTCACACACATACCACACACATGACGCCTGCGACTTTGTCTTAGTGCATATTAGGAGCAAACAGCTACAAAATAGAAATAAACACAAAATCTTATATATAAAAATGAATCGCAAAATGTGTTGGTAAGCGCATAACTCAACAAAGCCTGTACTAATTTGGCCAATTCTTTTTTTAAAATGTTCGTTGAAGTTCAAGGGATGTTTTTTAAGGTGAGAAAAATTCGAATAATTGTCGGAAAAATCCTAAAAACAGTCCTTTTCTTCCCATACAAACGTTTTCTAACTAAAACGTACAGTTAATTTGAGCTTTATTGTTATTATATAAGTTCATATTGCAAGCACTCGCTGTTGTCTAAACAATGTAGGTGTGTTCCTATCATCAAGGAGTCAATTTGCGCTTTATTAACGCTATATAAAGTGGAAATTCAATCATATCTATCAGAACAGTGTGCGTGTGTACGTTGGAGCACAGAATACATCGTTGGAGGATTTAATGTCATGTTCCAAAATTGAATAATAACAAAATGTTTTAGTTTATATGGACTTTTTTGCAATTTGGTTGGCTATGCGATATTATCTATTAAATAAGTAAGCACAAAAAACTGCCACTTTACAAATCTTTTTGACAGGACGAGTCTGTCGGGTCCGCTAGTATTACATAAAAGTAGGCAATATTGTAGCCTACAACGCTATCCACGTGTTAATTAATATTATTAATAACAAAAACACAGTCGCGAGACGCTATATAATACTAAAAGTAAAAAAAATAATAATAAAATAAATTTCAATTGTGTTACAAAGTGAAACAGAAAATAAAATAAAACTACTTAAACAACTAAAATAACACATAAAATTAAAAAGAGATTAAAAACCCTGCAGTTCTTTGTAGATAGACTTTTTAAAACTATTAATATGACCACATAATAAATCTATATCTTTAAAAGATTCGATATTTGTTTTAATAATATATTAATAATAGTTATATTATTTGATGTCGGTATTTTTGTTTAAATTTTTGGCAAATTTTTATTTTTTGTTTCGTTTGTCGTGCACATACTTAGAGGGCGTCCATAAATTACGTGAGGTGTTTTTTGAAATTTTCTGTTTGGTATAAAACAAATATATTGGTTTGACAGTCAGTAGATTTTTTTTTCCTCAGGAGAGGAGGCTGAGAATCCTCATGGATACCAACGCAACAGGCAAGCAGGGATGCGTTGATTATGTCGGACTCCTGGATGCTGTCGAGGCGGCTCGACCCAATAGACCTACCGACTAAACTCAGCCTGAGCCTTTGGTCCTAGAGACCCTACTGGCTTATCAGTCAGTAGATGTATAACGTCGAAGTATGATTGCAATTATTGTCTTTCGAACGAATTAGTGAATGATCTGAATCGTATTATGATTACACTTAAGATTAAATCGTAAGCATGTGCAATCTGGATTAAATTGACCAAAATAGTTTTTTTTTTTGTTTCAATCAGACGAAAAATTGCGTGATATTTGCCGAGACCCCCCCTCTCTCCAGCGTAAGATTAGGTGAGATTTGACTCGATTCCCTCCTCTACTTGAACATCTCATGTAATTTATGGACGCCACCTTATAGCAAATTTAAAGTCAAAGAAATTCTTAACTTTTCATGGTCTTCCTCGTTTAAATGATTGTGTATTTTCATGAGTAAATCAATTTTTAGGCTCACTGATAAAGACGTATATTATCGTTAACTTAACAAACCATACGTTTATAGCTTTTAAAAGTTGTGTCCGTGAAAAGTTAGAATGTGGTCATCATCCTGCGTCGGTTATGGTTTTGGTGGGGTTTTAACATGGAATCACAAAGGTAGGAAAAAAAGGACCAAGAGATCAAGAGACTGTCTTAGATCATCTTGCAAAACCTCTCAGTAATATAGACGTACCGCTTATAGTAACGATTGAGTGATCGGCTTTAAGTTAACAGTAAAAGTTTTAGTGTAAAAGCTTATTATATTATTTAGCGCATTTAAATAATAGCTTGTTGTTGAAGAATATTTTTTCTAATTATTCTTATCAAGCCCTTTTATTTGATACCCATATTGTACTAGTACATTAAACATAATTGGTACGCCATCTTGAGTACGCCGCCATGTTGGATTTATTATGACATCACACAGTTAATCATGCATTGTCATCCAAACTAAACGTGAAATTTCAGCTCAATCGGTTGAGGGCAAGTGCCTTAACATACAAACATACATACATGCAAGTTAAATAAAAGCTTGTACAAAGATTAATTTTGCTGTGCGCTATTTCTAAATTGTAATAGTATATTGCTTTATCGGAAAGGAATCAATCCCTACGAGGTTATTAGACGGCTATAGTCCGAGTAGGGTTTGATTCCTTTTACCCGTGTGTAGCACTTTACTTTTCATTTCGATGCAAGGAAAATAAAAAATAGCTTTTCTAATGAAATTATCTTTTTCACAGGTATTTTTAAATTTGGAACACATCGGCCATTCAGCCTTACTGGCTATTCAGCCAAATACTTTTTTATCATTGTACTAAAGATTGTATATCCGTAACCTAATTCAGTTCTATTTTTAAAATTTTACTTTCCGCCCTACGGAGGGAAGTAAATAGTATGAGAATTTCTCGCCCGCTGGTGGAAACTAGCGTTTTAGAGCATGAGGTATGAAAAACTTTTTGCTATTGAGAAAATGCAGGTCATTGAGCCATGTTATAGAAACTTGAAAACTGTGAAACTTAATTTATGATCTTTTTGTTATCTGTAAGGCGATTCAATAATTTTCATAGCATCGAGCATAAGTGGATGAAATGTGGACATGAAAGTGTATGGGCGTGTAGGGAGAAGAAGACCAAAGAAAAGAAAAGAAAAGATGGAGGAAGTTGAACGAAGTGAGTGTCGAAATAGCGAATGACAGAGGAGAGTGGAATATGAAAACATTTTACGCCGGCCCAAAATAAATTTGGAAACAGGGCATTACAATTACTAATTATAATTACAGTGGACCCCGGTAGTCTGACAATAATTTTGCAGGGCAGAATTTGTCGGATTATAGAGTACTGCCTAAAACCCCTATAGTCAGAATTTTTTTACAAAAGAGTACCTTGCAATCTGACAAATTACAGATCCAATGATAAGATTCTTTATATTATATATATGTACATACGCTGAAGTACAAATCATACTTCATTATGTATCTCAAATACAGTAAATTTAACAACACAATAGAGAGCTTACGTTTTTTATTATAAAATTAAAGTCATTAATGCTCTAAGTTCTATACTCACAAAAAATATTGAATAACATTAGGAAATAATTGTGTACAAACAAATGTACATACTAAAATAATCAAAAACTATAAATCAATCAATTTGAGAATCTTAAAAATATTCATCAATTATTATTTTTTAACATTTTTAAAACGCGAGATTAAAGCTTTTTTTGTCAAATGTAGTCAAATTCAAAATAAGCAATCAGAATCAAAACAATACCCTACGCGTCGAGCGCAGTAGTGATGGTGCGTACAAGTTGTAACTTGTTCAATCATATATTAGCAAATATGTATGTATTCAATAATAAATAATAGACCATGTCGGATTACACGGGGTGCCAGATTAGACAGGGGCCGGATTACCGGGGGTCCACTGTACTAACATATTTTTCAAATAATAAAGAAATACATTGAAAACTAATGAAATTTATTTTTACCATACTTTTTACTAGAGATGGGCTGAATACGGACTTTGCCGAATACGAATATTCGGCCGAATATTCGGTTCGCGCGAACCTGTATAAACAGGTTTATACAGGTTAGGAGATAAAAGTCCTTTTGAATGGTGGACAAAAAATAAAATAAAATATCCCTTAATGTCAATATAGCTAAAATATACTTGACAGCGCCTGGGTCTTCAGTGTATAGTGAACGACTTTTCTCGGAAGCTGGGAATGTTTATGAAAAAAAAAAGTAGGTAACCGTCTCATGCCTGATTAAATTATAATTATAAATAAATAGGACTAAACTTTTGGTAGCTTTTTCAATTTAAATTTTTTAATTCTTTTCGATCGATTAAAAAGAGATTATGTTTTATTTTAGTGAAAAAAGAAACACTACTTTTTATTTAATTTATTTCTTTATTGAAAGAAGACTGTTACTCGTAATTTAGATTACCTATATGTTTAAAACTTTAGAACGATTATTAATTTAATAGTTACTTACGTTACCTATCGTTCCTAATCCTAATGTTCCTATCATTTAGAGCATGCAAATGCTTAAGCTGATTAATCAATACATAGTATAAAACAAAGTCGCTTTCGCTGTATGTCCGTATGTATGCTTAGATCTTTAAAACTACGCAACGGATTTTGACGCGGTTTTTTTTAATAGATAGAGTGATTCTTAAGGAAGGTTTGTATGTATAATAAATGCATAATATAGTAGAGAAACACTGATAAATTTAAAGGTTTCTAATGTGATGTCGTAAATAAGCACGTTTTTTTGCGCTTATATTGCAATCGCTGGCTGAACCCTACGAGATAGACCAAAATAATGTACTACAGTATTGTACAACTTACAAAAATCCACAAAAAAGTCCGCGATGGTATATGTCTATCTCTTAGGGATAACCCACCATAACCATTTTTTCACTGCACCCGTGCGAAGCCGGGGCGGGTCGCTAGTGATTAATAAAACAATTTTGGGTTTTCTTACTTAAGCTACGGTTTATTGCAAAATATTTATTATATATAATATGTATTATATTTACATTTTGAAGCATATTTATATCTTTTTGTTAGTTGCTTACTGAGAATGGTAATGGTATAGGATGTCAAACCGACGAATTACGAAACAACCTACACTTGTTATTTACTTTGTTTATTCGGTAATTATTCGGCAATGTAACCGAACTATTCGGCCGAATACGAATACTGAAAAAGTTGCCGAATATGCCGAATACCGAATATTCGGCCCATCTCTACTTTTTAAACGGTTTTATTTAGCTCAGCCCGGTTCATTCTTGGGTCAAATTTAGTAAATCAAATTTCACCCTCTTCCTGTCAACCGATTAATCTGAAATTTTGTATACACTTTGGATTTTGGTGACAATACAATTATATTTATTCATTATCATTATAAATTCAACATGGCCGCCGCTACAAAATGGCGGACAATTTAGGTTTTATTAATCCCATCAATATGGGTATCAAATGAAAGGGCTCAACAAGCAGAATACAATATACTATAAAAAAATTAAATATAAGATGGCGGCCGCTACAAAATGGCGGATAACGTAGGTTTTATCAATCCCATCAATATGGGTATCAAATGAAAGTGCTCAACCAGTAGAATACAATGTACTATATAAAATTAAAATCCAAGATGGCGGCCTCTACAAAATGGCGGATAACTTAGGTTTTAAAAGAGAATAATGCGAAATAAAAACTAGAAAATAAAAATAGTTAAAAAACTTTTTAATTTAAACGGTTTTATGTTAAACATACATTGCAATGTTTAAGATAAATGTACTAAAAATGTACTAAAAACCAAAAAATAATAAAATAGATACAGTCGTGGGAATTATAAACATATGCATAGACTAGACTAAAAAGAACCGTGGGGCACATCAATTGTCTACAATCGTTGTGTTGTTTCAATGTGCCCCACGGTTTTATTTTAGTCTAGTCTATGCATATGTTTATAATTCCCACGACTGTATCTATTTTATTATTTTTTGGTTTTTAGTACATTTTTAGTACATTTATCTTAAACATTGCAATGTATGTTTAACATAAAACCGTTTAAATTAAAAAGTTTTTTAACTACTTTTTACTATCGACGTCCGAAGGTCATTCAAGGAAAATGCGATGTTAAACCCTTACCGTGAAATAAAAATCTTACGTCATGTGATTGGTTCCAAGCGTTGTGTACATTAACATGATGCTGTGAAAAGCTGAATCAATTCTTTGACAAATTGTGATCACCTCGACTCGCGTTGGCATAGGTCAAGGGCAAACGCCCGGGTTCAATGGCCGACGGTGTCGATCTCGGCCGCTCGACTTCGCTGTTTTGGCAAAATGTTGAGTCTATTTTTTTGTTATCTACACATATAATAAATCTGTAGAGAGGTCAATCCTGTATTTCCAAATTAACTATCAGGAGTTGATAAGGGATCGATACTGATTCCAAAAATGCAATCAGTAAAATTTTTGTCTGTATAACGTTATACAAACAAAAACTACTCGACGGATTTTAACGAAATTTGGTACAATTATTTTTTACACTCCTGAGCTGGTTATAGTATACTTTTCATCAAGCTACAATCAATAGAAGCAGAGCAGTGAAGGGAAACGTTAGGAAAACGGGAGAAGTTACTCCATTTTTTAAGCATCCTTCGTGTGTGCAACCTTAATGGTTAAGGCTACTCAGAAATCATGTATAACAGAAATGTTCTCCTTAAAATTATATATAAATATCCTACGACAGCATATGTCTATCTTTTATGGTTGGCTCACAATAACACGTGTAACTCCCGATAGCTTAGCAGTTCGAAGCTTTCTGATTATATTTATCTACTCTTACGTTTATAACACTCTCAGTCTATTAAAAATGCTATCTAAAATTACGATTCCACGCGGACGAAGTCGTGTGCACAGCTAGTAGTAATAAAATGAATAAAATGTATATGTAGGTTTGGAAGTATTTAGAAGGGAAATTTTTGAGGTTCAAGTCTATTATTCAATATAACAAATTTTATTTAATTCTTTTAAATCTATTTAATAAATTAATTTGAATTTGTATTTATTTGTTGCCGTAGTCGAGTCGTTGGTACACCGGTTTCAAGGTGTCACCACCTCTGATGTCCCGGGTTTGAATCCCGATTGATATTCTCCCTAGGAATGCAGTATGACACTCTTTGAGAAGGAAGTAAATAGCTGTAATGCCCTCGGGTTGCAGACTTCCATAGGCTAAGGTGACTGAAAATGCACTTCAATCAATACATAGTATAAAACAAAGTCGCTTTCGCTGTATGTCCGTATGTATGCTTAGATCTTTAAAACTACGCAACGGATTTTGACGCGGTTTTTTTTCATAGATAGAGTGATTCTTAAGGAAGGTTTGTATGTATAATAAATGCATAATATAGTAGAGAAACACTGATAAAATTAAAGGTTTCTAATGTGATGTAAATAAGCACGTTTTTTTGCGCTTATATTGCAAACGCTGGCTGAACCCTACGAGATAGACCAAAATAATGTACTACAGTATTGTACAACTTACAAAAATCCACAAAAAAGTCCGCGATGGTATATGTCTATCTCTTAGGGATAACCCACCATAACCATTTTTTCACTGCACCCGTGCGAAGCCGGGGCGGGTCGCTAGTATAATATATAATAAAAATAAGTCGTGTTTTCCTTCCTGACGCTATAACTCCAGAACGCACAAACCGATTTCTACGGTATTGCTTTCGTTGGAAAGGTCTCGGGCTCCTTGAGGTTTATAGCAAAGAAAATTCAGAAAAAAATTCCTCATCTATAAAATAAGTAGGAACTGCCACTTTACAAATCTTTTTGACAAGGCGAAGTCTGTCGGGTCCGCTAGTATACCGGGTGTCTCATTCAAATCGGTCAGTATGGGTAAGTCTGAAACTATAAGACATACGAAGATCTGTTCTGAGAAACCATGTCATCGATTTTAATAACAAGAAAAACTGCATTCATACATTTCAAAAATCATCTGTACTCCGTTCGGGAATCGAACCCGATTGTTTTGAAAAAAAATCCTACACTATTTCTATTTAGATATCGATTATGTAGGTCTTAAGCAGTAAATGTCTCTATGAAACATGATGTCTAAAATGAATAAAATGCATTGTTGCCAAGAGACATTGCCATTTTTGTCCTACCAAATTTTGCCCGCAAGGTCGCCCGATTTAACGCCTCTGGACTATTTCTTATGGGGATACGTTAAGGATGAAGTGTACAAAACAAGTTATGATACCGTTGAAGACCTAAAAGTTGCCATAGAGACAATTTTAACGCAAATTCACCACATGAAGATACAAAATGCAATCATAAGATCGTTACCTAAACGTGTTGAATATTGTATTGAAAAAAGCGGCGGTCACTTCGAGCACCTACTAAAATAAAATAAAGTATGTGAAAACAATGCATTTTATTCATTTTAGACATCATGTTTCATAGAGATATTTACTGCTTAAGACCTACACAATCGATATCTAAATAGAAATAGTGTAGTTTTTTTTTTCAAAACAATCGGGTTCGATTCCCGAACGGAGTACAGATGATTTTTAAAATGTATGAATGCAGTTTTTCTTGTTATTAAAATCGATGACATGGTTCCTCAGAACAGATCTTCGTATGTCTTATAGTTTCAGACTTTCCCATACTGACCGATTTGAATGAGACACCCTGTATATATAACTAGTTTGCAAATTTAAGTAAAAATAAAATAAAAGAGTGGCGACACTATATGTTCTAATACCATCACACGACAATATACCTATTTATAGGTACATACAATTGTACAATATATTCATTGAAAGCGTGTAAACACTGCGAAAATTCATTGCGTTTATTGCCCTCAAGTAAACAAGATAAAAATAATAAAAATCGTGCGATTACCCTCGCCAGAGGTAATTTCAAGGTAAATAGGTGCGGAAGCGCATCGAACTTGCTCGCTGCGCCCATTGACAGATCAACAACAGACAGCGGCGCATTATGCTCGCGTGACTTTTAAAGTGAAGCAACTTTTACAGTGGTCAATTTTGAGGTGGGTGACCGAAAAAAATTTTAAACTTGAATTATTTCACTATTTACTTACGTGCCCTTGCCTGTTGTTTTAGCTGCTGGTAAATGATGATAAAGCCTATGATGGAATAACAAGAAAGGACGGCTAGGGTTAAGATTAGCGTTACCTTCTCTGGTGGCAACATTCCGCCTTCAAATACATTTTCTGGTGATAAAAATATCCTATGTCTTCACCTAACCCCATTTACAAATATATTCAATTCGTTGAGATGCTATATGTTTTGACGTGAAAACGTAACGGACAAACAGACAAAATTACTTTTTCATTTTAAAACTAGCTGTGCCCACTACTTCATTCGTGTGGAATCGTAATTTTAGGTAGCATTCTTAATTACTGAAAGTGTTTTAAACGTAAGAGTAGATAAATATAATCAGAAAGCTTCGAACTGCTGAGCTATCGGGAGTTACTCGTGTTATTGTGAGCCAACCATAAAAGATAGACATATGTTGTCGTGGGATATTTGTTATATAATTTTAAGAAGAACATTTCCGTCATACATGATGTCTGTGTAGCTTTAACCATTAAGGTTGCACACGCGACGGAAGCTTATAAAATGGAGTAACTTCTCCTATTTTCCCAATATTTCCCTTCACTGCTCTGCTTATATTGATAGCGTGATGAAAATTATACTATAACTAGCTCAGGAGAATGAAAGATAATTGTACCAAGTTTCGTTAAAATCTATCGAGTAGTTTTCGTTTCTATAAAGGCTGTACAGACTCTTCTTCTTCTTCCTGCCCTTTTCCCACCTTAAGTAGGGTCGGCACAACATGTTTTCCTCTTCCATTCTCCTCTGTCACTCGTCAGCTCAACATCGACTTCTTTTACTCTCATATCAGAATTCACACATTCAATCCATCGCTTTCTTGGTCTACCTCTCATCCAAAGGCTGTACAGACAGACAGACAAAAATGATTGCTGCATTGCACTGATTGCATTTTTGGCATCAGTATCGATCCTAATCCCCCCTGATAGTTATTATTTTGGAAATATATTTCTTGTACAGAATTGACCTCTCTACAGATTTATTATAAGTATAGATTAAATGAGATGTTACATGCATAAATAAAACGACTTCTGCCCAATCAGCCATCGCGGTGCGATTGATAATAGGAGTTATTGCGAGGTCAAGGTTCGGGCTCATAAAAATTTATGCCCCGACCCATCGGAATCACTATAGATCATAAACCAGGCAGTAGGGTTGCGTAATTGGTTTCAAAGTTTCAGTTTGTTGGCAGGTAAGCTTTCTGACAGCGTCAAATGTTTCTAGTCAGTCACTTATTAGCAAGGGTGGATCCAGCTTTGGCGCCAGAGAGGGTCACATAGTCGTGGTCAAGTCAAGAACTTACAATTTAATTTTGATAACAATAGATACAAATAAAAAGTACGTATTTTATTAATGTACGTAAGTACTGTACATAAAATATTTATTCTTTATTGTACACTAGAAAAACTTAACACATAATATTCATATTCGTTTATTCACTCTTTGCTTGACATACATTTATCCTACAAATTTACCTTTTCAAGGCATTGTGAATTTTTACAAATCTAGAGTTTAATACATTGTGAAATTTACAAAGCAAAACTATATCTACATTATATCAAAACATTCATTTCATTATTTATAAATTATGTTAGATAAAATAATCTATACTAATATAATAAAGCTGAAGAGTTTGTTTGTTTGTTTGTTTGAACGCGCTAATCTCCGAAACTACTGGTGCGATTTGAATAATTCTTTTTTTGTTGGATAGTCCATTTATCGAGGAAGGCTATAGGCTTAATAACATTACGCTATGACCAATAGGAGCAAAGACAGAGCGGTAAATGTGTAAAAAACGGGGAAAATTATTCATTTTTGAAGGCTTTCTTTGCGTGCGCTGCGAAAACGGTTCAAGATACACAAAAAATATGTATGAAAGAATTATTCCTCTATACATGATCTATGTGGGAAAAACAAAAAATCTGCCGAAGTCACTATTCCACGCGGACGAAGTCGCGGGCAAAAGCTAGTGTTAGATAAAAAACAACATTGTAATTAGGTAAATTATAGGTACATAGATAAATTGTATTACATTATTTATAATAAATTCCCATGTCACATTAGATAAAAATTGTATTAATTTGTAATAATCATTTTTTTTAAATTTCATTTTAATTTACTGTCAAAATATTCTTTTAAATTATAAAATGTCTTATTTAGCAAAAACGTCTTTAAAGATTTTTCAAATTCTCTACCTTGGAGGACCTTTAAGCTTTCCGGCAAATGGTTATAGATCTTAATTGCCATATAATAGGCGCCATGTTTATATAAGCTTAGGTTTACTGGGGGTGCAACTATATTATTTTCCCGTCGGGATGTGTAACGACTAGGCTTATCAGAAACTCTTTGAAAATGGTGCGCATGATTTCTTATGAATCTACATAATTCAAAAATATAAAAGTAATAACTTGTACATATACACGAACATATAGTCATCTTCTTTTGAAGACATCCAGAGAAGCACTATCACGCACGGAATGAGGCAGCCTATTTACATTCCATAGCCGTGGTAAATGATTTGTCATAACAGCTAGAGGTATGTCGAGGGGTATGACGCGAGTTACACAAAATCTGTACGATAACAAAATATATAAATAAAATCATTATTCAACCTGCTCAAGCATTGCATTTTAGGGGTTGAAGTATGAATTTTTTTGTTTTGTGTGAAGTTTTAAAAGAATTTGGCAGAATTTCGGAATTCCATACGAAAGTTTTTCTTATTTATTTAATAATCAAGACAGAAAGAAACAAAGAATAAACATTAAAATTTGTAATAACATAGTTATGAAGGCAAGACAATTAGTTGTCATAATGAATACATAGTCAATAATGTACAAAATTCGGACTTGAAACAACACCAACAATAACGATCCTAATCCCCCCTGATAGTTATAATTTTGGAAATATATTTCTTGTACAGAATTGACCTCTCTACAGATTTATTATAAGTATAGATTAAATGAGATGTTACATGCATAAATAAAACGACTTCTGCCCAATCAGCCATCGCGGTGCGATTGATAATAGGAGCAATTGCAAGGTCAAGGTTCGGGCTCATAAAAATTTATGCCCCGACCCATCGGAATTACTATAGATCATAAACCAGGCAGTAGGGTTGCGTAATTGGTTTCAAAGTTTCAGTTTGTTGGCAGCGGTAAGCTTTCTGACAGCGTCAAATGTTTCTAGTCAGTCACATATTAGCAAGGGCGGATCCAGCTTTGGCGCCAGAGAGGGTCACATAGTCGTGGTCAAGTCAAGAACTTATAATTTAATTTTGATAACAATAGATACAAATAAAAAGTAGGTATTTTATTAATGTACGCAAGTACTGTACATAAAATATTTATTCTTTATTGTACACTAGAAAAACTTAACACATAATATTCATATTCATATTCATTTATTCACTCTTTGCTTGACATACATTTATCCTACAAATTTACCTTTTCAAGGCATTGTGAAAATTTACAAATCTAGAGTTTAATACATTGTGAAATTTACAAAGCAAAACAATATATACATTATATCAAAACATGCATTTCATTATTTATAAATTATGTTAGATAAAAAACAACATTGTAATTAGGTAAATTATAGGTACATTGATAAATTGTATTACATTATTTATAATAAATTCCCATGTCACATTAGATTAAAATTGTATTAATTTGTATTAATCAATTTTATTAAATTTAATTTTAATTTACTGTCAAAATATTCTTTTAAATTATAAAATGTCTTATTTAGCAAAAACGTCTTTAAAGATTTTTCAAATTCTCTACCTTGGAGGACCTTTAAGCTTTCCGGCAAATGGTTATAGATCTTAATTGCCATATAATAGGCGCCATTTTTATATAAACTTAGGTTTACTGGGGGTGCAACTATATTATTTTCCCGTCGGGATGTGTAACGACTAGGCTTATCAGAAACTCTTTGAAAATAGTGAGCATGATTTCTTATGAATCTACATAATTCAAAAATATAAAAGTAATAACTTGTACATATACACGAACATATAGTCATCTTCTTTTGAAGACATCCAGAGAAGCTATCACGCACGGAATGAGGCAGCTTATTTACATTCCATAGCCGTGGTGAATGATTTGTCATAACAGCTAGAGGTATGTCGAGGGGTATGACGCGAGTTATATAAAATCTGTATGATAACAAAATATATTAATAAAATCATTATTCAACCTGCTCAAGCATTGGATTTTAGGGGTTGAAGTATGATTTTTTTTTTTTGTGTGAAGTTTTCAAAGAATTTGGCAGTATTTCGGAATTCCATACGAAAGTTTTTCTTATTTATTTAATAATCAAGACAGAACGAAACAAAGAATAAACATTAAAATTTGTAATAACATAGTTATGAAGGCAAGAAAATTAGTTGTCATAATGAATAATGTACAAAATTCTGACGTGAAACAACACCAATACTTTTAAGATTTTCTTTAGTGCAAAATATCCTAATTCGGAGATTTAATTGTAACCAAAGCTTACACTTTAGGATTAAAAGTATATTTATATTTGTTATTATATTTAAAAAAATATAAAAATACCGCAATTTCATGGTATCTATAATTTTAACTAAGATGTAGATTTGTAAAGTTGGAAGATTTAGGACGCATTGGAGAGTTAGGACGTTTAACCGAGGTACGACGTCAAACAACCTCCTCGTGGTGCACCCTGGGCAATGTCTTTTGACGGCTAATAGTCTGACAGAGGGCCCCCCTATAACCCGAGCCACTTCTAGCAGCTTGTGGCGGAGGGGCGAAGCCCTCCTTATTCTGTAATAGGGGGTGATTGTCGCCCAGGAGATCCATTTTGGGTCGAAGGATGGTCGGAAATATCCGGCGGCTAACTTCGTGTGGTATAGTGTCAGCGCAAGGGTTCCCATGGTCTCGTCTGGGCGCGATGCAGCTCTCCTTCAGGATGACGCGGTTACGCCTAGGCTATAATGGGGGGGGGGAGTGGGACACAATTGGGTCTTGAGAACTGATCATTTTCGGACAGGCGAGTTATATGTTCTCGTCTTGGCAACATTTTAAATGTTTTTAAGAGTTATTTCATTTCATAGTATAAATTGCTTAGATCTTCATACTAACTTACATCCCCGAGTTCAAAGGGTTGGGGGGGGACAAAAAATTACATGCTTTATAGTTTGTTTGTTGTTTGTGTATAATTACATATCAAATTTCTTATCTTATCTTTATTATTATCAAACAATATTTATATAAGTATAATATATGTATGTCTATCCGTTACCCTAGATCCCATAACACAAGCCTTACAGAGCTTACTTTGGGCTAATTGGTGCAAGTGTAAGAAATATTTATAATTTTTTATAAGAAACAACAATAACAATATTAAGAAACATAAATCAGTAGCTAACTCTCAGGCATGAACACCATTGGCATAAATTACAAAAGCTCTTTTAAACCAGATCGTTGGAAAACCTTGGATCCGCTAAAAATGATTCAGTCGCCGCGATTGTATACAAAATTATTAAGATAATAAGCGGATACGTATATTTTGGTCACGAACCAATTGACAATGATCGGCATGGCAATATTAGTGATGGAACCTCTTGTCTTATGAATATCGATAAGTTTAAAATTATCGTTTTCTTTTGATTTATGCTTGAGATACATATTAATTATTTTGTCTGAATTAATGATGTTAATGATATTATCTAAGCACATATATTCTAATGTATTATGTAGTAGTGTGTATGTGTGTTTGCATAAATGAAACTGTTAAGTGTGTGTCAATTCGTCTAACCCTACTGAGGCAGCTTAGTTGACTAAAGCATAATCTATCTGAGGGTAGGCTGTCTGTAGAGATTTGCATGAGTTTCTGATGTTAAATGCCTGCATGGATACTAACTTCGAGAAAACGGTTAAACAGCGTAACGTGAGCACAGGGTCTACTCAAAAAATATTTTGTGTTTTTTTCACAAAGTATTGATTTCAATATAAAGTGTGATTGCAAAGTGTTTTTAGAAAAATCCATAGAATATAATAAATCAGGAGATTTTATTAATCATTTAAGAAAATATTTATGTATAATTTTGTAGAGTTCCTTTTTAGTGGAGTTACGTCATCCTTTCATGGATCACTTCAGTTATGGGATAGGGCAAAAAAGACAAGGATGAAATCTGGAGAATACAACTCAGACTATTACACGCATAAACGATGTGAGAAGGACTTTGTCTTGGTGGAAAAGTCACAGAAATTTCTCCTACTACTAATCCTAACTACTACAGCAGCAAGTACTCATTGATTCCTTGTAATCGAATAAAGTTGTGTAACTGACTGAACTTGGAACTTGAAAGGCAAGCCAGATCACGTTTAACTAAAATAGGTAACCAAAGCGTTAAAAAAGCTATAAAGTGCCTAAATATGATTCCAAGGCTGTCTGCCTTATTGCTACTGCCTCACTCTTTTATTTGTTGAATAGAAGATACATATTTTAAAACCCATATTATGTCTCTATACAATCCTATTTGAACTCATAATAGCCACGCGCTATTATGGTTTCGAGTAGAAACAATAATCCAATTAGTGAACTGAAACTTTCGTCTTTATAAATATTCACATAGATTCAAAATAATAGCCATAATATAAATGATATCGAATCGATAAAAGCAATTTTATCGACGTCTACTCAATAATACAGTGTTGAACTTCGAGCCACACGTGGAATCATAAATGAACGCTATTGTAAGCTTAAATCTGGCAATTATTCAAAACATCAGCATAACACCGCCCTATCTTCTGTCGATTACTTTATAATAGGTCATGTTGGAAACCCACGAGACATAGAGTCAATAAAGTTGTATAGCATATGCATATTAGGATTTATAAGCTTAGCTAGCACCATATTCATTACAGTTTTATTGTGCGTTAAAATATAAAAGCCACGTGGGTTGTGTTTCAATATAATTTGATCTTTTGAACGTTCATTTTTCAAGATAACACTGTGTTGGCTTCTTGCGTAAAATTTTTAACTATAAAAATAAAACTGACGTAATTTGAATAAGTATAATCAATAGTTACGGTGATATGGTGCTTATTTAAGATTCTATATTCATATTTTATTTAATACTTAATAATAATAATAATAAAGGCGTAGGGAAGTGACGACTCCATAGGCGTAGGGAAGTGACGACCCCACCGCCCGCTGGTGGGGCATTTAATGCCCCTTGACTGCCATAAATGCCCCATCAGTGCAGTCAGTCTCCCTCAGGGCAGCTAGTGGCGAGCTGTCGGTGAGTTGCGTCACCGAGGGTACCGATGTGCTTCAGGGGGGCGTATGCCACCCGCCTCTGTCTTGCCTTAACCAGCCGGACAGAGTGGAGTCGCAAGAGCAAATGCTCGAAGGGTGGAAGTGTAATAATGTCATAACGCCGACGGCGTCTCGATCGCTGTCGCAGACACACCTCTCTACATCCTTAGCCGTTCACACCAATGTTGCTCTCTTCGCACCAATATTGGTCTGCTTTTTGGGGTGCCCATTTAGTGAGCGGCGAGTCATCACCTGCCATATTTAAATCAATTAGGAGGCTTTGAGAAGGCAGGTGACCGGAGTCTCTTCCATAGCCCGGTTTTCATTACCACCTAAATCGAAATGCAATAGGCCACAAACGTTTTGACCACTAATGACAATAGTTTCTGTGCATCTAACTAGGTATAGTCTTTGGCTGCATTTTTCATGGTGCAGATAGAGATTAGACCCAGTTGGTACACTCCACGCACACTTTCATTAAATTTCGCTTAAATGGCCTCTACGCGTTGGATCTGTATCCCCGCGCAAGCTTTATAAAGGACCGTGTCTTATAAAGATACGTGATGTAAGCTACATAATAATAAGTAGAAAAACAAGTTACAGCTAATTAAAACCGAACCTTAAAAACTAGGCTGAAACCCAATATATGTACATTCCACTAATTATATTATTAACGTGCAGAAAATATACAACTGTCAAGTAGATATGTTGGAATAACAAAACCCGATTTCGAAATAACAAGGATAAAGAAAACAAAACATAGATAAAAATAAAAATAAGAAACATACATACATTAATTACAATCGAACTATAAGATAACTTAAATTATTAGACAATATTTTTTTTGAACTATTAAAACTACAGTTAAAAATATCGGCATCAATTCCTGCGCCTGCTCATTATATTTCGAACGATACTTAAATAATATTGCTTCAGAAAAGATTGATACATTAAAACAAATACAAATCTAAACACTACCCATTTTGTTTAATGTATTTATAACTTAACTAACCAAAATCAATACTAAAATTTACTCTCATCATCATTTATTTATTTTCAGGACGTATGTATTTTTAGCTGATAAGAAAAATGGGCGCAAGAAACTTATCAGCTTTATCAAAAGTAATAACAACATTTACAATAAATTATGTCGTTATCATACAATGTACATATGTGTTTACAATTTATGCGGGAAAACAAATATTTACACTTTAGAATGTAATGTCTCCAAATCACCACCAAGCATTGGCATCATTTAAATAATCATTGACTTTGTAATAGCCCTTACTCATTAGCGTATTTTTAACATGTACAAACTATTTTCTCACTCAACAAAATATTTTGTCGGGTAACTATATATACTGTTTGGTGTTTAAATATTTAAATAATTAAATGGAAACGGTTACAAAAATTCTTAAATTTTATCTAGTAATGTGTTATATTTTGAATGCGAACAATATCTTTTCGTCTTTTGTTTATATATTCGATGCTAAAGTGAGGAGTGCTGCTTAAGTATTGTACTCAGTATAAATTGTTCCCTCACAGTTAAGATTTTGAAATCCTTACGAAAGAAACAAAAAATTTTTTAATACAGCTATTTTCGCTATCTTAACCATTAAAAATAATATTTTGCAGTCTTGTGATTCGAAGTTATTGTTAGGGCGATACTCGGTAAGTTTTACTTATGACCTGTATATTTTTACTGTTATTTGTGTAAATAACAACATAAGAAAGAAAGAAAGTAAAGAATTCAGAATTCATAACCTATATGTTAATAAAAATATTTTTATTAGTAATCCGGGCGTTAAAAGGTATACATATAGTGTATAAATCAAAATTCATTTCTTACTTTTTCATGTGTTTGGGATATATACATTACTAGCTTTCTGCCCGCGGCTTCGCCCGCGTGGATTTCGGAATTGAGTCTATAGAGGGTTAACGGTCATAGCTTTTGCCCACGGCTACATATGCGCGGAAGTCGGCTTATGGCGCGAAGGTTTTATCGCGCTCCCCGTGGGACTATCCGTTTTTCCGAGATAAAAAATACCGCAAACCTTGCTCAAGAATCACTCTGTCTATTGATGAAAATCGCATGAAAATCTGTGCAGTAGTTTTTGAGCGAAGCCTTTATTGAGCATCAACTTGCGCAAAAACTAGCCTATTATTTAATCCAGACTTTTATCTTTACGTCTACAAAATTTCAAAGCAATCGGTTCAGTAGTTACGGCGTGAAAGCAGAACAAACAAACTCTCTTTCCAATTTATAATATTAGTAAGGATTTTAATAGTGTAATTTGTCGATAAATATGACCGAAGCACAACACTATCACCGACTAACCTTTACTCAACTGTGTTTTGCTTTTGCAAGTTTAATCATGCCTCGCGCTCGCTCGTGACGCAACGTTTCGCAAGCCTAATCATTACTTTATCTTACAAATTGTATTCATGTTGGAACTGTCGACAGTCGATGCCGTGTCGTATCGATAACGCGCCTTCAATGCGTCCTCACTAGTTGCATGCGTTTAATTATGGTTATTGTGTAGCCTCTCATATCAAATTTATCTCAATCTGTTATCTTAATGCGTTAAGAGAGAGATGCGTTAGCAAACCGAAATCTTTGTATTTAAAGCTAGTATCAATTTTAACTAGTTTTGCAGTTGAATGTGAATTGAATGTAGCGCAGTGTTCCTGTTTGGTTCCGATAAACAGTATAACACTTCTACTTGTTTATCTGTTACGCTTTCCCGCTTAAACCTCGCAACCGATTTTGATAAAATTTGGTACAGACAATCTTTAGACCCTGAGACAGAACATAGGCTTAACTTTTTATTTCGAAAAAAGGGTTGAAGGGGTTGAAATAGAGGTTGAAAGTTTTTATGGGATTACTTAATATAAAAAAAAACCATGAAACTTTATATTTAAGCACTAGATAAGAAATCATTAAACATTTGTTCTAGCATTTTTGAAATCTCGACCATCCAGGGGGTAAAATAAAGGTTGAAAGTTAGTATGTAAGTTCGTCAAATACCACGTCATAAGAAACAAAAAATCATTTGAATTTTTACCCGGGGGGGGGGGGGGTGAAATAGGGTTTCCATTGAAGATAAGATCATGAATCTTGGTACCTTAGACATAAGGGACCAAGACATTGACAAAAACTAATTTCACGCGGGCGAAGCCGCGGGCGGAAGTACCTAAGTAATAAAATAAATACAAGATAGATAAAAATACAATACAAAATAAATGTAACTAACAGTAAAAGGTGTGGGTAGTATTCACAACAGGTAGTGTAAATAGTATATTCTCTATAATATCAACACCACTGCCCTTAGCTCGTCGGTCAGCCGTTGTCTTCAGGAAGCGCAGTAGGCAGTAGGCAGCCTCTGAGATATTGCCAGGATGACTGATGCAGTAGAGAGTGGGAAGCCACTAAGATATCCGGTACCGGAGATGTGGACCCCGATTTCCGGGAAAATGCACGCACAAAATAAGATGTTTTTATAATAAATTTGTAAATATTTGATAATATTAATACAATTTATTAGCGTAAGTAGGTAGGAGATGCTCAACGTAAGTTAGTTTCTGCCAGAATGAATCGTCTCAGATTGATCACAGATCAAAAATGGATGAAGTGAATTTTTACCGTGAGAGAGCCATGCTTCGGCACGAATTGGGCCGGCTCGACCCGAGTGATACCACGGCCTCACAAAAAACCGGCGTAAAATAGCGCTTGCGCTGTGTGCCGAGTGAGTGAGGGTACCGGAGGCCCAACCACCCCTTCCTCCCTTATTCCCTTTAAAAGGTCGGCAACGCATCTGTGACTCCTCTGGTGTTGCCAGTGTCCATGGGCAACGGTTATTGCTTCCAAACAATGTTACAGTTTGTTTGCTGATTTTATTTATTAATTAGTTTATTTTTTATATAGTTTGAAGTATTCATTGATATCGATATTGTAAATATTTTAGTAATTTTCTTATAATAAGTTTATTGCGAGGCCCATAAGACCCATTTGTAAGGCTTTTGTTATGGGATCTAGAGTAGGATAAACATACATATTATTTTTTTAATTTATGTAGCAAACTTTTTAGTATAAATATATTTGCTTATAGTATTCAATTAATAAAGATATACAGACAAAAAAAATTGTCATATTAACAACTGCAGGTAACGCAGTTGTTATAAGTTATAACAAATGCATTAAATAAGGAATGACAACGACAATTTATATGAAACAAAACTAATCATAAAAGCAGAAAAGAATAAAAAAAGCGTAATTATATGTGTATGTTTGTATATGTTACTCAGACGTACTATTAGAGAGCATGGTTTATCAATTGGTTGCGAGTTATAAAGAAAATATCAGCATCACTAAATCTACCTCGTATGTTTGTATGAGACGATACAGTACGGAATGCTTGCCGTAATCGAAGGAGTCATGCCAGCGTAAACTGAGTTCTTGCCTTGTATATGTGAGCGCGGGACAATGCAGTGTTGTATTCAGTATATCACATAGCAGCTTCATATCAGCGACTACATGGATAATATATTGTAAGAAGATCCGCTATCGATAAGAGAATGGCGTAACTTTTTACAAAACACTAGATGCTTTAAGGCTCTGACTTAATTTATGTAGAAGAAGCTCAAATAATATTTTGTAAAGTTAATATAAGTATATATATGGGTTCCTATACTTGTGTTCCTTAACCTTAATCAGAAAGAAATAAAACACGTACACCGCGTAACTCCGTATATTTGCGACTGCTCCATTAACGAATATGCGAAAGCGTCGATGGCGTAGCAACACAATTGCTACGTCTGTAATATGCATGTGTCCCTTTTTTTTTTTTTTGTTTCCCTGAGGAAAATGCATTAAATTGCATACCCCGGCTGTGGCGAGCCGGCGGTTATGTGGGGCTCTCCTCCCCAGAAGGGGGAGGCCTACCCACTAAAAACCTCAGGGATGGCCTTCCTCAGGCATGTAGGGAGCCCCCGGGAACATCAAGCCACTTCCGGGAACCCTCAGCCTCCGCTCCCCTGCCTAGAGGGGAGCCCTCCTCGGGGGAGGCTACACTACCTCCCCCGGTCTCCTCCACCGACGACGCCCCCCGGCCACGGAAGGGGCGTGGTCCATCCCGGGTCGCCGTAGCAGTCGCGACTTCCTCGCGCCCGCCGGCGACCCGCGGCGGCGCCGCAGCTGTGCTACCGAGCCCGGCGCCGCCTTCTTCGAGCGGGATCGGCCATCTCCCGACCCCGCTCGGCGGCCTCCTTCTGGAGCATCACTGCTTCACAGAAGGAGGCCACAGCCCTCCAACCTCCTCGTCCGCCAGCATTGCCGCAATCAATGCCGGCGGAGACAGATCTCGCCCGATCTCTGCGACCAAGACTCCGCGCTCGGAGGCCACGCGGGGCACTCCGCCAGCGTGTGCTGGGCCGAGTCGAGGTCGGATGCGCAGTGGTGACAATGTGTCGATCCCTCCCGTCCTATTCGACACAGATACTCACCGAAGCAGCCGTGCCCGGTGAGTATCTGAGTCGTGAGGTGACCTCCTCCTTCCCGTGGAGATGCATGTGTCCCTACACCATCCCCCTCCTTATACAAAAAAATAATAATTACAAAAACAAAACAAGTAAAAGAAAATAAAAAATTAAGCATATCCCGCAGGTGGTGCGGCTTGGCAGGGTACTGTCTGTACTTTCACGGGTGGGTTATAGACTGTTTAAATATCCAACCTTTGGCTGCCTTCTTGCAACGGCACCAAATTAAATATATCATAACGATCATGAACGCGGCTGCTAGAGCCGCCACCGTCCAGCTGATGCAGTCCAATTTATGATCGGTTTTATTAATGACAGTCTGCGTAGACTATTCGTTGTCCTCTCCTCTTTGGAAAGTAAGCTATAGAGGGTGATTTGAAAAACATGTGTTCACTCGTCGACAAGTAAATGAGAAGTGAAGTCGCCACGAAGCCTCCGAGCTCGAGAGCGCTCGGATAAAATCGGTTGCTGTCGCTGGAACGCTACATAGCACACGTAGCGCCATCTGTTTTTCGTCAGCGATAACACGCGAAATGTCGGAAGCAATGCCCGGATCAATAGTTTGCACTCGCCTTTGTACCCTCCGTAGGCATATTTTTTACAATATATACATATATTTTTGACAGAAATATATTAAATACCCATTTGGACGGCCTGTGCAGTCGAGTGGTTAGTATACCGATTTCAAGATCTCACCATCACCTCCTGGGTTCGAGTCCCAGTGGGGGCGGATGTTTTTTTTTTATACCACAATGGTGGCAAACAGGCCTAGGGCCCGTCTGATGGTAAGCGGTTATCGTAGCCTATGGACACTTGCAACACTAGGGGTGTCACTCGCGCATTGCCGACCCTTCAAAAACCTATTTACTCTACTTTTATATATATATATATATATATATAATAATTAGAAATAATTCCTGATATAACAAATATATAATATCTTCCGACTGCAACACACTGTAATATCAGACAATACACCGCATTGGCAAAAGCTAATATGACTATAAATCATCTAAGTTTTCTAATAAATTTTAAAAACTGTCCAAGTATCCGATTCGCCGTATGCTGAAATCCCTAGAATTTAAATTTACAAACTATAGAGGCAACGTGACGTACAATTGGTAGAAAATGCAAAGAGCTGATTTTTGACGATTTTTGTTCCTTTTCCTCCTTCATCCTCCTTCCTCACTTCAGCTATTCTCCACAATGCTTTTATTTCAGAACCTGAATATCCAATATCCCGCAAGTCCTGTAGAAACTTAGATCAACCTGAAAAACCTTCAAGTAACTTTATTGCATATGATCAGCACACCTGCTTTATACATTATCCTTGTTATTATATTAAGTGTTGTTTTTGCTATATTTATATTCATTATAATTTCATTTAAAAAACTTACTGCTAAACATATGACTTCCCCAATTATCCACCCTCTCCTACCACGATGGCTTAGTGCAGTTATAAGATAGCCTAGACTCTTCATTGTCGAGGCACAACACTTTCAAATTAGTTATTTCTCAACAAATTAAGCATGATGACGAAGAAATCCTACTCCAGAAAACGGTAACATGTATGCGATATATATCTGTGTCGATTTTCTATCGATTCACTAATAACGTCCTCAGTCTCCCGCGGGATATTGGCACTATAAATCCTTAGGAAGTGTTTTTTATCCTCCCACATGCGACACTGACCGTTTATTCGTCGATAAAACTAGGAACCTGTGGTCGTCCCAAGGGTGTCGACAAAATGGCCACAGTCGCATCGCGAATGTGATTTAAATGTGTAATTTGTGAATTTTACGAACTTTTACAATGTTACAAAGTATTCTCAAAGAACGGATTCATGTTTTATTAGTGCTCGTAATAAAAAACCTGATACAGTACCAGTAGTACGTTAGAATATATGAGTAAGTAATCGCTACTAGTAGTTACAAACCGTAGCGTTCTATTTTTACGTTGGCTGTATTGACACAATAACATTATTAGTAGGTTGGCACAATTTTCTTTTCATATTTTTAATGGCTTCGTATGTTTTAATCGAAATAGTGAGACAATTAGGAGCTGATCCCGAAAAGTGTCTACGTATTAAACTAAATTGACGACACCTTTGGCTGAGACACTATTCATAGAGCCATGTTTGGTAACAACATTATTTATAATATTGTATTATTTTTATATGTGTATGTAAACATACATACGACTGTAATCGTATTAGGCATGATTGTATCTTATATAATGTTGTATTTTTATATTATATTATTATAATTATTAACATTGAAAAGAGGAGATAAAAAATAGACCTCATTTGCCTGTTCTTCTCGAGAAGGCTCTCCCAATTTCCGAGCAGGTGTCGAGTCAATATTTCTTTTTTTTCCTTATTCGTACGTACGGATAAGGTTTTGGTTTTTTTTTTAAGATTTTTTTTGTTTTGTTTGTTGACGTCAATAAGTGCCTGTAAAGGTCTATGTTGAATAAAGATTATTTTGATTTTGATTTTGAGTGGTTAGAACGCCGTTTTCCAGGCCTCCATCTCTCTGCGGTCTCGGGTTCGAATCCCTGTGCGATCAGATGTTTGTGTGATGAATACGAGCATTTGTGTCTTTTTCATAGTTGAGTTTTATAATTAAAAAAATATATTAATAAGATAATGATAAAAAGTATGCCTATCAGTTACCTTAGACCCCGTAACACAAGCCCGTATAATGCTAATTTTAGGCATATATAAGTATAAGATATATTTATTAATTCACTTTATTTACTAAAACAATCACACACCTAACAAATTAGATTATAATGCAAACAAATAAATATTACATATATAATAATCTTTAAATATAACTGTAAACAAGATAGAACGCCAGTTCCATTTAATACAAGCGTCAATATCAATTGATTGATTATTTATATACATCAGAATCGTTGTCCAAAGATGAAGGAAGGGTAACGAGCTGCCAAACCAAGACGTGGGTTGCTCGTAAATATTTGAAAATGTATATCTTATGTTTACGCCGGTATATCCAACGGGAAACTTTGGCTCTTCAGAATCACCTTATCTATGTTATGGCTTTGTATATGGTTTGTTTACATACATATATTAAATTCAATAAATAGCAATATATTCTTTATTCAACACTGTTCTTTACAGACACTTACAGACGCAAAACAAATATAGAATTAAAAAAAACAATAATTGACATAATCTTGTAAGCGCAAACGTATAGAAGAAAGACTCTACATTCCGGAAATTGGGAGAGCCTTCTCGAGAAGGCAAGGAACTATGTGTCTATTTTAATTTTCTGTTTTATATATATATATATATATATATATATATATATATATATATATATATATATATATATATATATATAACACTTTATTGGACAGTTAGACATAGGTAATGTATAATATATAGGAAAGAATATGTACAATGGTGGACTTATCTTTAATAGAGATCTCTTCCAGCCAACCAGAACGGATGACCTGAAAGAAATGTGCGGGAAAGCTTTATGTGCAACTTTTATTTAATAATATATTACTAAGTATATATATTATAATTTAATAATATTTTACTTATAAAATAATGAATACATAATAACAGTACTATATATGCTTTTAATAAATAAATATATACATATATACATACATACTAACACATTATGATTATGGGAGAGTTGAAAGCAAGTGATCCTTAAGTACTCTCTTGAAAACATCCACGGATGAACTGTCGCGAATACTTGCGGGCAATTGGTTCCAGAGCCTCGTTGCTGACACCGTAAATGAATTATATGTATATATATATTATATATATATATATATATATATATATATAATATATATATATATATATAATATATATATATATATATTATATATATATAATATATATATATATATATATATATAATAGCCTAAGTGACTCCTTATTACAATAGCTACCTGCCAATAAAAGTCTTGTCAAAATCGGTCCAGTCATTTTAGAGATTGGCCGGAATAAACATACAGATAGACGATACTCCAATTTTATTTAGATGTATAGATAATGTTTCATGTAATATTATTACACTGTAATAGGCATTACTTACAGACCATAAGTATCCAAGCAAGGTATAGATGCCCAGCTCAGTGTGAATACCCTTAAGTTGACCGCGCTGTAGGATCGAGTCGTGACTTGTCCGAACTGCTACGCCATTAATACATTATCAAAGCAGTACCGCACGTGTAGAAAAACAGTTATTTGCTGCGTTTTGATTTAATTTATAAATTAATTACATTTATTTAATTATGGTATATAAAATGTTAACATATAAAACAGATCGGTTTTAAGGTGTCGCCATCTCTGAGGTCCCGGGTTCGAATCCCGGTGGGGGCAGATGTTTGCGTGATGTATGCTCGCATTTGTACCATAGTTATGGTTGTTATTATATATTTGTTATTATATATACAAAAATATTTATATATGTAAGTCTATCCGTTACACTAGATCCCATAACACAAACCTTATAGAGCTTACTTTGGCTAATAATGATAATAATCACATAGGTCTTTTGATAATCAGCAGTTATCATAGCATTAGGATAATATATATCATAGCATAGCATAGCATAGAATAACGCTTGTAGTAGTACTTGCGTATCGTCAACCTTATATTCCCCTCAGCTATCATGATTAGGATGTAGGTTACGACATTCCAATGAGCATCAGAAATCGATAACTCCCACTATCTGCTGCTGACAGACAGCAGAGAAAGGATCTCTGCTCTCTATGTCAGTAGCAGACATAAAGCTTAAAGTTTTTTAGCTGGTTTCCAAGTTGAGAGTCTGTGGTTTATGACAATGAGCAGAATTGGTTTTTTTCCCGGACTGTTGGTGATTTGGATGGCAAGCTCCTCGAGTAGTAAACATCAGTAAAACGAACATCGGTAGACCCTCCACGAGGTGAAAACAGACAATATTTCCAGGATTGTATGAAGGCACTGGATTTTAGCAGCGTCTCTCGGCTGGAGTGGTATGTTAGTTTACTGTAAAACAGAGAAATTACCCCTAAGCTATTCACTAACTCTCTGTAATTATAACTGATCTAGCATTTGTAGGTCTTCCTCAAGGTGAAAACTGACAATAATTCCAGGATTGTATGACGGTGCTTGATTTTAACAGCGTCTCTTGGCTAAAATGGTAAGTAAATCTACTGTAACACAGACAAATTACTCCAAGACTAATCACTAACTCTTTGCATTTATAACTGATCTGTGGCATAAAACTTTATTTGATATTCTTCTCTAGGCCATAAAATCAATAAGATAGGATAACATTCGTGGTTAATTTGTCTTAGAAAAGGTTCTGTATTATCACATTTATTACTACTCCTGTGCAGTTCAACTCTTTTTCTGTAGAATGAACCGTGATCGTTAAGCCAACGCAACGGTATGAATGCACCACCAATCTTTCTTAGAGCTTTGGGTAGGATTTTTTATAAGACAAAGTTATAAAATAGACTCATACAAAAAGCGAATTTGATGTCTTTGCATAGCCTAAAAGTTAGTACAATTTGATCAAATAGTTTGGGTATCAAAGCCAATAGCATAGATTGTAGAGGAAGATAAACTTGTGATTTATATTATTTTGTCCAGACAGAAAATATATAGTCTCGTTTAGGAGTTATCTGATTCATTCGATTATTGAGGCATGCGAAAGTAGCTCTTAATGGTTTAAGCAAATTTCAAGATTAATGGGTTCTGCATCTGTATAAGTCTAATTAATAAGGATAGTCTACATCAACTAATCACAGGGACTACGCAATAGTGTTCAGAGGAAAGTCAAAAGCCGGTATCACTGCGATGCACTACACTCAGAAGTAGAAAGAGGATGACGTTATTCGATGCCTGATTCCTCTTTCTAGCATGGGCACTGAAGTCTTCCATGAAGAAATAATAGAGCTCAGAATTCATATCCAAAATTTTATGAAGATAAATAGTTACCGTGGTAGATAAATAATGCCGTGGGAGGGCCATGCTTCGGCACGAATTGGGCCGACTTGACCTGAGTGATACCACGGCCTCACAGAAAACCGGTGTAAAATAGCGCTTGCGCTGTGTTTCGCCGAGTGAGTGAGGGTACCGGAGGCTCAACACCCCCCCCCTTCCCCCTTATTCCCTTTTAAAAGGCCGGCAACGCATCTGTGACTCCTCTGGTGTTGCGGGTGTCCATGGGCAACGTTTATCGCTTACCATCAGGTGATCCGTTTGCTCGTTTGCTGCCCTATCGTATAAAAAATATCTGAAGTGTCAGCCTCATTAGGCTGGACCAAACCGACAGCGGCAGTGATGAGTTGTCACTGAACAGTTGTCACCTAGCCTAGCTTTCTGCTGTCACTTTGGTCCGTCTAACGTAAAATCGTACTGTATACACCGCCGTCTTAAACTAAGCTGGGGCCCATGGGCACAAGAATTGGACGCTCTTTTGGAAAGTAAAAAACGCGAATTATACCAACATTTTTAAAATAAGTTTGTTATGCTCGCTAAATAGGTTATGCTCGCGCCATCCCGCGGTTAGAATACTGCACTAAAATAACTTTACTGATTAAGCAATTTCGACACTAGCGCTTCAGTTGTTGGAATCCCGAACTACAAATCCATAGGCGTCTCCCGGCCTCAGCTTCCAGAAAGGAATGAGCCTTCTTGGACCGTCTGTTGATATAATGGCGTGTATATGCCACGGAATACCTTCTTATTAAGTTACTAATTTGCGAAAAAAAGTAATGAGTTTGAGACAAATTGTAGGTCCTTCGGGGCCCCACTGGGAATGGGGCCACAGTCATATATACAGTCAATGCGGTCTTTACCTTAAGCCCTTAAGGTAAAGACAGTATTAACTGTATATTTAAAAAATACATATAACTAACACATCTGTCATTGCTTATACAAATATAATGTCTTTCTTTCTCATCTTTTCTTTGGGATCTAGGTATTAGAGTGGAATAAAAACGGCTAAGAATTTGAAATACAAATTGTGCTGTGAACACGTTTTGAAACAAAACAATATTTTTCTGTTTACCACATTAGCCATCCGATACTGACTCACCATACCCGTTACCACTGAGTAAGAATTAATTAAATCCGTACAAATGATAAATCAGCTTAAAGGCTATATTGGCCTTTCACGTAGACTATATAAGATCGATTTTAAAGTAACACAATCTACCTAAAGTCTACCGTTATTAAGTTCGCGGTTTCGAAGAAAACTGTGCCAGAGATTAGTTTTATTTTAAATAAATATGGCTTTGCAAGTATTCGTTATTGAACGAATACAATTAGAGGGAAGATAACCAGCTCCATTTGGATGGTTTGGTTAAATTTATTGCCATTGGGATGGTTTTTGATATTGCAATGCCGAAAGGATTAATATGGTTTTGATATTGACGACCTATGTCGTCAAGTGGTTATTTAGTTTTAAGGTGACGTCATCTCTGAGGTCCCGGGTTCGAATCCCGGCGAGGGCAGATGTTTGCATCATGAATGCGAGCATTTGTTCCTTAGTCATGGTTGTTATTATATATTTCTATTAAAAATATTTATATATGTATTATATTTATGTGTCTATTCGTTACCTTAGATCCCATAACACAAGCCTTACAGATCTTCCTTTGGGCTAGGCTAATCGGTGTAAGTGTAAGAAATATTTTTCTTCTTGGCAACTACCAAAACCATATTAATCCTTTATCCTAATTGGGACGAAGGTAATTCTTATGAGCAACTGCTTTTAAGAATTACCTTCATCCCAATTCGGTGGTATCCGTGAGGATTCTCAGTAGAGATGGGCCGAATACTTACTTTGCCAAATACGAATATTCGGCCGAACATTCGGTTCAGCTCTTACCGAACCGAATATTCGGTTCGCGCGAACCTGTATAAACAGGTTTATACAGGTTAGCACTCAGGCATTTTTAGCCGAGGCATTGAGAAACGGTGATGATGAGAGTACTGACGAAGACGATGACAATAATCGGGTGGCTCAGACTGTTTCAAATTCTACTCATGCAGATTTTTGGAGCTGTTTTGAAAATGTTGCCTCAACAAAGCTACCAGCGGTACCGACCGATAATTTAAAAAGTCCTGTTGCAACTGAACTGGACAAATATTTACAGGAGAACCTTCTACAGCGAGGTAAAAGTCCTTTTGAATGGTGGACAAAAAATAAAATAAAATATCCCTTAATGTCAAACATAGCTAAAATATACTTGACAGCGCCTGGGTTTTCAGTGTATAGTGAACGACTTTTCTCGGAAGCTGGGAATGTTTATGAAAAAAACGTAACCGTCTCATGCCTGATTAAATTATAATTATATATAAATAGGACTAAACTTTTGGTAGCTTTTTTAATTTAAATATTTTAAATTCTTTACGATCGATTAAAAAGAGATTATGTTTTATTTTAGTGAAAGACGAAACATCACTTTTTATTTAATTTATTTCTTTATTGAAAGAAGACTATTACTCGTAATTTAGATTATTTTATTTAGTTTAAAACTGATGTTGAGTTTAAAAGTTAAGTTGCTTACTGAGAATGGTAATGGTATAGGATGTCAAACCGACAAATTACGAAACAACCTACACTCGTTATTTACTTTGTTTATTCGGTAATTATTCGGCAATGTAACCGAACTATTCGGCCGAATACGAACACTGAAAAAGTTGCCGAATATGCCGAATACCGAATATTTACCGAATATTCGGCCCATCTCTAATTCTCAGCATTCTCTCCTGAGGGAAAAAAGTAATAAAATTAAATTAAGTATTTTTATCATTCAAATCATCACTCACTTTGTAGTAATAATTTTTATTTAGAGTATTTACTATATCCTTAAAATGAAAAGGCAAATCACCAATACACACATTTACCAATGAACAAGACACCCAGATTTTTAAAGTCTGAACGTTAAAGTAAATTCCAGTAAAAATTCCAACAACCCTTAAAACTGAATATAAACGTAAGTTGATCTTGAATTTAATATACAACTAAAACAAACAATAACAAATCAGGGCAAATCAGTTCCCCTGAGGAAAATGCATTAAGTTGCATACCCCGGCTGTGGCGAGCCGGCGGTTATGTGGGGCTCTCCTCCCCAGAAGGGGGAGGCCTACCCACTAAAACCCTCAGGGATGGCATTCCTCAGGCATGTAGGGAGCCCTCGGGAACATCAAGCCACTTCCGGGAACCCCCAGCCTAGAGGGGAGCCCTCCTCGGGGGAGGCTACACTACCTCCCCCGGTCTCCTCCACCGACGACGCCCCCCGGCCACGGAAGGGGCGTGGTCTATCCCGGGTCGCCGTAGCAGTCGCGACTACCTCGCGCCCGCCGGCGACCCGCGGCGGCGCCGCAGCTGTGCTACCGAGCCCGGCGCCGCCTTCTTCGAGCGGGATCGGCCATCTCCCGACCCCGCTCGGCGGCCTCCTTCTGGAGCATCACTGCTTCACAGAAGGAGGCCACAGCCCTCCAACCTCCCTCGTCCGCCAGCATTGCCGCAATCAATGCCGGCGGAGACAGATCTCGCCCGATCTCTGCGACCAAGACTCGGCGCTCGGAGGCCCACGCGGGGCACTCCGCCCGCGTGTGCTGGGCCGAGTCGAGGTCGGATGCGCAGTGGTGACAATGTGTCTCCCGTCCTATTCGATACAGATACTCACCGAAGCAGCCGTGTCCGGCGAGTATCTGAGTCAATCGGTAGGTGACCTCCTCCTTCCCGTGGAGCCAAGCTTCGAGGTGCGGGAGTATGGCACCGACGGCTCGCTGGCGCGAGCAAATCCGTAATTCGAGCTGCGCACGCCAAGCCGCCACAATCCGTCGGTGCCACTCCCGCTTAGGCACTTCGTGCGCGGGTTCCAGGGCGCTCCCCCCATCGCGCCCCCGGCCGACACGCCGCGAGGCATACGTCGCCGCTTACATGTCGACCAGGATGTTGAATGGGGCGGAGCGTCCCAGAACCGTCGTCGCCTCTTACGAGATTGTACGGTAGCCTCGCACGATCCGTATGGCCATTATCCGCTGCAGAGGGCATGAAACCCTGTAAAGTATTAATTTATGAATCCTTCAATTCATAATTTTTATGCGACCTCGAATCAAACTACAACTACCATGTCGCATTAGGGCTGTTATATAATTACTTTGATTACATCTAATTCCTAAGTTCAGTCGTGCACCGCGTCACCATCTGGTGTTAGTTGTGACTTCAGCACTAGACTCATGACTGAAGGCCCCCATACACGATACGATAACGATTAAGCGACTGAAATTCTGTTGTCGAAGCGACAAGTCGTTGCGATCGGAGATTTCTTTGTTTGGTAACTTAGCATTGGAATAAAACGTGAACAAATCCTCATAGACGAATACAATCCACTTATTAGTCATTAGTATGTTAATGATTCCAACAAAACGCAAGTAGAACGTCTTTAAATACACGTGAATATTATGAAAAAAGGAATAATTTTCAGTTGTTATCCCTACTGATATTATAAGTGCGGAAGTATGTAAATATGGATGGATGGTTGTTAATCTTTAACGTAAAAACTACTAAATAGATTTTAATGAAACTTAAAAATAATATAAGCTACAATTTATAAAGATGTATGAATTGTTCAAAGCTACTTCTGGATTTATGACTAGGGCCCCGCAGTGCTTAGGTACCGTATTTCTTATGTTGGCTACATTGTTACATTATTGTCAGGCTGTTGTATTTTAAATGCGACCCAATAATTATTTATGTGATGATTTAAATGTCTTAATGTTCTTTTCTTCGCCAGGCCAACATAAGCCACACGAAATACTACACCACTTTTTTTTAATACGGTTGAATATGTCCGATATGAAATTGAACAAATAGGCTGCAATTTATAAAGATATTGTATGAATTTTCTCAAATATGTATGATTTGCAAAACCTCTACCATCTGCAAGGTTTTCTGGCGTGCATTAGCGCAGAGTTACAGATATGTAATGTATGGATGGAAATATTTACCTTATAAGCTACACGAAATACTAATTCAGCGCAGACATAGTCGCGGTCACCAGTTAGTATTAAAATAAATCAAAGATGCCAATGGTACATAATTAAAAATATATTGCAAAAAGTGGTTAATTATTGGCACAGAGAAATTAAGAAGAAGAAGCATGGGGCGTGATAGAATCAGTATTAACATATCTGCCTTAAGACCCCGATATTCTTCGTAATTCGATAGTGATTTTGGTATACAATTGTCGTGTCAGATCGCAACGTTTATAGGACCCTTAAGTGACAATGCGGGTGACCTTGGCGATAATGCTTTGATAATTATGCAACTACGTTTGAACATAAATTATAATGTGGAACTTGAAACCATTGTTTCAATGTCTTCCGATAGTTTTGTGGTTTGTATTTTGAGCTTAGATTGTGTTGTTTTATGTTGCAGTCCTTGTTTTGTATACATACAGACAGAAAAAGGTTCGTCATATTAGAATCGATTTATGCTATCAGCAATCCAAGCATTAATTCTACCAGCTGACAGTCCTTGGCTTTGGTTGTAAAGTTTCCGACTCTGTAAAAATTAGACTGCTGGTTATTGGTGGGTTGTCAAAAGATCTATACAACCTACCTTTTATGATCACCCATTTTTTTGGGCGGCATAATCTATTTCAGATACCAAGAAGACAGTTGAATAACCTGTACTTCATGAGTATGCTGTAGTATTCCGAACACACTAGAGACTTTACCGTGGGAGAGCCATGCTTCGGCACTTGGACCCCTTATTCCCTTTTAAAAGGCCGGCAACGCATCTGTGACTCCCCTGGTGATGCGGATCTCCAGGGCAACGGTTATCGCTTACCATCAGGTGATCCGTTTGCTCGTTTGCTGCAATTATAAAAAAAAGACGGCAATTGGTGTGTCGACTCGACTAAACTTCCTTCCGGAACTTCTCCCCTCCTGTGGAAGGTCTATTTGGGCCCGGGTTAAGCCCAATTCACCGAAATGACTTCCGTGGGACGGGCCTAGACGTATAAACGAACTGGGCCTTCGCCATAGGCGGGAACGCCAGGTTACGCGTTTGCAACCTCCCAGACGGGTGGCAAGTTTAAAGCCATATATCCCAGTCAGTAGTTTATGATCATCCTAGGTGTGGTGTGTGTGGGAATCCTAGGTATGTACCCGTAGACGGAGACCCTGGACCCTCTCGTCGTGGAAAGAGAGGTAAATACGCTCTTTCCGAGGGTCCAGGACAGTCACTCTGCCGCCCCGTCGCCCGGCCCTTGGTCGGACGACTTCCGGGTGACGGAGAGCGAGCTCGCCGGGGCTGTTTCGCGGCTCTCTGCGCGCAGCGCTGCCCCGAGACCGGACGGGGTTCCGGGAAAGGCGCTGGCGCTCAAGGCGTTCGGGAGCACGGTGAGGCAGCTCTTCACGAATTGCCTTCCCGAGGGCGTGTTCCCCGTCGACTGGAAGTCGGCCAGGCTGGTGCTCCTCAGGAAGGAGAGAAGGACCGGCGACGTTCCGTCTTCGTTCCGTCCGATCTGCTTGCTGAACGAGGCGGGGAAACTCTTCGAGAGGGTTATCTCTGCCAGCCGGATCAGCGAGCACCTGTCGCGTGCGGGTCTCGACCTATCGGACTGCCAATTTGGATTCCGGCGTGGACGATCAACGCTGGACGCCGTCCAGCGTATTCGTTCGCCGCGGGTACGGATACGGCGATCCGGGAGGGGACCACGCCCCTTCCGTGGCCGGGGAGCGTCGTCGGTGGAGGAGATCTGGAGAAGTAGTGTAGCCTCGCGAGCAGAGGCTGGGGGTTCCTGGAAGTCGCTTGGCGTTCCCGGGGGCTCCCTACATGCCTGAGGAAGACCATCGCCGAGGTTTTTAGTGGTTAGGCCTCCCCCTTCTGGGGAGGAGAGCCCGAAAAAAAAAGGTACTTTTAATTAAATAATTTGTCGTTATATTAAAAGATAGTATAATGTAAATAGGTACTATCGGTGTACTCTTATGTTGAGATCCATTGTCGTGGACCCCTGTTCTCATTTCATGGTCCCCCAAATTTTTATTTCGCTGACGTAGACCCTTTGCAGGTTGTCATAGACCCCTAGGGGTCGATATCGATCAGTTTGGGAAACACTGGTGTAGTTCTACCATGATTGCTTAAAGCAGGAATAAACCCGCAGTGCAAGTGAGATTTCGCTATATGCTACTGAACGCTGTCTGTGTTTCACTATTGTTCAACTTTAAGTCATGACAAAACTAGTAATATCATTACATCTCCTCGTAAATCCTTACGAATACCCGATAATGTATAAAAAACCATGTCAATTATTTGTCGATCGCTCAGAGATGTTAACGCAAATGCCAATAGTCTATAATACTGCTAGGATAATTAAGAGAGAAAATAGCCATTTTAATTAACCGGTCTGTAATCATTGTTAAGCCAAATGTGCAGATTGAGAGACGAATTTAGACCGAAGTCTATAAATACGGTTTATTTGCTATTGGTTTTTAAGTCTTTTAACTACGTAGATTTAAATGTTTCGTTCAAATAGGCGTTATATAATGATCATATAAACCACAGGTTCCCAAACTTTTTTGTTGCCGTGTTTTTCGGTTTTGGGTAGACCCCCTTTTTTTTTTTTTTACTTATAAACATTTATAATATTTTTATTATTTCATAGGTACTATCCCAACTAATCCCAACTAATATTATAAATGCGAAAGTGTAGTGTTTGTTTGTTTGTTTGTTTGTTTATTTGTTTGTTTGTTGTTGTTTGTTACCTCTTCACGCTTAAACTACTGGACCGATTTCAAAAATTCTTTCACCTTTGGAAAGCTACATTCTCCCCGAGTAACATAGGCTACTTTTAATCCCGGAAAAATCGACAGATCCCACGGGATGCCCAATAAAGGCTTCGCTCAAAATCTACTGCACAGATTTTTATGCGGTTTTCATCAATAGATAGAGTGATTCTTGAGGAGTTTTGCGGCATTTTTTATCTCGGAAAAACGGATAGTCCCACGGGAAGCGCGATAAAATCTTCGCACCATAAACCGACTTCCGCGTATATGTAGCCGTGGGCAAAAGCTATGACCCTTAACCCTCTATACACCCAATCCCGAAATCCACGCGGGCGAAGCCGCGGGCAGAAAGCTAGTTATAAATAATTTTATGTCTTTATATTTGAATAGTATGTTGTAAATAAATCGGTACTATAAGTGGATGTTGAGGTTCATTATCGTCGGACCCCCGATTTCATTTCATAGACCCCCAAATTTATGTTTCACTGACATAGACTCTTTGCAGGTTGTCATAGACCCCTACGGGTCGATAAAGACTCACTGATATAAACACTAACCCAACCTACAAATATACTGATGGAACACCAGAAATACTAAAACATAAATCAAAGCAAGAATTTGATGTATAAAACCAGAAAATTAATTGAGCATTTTAGAATTATTTATAATGCTATCTAGACACGCAGCGTGTCAAGCCAAGTTCAAGTAAAGGAACTGGCTATCCAGCGCCGAGTACGAACCACTTGGTGACCGTTCTATAACTCAAAACCTATTTAACGTAAACACATAAAACAACGTGTGTTTAATTATATATATAAGGATATGTAGAAGCCCAAATTTCATAAAGCTAGTTTAAACAGTTATAAAAATAAGAAGGTGTGCCAGCGACTTCGTTCGCATGGAATAGTTATTTTGAGCAAAATATTTATTTTTGCAAACAACCACCTCAGTTGTTACCCGATCTTGACAACGCGACATATCCAAATTTGATCACCATAAAAACGATTCTAGTGATTTAACATTAAAAGATAGACATATACTGTTGCGGACATTTTTTTAGATAATTTTAGGAGGAGAGAGGAATAATTCTTTCATACATATTTTTTTGGTATCTAGAACCGTTTTCGCAGCGCACGCAACGGAAGCCCTCAAAGATGAATAATTTTCACCGTTTTTTCCACATTTTTCATTATTTCTTCGCTCCTATTAGACGTAGCGTGATGTTATGTAGCCTAAAGCCTTCCTCGATTATTGGGCTATTCAATAATTTTTTTTTTCAATTCGAACCAGGAGTTCCAGAGATTAGCGCGTTCAAACAAACAAACAAACTCTTCAGCTTTATAATATTAGTATAGATTACTGACTGACTGACATATAGTACCTAAATCTAACCTACTTCCAGATGACCTTTTTTTACCAGGTAAAACTTCCGTTTATGGACACTAAATGGATCTCGTCCCGAGCACCCGCGCCGTCGGATGGCCCAAGGGATACTTTCCGCTAAAAACATCCTAGATGGCCTTTCTCAGGAATGTACAAAAAAAAAAAAAAAGGGAGCCCACGGGAACTATAATCGACTTTCGAAAGCCCCCAGCCTCCGCTCCTGCCCAAGGGAGCCCTCCTCGGCTTCAATACCTCCCACGTACAAATACTCCCATAATACAAAAAACTTGTAATACGCACTATCAGAATTAAAATGTTAAAGAACTTTAGAAAATGACAGATGTGATGAAAACTGGCCAAGTTAAATCTAACCTTCTTTAAGATCTCACATTTTTAAATAACAGCAATTGTTATAGGTATTCAATAAAGCTAAGAAATGGAGATTATTACTTGTTCATAATGTTATGTTATTCCTATAAATACATATTTCGATTTTGCATAGAACTTGGCACTCATTTCGATCTCCGTTCTTTTTGCGGCGAAACCCACAGCCAAGCATAATTTTTGTATTGAACTTGGCTCTCTTTTTTTACATTTATGTTTTTGGTGGGATTAATTATAACTTCACTTTATTGACAGAGATGATACACTATTTTTTAAAATAGATTCGTTGGCTAACTAGGGACCGGACGGTAAGTAAACCTTTAGTAGTTAGTGTAATAATTAAACAAATTGGAAGGAGACTACACTAGGGCCTGTAGCCAAGGTAACATTTTCTTCGTTACAAGAGAATGATGCCAGGACTTTTCCCATACATTGATGTTACATGATGAAATGATGTCGATATAACAACAGTGATTATTACTTTGTCTCAGGCCCCAAGAACGTCTGCTTGAGTAGTTCTATATTTCTTACGATAATCTTAAGTAGTAAAACATACATCAATTAATTTGGAATGCATTGTAGTACATTTTGTTTTTATTACCCAAGCAAGAGACAACTTTTCCTAAATCTTAGAAACCCCCTTTAATAGGTGAGTGTAAAGTGTTAATTGCTTTTGTTTCTTTTTTTGTCGTTCCCTTGTATGTTCAATCTTGCCTGACACTTGTGTTGGCTTGTGTTTTGTAAGTTTGTTTTTAAATGTTTGTGTTCCCAATTAAGATAAAAATACGGAAGATGACTTTACCAAAAATACGTCTCTTAAGTATCAACTGTCAAAAACGGTAAAAGAATTTTTCTCAAATTATGTTTGATATTCAATACGAGTTTAAGTTCACGAAGGATAGTGTGTAACTTGTCGAGACAAGTATTGGTAATGAGTTGCTATTTACCGCAGTCCGTATGCGCCCTTGACACATTACGGCCAACTAACCGTTAAGCAATTATTTCACTATAACGGCGCTCATAAGAACTTAAAAACATTTAACTGTAGCTAGAGCATCACAAGCTAGATGTCCAGTTTTATAGCCCTTTTTTCACTATTTATTAGCGTCGTTTACATTTTTATTCTCATTCATACGAGTTTTAAGGTGTACGTGGAGTAATTAAAGAGCCTTGTAAGATCCATTTTCTAATTCTAGGTAAACGTTCATAATTTATTACAACATTCAACGAAAGAATAGTAGCGGCAACTTATTATATAAACAAATATCTCTCAAAAGCGGACTTTTGTACAACACAACAAATATGACATTTTTTAACCTCTCCCTCTAAAACCTTTAAGGCCTTTCCAATTCCAATTTAATGTGATAAGCTTTTAAAATCTCATAGAAAATAACTATAATGCTTACATGACTATATGTTTGATAAAGATTTACCTAATTTTTAATTATCTGTTCTTCTTTCTCTTGCCCTGTTCCCAGTTTTATTTGTTTTAGCAATTTTTATTAGAGGTCAGCGCAACATGTCTCTCTCTTTCACTCTCCTCTATCACTCGCCATTTAGACACTCACTTCCTTCTTCAACATATCAACATCTACATAGTCCATTTTCTTCGGTCTTCCTCTCCTTACATTCCCATCCACTTTCATGTCCATAACTTTCCTAGTAACATGACCATTCTTTCTTCTTAATACGGAAAGTCTAATTTTATTTATTAATTATAATCGATAAGAGTTGTACTTTCAGTTGTGACATTATATGTAATTGGGTAGACGACAATTATTTAAAGTCTATATATAATAAGAGTGAGAAATATTGTAGAACAGTACACCTTTTTTTTATGTTAGGAAAATGCATTACGAATACCCCGCCGTTTTAAAAAAAATATGTAGTCATGTTTGATTAAATTGTAGATAATATGAACGCGACCGATTCGTCGAGTAATTTACGAGTATGTAACACGAACGTATCAAAAATATTGTAGATGTCTGTACTTCTCTCTGCCGGACTCTCTTCCATAAAATAAATAACGAAAAGTCATCGTACGTGCCTGTATTTTATTTAGTAATCCTAGATAATTATCACCTAATCAAACTAATTCCACTAGTTTTCATTAAAAATAAATATCGACGGTTAAAAGGAAATAGGGGATAAGCGACAGAAGATAAATGTTCAGGAGAGCCGTTAGTTTTAAATTTTAGAAACACTGGCGTATTTCCGTCATTTATTAAGATATTTGGAAAAGTGAAACAGCTATAAAATCAGATAGAAATAGAACAGTTAGTGATATTCTTTGTTTTGTAGGGGTACAATCACCCTTTATAGCAAAATGATCAGAATTTCGTTTGTTAGCTGAAATAACATTATGAAAATGTTCTTTTTTTGCTTGGGCAATAACGCCAAAAAAAAGTCATCGTATATCCATGGTATAGTAGTATACCATGCGCATTCGAAGAGCAGAAAATTTGAGTGTCCAATGGCATATAGAAAGAAAGAAGAAAAAGAAAAAAAACATTTATTGACTCGCACAGACATACAACATTACAAATAATAAAATACAATAAATAGTTTAAATAAAATGTATACATGTGCCAAGCCAAAAGGTTCCTACCTCAGCATGTGCTTTGCGCCATATATGATGCCGCAAAGCGCTGATATTCTGGCAGGGCCTTACCATTTGTGACGTACGGGAAACAATACACAATTATATATTAATTGATAAATATACATTATTAACACTATACATAACTTAAAATAGACATACGTAACTTAAACACATGATAAAAGTATATAATTGTACTATAAAAATTAAAAATAAAATTATATATAAATGGATTAAGCTGATGGCCAATGCTTTAAATAAATTTAAAAAAAAAAAAATGAATTATAGTCTATATTATTATACTCTTTGATTATGGTGTATAATTGGTCTGTGATGGTGTATTCCTATCACACCAATTCACTTATTTTGTGCTAAAATAGTACATAATCGAATTTTAATGTATTTCGTATTTTCGTCAAAAATTAAAAATGGTTCCTTTGTCTTTGTGCACGAGATTAAACTATTAAAATTATGCGAAAAGTTTTCAAGAGAAATATGAAGTGGTTGCTACTGAAAGATAATCGCGTAAGTTAAAAACAGTCATATTAACCTTTTTGCAATTTAAGTAAAAGAGATTTGTATTGTTTTCTAAAAACATGTTTTGATTGTAGGTTACGAATAGGCGGCGGAATATCATTCCAGCAACGAGAAGCAGCAAACCGAAACGATCCTCGAAACGCAGCAGTGTAATGTTTCGGGGTTGCAAAGATGGCCGTACAAGTTCTCTTCTGCGTACGGTTAGATTGTGCCCATGGTAGTTTTTTATGAAGATACTGAGGCTTTCCTGTTTTCGTTATACTGAACATTAAACATGCCAAGTGGAGCTTCCTACGAGCTTCCATTCGCAATATATTTGCAGCATTATGAAATGGTGTAACATGGGAACGAGGAGGAATATGAAAGGAGAACCGTGCACAAGCATTTTGCACACGCTGCACAAATTTTGATGTCCTCTTCAATATACATGGACCATAGACCGTGTCGCAGTAGTTGAGCCTAGACAAGATCAGAGATTCACATAACCTAATTCTAAGAGTCTCGGATAGATAAGGTCTTATGCTGTATAACAATTTTAGGCGGTAGAAGCAGAGGCGTGCACATTCCATGATATATTTTTCAAAATTTAAATGACTGTCAATAGTGATACCTAGATTCTTTACTTCGTCTACCTGCTCAATGATTTTTCCATCTATTTCAATTTTAAAAGGTATAGTAGAAGTATTGTGTTTGAATTTGAAGCAAGTTTTTTTTGGTACCCAAAAACATAAGTTTGGATTTATTAGGGTTTAACACCAGACAGTTCATCTTACACCAGTTCAATACCTGAACCAAGTCACTGTTCATTTTGATTGCAGAGTTGGTGCAGTCCTGAGGAAAAAAAGATATATGTAGTTGTAGGTCATCTGCATATATGTGATAATTGCAGTGTTCTATACACTTTGTGATGTCTGCACTGTACAGAATATAGAGAATAGGCCCAAGAATCGAGCCCTGCGGTACGCCTCGTATAACTGGTAGAGGAGGAGATTTCAAGTCTGCACCGTTTGCCATTCTCAACTTAACATATTGCTGCCTGTGAGTAAGGTAACTTTCGAACCATTTTATGGAGTTATTGTCTAGGCCATAATACCTAAGTTTGGACAATAGTATTGTGGTATTTATTGAATCGAAAGCTCGTGAAAAATCTAACAGCAGCATAGCTGTGACCTTACCCTCATCTTGAGCGGCAAGAATATTATCCACCACATCCGTGAGAGCAGATGCTGTGCCGTGACCATGGCGGAAACCTGATTGCAAATAGGGTAGTATATTTTGTTGCTCTAGGTATTGTGTAAGCTGAATGCAAACTATTTTCTCCAAGACCTTAGAGATGCAAGGGAGCAAACTGATAGGCCTGAGATCACACACTTCAGTCGGCTGACTGGATTTAGGGAGTGGCTTAACTACTGCCATTTTCCATATCTCAGGGAAAGTGCATTTTCTTATTGATAGGTTAATCATAGTTGTGATGGTGTTCAGAGACTGTGGCATTGTCAACAGCAGCATATCCAGGGATAGACCGTCATGCCCTTGAGCATTTGATTTAAAGCTTTTTATAACTTTCAATACCTTGTCCTCCGAAACAGTTTGCAGTTTGAAAGTTGCTGCACAAAATCTATGATATTCTAGATAAGTCAAATGTGAAATGAAAACATCATTTTTACCAGGTATTTTAAGGAAATGTGTGTTAATACTGCTAGGGTCATCAAAACAAGGAGGCAAATCTGACGCACCCTTCCCACTTGACAAAACTGAGGTTTTTAGATTCCGCCACAGTTTCTTTGGATTATTAATATTTGAGTTAACATGATTCTCAAAGAAACATGTTTTTTCTTTGTGTATGGCAGTTGTGACAAGCCGTTTCATACTTCTGTAGCACTCCTCCAGGCCTGCAGTTTTATGCTTTTTAAACTTGTTGTAATAACTGTCACGTATATGCATCATCTTTTTAATGGTATCTGTGATCCATGGATGTGGTGGATGTTTAAATTTCTTCATTTTTGTTGGTGCATGCAAATCAAATAATGAAGTTATACAACAAGTAAAAGCCTGAGCTAGAGAGTCAACATCATCAATCATGCTAAGATGTTTCCAATCAATGGCATTGAGATCCCTGTTGAAATGGTCCAGTACTATATTTTTTAGGGGTCTGTAGGTGACATATAGCGGCTGTGATTTTTCTTTCTTTATTTTAAACTCAGTCACTATCATTGCATGTCCCCCCAGGTCTGGGGAATGCTTAACTTCTACATGATGATGTGGGATGTCTGTGCAAACAACATCTATTAGACTGCTACTGTGCGCTGTATAGTGTGTAGGTTTATTCACGATTTGACTCAAGCCGACACTGTATAGAAACTGCTCAAACATTTTATATTTGCCACAGTTACAATCAGTAAGATTTATGTTGAAATCACCAACTATGATCAACCCATCCACCCTACCAAAGGATGTAACAGATCTAGTGAGGGCATCCAGGAACATATTTACATCCTGCCATGGTGGCCTGTATGCAGTACCTATGACTATTGTAAATTTATGAAGTCTAGTTCTTAGCCACATCTGCTCAATTTCGGGTGCAAAAGGAAATTGACACAGGCGAACATTCATGTTTTTACGAATAAAGAAACCTACACCCCCCCCACGTCCTCCCCGGATGTTGTCTGGTCTTGGAGTGTTAATAAAACGATACCCAATGACTTTAGGTGCTCTGTCATCCTGACCTACTCTCAACCATGTCTCGTTTACTGCCATCAAGTCTGGTGAGAGATCTTCCATAGCCACAATAAATTCATCATGCCTTGTGCACAGAGACCCAGCATTAAAAATGCCAACTTTAAATTTTCCATAGTTGTTCATTTATATAATGTTATTTATTATAATAATAAAATTTGAATTATCGTTTACTTGAATATTTATAAGCATTAAGAATTTAATATTGTGTAATTGTAAAGATATAGATTTTAGTACCATTGGATACTTACATGTCCATGAATATAACCATAACTGAATGAGAGCAATACATGCAAAGCACATATATAAATAAATAACCCAAAACTCATGATAAGATATAAAATATGAAAATATGATATAATATAAGTAAATTAAAATATTTATATTGTAGGTCACAGCAAGTCTAGCCCTCGAATAATGCTCCTTGTAAAGATTTGCATACATCACACCACTGTTTGGCTTCACACAAGAAAAGACACAACAAATATTAATGATAATGTTAATAAAGAATATTATAAGCAAATGTATATTTTTAGTATTATATAAAGCAAGATTTAAGCACAATGAAGAAAAGTAGACCAAATGTATGAAAATAATGATAGTAAAATAAATAAAAATTAAAGAAAGTCTATCTTTATTTATCAACAGGATCCAACCCCGACCCTGGCCCAAAATGCCGCTCAAGATCCTGCTCCTCCCGAAACTGGAAAGCGGGTCTACCGTCCCCCTGCCGAGCAAATATACGTCCCCGCCTCGTCCACGAGTATTTCCAATGGAGCCTACGACACTCTTCGCGGACTCGGCGAAAAAGCTGTCGGTTGGGTCCTGTGAGGCGTTCGTTGACGTAGACGCGAAACCCTGATCCGGCCGTCAGCCCGGCGCGTCGCACGCGCGCGGCGCGCAGCAGTTCATCGCGAAGATGACGGCTGGCCAGCCGCACTACAACACGACGCACGCGCCCAGCATCCTCCGCCGGCCGCGCGCCTACACGCTCCGCGAACACCACGTCTCGCGCCTCCAGCGGCACGCCCAGCCGCCCCGCCAGTACCATCACCTCGTGCACCGTATTTTCCCCCTTTTCCTCCGGGAGATGGCCTACCTCTATATCCGACAGCAGCGCAGGTCCGCGGTCGTTGAGCTGCTGCCTGAGCGCAGAGATAGACTGCTCGAGCTGCGCTACTCTGGCGGCGTCCCCTTGCGATTGACCGCGTTCAAGCACCTCCAGCCGCCGCTCGACACCATCGAGCCGCAGCGTGAATGCGGCGAAGGACTCTCGCAGGAGCGCCATTTCCTTACGAAATTCTCGCATCTCATCGATACACTCTGCAAATTCTCGGCGGAATTCCGTAAGTACCGGCGATCTCGCCGACGAAGCTGCGGCCGCCGAAGCGCCAGCAGGCCCGGCCGAAGATGATAACTGGGCAGGCTCTTCAAGGTCACTGTCCTCGCAAAGGTTCTTTACTGGCGTCTGGCTGTTGTCGCCCTTTCGCATCTGCCTCTTACAGTTTGGACAAATCCAGTCTTTAGCGAGTTGCGTTTTGTCCGTGATGGCTAAGCAAGCCCGGTGGTACTTTATCGGGCATATACTACAAGCCGCCGCTCCGGACAGCGACAAAAATTTTCCGCAAGCTCCACAATTCACCATAATTGAAAACAACTCAATATTTTTTAGTATTTAGTTCAAAATCGTGTGTATTTGAATTTGCGGATTGTAACAAAACTACCCGATTAAAATAAAGTTTGGAAATAATTTTCTAGTTATGATTCCTTCTTAATTTCCAATAAAATATTAACACAAACACTAACACAGTCTGTACACCGTTTATAGACGTTGATTTTGATTAAATAAACATGAAATATCGTCCAAAATAACTTTAAAACAGTATATGTTCTTAAACTCAATGTTGACAGTTCGACGTCCCGTACGTCAGTCAGTAAAATAAACTTAATTTTTAAAATATAACTAATTTTTTCCCAAAATGTCGCTAATGCCTTATTTCCTTTTAACCGTCGATATATTATTATTCTCGAACTATCTTATACTTTTTTCTATAAGCTCTTCCACTTTTTCGTAGTAAGAACTTATAATTCGTGACTTTTTATTTTTATTCGTCTTTAAAATATAGAAAAAAAGGCCAGGTCAGAAGTACCCGCAATCGTCGAGCATGTATGAGGAATGTTATGAAAGTAGATGAAGCGAAAGAGATATGTAAAGACCGTAGCAAGTGGAAAGACGTAATCTCTGCCTACCCCCATGGGAAAAAGGCGTGAGTGTATGTATGTATGTAAATATAGAAACAATATCTGATCTATTAACCAGTATCTTTACTTGTATGGCAATTTTTTTATATATCTATTAAAGGTCATTACTGTTAAGTTGCAACTTCAGATCTGTATCCATGCCATTGGCAGCAACTAGCCGGTTAGACCCCGTTCTCACGGCGACCAGTGCCCGACTTGTGCTCCGATCAGTCATGATTAAGCAATTTCCGAGATTTGTAATCGTGATCTGCCCAACAAACAATGATAAACAACAGTACTTAGGTCATTACGGATAATGATATACCTAAGTAATGGCACAGATTATCAAGTATTATGATAGTCCTCGTAGGGTCTGTGAAGTTCGGTTCTTGTGGTGTGAATCATGTTTAGTGAGTTAGTTATCGCACCTATAGAATGAAATGATTCGAAATTCTAATTTAGAATTCCCGCTCCTCTTTCTCCTCCTCCAAATTACCAAATCAAATCAAATCAAAAATTTATTCTTCAAATAGGATTTTACAATCACTTTTGAATGTCAAAGATGCTACTCCATTGGTTCACAAGTCTACGGCGGGAGACCTTGTACTGGAAAGAACCAGCAAGGGCAATTTTTTTTCTCCCTGTATCATAACAGAGTCGTCAGTTGGAAGCCAGCGCCAGATACACAGCCTGAACCCAACCTCCGATACAAGTTAAAACAACAAACAAATATATATTTCCGTCACAAGAGTCATATCGCATTAAACAAATCTGATATGTATATGTCCGGTACAAAACAAAAATATGATTTATTATAGAATCATTAAAATTATATATCGCGAAATTTACATCCGAGCATGTTTAATCATTCAGGAAATTAAATATCGTAAAAATTACATCCAAGCATTTTTATCATTCAAGAAATCATTGAACCTTTTTTCATTTGAGTATTTTTAATATGTGCTTTAAATTCATGAAACGGTAAAGCAGTAATATTTTCTGGAAGTGTGTTATAAAAAGTTACACATTTTCCATCAACAACAACGAACCTCTAGTTTTTTGAAGCCTGTATGTTGGAACCAATACCTGATGTTCCATTCCTACAGAAAAAATGGATTAATTTAATTTATAATTAGAGATCGGATAATCGGATGCATATTTACCTAAAGTTAGTTTAAGACAAAGAAAAAAATGGAAACGACTTTTTATTGTTTTGTTAAATAAAATTCCCGGGATTGCGGAATTGGATAGCCGGATGTTTATTTATTTAGCTAATTTAGTTTTTGACAAAGTATGGATCTTTCTTTTTATTTTATTTCCATAAATAAAAATCCCTGAATTCCGGTACTGTAGAACATTTTGGCAAAACTAGCAAACTAGCCGGTAATATGAGCTTAAAAACGACGTTACATGAAGGTTAGTTTCAGTTCCCCGTGTGATTTGTGAGTAGGTATATAGAGTTTTAGAGGAAGAAAGTCGAGTGTTAAATAAAACAATAAGTACATTCATAAATCGCACGGGGAACTGAAACTAAACTTCATGTAAATACGTATGCATAGTTGTATAAATGAACCCGGAGTCTCGGTCTTTTGAAAATAAATACCACGTGCTAATTTAGTAATTTTCAAACAATATCACTACGTTAAATTTGCAGTCCGGGAGTTTTATTTAACAAAATGTATTTTAAAAAGCCGCTTCCATAATTTGTGAGCCAAAAATTAACTTTAGGTAAATATACATCCGATTATCCGATCTCTATTTATAATAGAAGGTGTCGATTTTGTCAGTTTGGCTTCGTTAATTAACATTGTCGTTTATATCTTTTGACACAGTGCTTTATAAGGCGTGCGCGGGGATACAGATCCAACGCGTAGACGCCATTAAAGCGAAATTTTATGTAGGTATGTGCATGGAGTATACCAACTGTGTGTAATCTATATCTGCACCATGAAAACTGCAGCTAAAGACTATACCCAGTTACCCACCCTAGATGCACAGAAACTATTGTCATTTGTGGTCAAAATGTTTGTGGACTATTGCATTTCGATTTTGGTGGTAATGAGAACCGGACTATGGAAGAGACTCCGGTCACCTGCCTTCTCAAAGCATCCTAATAGATTTAAATTTAAATATATTTAAGTATATTTTAATATTGATTTAATGAAGGTTATTATTATTCGAACACTTCTTGACAGACTTTTTTTTATTATTTATTTATTTGACACAAAACAGAATATAATCGATTATTGATACATTTTTTTTAATATAATATAGCAGACCAGATTATATTCCTAGGTATGTGTGTACAACATGAACGACACATAACTAGAGTAGTACACATATATGGCAATATAAAACTTAAATTTACTTTACTTACTTATATTTACTTTAATTATAAAACATAAACATTCAATATACTAATCACGTATAACACAATATGTTCATCACGCTCTTTTTAAATTTTGTGAAACTTTGACCAAATATGTCTACTGTCTCGTGATTCTTTGAGACATCATTGTATTGACGACACATCCTGACAATTGGACTGTAAAAGGAAGTATTATTTTTAAATACTTGTAGTAAGAAAACGTTTGTAAAGCCGTTACGCGCCCTAGGTTTGATGTTAATGCTTATTGACGATAAAATAGGGTAAAAATACTTTAAATACACCTCTCGTTGTCTGCACGTGGATGTCGTAGATTACTCTGAGATATTAAATACAATAAAATTACGTAAGGGATCTTTATAATGATATCTAAACATTTTTGATTTCTGAAATTTCATAGAAACTACAATCTCCGATAAACTGTACCTTGCAATGTATAAAAAAATAATACTACGAAAAATAAACCTCTAGTATCTGAACCAAACATTTTTCTATACATCTAAGCAAGACGGACGTACAAAACCAATTACAAAAAAAGGACTTTGATTCTATTGCTTACATATGTATATTATATTATAAAAGTTACATGTTGTAAATACAGTGTAACAGTTACATCTTGAAAAATATTGTAACAGTTATATGTTGTAAAAATGTTGTAATAGTTACACCTTGTAGTTATATTATAAAAGTTACATGTTGTAAATATATTGTTACACGTGTGTAATACTTTTAATGTAATTGATTGCAGTTATATGGAAAAAAAGTGATTACTTTAGCGTCGGCTTCAAATTAAGTTTCTTTCTACATGAAGTACAAGAAAGAATATGTAAATTTATAACTATCCAAAAATACAGTAGAATATTATGAAGATATTCATAATCTGCTGATGACGATGAATTTGAAACAAAGAGACGTTTCTAGAAGTACATAAATTAAATAAATTAGACACTGATGTCTAATTTATACAAAGAGTTGTGAAAGAAATTTGAAACAACTAACAGAAAACCCTTTTCCTTTGTCCGCGTGTTATTTCTGTAAGAATCGTACAGTTGATCACACGTTAAGATCTGCACTAGCATCAAGAAAACCGCCTCTATAGTAGATGACATAAGAGCGGCGTTAAGGGAAACATTTTCTGACGAAGCGTAAGCTTAAGGCGAGGATTTGCAGACAATCTACGAGTGAAATATTACTTTATTGCGTAGCAATAAAAAAGCTAATTGTATAGCTTCATTTCGCTTATGCGTGGTTAACGAACGCAACCATTACTTGTCATTGCGGGTTAAAAGATTTTTAGTACTATACATATACAATCACTGGTATAGTAAAACGATTTGTAGATTTAAAATTATCTAAGTACTCAAATTGATAATACTTCGTAATTGAAGTTTATTTTTTTCTCAGGAATAAAGGAGAGAGAGGCTGAGAATCTTCAGTAAGTAGTACGAAACGTGCCCAGGATACCACCGCAGCGGCAACTGCTACGGTGATTATCCGATCCGATTATCCGATCTCTAGTCATACCGGCCGGTACGGTATGACTAGAGATCGGATAATCGGATGCATATTTACCTAAAGTTAGTTTAAGACAAAGTATGGAAACGGCTTTTTATTGTTCTGTTAAATTTAATTGATTATTATTTTAGTCAAACTAGCTCACTACTTTCGTATAACACTCTTCATGTAATAAATCGTACATTCATAAATCGCACGGGGAACTGAAACTAAACGTCATGTAAATACGTATGCATAGTTGTATAAATGAACCCGGAGTCTCGGTCTTTTGAAAATAAATACCACGTCCTAATTTAGTAAAATTCAAACAATATCACTACGTTAAATTTGCAGTCCCGTATTTTCCCGGGATTTTTATTTAACAAAATGTATTTTAAAAAGCCGCTTCCATAATTTGTGAGCCAAAAATTAACTTTAGGTAAATATGCATCCGATTATCCGATCTCTAGGTATGACTTACCAACTAAACTCCACTTATACCTTTTTTTTTTTTTTTGTGCCCCTGAGGAAAATGCATTAAATGGCATACCCCGGCTGTGGCGAGCCGGGGTTATGTGGGGGGTCTCCTCCCCAGAAGGGGGAGGCCTACCCACTAAAAACCTCAGGGATGGCCTTCCTCAGGCATGTAGGGAGCCCCCGGGAACACAAAGGCCACTTCCGGGAACCCCCAGCCTCCGCTCCCCTTCCTAGAGGGGAGCCCTCCTCGGGGAAGGCTACACTACGACCTCCATAGTCGAGTGGATAGTACGCCGGTTTCAAGGTGTCGCCATCTCTGAGGTATAAAAACCATGTAGGCTAATCGTGAGGGCGCCTGCCCCCTTAGCAGAGGGAGCGATGAAGCGCGGATCTATAAAGAGGGCCTATGCACTTGAAGAGGTGCCCCCGTCAAACATATAGGCAGATTCTGACCCACACTGATCTTGAGCGTCCAAGCCACTAGACGGCGCGCTCATTTAGGTCGATTCTTGTTGACCCGACCCTAACGACCTCGGCATGGCGCCGGGGTCGCTAGTAGGCAAGGCGTCGAACCTTCCGTTCGTGCGCTTCCACTTCTTACGGTAAAGCTGAACATAGCCATCTGCGGCTTCACCATAGGTCATTAATTAAAAAACAAATTAAGAGACGCAGGAAGCCAAAGTGACGCCCGCCTTTATCATGCGGAGACGTAAACATAGCGATGCATTTTATTTTATTATTGTACTTAATAATTTTTACCCCTAAATAATATAAAGTTTGTTAAGACATGAATATTGTATTCATGAACTCTAGTTAGTAAGTTATTGCAAATGTTATGTAGGTACGCCGTTATTGTGATACCTATCACAATATTTAGTATAGATATAACTTATTTTACTTGCAATATGTATCATGTGATTGTATTTTATAAATATATAAAAAAAATAATAACTAAGAAACATATATTTTTTATGATTTTATTTATATACACCTTATTGTATAAAAATGTAAGAATGACTTAAAACTAAATTAGGTTTACAATTGGCGGATTTATCTCCAATAGGGATTTCTTCCAGTCAATCCATGGCAGTGTAAGTATTAGGATAGGTGAGGTGACACTAAAGTGTATTGAAAACTATATAAAATAATAACTTATATAATAAGGATAAAATCTTTCTATCATCAACCACTATTTTTAATAGTCATTTTATTAACTTAGTTATTATTTTCACCACTACAAATTCCCTAGAAATAGTTTGTTTCGCAAGACAACATCAGTCAGGACAGCTAGTAATGTTGAAATTCTTTTCCACATAATTAGTTCTGTTTTATTCATTTTTATCTGTAGCTATTTTGGAGCACGTATCTATGTTTTGGAGTTTTATGTATTTTTATTAATACACTGAATAACTAACTACGTTATCTGCAATTGTTAATGTGATACAACCTCCATAGTAGAGTTAGTACACCGGTTTCAAGGTGTCGCCATCTCTGAGGTCCCGGGTTCGAATCCCGGTGGGGGCAGATGTTTGTGTGATGACTGCGAGCATTTGTACCTTAGTCATGGTTGTTAATATATGTATATATGTCCATCAAATATATTTATATATGTATGTCTATCCGTTACCCTAGAACCCATAACACAAGCCGAGCTTACTTTGGGCTTACTTCAGAGCTTACTTTGGGCTAAGTATAAGAAATATCTATTAATAAAAAACTTTTATTGGCTATGTATGTTTGTAATTTGAAGTTCTAAACAAACGCTGTTAAGTTTGCTTAAGAAATAAATAAATAAAGTGTCTCTAGAAATGTCAATTATGAATCAAACATATCTAACTATAATGATAAAAATAATATTAAATGAGATATAACTGACGAGTTTTATGAAGGTATTTTTGATATTCGTTGTTACTTCTGAAACGGTCTGAAACGACGTTTCAGCCTGCTGAAAACGTTTCTAAGTCACAGAAAATCATTTTTGAAGTTTTACTAAGCCACCGGCGTAACAGTATAATAATATAAACGCGATAGTTTGTAAGTATAGATGCATGTTTGTTACGCTTTCACGTAAAAAATAATTATTGAATTTTGTTAAAACTTAACAGTAATATAGCTTATACATCACAATAATACATAGGCTGTAATTTTTGAAGATGTTGTGTGAATTGACTAAATAAAGACAATAAGTGTCTAGCTACTCGAAATACTATACCGCGTAGACGATGTCGCGGTCGCTAGCTATAGTTATAAATCAATAATTATGTATTATTAAATAATTATTATTTTAAAAATCCAATTTAAACTAGCCTCACAAAATACAATACACTAAAACGAATTTTTTCAGAAACGGGAAAACAGCGCCTTAAGTGAAGCGTCGGCGCAACCATTAAACTTCGCTTGCATACAAATATCAGCACAATTATAACGTGAGATTATAATTGTGAGTTTACGGCGATGACTCATTTGCGTTTTCTCGAGCTGTTATTGTTACTTCGCAAATAATTTTACGATCTCTTGTAGGTTGTTCGACTGGTTAAAAAAAATAAGTCTTGCTATATAGGATTATGTTTTGTTTCTAAGCAGAAAAGATAAAAGTCGCAAATAATTTTACGATCTCTTGTAGGTTGTTCGACCGGTTAAAATAGTAAATGTTTCTATATAGGATTATGTTTTGTTTCTAAGCGGAAAGGATAAAAGTCGCCAATAATTCTACGATCTCTTGTAGGTTGTTCGAACGGTTAAAAATGATAAGTGTTTCTATATATGATTATGTTTTGTTTCTAAGCGGAAAAGATAAAAGTCGCAAATAATTGTACGATCTCTTGTAGGTTGTTCGACCGGTTAAAAAAATATATGTTTCTATATACGATTATGTTTTGTTTCTAAGCGAAAAGGATAAAAGTCACGATAGATTTAATATTTATAAAATTTTGTGCTTTAAAATGCGACACGGATAACAGTAGTTTGGACAGAAAATTTCTACCAATAAGAGACATAATCAGTTCATAAAACAGTTTCGAAAATCAGTTACCGAAAGTATTTAACTTTCGTTAATAAAAAATTAAGAAAGCTTTAGGTGTGTCACTGCGTTTTTCTTTTTTAAATGGTTATTTGTAATTTATTTGCTGAATGCCTGAACAGATACTGAAAGAACCGGCCAAGTGCGAGTGGAACTCGTCCAAGCAAGTAATATTTACGATTTATAACGTACTAGCTTTCTGCCCGCGGCTTCGCCCGCGTGGATTTCGGGATTGGATCTATAGAGGGTTAAGGGTCATAGCTTTTGCCCACGGCTATATATGCGAGGAAGTCGGTTTATGACGCGAAGGTTTTATCGCGCTTTCCGTGGGACTATCCGTTTTTCCGAGATAAAAAATACCGCAAAACCTTGCTCAAGATTCACTCTATCTATTGATGAATACCGCATGAAAATCTGTGCAGTAGTTTTTGAGCGAAGCCTTTATTGCGCATCCCGTGGGATCTGACAATTTTTCCGGAATAAAAAGAAGCCTATTATTTAATCCGGAATTTTATCTTTACGTCTGCAAAATTTCAAAGCAATCGGCTTAGTAGTTACGGCGTGAAAGCGGAACAAACAAACAAACTCATTTTCCGATTCATAATATTAGTAAGGATTTAAAAATATACTTAATAGATCTCATTCAAAATAATTTTCTGTGGAAGTTTGCATGGAAATGTACATAATATTTTTTTTTGTTTTATCATTCTCTTATTTCAGAAGTTGCTTGGAGGGAGGGAGGGGGGGATATTTTATTTTTATTTTTGTATGAAAATATTAATGCGGTTCACAGAATACTTATCTCGTTTCAACAGTATAGTTCTTATAGTTTGGAAAAAAGGGGCTGTAACCTACGAATAGACAGACACGACGAAACCATTAAGGTTCTATTTTTTGCTATTTAGCCATAGGCACTGGATGAAGGCACTAAATGCATGTAGCTCACGATCGATCGACGTGGAAATTCTTACAGGATTATGTAATAGGTCCTTTGTCAATCAAAGGGCAAAACTTCTACACTCCACAGTCTACCGAAACCATACAGAAGCCCCAAGAGATTTCTGGCATCCTGCAAAGGTCTGGGATGGTTTGAGTAAGAGAGAAAATGACCAGCATAAGGTCCTTCTGAAATCCGTGTTACTGTACGGGTGTGAGACGTGGAAGGTCACAAAGGACATCTCGCACAAACTCCAAGTTTTCGCCAACCGATGTCTTCGCAACATCCTGGGTATTTACTGGCCAGAAAAAAATCCCAACCAGTAGCTATGGGAACGTTGTGATGAAGTCCAGATCGACCAGCAGATCAAACGCCGTAAATGGAGTTGGATAGGCCGCACTCTCCGAAGGGATCCAAACCACATACCGAGGCAAGCCCTAGACAGGAATCCCCAAGGAAAGCGTAAATGTGGTCGTCCAAAACAGACCTGGCGGCGGACTGTCATTGGCGAAGCGAAAGCCATTGGAAAAACCTGGAGCGAAATCAAGTGCGAAGCTCAAGACCGTGCGGGATGGAGACTCACTGTGGACGCCCTCTGCCCCAGCTAGGGGACAAAGGACCTTAATGAATAAGGTCCTTTAAGGCCCACCGCAGTGATAATATATGAAAATGAAACCTGACCACTTAGTGCTTTACCACTAATGGGTTTACTTATAATGAAACTTAGCGCAATAATGAAATCCATAAAAGAACCAGGGCCACAGGAACAGCCCAAAGAATAGAGAGAGAAAAAAGTTTTAGGGCCCATTTGCACAGCACACGAGCAAATCATTTGAGAAGGATCTCTACCAGACAACTGTTGCAACGGAATATTTCTGATAAATTGGCTGTGTGCTTTTAATAACAAACGTATACATGACCATATTATCATAATATATAGTTATATACATGTATATATGTAAATAAAATTAGTTATATTGAAAAAAAAATCAGTAGTAGATATATTTTACAAAAATAAATATATAACAAATTTTTAATAGAATTGACATATTCTATTCTCACAAGCAATTAATATATTTAAAAAAATATATTAATTAATGCGTTATTGGATTATTGGAATAAACTAAAAAAACTCTTCAAACATAACAGTAGAACACTAATTCTGACATCACCCGACTCCATTAGTCCGACACGCATCAATATTCGTTCGACTCAATACCTCCACCGGATCGTTGCGGGTAGTAAAACCCAAATTAATATTGCATCGTCAATCGGTAACGGATACAGAAGATGATCACCTAACACGCGACCGATACCAGCTCTATAATGTCTATTTTGTGAGATATGTAACTGAGGAATCGCTCGCAATATTTTCATATTGAATGCACGATAGAACGACCAGTAATAAATCAAAATAATATTCATTTAACATAGGCTTTAACAGGCGCTTATTGCCGTCAAACAAATATGACATTTAAGTACAGGACATAAAGAGCTACATTAACAAGTTCAAGGAAAAAGAAAATTTTCTCTACACCTACGGAAATTGGCAGTGCGTCCTCGAGAAGAACAGGGAAGAAACTCTAAAGGTCTATTTTACTCTTCTTTCCAAAACCATATAATAATACAATCACGTTTATGCGCATGAACACCCCAGATAGAGCACCCCAGAGAGCTCCCTCTACTTCCTCCACCCGGTGTTTACGCGATGGGTTACATCTGCGTCTATAGACCCATCATTACAAGACTGACTGTCGAATGTAACCATGACTGAACCAAGGTAATTGAAGTGATCGGCTTCTTTGAGTGGAGTGCCTTGCAGGTGAACAGTGTTGCTCCTGTTTGTGCCACTGAAACTGCAGTGCATATGCTCGGTCTTTTCTCTACTAACTCGCAGTCCGGCTCTTTCGAGTCAGGAATGTCTGATTTGGTTTCTGCGTCAATTGCTGCGAAAACCTGTTCTACTTGCTTTGCTATAATTTATAGAGAGATTTTTAATTTGTGAGACCGAGTTAATAGTTAAAATATGTTTCATGCGACTTACTAAAATATCTATATTTTGAAAATTATTACTATAATAACTAAAAACAGGAATATCGGAAAATAGTCAAATGTGGTAATTGATTTTTTTGCTGTTAGTGGTAGGAGACGGGCGAATGGTCCAACAAAAATACATGACAATATGTGTGACTATATTTAATGTATTAATTAATACTTAAGTACTATTTATTATAGACATAATCTTCCTTGTTCTTCCTATAACCTTTCATAAAGATTCCAGGATTAATGAGACGTGAGAATGACATTTAAAAAAACAAATCGTTCTCGAACGTGCGACCGATTCATAATCCTGCACCAAAATAGATTCTACGCAGACGGTAGTGTCAATTTATCACGGACCACAGAATCATAATTAGGCCGCTGACGCGCAAGAGTCGCCAACAGCGCAAGTAGATATATTATGGCTGAATTCAGGTAATATATGTTGCTTTCTTTTTAATTTATTTCAACAATACTATCCAACGAAGTGTGGTTTTGACATAAGCGATAGAATACAAAGTGCATAAAAAAAAACGTTCCTAAACATACTACCTATCTACACGAGTATTGTAAAGAGGAAAGATTTGTATTTTTGTATGTAACGAATAAACTAAAAAAGTACTGGACCGATTTTAATAATTCTTTTTTCCTTAGAAAGCTACATTATCACTGAGAGGCTATATTTAGTACTAGATAACTATAGAAATATATAAACAATGCAAATCGTCCGCGGGTGAAACCGCGGGAATGGTTAATCAATCATAGTTCTTACGATATTAAGGAATATTTAAATTATAAAAAATAAAGTATAATTATATATTAATTTAATTTAATTTGTATAATGAATTCAATGAATTGTGTATAATCTATACTAATATTAAAGAAGTAAAGTTTGTGTGTTTGTATATTTGTTAAATTGTAAGGGGTAATCTCGGAATATACTGAACCTATTTTAAAAATTCTTTCACCAATAGAAAGCCAGATTATTGCTGAGTGTCATAGGTTATATAAAAAACCGAAAAATAAACAGGTTTTTACGTGGTAGTTCGTTTTGCAAAGTGAATCGGAGAAAACACTGTCGAATGAAAGCGTTTCTTATGAACGCTGCCTTAACTATGAAAGATATATTTTTGAGTTCTAGAGAAAAGATGTGGAGCTTAAAAATGCCTACAAGAAAGTCGACGATAGCATATGTCAAACTTTTATATTTAAGTTACCAAAAGTAGGATTTTAATATTAGTATAGATAATTTAATTTTTGATATTAATAAAATAATTTAAATCATTAGGTCATATTTATTATATTACCAAAAATTATGAATCTTTATGAAAATAAGTAAACTCATCGTCTTAAGTGTGAAGGCTAAGCAGCGGACGGCGCGCGATTTCTTCATATTGTTTTTTTCGGGTTTAATTCGGTTCGTGTTCGTGCTCGCTTCGGGGATTATTAATATTAGACCTAACGAAATGGGCACGGGTCAGCTAGTTGAATTTAATTGTATAATAATAAGTGATTTGGACAATTTTATAATAATAATCATTGTATTTATTAATTATAATGACATATTCATAGGAAACCGTAATTACCCATTGTGTCGATGTCGCACGCCTGCTCACGGTTGAAAACTGTAACTTAAATAAATCTAATCTAATCTTACTTTGGGCTAGGCTAATTAGTATAGCTATTGGTAAATGTAAGAAGTATTTATTTACTAGCTGACCCGTGCCCACTTCGTTGGGCAAAATATTAATAATCCCCGAAGCGAGCACCCGAAGCCAACGCGCGCCGTCCGCTGCCCGTTTTTTCTCCGATTCACTTTGCAAAACGGACTACCACGTAAAAGCCTTTTTATTTTTCGGTTTTTTATTTAACCTATGACACTCAGCAATAATGTGTCTTTCTATTGGTGAAATAATTTTTAAAATCGGTTCAGTAGCTCCCGAGTTTACCCCTTACAATTTAACAAATATACAAACACACAAACTTTACTTCTTTATAATATTAGTATAGATTTACTTCTTATTCAGTTTGTCAACGAACCTAAGTCTGTTTGAACTTAATTCTATTAATTAATGAATAATAATTGATCGCCGCTTCTATTATTATAATAAGCAGCACATAAGCTCATGTTTATTACTAGCTCGAACTCTTCATATATTTTTACATTACTGTACAATTACCATCTTACTGATTCTGTTCGCCAGTTCGTCGGCCGGCCGCTGCCCGGGGCCGACCTTCACCCGGGCGTCCCAAGGTCTTGGATCCACGCCGAAGGAACTTCCTGGAACGCACTCATTAATCTGGCCTGGTGACGCTAGTCAGTTGTGTAATTAGGCAAGGTGCGTGACCGCGCTGGACACTTCATCTGAATTTTAATTTCTACATGTTAGGTATCATGTGATATTCGGTGATTACTTTCGCTAGTAATATTAAAACAAATGCTGTTAAGCTTGCTTCAGATGTAAATAAATAAAGTGTCTCCAGAAATGTCAATTATGAATCAACTAGCGACCCGCCCCGGCTTCGCACGGGTCAGTGAAAAAATGGTTATGGTGGGTTATCCCTAAGAGATAGACATATACCATCGCGGACTTTTTTGTGGATTTTTGTAAGTTGTACAATACTGTAGTACATTATTTTGGTCTATTCGTAGGGTTCAGCCAGCGTTTGCAATATAAGCGCAAAAAAACGTGCTTATTTTACGACATCACATTAGAAACCTTTAAAATCTATCAGTGTTTCTCTACTATATTATGCATTTATTACATACAAACCTTCCTTAAGAATCACTCTATCTATTAAAAAAAACCGCGTCAAAATCCGTTGCGTAGTTTTAAAGATCTAAGCATACATACGGACATACAGCGAAAGCGACTTTGTTTTATACTATGTATTGATTATCCCAACTATGTTATAATGCGAAAGTAACTCTGTCTGTATGTCTGTTACGCTTTTCCTGCTAAACCTCGCAACCGATTTTGATGAAATTTGTGCACGACATTCTTTAGACCCTGAGACAGAAAATAGGCTACTTTTTATTTCGAAAAAAAAGGGACGAAGGGGTTGAAATAGAGGTTGAAAGTTTGTATGGGATTTCTTAACTTTAAAATATAAAACCATGAAACTTTATATTTAAGCACTTGATAAGAAATCATTAAACATTTGTTCTAGCATTTTTGAAATTTCGACCAGCTAAGGGGTGAAATAAGAGTTGAAAGTTAGTATGCTAGTTCGTCAAATATCACGTCATAAGAAACAAAAAATCGTTTGTTCTAGCATTTTGAGATTTTTACCAGTGTGGGGCTGAAATAGGGGTTTAGACATAAGGTACCAGGATTGACAAAAACTAATTTCACGCGGGCGAAGCCGCGGGCGGAAGCTAGTCTATCTATAATTATAAAAATGACAATTGAATAAGATGGCAAGTGTTATGACTATATTTTTTTATATTCGTAGCGATTGTTGCAATGGTTCCCCAACAGCCACACCACATTAATACATTTAATAAGTCATTATCATAAATGTACTCTTAGTATTGTTTACATCTAATTACTCGTAGTTAAGTATTTGTATTTATCTTCCACAACATCATGGAGACGCGACATTCCTACTAAAATTTAAAAGTGAAAGTTTAAATAAGTATGGATTTATGTTTGTTCCTATTTCAGGGGGCCGTTGGTTTAGTTGTGGTGTTGTTTTTTTGGAAGGTTTTGGCCTACTAACGCCACGCTGGCCAGACGGGTTGGTATAGGGTTTAGTTTCGAGTTTTCCTTCTCTAAGGCAGTGGTTCTTGGCACTGCTGAATTTTCCCTAAGTCACCTTCTACGACACCCACGGGACGTGATGGGGATAATCAGTCCAATACTTACATTTCAATCTGTTATATGATTCGAAATATTAACGAGTTGTGTAAATAAGCTTATAACCTCAATTAATAGCCAAAAGTCTTAGGCCAAATGGACATACGACACGATTTTATAAATAGACCAATCCTAACACCGTTCGGTGTTATACAACCAACAAAAGCAACAATTTTTACTGACGACCTGAAGAAGGTCGCTGGAGGGACTGGATGCGGAAGGCGGAGGACCGGGTGTTGTGGCGCAAATTGGAAGAGGCCTATGTCCAGCAGTTGGACTATGATTGGCTAAGTGATGATGATGACTATTTCAGGTAAAAACTACTGAATGGATTTCAATTAAACTTCACAATAATATAGTTTATACATCAGAATAACATATTAGCTGCAATTTATAAAAATATTGTGTGAAGATATAAGATTTGATCCATCGGCAATCGATTCGAATCCTGCGCAGACGAAATCGTTCAACTATAATTCTTTGGAGCTATGAGAGTGAATTTGCAGGCAGCATCTGCGCTGCCGGCGGCATCTGCGCCGCCAAACCCTCCATTATCCCTTAGTTCGGCAGCCTTCAGCATCGCCAAGACTAGGTTCCCTAATGATAAGGCCGGAGTCACTTTGACTTCCCACGCCTCTTCTAGCGCTTTGAGCCCCCTTTATGGGCCTGCCGCTGCATCGCCCCTCTCCTGAGGGGCGGTCGCCCTCACGATTTGCCTATATGGTTTCTAGACCTAGGCCAGGCTGAGTTAGTCGGTAGGTCACGTGGCTGGACCGTTCCGTCGCGTGGAGTCCGACATAACCTCCGTGACATTTGCCGTTGCGGGGGTATCCTGGGTACGTTTCGTACTCCTTGTGAGGATTCTCAGCCTTCCTCCCTGAGGAAAAAAAAGAGTGAATTTGACATAAATAACCAATTTATGTCATAATTCCTTTATTTAAATCTCTTCAATGTAATTAATTAAAGCAATGTTTCATTGGCAATATTTTAACGATTTCAATCTCTCTTATGTAAGTTAATGACATTTTGAGATAATCAATTAATTCTTCTTCGTCATCGAAACATAACAAATCATTAAAAACTATGAAAGACATAACTATTACTAAGGAAATTACATGTGAAAGTAGAATAGAGGCATCCATTTCAAAATTCATAACAATAAATAGCCCTCTATGTATATGTATAAACACGACAGTTGTATTCAGGACAATATTAAGACCGCCAAAATGGTATTCTGGAGTTTTTATTAAAAATTAACTTTGATCCGATTACAGACGTCTCTGCATTTGACATCTGTCTTCCCGGGACATTCTCAATTTCTTCTTTAATTTAAGTTGTTTATTATATTCGGGATCAAGCAGCTATCAATTTGAATTGAAACAGGTCTTTTGATATCTGGAGACTCGATCGAATTTCCTTTTCTAAGAGATACCCGTCAAGCATTAATCTGTATAATGGAATTATAACAATCTGGATTTGAAATTCTATATTATATTGTCTTCGACAATTTCGTTGCAAAATATTTGTAAATACTGATCTTTTCCCAAAAAAAAGTTCGAAATGTTGTTTGAAATACAGTTATTTTGTCGATCATTGTTCTTTTGAAGTAACAGGTGGCAACGGGGATACAAAATATGTGAAATTAGACGGTTTATTGTATCTATAACGTATATATATATAGTCCACCATTGCGTATAATTAGATACAAAAATACTTTTTTCTTTTTTCTTTATAGGATAGGGCAGCAAACGATCAAACGGATTACCTGATGGTAAGCGATAACCGTTGCCCATGGACAGCCGCAACACCAGAGGAGTCACAGATGCGTTGCCGGCCTTGTAAAAGGGAATAAGGAGGGGAAAGGAGGGGAGAAAAAACGCCGAGTGAGTGAGTGTACCGGAGGCCCAACCCCCCCTCACTCGGCGAAACACAGCGCAAGCGCTATTTTACGCCGGTTTTCTGTGAGGCCCAATTCGTGCAACACTTCAAACATATATATATATATATATATAGCAAAATAAAATATTAGCGTAAAGGTACGAAAAATGTCAGTACGTTGGGTAAGAAATAATGAAGAAAAATTGATTTATACAATTTTATGTGTTATGTACATATAATACGATTAAAATTCGTATAGTTGCAAACACAAATGTGCAGTCGATATTTATGTAGTTACTAGAAATATAATTAGAAACATGCTTTGACTAAATCCATCTTAACTGAACCTCGTACTTTTCAACTGAAAAGCAACACTATATAAAATTGTATAAATCAATTGTATTTATTTATATCTGAAGCAAGCTTAACAGCATTTGTTTTAATATTAGTAGCGAAAGTAATCATCGCATATCGCATGATCACGTAACACGTGGAAATTAAAATTCAAACGAAGTGTCCAGTGCGGTCACGCACCTTGCCTAATTACAATTACACAACAAATTATTCGAATTAATATTAAATTACAATAAGTTTATCAATTGTAATTTTAGTATTTGTGCAACTCAAAATTCTGATCTACAACGTACAAAACTGTGACAGCTTTTCAGAAATGTTTCATTATTTGGCACCTTTTTATTTTTGGCATGGTTTACGCCGTGGTCTCGATTGGCAATTTGGCAGTCAGCAACAGCGTTTGGCCTTGGTTACAATCACCTTGACCCTGCTGCATGACCTTGTGAAAAATCGTGCGAATCTTTACCTTTTAAAAACCTTTAGGGTTGATTTCGTACAATATTCTTGACATTTAACAAAGGGGGACTATATATTGTGTTTATTAATGCAATAAATCGCTAAAATAGTTATAAAATCCGTAAATATGTTACTGTGTATAGAAGAAATATTTTAAAATCAGTTGGTACATTCTTTTCTACATCATTTCCGTACTTACTTGAACGTTCTTCATAACTATATCACAGTAAATTTGTACGAATTTTTAGGGTACACGACTCTTTAGGTTCACGATAGTACGTTGTAGATCATAAATTTTATACAAATTCTAAAAATATTATTCAAAAACAGAACAGTAAGAGCATCGGTTAACATGAACTTAGTCGAAATATTATTTATTTTTCTATCAATTGTAAACACATATGTTCATTGTATGATAACGACATAATTTATTGTAAATGTTGTTATTACTTTTGATAAAGCTGATAAGTTACTTGCGCCCATTCTTCTTATCAGCTGAAAAATACGTCCTGAATAGGTAGGAAAAAAATTTGGACGATCAAAAGAGCTTTCTATAAAGTCGAATTTGAATAAAGTTAATTTTGATTTGATTTCATCTGACATTAAAACTTGTTATTAATATTCATGAATTTAAGTGATGATATAGGTCGTTTTTCAGTGAATTAAGAAAATTCTTAAAAAGGCCTAGGTATGGTGTGAAATTCCTTGTTATACATACGAATGCATCGAGCAAAGTAACTGCTGGAAGTATGGTTTTCCCTGGCTGTAATCGGTACGAAAGCATGGAAATTAAATAAAATTAAATAAACGTGGAGAGCACGAGAGTCTTATTATATAAATGAATCTGATTATATAAATAAAAATGAATAAAATTCTGATAATAGTGTTGGCGAGCTTTCTTCCTTCTCCTAATCTGTTCTCAATTTTATTTGGGGTCGGCCCAACATTTCTTACTCTTCCACTCTCCTCTATCACTCGCCATTTCGATACTCACTCTCTTCTTCAACATATCAACAATCACAGAGTCCATCCATCTTTCCTTCCGTCTTCCTCTCCCCCTTTTTTTTTCCTGAGGAAAATGCATTAAATTGCATACCCCGGCTGTGGCGAGCCGGCGGTTATGTGGGGCTCTCCTCCCCAGAAGGGGGAGGCCTACCCACTAAAAACCTCAGGGATGGCCTTCCTCAGGCATGTAGGGAGCCCCCGGGAACATCAAGCCACTTCCGGGAACCCCCAGCCTCCGCTCCCCTGCTAGAGGGGAGCCCTCCTCGGGGGAGGCTACTACCTCCCCCGGTCTCATCCACCGACGACGCCCCCCGGTCTCATCCACCGACGACGCCCCCCGGCCATGGAAGGGGCGTGGTCCATTCGGGTCGCCGTAGCAGTCGCAACTTCCTCGCGCCGCCGCGACCCGCGGCGGCGCCGCAGCTGTGCTTCCGAGCCCGGCGCCGCCTTCTTCGAGCGGGATCAGCCATCTCCGGACCCCGCTCGGCGGCCTCCTTCTGGAGCATCACTGCTTCACAGAAGGAGGCCACAGCCCTCCAACCTCCTTCGTCCGCCAGCATTGCCGCAATCAATGCCGGCGGAGACAGATCTCGCCCGATCTCTGCGACAAGACTCGGCGCTCGGAGGCCTACGAGGGCACTCCGCCAGCGTGTTAAGGCCGAGTTAAGGTCGGTCGGTCGGAAGGAGTGGTGGCAATGTGTCGATCCTCCCGTCCTATTCGACACAGATACTCACCGAAGCCGCCGTGCCCGGTGCGTATCTGAGTCAATCGGTAGGTGACCTCCTCCTTCCGTGGAGCCAACCTTCGAGGTGCGGAAGTACGGCACCGACGGCCCGTCTTCTCTCCCTAGTGCTGGCGAGCTGATATGATTATTTAAAAAAAAGATTATATCAAATTTTCTAAACTAAGGATTTTGTGTATTTCTTTTGAACATTTTCGATTCTGTCAATATGTTTTTTTATAATGAGTATTCCATAATACTGAGCGCAAGTCTAATATCGATCTTACAAAGCTAAAATAAACAATTTTCAAACCTTAAGATCTTCTGAATGGTTTGGTAACTGTATTAATAAAACCTAAGTTTCGGAAAGCTCTATTAATTATTGTATGAAGATTGTACAATAGTATAATTGACTATCAACAATATTCTGCATATTTTCCTCTACCCAATTCTTTCGTTTCTTATATTTTTTACTAGCAGTCCGCCCCGGCTTGGCACGGGCATTAAGCAAACATTTCAAAAGTTATAATTTTATACACACACACACTCACATACATTAATTGAAAATTTCATATAGCCTATATTCACTGGAGATAGTGTAGTTTCTCAACAGTGTAAGAATTATTCAAATCGGTCAAGTAGTTTCGGAGCCTATTCAACGCAAATAAACAAACGAAAAAGCAATTAAATCTTCCCCCTTAAATAGAAGTGAAGATTTATATTTGCTTTATTGGGTCTCTTCATTTATTTCAATTCATATCCTCGATAATCCTACTAGCGGTAAAGTTCTGTAATATTATTTTGATGCCGCCATATTTCCTTTAGGGTCATTGCACTCGTACGTAATATAGCTTAATCAATTTACGGCAAATTAGAGCGCAGTGTTTGTCGTAACTCCGGCACCAGTATGAATCATTTATATCATTAAGCGCCGCCATTTCTTAGTCGGACAAGCTCCGACATGTTCGAACTCAGTAATAATCTGAATATCTTACATCAAGTTCGTGAAACATTGGTTCAGGTGCTTTTGAGATTGTAATATGATTAAAATTATATTTATATATGTTTCTATATATTATATTATATTTGTATAGATCGTGATTATTTCACGTAGAAATGAATGAATGGATTATAATGAAACTTTACAATAATATGGCTTATATATAAGAATAACATATAGACTATAAATTATAAAGATATTTTGTGAATTGACCAAAAATAAAAATATACGATAAGTGTCCAGTGCAGACCAACCTCTAGTATTATATAACTTTAAATCATTGTATTGGAGGTAACAATTAAAATTGATTTAGACAAATAAATTAAAAATGTAAGTTTAAAAAAATATTTGAGGTATGTTTAAATTATAATGCAGCTTATATGATTCCAATAAATATTTATGTTAGAAATTAATTAATACTTATATAAATAGAGCTGACGTGATTGTTTGCTGCAAATATATTGAATAAGTAATCCCGTAACCATGCCGTGGAAGCGAAAACAGAAATAATAATAAATTATTATTTTATCGACATAAATTAAGCTATCTTAATTAATACTATTTATATAAATACAATATAGGCAACAAAAAATATCAGAATAGAATAATTGCTTCGTTATTATTGAGGCAACGTTGCATCACTCGAGGCGTGCATTCACTCCCACAAAGGAAGAAAATTGAAAATTATAGAGTTATTTTCTAGATTTATAAGCACGTTAAGCTTGGACCAGCACCTTATACTCAAGTTGTATTGATAAATAATTCCCATCGTACGTATTATAATAGAATTATTTATTAACACATATACAGTATACAGTTAGAGTTCTCAGTGGATCTAATATTGTCAACATGGACTATTTTGCCAAGCCAAATATGCCAAGCCAAGCCATAAATGTCAAATGCCAAGTATTCCTTTTTCAAATTGTGTATTTTACAGACAGAACGTTACAATTTTTGTCACAGAAACTCCAAAACCAAAATGGCACAGAATTCATCCATGATCGAACTCTGTTCCATTTTTCTAGGTATAAAATAGTTCTAGAAATAAAAAAATAATTAAAAAAATACCTTGAAATCGATTTATTAAAACGGATTAATATTGTCTTTGAGATGTTTTAAAACACAAAGTATTTTTCTCGAATTTAATGTGTTTGAGATAAGATATAAAAATGCCTCATCGAAAAGAAAATATTAACTTAATTTGTAATAATCTAATATTGCTGAAATAATAATTGTTATTAATAATCTATAAAAACTGTATGTTCAGTTGTGACATTATATGTAATTCTCGGCGTTATTTTGATGCCTAATTAAAATCAAAACTATTGTAATTTCCAGGACATCTAATTCATTAAATTTTACATTATAGCTTAAAGATCAGATTAAATATAAGTTACTCGAAATAATAATACTGCGCAGACGAATTCGCGGGTAGCAACTAGTTATGTATATAATAAGAGTATTCTTTTAACTGAGAAATATTGTAGAACCAACAGTACACCTGCACCTATTACTTTTGAAGATACATCGCCATGTTTGCGGCGCTGTCGAGGGTCGCTCAAAAACGCTCCATACTAAAACACTGCAATCGTGACGTCATAACTCAGTAAACTCACCTAATTTGTATGAGCGTATAAACAAATTTCAAAATAACTTTGTTATTTGTACGTTTATAGGTATACTTTCTATATAAAAAAAATATTACATTTAATGTGAGAATGCTACAAATGTGTTCGTTTCATTAGAATGACGTAAATAATAATTGCTCATTTTTTAGAAATCTAAAAACAATATAAATTAATAATTAAACTGAAATTTCTATATTGACATACTTTCATTAGATATAAATTGCTCAAATTAGATAATTATAGTATAAAAACGGCCACAATCAGTTGTAGTCGTCTACCCTATTATATTATTTATTTTACAATCAGTAATTATTTTGATTTGGAATTGTTGAGACCAAATATTATTAGTGTCGCTTATATCACGAGTCTTTACTTTAGACACGCTCCTTTATAAGGCGTGCGCGGGGTTATATGTAATTCCATTTAAGCGAAATTTAAGGAAAGTGTGCATGGAGTAAACCAACTGGGTTTAATCTCTACCTGCTACCACGAAAAATACAGCTAAAGACTATAGACCCAGTTAGATGCACAGATACTGTTATAATTCTATTTCATTCATTCATTCAATATTAATTTGACTAATGTATTGATTTAATGTTTAACCAGGCCAAAAATGGAAGAACAATAAATACATCTGACACCTGAGTTTAATGTACCCGTCAACACCGCCTTCCGCGAGCCTATCATTAGGTAACAGTCAATATCGGCAGAGGATACGTATCCGCGACATGTCCTAAGCGATCCCCCTAATCAACTCACGCAGGACCTTCAAAGACCTGCAAGCGGCGGCGTCTGAGCCGTCGCCTCCTTTCTCATCCCCTAATCGGCAGCCTTCTGCTTAGCCACGAGTAGGTTCTCTGTCAATATAGGCCGGTCCCACTTTGATGTACCGTGCCTCTTCTAGTGCTTATGCCCTCTCCATGGGGCAGCGCTATCCGTACCTCTCCTGAGGTGCGGTTCTCTATCACTTCAAGCCAGTAGGGTCATTAGGACCCTACTGGCTGGCTGAGTTTAGTCGGTAGGTCTGTTGGGTCGATCTCCGCCGGCATTGATTGCGGCAATACTGGCGGACGAGGGAGGTTGGAGGGCTGTGGCCTCCTTCTGTAAAGCAGTGATGCTCCAGAAGGAGGCCGCCGAGCGGGGTCGGGAGATGGCCGATCCCGCTCGAAGAAGGCGGCGCCGGCGCGGCGCGAGGAAGTCGCGACTGCTACGGCGACCTGGACCACGCCCCTTCCGTGGCCGGGGGGCGTCGTTGGTGGAGGAGACCAGGGGAGGTAGTGTAGCCTCCCCCGAGGAGGGCTCTCCTCTAAACAGGGGAGCGTAGGCTGGGTGATCCCGGAAGTAGCTTGATGTTCCCGGGGGCTCGCTACATGCCTGAGGAAGGCCATCCCTGAGGTTTTTAGTGGGTAGGCCTCCCCCTTCTGGGGAGGACAGCCCCACATAACCGCCGGCTCGCCGCAGCCGGGGTATGCAATTTAATGCATTTTCCTCAGGGGAACAACAAAAAAAAAAAGGTCCGTTGGGTCGAGCCGGGATAGGGATTCTCAGCCTCCTCTCCTAAGGAAAAAGAAAGTTTAATGTATAGATATGTTTGACAAAATATTATTATTACAATAAATATTAAAACGTGAAATATACTAGAAAAATATACCACAAAGTCAAGTAAACAACCGTTTATTTCCTCTCACTATTAAGATCAATGTCACGCAACATGACATAGAAACTGATAAAGTGAAGGTGTGTATTTGGCACAATGTCACGTAAAAAAACAGATCTCGAACAGGTGCCCAATTTTACAGTCCTCGTGGACTTCAAAGTGGCGACAATTATAGTAATTTGTCAACGAATTTTCAACAGTTCCAAGTAGCGTGTCTCGTTCGCAGAAGGCCACGTCAAACACTGGTAGACGCCATTGAGAGATGGTTTTCTAGAGAATTTTACATTTGTGCATCTACTCAGAAACGAGGGCTGGTTGACCGCTAGTGTCAGGATCAGGAAAGTCAACACATAATTGTAAAAAGATCTTTTATCATATTTATTTTTGTCCCGAATCGAACTGATTCTGGACAAAAATAAATATGATAAATTCGAGTCGCTCAGTTTTATCTCCTGTCTATTGCGACAGGGATATTCACCTAATGTAGTATCGGTTAGGTCAACCATGACATTGACAGAAAAAAGAAAACATACAATCAAACACCTTAATATATGTATGTTGCAGAAAGCAAAAGGTCAAGGCTCAGGTAAATATTTGCCTAATTTAGACGAATCACAGATTTTCAGCCATTACCTTTTTTGAGTGAATAGAATTTTACAAAATGCTGAAGTAGTTTTACAAAAGTAGCTCAGGAATTGCTAAATTATTATATAGGATCTCATCTATATATAAAATTAAAAGTATTTTTTTTTAATATATTTAAAAGTTTAATAAACTTTTACATATTATAAAAGTTTGTCGCGAGATTTACTTACTTATAGAATACTTTTAACGACAAGCTTTTATTATGTAAAAGTTTATTTTGTACATTTTAGCACATTTAATAAAAGCTTGTATTAAAATTTTTCTTTTTTACTTTTAATTTATTTTCTGACTAAAAAACCAAGCTTAGCAAACCCTTTCATTTGATACCCATATTGTAGAGGTGCATTAAAAATAATTGATCTGCCATCTTGGTAATGCCGCCATGTTAGATTTAGAATGACGTCACTCACATAATCATTAATTGTCATCCGACTTACACATGCAAAATGCATGCAAAATTTCAGCTCAATTGGAGACCGGGAAGTGGGTCAAATGAAGATTCCAAGATTTTCTTACATAGTTACAAGTGAAGCTAATATTTTATAAAAGCTTGTAATAAATAAAATTTGAGTGTCGTCTGTCTGTCTGTCTGTTTGTTCAAGCTAATCTCAGAAATGGTTGGAGCGATTTTGACGGAAGTTTTACTGGCAGATAGCTGATGTAATAAGGAGTAACTTAGCCTTTTATTTCAGAAAAATAAAGTAATAATATTATAAGCTTGAAAGGTTATAAGTATGGATGCATGTTTGTTACTCTTTTGCGTTAAAAGTACTATGTAATTGGATTTTTATAAAACTTTACAATAACATAGCTTATACTACAGAATAACACATAGGCTACAATTCATAAGGTAATATCTGAATTGTCCAAAATATCACTATAACACGCGGGCTTTATAAAGTACTAATTGGATTTTTCTGAAACTTTACAATAACATAGCTTATACATCAAAATAACACATAGGCTACAATTCTTAAGGTAATATCTGAATTGTCCAAAATATCACTATAACACGCGAGCTTTATAAAGTACTAATTGGATTTTTATGAAACTTTACAATAACATAGCTTATACATCAAAATAACACATAGGCTACAATTCTTAAGGTAATATCTGAATTGTCCAAAATATCACTACAACACGCGGGCTTTATAAAGTACTAATTGGATTTTTATGAAACTTTACAATAACATAGCTTGTTCATCAAAATAACACATAGGCTACAATTCATAAGGTAATATCTGAATTGTCCAAAATATCACTATAACACGCGGGCTTTATAAAGTACTAATTGGATTTTTATGAAACTTTACAATAACATAGCTTATACGTCAAAATAACACATAGGCTACAATTCATAAGGTAATATCTGAATTGTCCAAAATATCACTACAACACGCGGGCTACCAGCTAGTAATATATATGTGGTTCCCTCATGGGTGAACGTATGAGTTTATGGAAATCAAAGTCTTACTCACAGCTAACTAACTATTACATACAAAACATAGAAGGCGCAGAAGGAATATAAATGAATACAAGCACAACACTAATAATACTATTTTAAATAAGACAGAAGCAAGTTTTTATCTACTTGCAGAAAGAAAGTTAATATAAGCGTAACATGATTTCCAGGACCTTAAATAACGCAATGCATTATGTCATTTTTTATAATCATGAAAATTACACTTATTATTTACTAGCGACCCGCCCCGGCTTCGCACGGGTGCAGTGAAAAAATGGTTATGGTGGGTTATCCCTAAGAGATAGACATATACCATCGCGGACTTTTTTGTGGATTTTTGTAAGTTGTACAATACTGTAGTACATTATTTTGGTCTATCTCGTAGGGTTCAGCCAGCGTTTGCAATATAAGCGCAAAAAAACGTGCTTATTTACGACATCACATTAGAAACCTTTAAATTTATCAGTGTTTCTCTACTATATTATGCATTTATTATACATACAAACCTTCCTTAAGAATCACTCTATCTATTAAAAAAAACCGCGTCAAAATCCGTTGCGTAGTTTTAAAGATCTAAGCATACATACGGACATACAACGAAAGCGACTTTGTTTTATACTATGTATTGATTTGTAGGTTTATAGGAGTGAGTAGAAAGAAAACACATACACACATTAAATACTTTGCATCCCTTAGCGTTATTGTGTGCTTTAAGTAAACAATAATCCTATTATTAATAAATGCTTTATAAAACTGTTTTAGTTGCCAAAGAAGGATAGCATATTTCAAATAAAATACATTTAAAAAAAATATGTACGCTTACAACTTATTATTACAACAATAAGCTAAAAGATGAAATACTATTTTGAAAGTTCAATATAATATTTGTACAATCTCTGGAAATATTAAGTTCCCAGGCATATCCGTACTATTGATATCACAAAATCGCAAGTACGTAAAATTAAACTACCTATGTATGTATGTATGTATTACTACATACAACTGCCACTGCACTATATAACTTAAAATGAGGATTGATAATTCGCAAGCGTAGTCAATATAATTGTAATCTTAAACAAAAATAATACAGGCAATACTCACGCCGCTTTCCCACAGTGGTAGACAGAGATCACAATAGGTCCCCTATTTCATTCAAGTCTAACTCGTCCCCTATCAACTGGTCTATTCATATTTGCATTATTAACTTTTTTTTTTTTTTTTTTAGTTTATCTGGAATCAGTGTATACTATAAGCGGATTTTTTGAAAGAAGTATATCAGGTAAAGTGTGCCTTCCAGTGAAGACATCTACTTCATAGGTTTTCTTAGCTGGTGTGTAGTTGGAGTATGTCTTTTCTCTTTAATCTTTTGACATAACTCTGTTGAGTTAGTTTGGCTGCAAGTATATTTGGGTGATTTTGTAGCCTGGTTTAATATTTAATTGCACTCGCTTGAATTTCTAAATTATTATTAACTTTCGTGCATACTTTCCATGTGTCCGAACCATCTAAACCAGTTATTCCCAACGTGTCTATATCGACCCCTAAGGGGTCTATGGCAACCAGAAAGGGGTCAACGAAAAAAATTTGAGGGTCCATGAAATAAAAATGGGGGTCCACGATAATGGATCTCAACATAAAATGAAACTACCTTTTTACTTACATTAAACTATCTTCTAATAGAAGACTAATACATCTTATATATAAAAATGAATCGCAAAATGTTTTGGTAAGCGCATAACTCAACAATGCCTGGACCAATTTGGCTAATTTTGATCTTGAATTATTCGCAGAAGTCCAGAGATGGTTTGTACGTAGAGAAAATTTAAAAAAAATCTTGATAAAGTGTAAAATCAACATCTTTCTATACTCCCATATACAAACAATTTGTATTAATACTTAAAAGCCAATTTGAACCTTTGGCAAAACAATCGAAGACAAAAAAAGCGACGTTAGTTCTGTCAAACAAATTTTATGTCATCATATGTCATTTCAAGTAGGAACAAAAAACTGCCACTTTACAAATCTTTTTGACAGGACGAAGTCTGTCGGGTCCGCTAGTCTATACTAATATTATAAAGAAGTAAAGTTTGTGTGTTTGTATATTTGTTAAATTGTAAGGGGTAATCTCAGGATCTACTGAACCGATTTTAAAAATCCTTTCAGCAATAGAAGGCCACGTTATTGCTGAGTGTCATAGGTTATATAAAAAACCGAAAAATAAAAAGGTTTTTACGTGGTAGTCCGTTTTGCAAAGTGAATCGGAGAAAAAAACAGGCAGCGGACGGCGCGCGATGGCTTCGGGTTTAATTCGGATCGCGTTCGTGCTCGCTTCGGGGATTATTAATATTATGCCCAACGAAAGTGGGCACGGGTCAGCTAGTTATTATTAAAACTACCTATGAAGTAAAAGTTTGGGAAACTCAGATCAAAACATTCCCTTCTCGATGTGTCTCACAACACTTTTTATTTCTTTTTCATTTCACAAAGTAATGTCACGTAATTAAGTGAAATATAAAATGGATTTCTATAATTTCGACAATATACTAAATATATGTATAACAATTTGATACTCGCTCATGATCTACTCGCCTCATATTGAACTTTGTTTGTAAATGTCAAAAGTTCAATCCCATTCAAATGAACAGTGAAAGATGTCTGTATAAAATGTTCTATTATGCTACAAAGTTTGACACACATATTAGATTCTTCCATTATTTATGTTGTACCATGTATCTCGCATAATAACAGATGTTGCTGTCTCCGGCAGACAAGAGATTGTTTGGATAAAAAATAGCTTTTCCAATGAATCTCAATTTGTGTCTTTTGGGGGCTGCCTATCGTGCCAGATTGCCGTGCCGTGGCTAATGCCAAAACAATGGCCGATGATTGAATTCGTTACGCGATTTTTTGTAACGTTGAGCAAGAAATGGTTATTTTGAGCGATGAACTCTTTGAAATGTATCAAAGTGACGGCCTATTGCGTTTGTGTTGGGTAAACGTTTTGTAAGAGCTGTACGAAGCCATAGGTCTTCGTATTTTTGCTATAACTACATAGTATAAATAACGTCGCTTTCTATGCCCCTATTTCTGTATGTAAAAAATGCAAAAGGATTGTTAAGAACAAAACGGCAGTCATGGAATAAAATGGTACATATATATTTTAATTTAATGTCAATGAACTTTACTATATAGTAAAAAACAAAGCCGCTTTCTCTGTCCCTATCCTATCCTATATCCCTATGTATGCTTAAATCTTTAAAACTATGCAACGGATTTTGATGCGATAATTTGTTTAATAATAGAGTGATTGAAGAGGAAGGCTTATTTCTATCAAATCAATCAAATCAATCAAATCAAAATAATCTTTATTCAACATAGACCTTTACAGGCACTTATTGACGTCAACAGACAAAACAAAAAAAACAAAGCTTAAAAAAAAAAACAAAAACCTTGTCCGTACGTACGAATAAGGAAAAAGAAAGAGAGCCTTCTCGAGAAGAACAGGCAAGAAACTCTGAAGGTCTATTTTTTATCTCCTCTTTTCAATGTTAATAATTAAATAATATAATTTAAAATACAATATAGTATAAGATACAATCATACCTAATACGATTACAGTCGTATGTATGTTTACATACACATATAAAAATAATACAATATTATAAATAATGTTGTTACCAAACATGGCTCTATGAATAGTGTCCCTATTCCCAAATGCTGTGATCATTTAGATAGTCACTTACTTTATAATAACCTTTACTCATGAGTGTATTTTTGATATGGATTTTAAATGTATATAAAGGCAAATCAATGACACTTTGCGGAAATTTGTTAAACATAGATATACATTTCCCCAAGAACGAACAGCTAGTTTTATGGAGTCTGAACATTGGAACGGCAAGTTTATTTTTGTTTCTAGTATTCACATATTCTATAATAACATCGATTAAATAGTGGAACAATATTGTTATTTTTGAGGTTTCTAATGTGATGTCGTAAATAATTACATTTTTCCCGTTTCATTGCAAACGATTATAAGCAACGTACACAGTTTTTCTGTAGTGTACTTATAGCATTGCACCCATGCGAAGCCGAGGCGGATCGCTAGTTTAAAATAATGCGATAAGGCGATAATGCTATTACGTCAAGTTTCACAGTAATACTTTTTTTTACTATTAAGATAGCGAAAAAATATGTAAGCCACCTGACAATTAGTGATATAAATACGACGATCTTCATAGTCAAGTACAACGTTTTTATGTGTCGCCATCTCTGAAGTCCCAGGTTCGAATCCCGGTGGGGGCAGATGTTTGCGTTATGAATGCGAGCATTTGTACCTAGTCATGGTTGTTTAAATATGTATTTCTATCAAACATATTTATATATGTATGTATATCCGTTACCCTAGATCCCATAACAAAAGCCTTATAGAGCTTATTTAGCGCTAGGCAAATTGGTGTAAAAGTAAGAAATATATATTTATTTCTTATTATTATGAATGACTAGCTTCCGCCCGCGGCTTCGCCCGCGTGAAATTAGTTTTTGTCAACTATGAGACCTACGTACCAAGATTCATTATCTTATCTTCAATTCAACCCCTATTTCAGCCCTACACTGGTAAAATTTACAAAATGCTAGAACAAACGATATTTGGTTATGACATGATATTTGACGAAGTTGCATACTAACTTTCAACCCTTCTTTCAGCCCCTAGCTGATCGAAATTTCAAAAATGCTAGAACAAATGTTTAATGATTTCTTATCAAGTGCTTAAATATAAAGTTTCATGGTTTTATCAATTAAAATTAAGAAATCCCATACAAACTTTCAACCTCTATCTCAAACCCTTCATCCCTGTTTTTCGAAATAAAAAGTAGCCTATGTTCTGTCTCAGGGTCTAAAGATTGTCTGTACCAAATTTCATCAAAATCGGTTGCGAGGTTTAAAAGCGCAACAGACAGACAGACAGAGTTACTTTCGCATTTATAATATTAGTTGGGATTGTAACACTAGTCCAACGTTTTGTCTCCCACGATTTTTTTTATTTTGTCGAGTGGTTATTATACCGGTTTCTAGGTGTCGTCATCTCTAAGTTCCCGGGTTCGAGTCCCGGTAGGGGTAGATATTTGTGTTATGAATGCGAGCATTTGTACCTTAGACGTGGTTGTTATTATATTTCTATCAAAAATATTTATATGTATGTCTATCCGTTACCCTAGATCCCAGAACACAAGCCTTATAGAGCTTACTTTGAGAAATACTTATTTATTTATTTGAATCCTAACACACACTAAGAGGAAGCCTGAAAGTAGCGCCAGTAGTAGAAAAAGTGAGAGGAAGTAGATTAGCATGGTTTGGACATGTGATGCGGAGGGATGAAAGTCATGTCACAAAGCGAATGTTGAATATGAAAGTGGAGGGATACACGGGCAGAGGAAGGCCGAATAAAAGATGGATCGATTGTGTGAAGAATGATAAGAATGAAAGGGGTAAGCATGGAAATGACGGCTGATAGAGAGGAATGGAAGGAAAAGATCTACTGCGCCGACCCCAGATAATGGGAAATGGGCGAGAGGATGATGATGAATCCTAACACACACATTAACTGAACAACTGAACAGTATATAGTTACATTAAAATATGTTTAATGAATTGTGTCTTAGTGTTACAGTTACTAGAGAAAAAAGGTGACACATGAAAATTGAACTAACGATTACACTGCAGAGTTTAATAGAGAGAGAAACGACACGGAAATTTTAAAAAGAATTCGTAACGCAAATTTTATCATTGTGACAATGATAAAAAATCATATTACAACTTAAAAAGCTTTACGATTTGCAGTTATTACGATTTTGAAAGATAATGAAGTCCAAACTCTTTTGTATCTACATACAATAGGGTAGGTAGACGACTACAACTGACTATGCCTATTTTTATTATATAACTAGCGACCCGCCCCGGCTTCGCACGGGTGCAGTGAAAAAATGGTTATGGTGGGTTATCCCTAAGAGATAGACATATACCATCGCGGACTTTTTTGTGGATTTTTGTAAGTTGTACAATACTGTAGTACATTATTTTGGTCTATCTCGTAGGGTTCAGCCAGCGTTTGCAATATAAGCGCAAAAAAACGTGCTTATTTACGACATCACATTAGAAACCTTTAAATTTATCAGTGTTTCTCTACTATATTATGCATTTATTATACATACAAACCTTCCTTAAGAATCACTCTATCTATTAAAAAAAACCGCGTCAAAATCCGTTGCGTAGTTTTAAAGATCTAAGCATACATACGGACATACAGCGAAAGCGACTTTGTTTTATACTATGTATTGATTGATGATTATCAAAGTTGAACAATTTCTATCTCATGAACGTATGCCAATATAGAAATTTCACTTTAATTTTGTATTAATATTGTTTTAAGATTTCTAAAAAATGTACAATTATATTTTACAGAATTCTAATGAAACGTATACATTTCTAACTCCCTCGCATTAAATGTAACATTATTTAATACATACATACACTCACGCCTTTTTCCCACGGGGGTAGGCAGAGATTACGTCCTTCCACTTGCTACGGTCCTTACATATCTCTTTCGCTTCATCTACTTTCATAACATTCCTCATACATGCTCGACGATTGCGGGTACTTCTGACCTGGCCTTTTTTGAGGACACTTTCGATTTGTTCGAAATATGTTCGCCTAGGTCTTCCTCGTCCCGTGTCTCCACTCACTCCAGCTTCATAAATCATTTTGGTCAGTCTACTTTCATCCATCCGTTCCACATGCCCAAACCACCCAAGCATCCCTTTCTCTATTCTTGTCACGATATCCTCTTTCAAACCACATTTCTTTCTAATCACTTCATTATACAATCTGTCACTCAGTTTTACTCCTACCATACTCCGCAAAGCTCTCATTTCTACTGCATTTATTCTGCTTTCATGTCGTTTCTCCCATACCCAACATTCACTTCCGTACATTAATGTTGGGACCAGCACGCCCTCATGCACTGCTAGTCGCGCTTTTTCTGAAATTTTCTGACTACTCAGAAACGTATGCATTATTTAATAAGAAAGAATATCTATAAACGTACAAATAACAAAGTTATTGGCAATTTTATTTATATGCTCATACAAATTAGGCAAGATTACTCAATTATGTCACGATTGCAGTGTACTTAGTATGGAGCGTTTTTGAGGTGCTTCAGCGCTGCAAACATGGCGCTGTATCATAAAAATAATACGCAGATACGTCGTTACTTCTGCAATATTTCTCATCACATAGAGCACTGTTATTATGTGGAAAAGAAAAAAAATCAACTACCGAATTCGTGCTTATTTCCGAGGCTGTTAAGGAAAAAGAATTGATTTTTTTTTAACATCGATCTACACTAGGATTTTATCTAGTATCGTGAATGCAGTCACAGAAATAGAAATCTCACATGAACAGACACGACAACCGGAACAAATTTTAGTAGGTCATACAAAATGTCCGTCCCGTGCGGCAATTGAACCCGTGACCCGTTGCGCAGAAGCCGATCACTCGACCGTCGCGTCGAACGTGTCGCCTGTATTGGTAATATCGCAAAGAATTAGGATAAGCTGAACTTCTATCTATATTTTACCTTTTTGAATGTAAACGTGCGATCGAACGGTCGGTGTATCCCAAAATGTATTTTGAGCCTCTGAAAATAATTCTTATTTTGCACTTCGCAAAAATAACACCCGAAGATCGAACCCGTGGTATTCGTATAGAAAACACATCGTATAGCATCGTATATACATACTCATTTGTTTGAGTTTGAAATCGTACGTGAACTTTACGATGTGGTAATAGAAGCTGATTTCGCGTGACGCCTGTAGCACAGGACGTTGCACTTGGCGAATGATACGGCGAGGTAATTATCAGCGTTTGTTTTAAATGGACGTAGTAACACAGAAAGGATTCAACCCACAGAAATAATAAAATGGCGGTTATTATATCAAACCAACTATAAAAACATATGAATTCAAAAAACAGATAGTCCTCAAAGAAAACAGCCATTATATTGTTAAAATAAAAAAATTGAAAGAAATTCCAAGCTGCAACATCAATGAACGATGAAATGCTAAATTTTAATGACAAACAAATATTATAATGCATTAATTCCACCGTTTTTTCTCCGATTCACTTTGCAAAACGGAGTACCACGTAAAACCTTTTTATTTGCCGATTTTTTATATAACCCTTGACACTCAGCAATAATGTGGCTTCCTATTGGTGATAGAATTTTTAAAATCGGTTCAGTAGATTCCGATATAACCCCTTACGATTTAAATAAATATACAAACACACAAACTTTACTTCTTTATAACATTAGTATAGAAGTATTTATGGGATATATTGAATTATAGAAATAATAAATTCGGTTGTCACTCTCCTATAAGTTCGATTTTGAGAAATTATATTTGAAAACAGTAATTTGAATATTCATATTTTTTCAGGTATATAAGGTATATAGTTTTCGAAAGATAATTCTGAATTTCTGTATTTCTAATAACTTTGTTATTATAGCTGTTATCTTAGATTTCTTTTAATTCGAGTGTTGTGCTTACTTGTAAATTAAAAATTAATATATTATTTACGTTTATGTATTTAGTTGGTAAGCTTAAATAAATAAATAAATTATTACAGATTAAAACTGTGACTGAATGCACTTACCTGTATACATCAATTTCTGTGCAGTCTGTAATCCCCGAACGTGTCCGTAAATTGTTCAATTCAAAAGAGCTTTTATAGTGTCACGGATAAAGATAAATTTTGATTACGGTTTCTGTACCAACAAGACTGGAATAAGGAAACTGTTGTAAATTAGCTCAGATCAGAACAACTAGGTCGAAGCGTATTAGTTGCAATTTTGAAGTCAATGTAGAATTGAATTACAACATGTTTTTGTGTAATGTCTTCAGACTTTAATCGCAATGTACTCTATACAAATGAGAATAAGTTTTTTTTGTAGTTTTTTTTACAAGAAGGTTCCGTCACCTTTCCACGCTACACAACATTTATCCTCATCACCTAGACGCTTGGCAGACCACCACAGTGCGTTCTTCCAGGAATTTTCTGCCACGCACTACAAATCTGTGGAATAAATTATCGCCTGCAGTATTTCCGAACCGATGCAATATCGAATCCTTCAAAAAAAGAGCATATCTCCATTTACAAGGCTGGCAACGCATCTGTCTCCTCTGGTGTTGCGGGTGTCCATGGGCAACGGTTATCGCTTACCGTCAGGTGATCTGTTTGCTCGTTTGCTGCCCTATCCTACAAAAAAGAACAAAAAAGGATGCTCACTTTTCTGTGGCACAAATCTAGTTCTTTTTCACTACACAAATTAGGTGAATCATGCTTGGCGGCGCCGTGCTCGGTAGCACAGCTGCGGCGCCGCCGCGGGTCGCCGGCGGGCGCGAGGAAGTCGCGACTGCTACGGCGACCCGGGATGGACCACGCCCCTTCCGTGGCCGGGGGGCGTCATCAGTGGAGGAGACCGGGGGAGGTAGTGTAGCCTCCCCCGAGGAGGGCTCCCCTCTAGGCAGGGAGCGGAGGCTGGGGGTTCCCGGAAGTGGCTAGATGTTCCCGGGGGCTCTCTACATGCCTGAGGAAGGCCATCCCTGAGGTTTTTAGTGGGTAGGCCTCCCCCTTCTGGGGAGGAGAGCCCCACATAACCGCCGGCTCGCCACAGCCGGGGTATGCAATTTAATGCATTTTCCTCAGGGGAAAGAAAAAAAAAGGTGAATCATGCTTTTAAAGAAAGTGACCAATGGAAGTGACTGCCTACTAATATTACAAACGCGAAAGTTTGTATGTATGGAATGATGTTTGTAACTCTTTCACGTAAAAACTACTGAATGGATTTTAATAAACTTTGCAATAATATAGCTTTTACGAGTACATCAGAACAACAAGTAGGCTACAATTTATAAAGATACTGTGTGAATTGTTTGATATATGACGATCAGTGTTCTCCGCAGACGAAGTCGCGGGCACTAGCTAGTAAATCAATTGTTATGTTTAAAATTCCAACTTTATTTAAGACTGAAATATTTTGGTAAATATTGTACGTGTCAGCTATTATATATTTGACTAGTGACCCGCCTCGGCGTCGCAAGGGTGCAATGAAAAAATAGTTATGGTGGGTTATCCTTAAGAGATAGACATATACCATCGCGGACTTTTTTGTTGAACTTTTTAAGGTGGACAATATTGTCCGACCTCGACTCGGCCCAGCACACGCTGGCGGAGTGCTCCGCGTGGGCCTCCGAGCACCGAGTCTTGGTCGCAGAGATCGGGCGAGATCTGTCTCCGCCGGCATTGATTGCGGCAATGCTGGCGGACGAGGGATGTTGGAGGGCTGTGGCCTCCTTCTGTTAAGCAGTGATGCTCCAGAAGGAGGCGGCGCCGGGCTCGGTAGCACAGCTGCGGCGCCGCCGCGGGTCGCCGGCGGGCGCGAGGAAGTCGCGCCCGTGGTTACGGCGACCCGGGATGGACCACGCCCCTTCCGTGGCCGGGAGGCGTCGTCGGTAGAGGAGATTGGGGGAGGTAGTGTAACCTCCCACGAGGAGGGCTCCCTTGTAGGCAGGGGAGCAGAGGCTGGGGGTTCCCGGAAGTCGCTTTGCGTTCCTGGGTGCTCCCTACATGCCTGAGGAAGGCCATCCCTAGGGTTTTTAGTGGGTAGACCTACCCCTTCTGGGGAGGAGAGCCCCACATAACCGCCGGCTCGCCACAGCCGGGGTATGCAATTTAATGCATTTTCCTCAGGGGAAAAAAAGGAAGGTGGACAGTATTGTAGTACATTATTTTGGTCTATCTCATAGGGTTCAGCCAGCGTTCTTGCAATATAAGCGCAAAATCTAGTACTAAATATAGCCTATGTTACTCAGTGATAATGTAGCTTTCTAATGAAAAAGTAATTATTAAAATCGGTCCAGTACTTTTTGTGTTTATTCGTTACATACAAAAATACAAATCTTTCTCTTTATAATACTTATTAGTGCAGATAAACTCATACGCTACTATTTACAAAGGTATGTCTGAATTGTCAACAATAATATATAGATATAGAAGTAGCAGACTTCAGTCAATCGATTATATGTTACTTAAAATTCGACTATTTTTCTCAACAAAAGTTGAGGATAGTTTTTCTATATATATTATACCTATTCTCAATATATAACTCAATATATATGTTCAGTGATGATTGGCGAGTCTATTTCCACTGTCCAGGATCTTCGGTGATAATATGTTTTTGCTGTAAATTCCGTTCAACGACAAATTTTATCCAGGGAATAACAAATCATGTAATCTTAATTCATGCATTAAGACATGAATTGGTAATTTTTGACTTGATTTTAATCAAATATGGTAGGTGCAGAGTTTCAGTCCTGCTTATAATTATTCTTCGGGTTGTGTCGGTGATCCTGGTTCTTCTGTGAATTTCTTCAATTACTCTGAGTAAACCACTCTCCATTGCCCTTTCGGTGACTGATTTTCGTTATAAGACCCGTTATATGTGGCCAGGTTTTGATACTATATGTTATAGATCAACAAGCAAGAATCAGGAAGCACTACGGAAGATGGGTCAGGAATATGTCACGTAACTTCCTGATGTGGTATTATGCTCAAATCTTTTTAAAGATCTTGCCTTTCATACATTGCTCGCATGACTGGTGACCGATGGGAAAAGTCTTCGAGTGGCAAACATATGCCAGATACCACAGCATTACCACAAGATGGATAGACGATTTGGTCAGGATCGTATGAAGAACCAGAGTGGAGATCCTTGGGGAGGCTAGCAGTGGGCTACTAGTTGAAATAATGAAGATGAAGATGATGAGTACCAATATTCGTTTCTCTATTGCTATCAAAGTTTAATTGTGCTATATAGTAAATGGATCTACATAACTCATAAGCCTAGACTAATATAATCTCATGGAAACACCACTTAAACTGGCTTGCAAATTACAAGTTGCAGATGTGTGACTATCGTAACCATGCAGATTTGTTTCCTGTTGCAAAATTTTCATAATAAATAAAAATTCGTTTAAATTTAAAGTTGATACTAATCCCTTACTAGTTCGCGCGAGCCCCATTCGTCTCGCAAATATTTACAGGGACGAACCAGCTGAGGTCAATTTTCCAATGTTTCACGTTTAGAACGACATAAAATTTAACGAAGCTCATTGAATATTACACCGTAACCGCATGAAAATACAATCTATTTCCTTGAAGCAGGAACATGTCGTTAAACTGACGACCTTACACGCGACCAAGCAGAAATATACTTTAGTGTTATGTAAATAAGGGTCATTACAAAATGCGCTTTCTCAATAGCCTTTTAGCGGCAGAACGTTGCAAAACTTGTCAGGTAACTTTTAAATTCTGGTCTGTATGTGTTGAGATTTAAGATTGGGTTTGCTGTGAACATTTCTAATTTAAGTGCACTGCACTTTGCCTGTTTCAGTGATGCACCTCAGGACATGCAGACTGATTTATGGTTATAATAAATATATAGTTGTTTAATGTTTCAGATTATCTATACGCTCTTAAGAGCGTTCATATGTTGATTTCATATGCAAATGTGTTTTCCACGTTTGTTTACATTTTGTATGTTCTTCTGTAGTTGTGGTAACGCTGAGCTCTGTTTTTTTTCTTTGTACGACGTTTAATTTATTTACAGATATATATCAGAACTATCTACAAATTACATTTCTATATTTAATAGCTATCATCGATTTGGTATTGAGAACTATATTTTTTGTGTAACTAATTCTATAAGTTTGTATTGAATATTGAAAGTTTTACTCTTTCACATAAAATCTATTAAATTGATTTTAATGAAACTTTAAAGAAATATAGCTCATACATTAAAATAACACATAGACTACAACTTATCAAGTTATTGTCTAAGTTATCCAAAATATAATGATAAGAATCAAGTAAGTAGGAAAAAATCTAAAATCTGACTCTCGCGTGCGCTACCAAAACCGCTAGAGTTACACATATGAAATGTATGATGGAAATGTTTATCTTAAATAGTTCTATATACACTCCGCCACAGTATATATCTATATCATATTTAAATTTCATACTGTTAGTTATTTTCTACGCCTCGTTAATATAAGTCGGGGCCACTAGCTAGTTTTTCTATAAGTAATCATTTACAGAAATTTCTACCTTGGTTATTTTTCCTCACAAATCATTTTTACGTCTTAAGAGCCAGGACTTGTTATGCTAACCAAATAGTTCGTTCAGAGAATTTAGTAGGGTTGCATTATATTGTGTTTTATATTTTTACTGTTAGCCTGTTAAGCGCACGTTATTAACGTTATCAAATTGAAACTTAAAATTAATTACTGGTTTATCTAGTTGGATTACTTGGACAAGCCACGTTTTGACATAGATTTAATTGTTTCTTTGAGTAAAACTATTGTTTGCTTTGTTTTGTTGTATGCTTCAGAGCGCATCCAACTGGCGAACCTAAATTTGTTACTATAATAAAATTTTCAGGCAATTGATCAATTTTGCCTGTCGTATAAATCTAGAAAAAAGTTACCACTTTAATTATCGTAATTAAAACTAGATAAATCCGTTACAATCAGATCTATTACATCAGAATTTAAATAATCTATAATGAAATTTTATTTAAATACTCTTCTTTTTTCTTCTACTCTGTTCCCAATTTTATTTGGGGTGGGCGCATGTCTTCTTCGCTTACTATTCTCGCACTCGCTATTTCGACACTCACTCCTTTCTTCAACTTATCATCATTGACACAGTCCATGTTCTTCGGTCTTTCTCTCCCTACACCCTCATACACTTTCAATACTCAATACTGTTTCCAACATTTTTAAAAGATGGTCAGACAATTTTGGACCCTGTTGTGCGCAACAATATGGTAGGTATGTTGCTACATAAACAACTAAAATAATTACAAAACAATTTATAGTCAATAAAATAACACACACACCTCCTCCTCCTCCTCCTTGCGTCGATACCCCAGTTACTGAGGGTCGTGATCTCTTTTGTTGACCACCTTGCTCATGATTATTGACCGCCACTGGTGTCGATCTGCGGCAGTGTGGAACGCGTTGTGGACAGTGGATTCCAGTGTGTGCGTATCTGGTCTGTACAACGTATAGGGCTTCTTCCTCTCGGTCTATTTCCTTCGACTTTGCCTGTGACTACAAGTTTCTCGAGGTTGTCATTTCCCTTCCTAGCAATGTCGCCGAAATACTCGAGTACCTTTCGCAGGCATGAGGTGGATAGCCTGGTTTGTACTTTGAGTTCCCTTAAGATGGATACGTTGGTACGGTGAGCTGTCCAAGGAATGCTTAACATTTTTCTCCAGCACCACATCTCGAAGGCGTCAATACGCTCTCGGTCAGCTTATATATATATATATATATATGTACATAGACCCACACATATACGTACACATACATATACATATATATGTGTGTAAATTGATTAATTGTGCTTACTATTAGGTACACAATAACAAAAATATTTTATTTTTCATTTCATATAAATTATATAATACAAAAATAATAATAAACGATACAGCTTTAATAAAATGAATTTGATTAAATAGATTTCAATAAATAGATTTTATGTCATAGAGAAGGAAGGGAGGGACTTTCATGCCCATAACATATCTAGCAACATGATCATTCTCTCTTCTTAATGCGTGACCATATCTACAGGGTGAAATTGAAATTAATCGACAAACTTTAAGGGGGGGTTCTAGTGCTAATAGACATCATATTTGTGAGGGCAAAAAACCAATCTAAGTTGTCAAAAAATAAACCACGATTTTTAGATACTACTACTCGAAACGGGTAAAGTATACATAAGAAAACGTAAACAATAAAAATTACATGTAAAAAGTATATAAGAAAAATATTACATTAATATTCGATAGACACTTTTGTTTACAAACGTACAGGTGTTTCATTCATAAGTCAGCACTAGGCATTTAGGTAGTTTGCGCGTACGGAGCGGCGTCAGCGCAACCCCACAAAGACGCTTGTGAAGAGACCGCTTCGAAACGAAACAAAGAAACATCAACTTAAAAACCAAAGTAATAAAGTTCTTACGCGCTACGAGACCGACCATTCGAACAGCCGGTATTCCCCGCGCGCATCCTGTCCGGTCGACCAATAGCAAAGCTGTAGGTACCATCGCGCGCAAAATGATAAGGTTGCTACAGTCGGGTCAATTTAATAGGCCACATTTGACATTTCATTAAAATTCCTCAACTAACCTTGTAATGGCGGACATAAAATATTCAATATTTTTTTAGTTTGGAAATGCACAAATGACCGTTGTTACAATGTTGCGTTCAATGAAGTCTATACGTAAGTGATGTCCCTCAAAAAATCGAATGAATGCAATGATTACTTGTGAAGGGATTATTCACCATGAATGTACGGAAGTGAAAGTTGGGTATGGGAGAAACGACATGAAAGCAGAATAAATGCAGTAGAAATGAGAGCTTTGCGGAGTATGGCAGGAGTAAAACTGAGTGACAGATTGATAATGAAGTGATTAGAAAGAAATGTGGTTTGAAAGAGGATATCGTGACGAGAATAGAGAAAGGGATGCTTGGGTGGTTTGGGCATGTGGAACGGATGGATGAAAGTAGACTGACCAAAATGATTTATGAAGCTGGAGTGAGTGGAGATACGGACGAGGAAGACCTAGGCGAACATATTTCGAACTAATCGAAAGTCTCCTCAAAAAAGGCCAGGTCAGAAGTACCCGCAATCGTCGAGCATGTATGAGGAATGTTATGAAAGTAGATGAAGTGAAAGAGATATGTAAGACCGTAGCAAGTGGAAAGACGTAATCTCTGCCTACCCCCATGGGAAAAAGGCGTGAGTGTATGTATGTAAAACATGTTGTTCTTTTGTTTTATAATAAAAAACAATAATAACTTCATAAACAGAAATAATTGATGTTAAAAAAATTTAAGGCAATTAAAATCGTAAAATATATTAATGCAGTACCTATAAAAAAGAGCGTATTCCCATTTAAAAGGTCGACAACACATCTGTTGTTGCGGGCAGCGATAATCACTTACCATCAAGTAATCCATTTGCTCGTTTGCCTATTACAGTTATTGTGGAAAAGTACTTTTTTTATAAGATAGGGATCTTATAAAAAAAGTACTTTTCCATAATAACTGTATTCGATTCACATATGTTTGAAGTAAATATCGATTTTTTCACCATAATCGGAGTGTTTAAGCAGGTCACCTCACTATGAACAAATGTCAAATGTGGCCTATTAAATTGACCCGACTGTAGTAATAATTGCCGTTATTGTATTTTCTTACATAATGTTTCATAACGATTCTAATTATTATTAAAACCTTCATTACAACGGTCAAAATGTCCTAGATAATTTTGTCGATTGATTTCCATTTCACCCTGTAGAAACTCTCTTTTCTCTCAATTTTTCAACAGTACGGACTACTTTCACTTCCCCTGATATATTCATTCCTGATTCTATCCACACATAAATAAATCTATTTGAATACTAATTTAACTAAATTAGCCTTGACTGTAGAAGTAGATCGTCAGACAAAACGAGTCACCAAATTGCCCTTCGGAGTGCAAAGGCCTGGATTACGACACGATCGTGGAAGCAGACGGATCGTAAACCACGTCTGTTTATTTTACTTGGCTATGGTTTACTTCAGCGCCTCGTTTCGAAATCACCTTGGATGCACCGCGTGTGCTTGCACAAATAATTGGCCGCTTTGTTGGGAATTTGGCGTCTGGACAGTTTGTTGAATTTGCTAGATCGTTCCGATCGTTGGCTTTGTTTTGTATCAGTGCTTCCAGATTTATTTGAGGGCATCGCTTACGACTCAAATGTTTTGGTCAATATTGTACACGTCAGCTATTAAAAAAATTAAAGAAAATAAAACCTTTTTAAAAACAAGCTTTTATTATTTGTTTATAAAATGAACTAAAAAGTTAAAAATAAATTATTAACACTAAAACTTTTCACCATACATAATTATTAAATCTCGTCCCCCTCTTTATCATAGTCCCCATTTATAAATAAAAGCGTGTTACATTTAATACAAACAACATTTTCCTCAAGCTATCACAATGTAACATGCTTTTATTTATAAATGGGGACTATGATAAAGAGGGGGGACGAGATTGAATAATTATGTATGGTGAAAAGTTTTAGTGTTAATAATTTATTTTTAACTTTTTAGTTCATTTTATAAACAAATAATAAAAGCTTGTTTTTAAAAAGGTTTTTTTTTCTTTAATTTTATTTTTAACTTTTTAGTACCTCTACAGGCTTGCTGAGAACAAGCCCTTTCATTTGATACCCATATTGTAGGAACGAATAAAAGAAAATTATTCGCCATTTTTGGTGTTCCGCCGTATTGGATTAAGAGTGACGTAACATTATTTTTTTCTAGTTATTCTTGGCAAACCCTTTTATTTGATACCCATATTGTAGGAGTGCATCAAAAATAATTGGTCCGCCATATTGGATACGCCGCCATGTTGCATTTAGAATGACGTCACACAGTTAATCATGCATTGTCATCCAAACTAAACGTGTGTACCAAATTTCAGCTCAATCGGAAACCGGGAAGTGGATCAAATTTAAGTTGCAAGATTTGATTACAGACAGACAACGGGACAGGTGAAACTAAATAAAAGCTTGTAATATATGATGACCTCCCGCTTATTAATAAGAATCGTATGATTAAAATGGTTGTCTCTACCAAATCTGTGTTAACGTCGTTTCATTCATTCATCCCTATTAATCCCTAATGTTATAAACGCGAAAATTTGTAAGTATGGATGTATGTTTGTTACTCTTTCATGTAAAATTTACTAAATGGTTTTTAATGAAACCTTACAATAATATATATAGTTTCATCAGAATATTGTGTAAATTGTCTAAAATATGATGATCAGTGTTCTGCGCAGACGAAGTCGCGTGCACCAGATAGTAAATCAATTGTTATGTTTAAAATTCAAAGTTTATTTAAGGATATCGTTTAGGATTGAAATCTTTTGCTTAATATTGTACGTGTCAGTTATTACATATTTGATAATTAATAAGCATATTTGATAAGCTCTCTATTATTATTAAGAATCATGTGAACGATTGGCTTTTATTACACGAGATCATATACGATCAATTGTTATGTTTACTATTCCTAATACATTTCAGGGCATCGCTTAACACTCATAATCCCATACTGTGGGTTTCGACAAATAGAAATTTTCTAGAAATAACTCTTTTAAGCAAGAATTATATAAAAAATATATCTGACTGTAATAATCCCATTGAATACTTAACGAAAGACTTTGTATTGTCAAATTTATGACCGAAGAATTCAATAAATTAAATTAGAAACGCCTAGAACATTTGATGGCTTCATACAAAAGCTTTGTCAATGGAAGATGTGTTCGTTTTTGGGGTCTTTGCCCTGACGTATATTTTGATTAATATTGTAAATTAACTGTCCCTTATTAATAATAATCATGTGAATAAAACTATTGTCTCTACCAAATCTGTAGTTATGTCCTTTCACTTCATTGAAATGTCATAAACCATTGTGATGTTTGCAGTTATAGCAAATTAAACACACATTTGCTGCAATAGTTCAAAATGTGCGATTCAATATGTAGCCTCTATTTTATAAGTACACTATAAAACATGGATTACCAAAACAAAAGAAACATAGGACATTGTCTCCAGCTCCCCAGAACGGCGATTGACCCATCGCCCTTCTATTGCAATAAACAAGTCCATTCCATCAATGGATATGTACGAATAAAAATAAATTTTACTGCAGACTTTCCTTGCCAAACGATTATCAATTGCTCAAAATAGCGCTCCGAACGCTCCGTGTCGTTGATATGTAAAGAGGCACATCTCACGAGTTCAGGGTCTGTGTAATTCTTTATAGCCGCAATTAAAGCCGAATTTACGATTTCCTTCTAACCAAGATTTGGCCAAAGTAAATCATATATTTGGCCATTGTAGCTTTATTACAATCAATGTCACTGTTTCTTCTTCTGATCTGTGCTTCAAAATGCCTATTATTAAAACGCGAAAGTTTGTAAGTATATGTACACAGATGTGTGTTACTCTGTCACGTAAAAACTACTAAATGGATTTTAATGAAACCTTACATTTATATTTCTTATGCATCAGAATAACATATAGGCTACATTTTATGGAGATATTGTGTGAATTGTCAAACATAATAAGTGTCAAGTAAGCAGGAGAAAATATACCATCTGCGAGGTATTCTCGCGTGCGCTACCAAAACCGCTAGTGCTACACATATGTAACGTTTGATGCAAATGTTTATATTAAATAATCCTACAAAAAGTCCGCCACAGTGTATATCTACATTATATTTAAATATATAAGTAAATATAATAACTGTCAAGTAAGAAGGAAAAATCTGCAATCTGCGAGGTATTCTCGCGTGCGCTACCAAAACCGCTAGTGCTACACATATGTAATGTTTGATGCAAATGTTTATCTTAAATAATCCTACAAAAAGTCCGCCACAGTATATATCTACATTATATTTAAATATATAAGTAAATATAATAACTGTCGAGTAAGAAGGAACAATCTGCCATCTGCGAGGTATTCTCGCGTGCGCTACCAAAACCGCTAGTGCTACACATGTGTAATGTTTGATGTAAATGTTTATCTTAAATAATCCTACAAAAAGTCCGCCACAGTATATATCTATATTATATTTAAATATATAAGTAAATATAATAACTGTCAAGTAAGAAGGAAAAATCTGCCATCTGCGAGGTATTCTAGCGTGCGCTACCAAAACCGCTAGAGTTACACATATGTAATGTTCGATGGAAATGTTTATCTTAAATAGCCCTATAAAAAGACCTGATATTGTAGCCTATGTTAAAATTTATTAAGATATATATTGTGTGAAGTGTTAAATAAGGGCACCAGCTTGTATCTCTTATAAATGATAGCTTATGTGGTTTACTGAAATTTTTTTACACGACAAAATTCTTTGAAAAGAAATGCTTCTCTATTTCTCAGAAAGTATCATCTGACGTATCCGTTTCAGTACAAGCTCAGCCAGGGCTGAATAGCTATGTGGCTGAAAAGGATAAATGGACCTCATGAAAGATGGGTGCGCAAGATAACAATTTTATAACATAAAATATTTTTCATTTCAGCTGCTTTTGCAAATCAGCTTGCGAACGTTTTGAAAAGTTCTAAAGAAAATATCACCACGCCTTATCTTTGCGTTTTCATATAAAAACTTGTAAATGAAAGAAAATTGCATTGCTGAGAGGAATCGTGGATAACGTTCTTGGGATTTTTAAACTTTTATATAACGTTTTTGGGAATGTTTCTTGGTGTTTAAATACCCTTTGTTTCTGTTACTTACTTTATACATAAGCTTCACTAGAGGTAATCTGAGACTCTGGAGAGTCGGTGGCGTCTCGGCACTAGTCGACCCTGCTATGTACCAATGTATTTTTTGAATTTCGTATGACGTATCTACGTTGAGGCTCTTCATACACCTGCGAAGAAATTCAAAGGTGTATTCAACCAATCTGGACTAGCTTGATTGACTTAGGGGCCGTCGATTAATGACGTGATCTTTTGTTTAGCAGTTTTGAACCCCCACTCCCCTATAGTGGTATGTGCTGAGATTTAAGACTAACTCCTCTACTATCTAACATAACGTGACTTTTTGTACCTACAATGAATCTTAAAATTTAAACTAAGGACCATGATTGGCATATTAATTAATATAGTTTTTTTTCCACAGGGGATGGTAGTGAATCTTCATAAGAGTGCTCTACTATTGTAGTCGCCTTAATAACCCCTTGGTGCTCGGACAACCTTACACCGGATACCACCCCCGCCCGGTCTACGGCGGGTGGTTATTTTGGACTCTAGCAGAAGGCTAGCCTACCAACTAAACACGAATTTGGTCTGCATACATCATCATCATCATCATCACAGCTCATATACGTCCCCACCGAGGAGCTCGAGCCTACCCTAACTACGTTAGGGCGATTAGGCCTTAGTCAACCACGCTGGCCCAGTGCCGTTGGTCTGTATACACCTACAAGCATTTGGTCGGGCAGAAGGCCTGGGACCTTATCAGTTTTGACCTAAAGCGGAATATAGTTTTATTAAATCTTCATATATAGGTAACTACAAAATAAACCAATATAAAAATTATGTGTCGAAAAAAATACACGTGCTACTTTACTAGAGCCTCTCTCCCCTTTTTTTATTTCTGTCAATATGATTGATGTTTTGTCAACAACGAAGTCTGTAGACGCCATGTTAAACAGTAAATAGTGAATGATGTCACGAAAAATTGTATTATGGTGCTCCTCTTTAGCTGATGTAGGAATGTCGATACTAGGTCGTAGAATCACAAAAAAATGTTCCATTTGCGTTTTCTTCCGGAAGACACACCATCAATATCACTTCAGCCTCCACACCGATCAGTCCTGCGCAGCTAGCAACCAGCGCCGTCCTGCGATCGTGACCAAATCATCTGCCTGTTGCCTGATCTTATGGGAGCCTATCGTGCTGCACCTGCCTGCCACTCGAAGACTTATCTGCTCCAGCAGCTGTCAGTCCTGCAAGCAATATGGCCTACGGCCGCTTAAGACTCGCAATTCTTGGGGCTAAATCAATAAACCGGGTTCTTCTGCGGCTTTAAATATTTTTCATATGGTCACACTGAGAAATCCATTGCCTTTGGGTGACTTTCAGCCTTTTTATAAGGTCCATTGGGAATGGTTAGGCTTCGGTTCTACATATACAACATAAGACACATACATCCTTAAATTCTGATTTGATTTCAGTAACAGCCGGTGTAAGCGAAACAATATTACTAATAAAAATATAACTATGTAACGCAAAATAAACAAACCAAATAATGACTAATCAAGATTATTTAACTCAATAAACATCATAACAATTTCCTGGTAAGCAATATTATTATTAATATTCGGTTACGCTTTGAAACCATTTTCCGTGCCGCTCGACTAACCGATTATTTCTCAGTATAATTAGTAGCGTTATAAAAAATCACAATGTATTTATCACTTCCACTAACTCGAAAACGGTTGAAGTGGTGGGACGAATTGTCGATGCTTTATCGATAACACCAACCTCAATATCGCGTAGCGACAAACGAAGCTTTTCGTCGCCGACCTTTTTGTGTAGTTCCGATAAAAAGTAACGCAAGAACTTAGCACACGATTATGATTTCTTCAAGCCCAACCACTCTGATGTCAAATTGATTTTATAGAGACATATCAATTTACCTTAAAATCGAGATTGGACGCGCTCGGCGCAGTTACGCTTGTAAAATTTTATTGTAACACTATTTAAGGAAAAATCTCGGTAATTGATTGTGCAAGTTCTCTTGGTTCAATTGGAAGAGTAAAGAATAATGTTTCGTTAGTTATAACAAAACTTCTTTCACATTTCTCAAGATCAGTAGGGCTTATTTATGTAATGGGTAGCAGACCGAAAATGCAGTTAACAAGTCTCCAGGGAAATGTTTAGCCGTGTGCAACTTAAGGTACCTTCAAATATATGTTAATATTGAAATAACAAATATTTTTTTAAATGATATTTTTTGTGTAATACAAATATATATACAGAGTGGAAAGTTTCAATGGGGCAGCCAAGGGAGGTACCTTAATCGTTGCAGCTACAAGAAATTATCCTTAGGAGACTATCCATAATTAAAAAAAAAATCATTCCCATCCACAGATTTTCAAAAAAATGTACGGTTAGCAAGAAAATTTGCATTTCTCCCAAAAACTTTTTTTGATGCTAATCGATCCTGTTTCGTATGCTGATCAAAAAGTTCTATAGGACCAACTGAGGTTTCAGTACTAGAAAAGTCACAAGTCAAAAAATACTTTTCTCATACAAATGCAGTCAATTCTTGGCTGCCCCATTGAAATTGTCCACTCTGTATATACAATTCATATACTCCACTTTGATAGTATTATCGATTAACTGTTTGAGAGTACATTTAAAAAAGCTAAAGAGGACAAGAAAGAAACATTTGTTTTCTAACAGACATATTCTAGTAAATTGTTATAATAATAACAAAAATAAAACAAAAGTAAACAAATTATATTCAACAAATACATATGATATCTGTGATTTTGTAAAAACAGGTGGTTAATTTAACATGATGCCAAGTACTTAATAAATATCTGACCCTGATTTTCATTTGGCACCTTATTTATTTTAACATTTCATATATTTTGAGTTTATATGTATATATTAATACATAGTATTATTAACTAAATATTTATTGATAAATTAAATGAGTACACCGATATTTTGATTTTAATTCTAAGTATTTTTTTTCTACATAATCTCTCTTACCGATAACTTTAAAGTATAATAACACCTCGTGAACGTCACTAGAACGCTGTACTGTACATCCGGAAGTCTGTCATTAGACAAGATTTTCGTACGTTTTGGTGAGCTGCCAACGCCACAACTATCTATTTACGTAGAGTTGACTCTAACAAACTGTTTGATCTTGATATTAGATTCAATAAATATATTACGAGCCGCCATTCGAAAAATATTTTTATGTGCGGTGTGGATTTAGTAGTAGCATATGTTGGTCCCTCACTTCCCGTTTATTACAACATGTTAATTTACAATAGAAGTTAATATTATATCTAGCTTATTATTACTTAAATCACGTGTCTTTATAAGACACGGTCCTTTTTAAGGCGTGCGGAGACACAGATCCAACTCATAGAGGTCATTTAAGCGAAATTTAATGAAAGTATGCGTGGAGTGTACCAACTGGGTCTAACCTCCATCTGCACCATAAAAATGCAGCGAAGGACTATAAACATTAAATGCACAAAAAGTATTTTCATTACTGGTCAAAAAGTGTGTGAACTATTTTTCGATTTTGGTGGTAATGAAAACCGGGTTATGGAAGAGATTCCGCTCACCTGACTTCTTAAAGTCTTCTCATTGATTTAAATATGGCAGGTGGTGACTCGCCGCGATTGGTGCGAAGAGAGCAACATTGGTGTGAACGGCTAAGGGCGTAGAGAAGTGTGTCTGCGACAGCGATCGCGACATCGTCGGCGTTTTATTATTGTTATTATTATACTGCAAGATATTACGGCCTAACGTGAAATCCGTGTTACTGTACGGGTGTGAGACGTGGAAGGTCACAAAGGACATCTCGCACAGACTCCAGGTTTTCGTCAACCGATGTCTTCGCAGTATCCTCTTTATTTACTGGCTAGAAAAAACTAGCAGCTATGGGAACGTTGTGATGAAGTCCGGATCGACCAACAGATCAAACGCCGTAAATGGAGCATAATAAAACCACATACCGAGGCAAGCACTAGACTGGAATCCCCAAGGAAAGCGTAAACGTGGTCGTCCAAAACAGACCTGGTGGCGGACTGTCATTGGCGAAGCGAAAGCCATTGGAAAAACTTGGAGCGAAATCAAATGCGAAGCTCAAGACCGTGCGGGATGGAGACTCATTGTGGATGCCTTAATGATGATGAATGAATGAATGATTAATATGTTGCTTAATATTACAAGTCTTTATAAGACACGGTCCTTTGTAAGAAGACTGAGAATCCTAATGGATGCCACCGCAATGATGGGCAACGGTGATTATGTCGGGCTCCCTTGACCAAGGCGGCTGTACCAGAATGATTGACAAAACTCAGTCTAAGAATTGGCCATCAGAGCCCTACGGCTTGAAGATGGGTTTGGGAGCATCCTTTGTAAGGCGTCAGCGAGTTCCAACGCGTAGAGGCCATTTAAGTAAATACTTATAATGAAAATGTATATGGACTGTGTTAACTGGGTCTAATCTCTATCTGTATAATGAGAAATTACACTAAAGATTATCCCCAGTTAGTTGTACAGGAACTTGTCATTACTAGTCAAAACGCTTATGGACTGTTACATCCATTTTGGCGGTAATGATTACCGGGCTATGGAAGAGATTCCAGGCACCTGCCTCCTCAAAGTGTCATAAATTATTTCAATATGGCAGGCACTAAATGGGCCCCCCAAAAGTAGACTAAGAGAGCAACATTGGTGTGACCGGGTAAGGGTGTAATGTAACGAAGATGTGGCTGCGGCTGTGATCCACTCCTCGAGCATCCGCTCTTGCGACTCAGCAACAAATCTATAATATCCAAATATATAAATATCAATCTAAAATTACTCTCTCTTGTAGAAAATTCGAAGCCGCGGGCAAAAAACTAGTATGCGTAGAAATAGAAAGATGGAAATTCAATTATAAATTCCTAGCACAATTTGGTATCGAATCTTTATTATTAAATATATACGTCTAGTTCTTTATTACAATGTAAAACAACAATTAAAACATTGTTCAATGAAATTGGTAGTGTTTAATATTAATAGCTAGTTCAATGAAAGACGAGGATTAAATTTACGTGTGAATTAACGAAAATAGCATGTAAATAGATTATTATTTAAGCCTAGCCAGCAATTAGCAAGTTACTGTGTGGGCGAGTGTTCCACTTATATCAGTAACATGTCAAGGTTAATTGTTAACTTATGAAGGATTTCTGCCAAGTGTTTATACAATTTTCGCTCGTGAGCGCAAATATTGTTTAACATAGGTACGGACTTCAACACGCCAAGCTTCACACGTGCACTTCGAAAACCGCTTCTATTACGATCGACATAAGAGTTGCCTCAATGTCAACATGTAAAATAAATAGGTAGATAATCGTTTCTCATTCACGGCTGCCAATCTTAACAGAGATTAGCCATCTGTGTGGGAGATATATTTTACAAGTGTCTACGCAAACGTCAGTACTTTCTGTACAGTCCGATAAGCTGGTTTGTAAGACACGACCTGAATGAGATCAGGTGCTGTATGAAGTCGAGGAGTTCAAGATGTTTCTAAATTTATTATATTATAGAATTAAGCTGCTGAATTTGAGCAATCGTTAACCAGTTGATTGCGCCACGAAATGCCATTTGCTACGGGCACGAATTTTCCAGTAGTCTCATTAACTTCACATATACCTTGTCGTGTCTTTGCAGGTATCTGTAAGATGCCTTAAAATGTTTTCGTTCATAGTAATCGTCATAGTTTACAAGTTCATAAGACCATCACATAAAGACGCTCCTGTGACGATATACATAAAGAAATTCTAGTGACAAATTCAAATCTACACTTTTATTAACTTCTTTTCCAATTATAGAGCAGAGGTAGATGAGTTAGAGAAAGAAGGAGTACTGAGTTATTACTGGCATTTGGTTTGTGTGTTAGATCAATTACATCTATTTGTAGCTTAAAGTAAATCACCTTTCCCAGGTTCTTCCTTCATTACCTCGCCAGCAGTGGCATTCACTGCGTTTCCGAGTTCATACAACCCGAACTTTTTTAAAGTGACAGTAAATAGGCGTCTTCTTTTCAGGTTTTCCTCACTATTTCATATCTTTTGCCACTGGGATGGAATTTATTCAAATTAAATAAATAAGAGAATGATATAAACTAGCACTTAGCCAGCATGTTTGGCGCAGACATGACGAAGCTTGTATCTGGTTCAAATGGTGATGACTTATAAAATCGAGAGTCAACGAGATTCCAACACTGACAGTGGTTAATCCACTTAAACGAGGGACTTCCACGATCTCTCGCAATCATAAAATGAAATTATCGCACTGTTTCTACCAATTGAATTATTACCGGCTACTTTGTGGTAGCAATAAACCCCTATTTACATTAAACGCAAAAATTTGTAAGTATGGATGAATGTTTGTTAGTCTTTCACGTATGAACTACTAAATGGATTTAAATAAATATTTACAGTAATATAGCTTACACATTAGAATAACACATAGGCTACAATTTATAAAAATACTAGCTTTTGCCCGCGACTTCGTTCGCGTGGACTTCAGGTTCGTCCCGTCTAGTCTAGTAATAAGTAAGAAATACGGTAACTAAGCACTGCAGAGCCCTAATCATAGGCCTATAGGTAGCTACTACAGTATGCTCCTATAAACAGACTCAACAGACAATTTGCAATGTAAGCGCAAAAAATGTGTTTTTTTTACGACCTCACATCCTCAAAAATTGTAGCCTATGTGTTATTCTGATGTAAAAGCTATATTGTGGTAAAGTTTCATTCAAATCCATTCAGTAGTTTTTACGTGAAAGAGTAACAAACATCCATACTTACAAACTTTCGCCTTTATAATAGTAGTAGCATTGTCTGAATCGTCCAAAATATCTACCAATTATTTAGCCATTCTAGCGTGCGTTGCCAAAACCGCTAGTATTACACATACATGTGTAATGTATGATGAAAATGTTTAGCTTAAATAGCCTTACAAAAAAGACCACCACAGTATAAATCTATATCTTTAATCCTGTGCAGACGAAGTCGCGGGCAACATCTAGTAAGATATAAAGGTGTTCAAGCAGTTTCTCGTATAAGACTAGGTAAAGACTTTCAGTGATGAATCTATATGTGGATTCAATACTGAAGATGGCACAAAATACTGGCTCGAATCTGATTTTGCAATTACTAGCTATAAGAGTCCCGTCAGTCAAAATGTTCTTTATTTTAGCGGTCTTCTTACTACTTACGAGAGATAATAGTAAACAAACGCCTACTGACTTAATAGCTCCATCTGTTGACGCATAGCCAAAACTAGTCATAGTGAAGATTCCTTCCGTAGTTACATTTCATTTAATTGTATTTTTATGATAGTCCATTTTTAATGGTTCTATATCTTTATCATTCCATTTCAAATGCTTAGTGATCGTTACAAACGAAATAATATAATAACATCAATTAGATAGGGAGACTTCACCATTGATTGGCATTCGTCCGTTGTATGGATTTGATAGTTTACGAATATTAATTAATTAACTAACTGTATCTGCGACTTCATTTGTTTTGAATTTTTATTTTAAGTGGTATGCGCATGGGCGTACTGGACAGTACTTGGACATTGCAACATTACTTTATTTTTCCAAAATAAAAGTAGCCTAAGTTACTCCTTATTACATCAGCTACCTGCCAATAACAGTCCCGTCAAAATCGGTCCAGCGATTTCAGAGAATAAATAAGAAGATAATGGCATTTCGTCAATCCTCCAATTCAAAATCGACTGTCGTTATATCGATGAAAAATCTAGGTGCGATTTAAAATTGAATGCAAATTTTGATCTCATATTTTAGTCTTCTAATTAGTAGACAAGTTGTAATTCACTTAATTATTTGCTGGTGTGTAATCCGACGTTATCACATCAATATACCTTCACCCTTCCAGGAGACGCAGGGCAGCTCGACACAAACTGCCCTGACGATGATGGTGATGATGATGGGGCATTTATTTGTCACATAAATTCCCCATTAGCGGGCGATGGAGGTCACTTCCCTATTCACTGAGAATGATCAACAATAAGCTACCTCTTGCTTCGATTCCCAGATGATAATGATGACCTCAGCAGCCGAATAGTACACCGGGTTCAAGATGTGCCCATCTCTAAAGTCGCGGATTTAAGTCCCGATGAAGGTAATTTTTTGTGTGCATAAATGCGATGCCTTTGCGCAGATTTGTGCCTTAGTTATGTTTGTTAATATATATTTCTATCAAAAATCCTAATTATATTATAAATAAAAAAAAATAGATAAGAAATTGTATGAGTATGGATGGATGTTTGTTATCCTTTCATGCAAAAACTATTCAATGGATTTTAATGAAATTTGATAACGGTAAAGTTTGAGACCCAAGATTTAACATAGGGTAGAATCAGATATATCAAATTATTCCACGATATATTCCACGGGGAGTTCTTTCCTATCGGAAAATTTGGTATAATGCGGGTTAAGCCGCAGGCGGAAATCTAGTATTTATGTATGTATTATATATGTAAGTCTATCCGTTACCCTAGATGCCATAACATAAGGGCTAATTGGTGGGGAAAAAACAAAATATCTAGAAATAAAGTATCAAAACAAAAAGAGCATTTTTGCGATAAATACAATTGGAAGTTGGAACAAACATCACTGCCAACTAGTATTTCTGTATGTATTATATATGTAAGTCTATCCGTTATCCTAGATGCCATAACATAAGGGCTAATTGGTGGGAAAAAAACAAAATATCTAGAAATAAATTATCAAAATAAAAAGAGCATTTTTGCGATAAATACAATTGGAAGTTGGAACAAACATCACTGCCAAATACTTGACTATGAGTCAGTAGGACCTTGACCAAATGAAGCGGGCGGCGGCCGTTGACCCACGCTGCGAAATAGCACGCGCGCACGCATCTATCGCCTGAATCGCAAGCAAATCCAGTTTTACAGCGAACGCGCACAACGAAGCTCACTGTCTTTACATTACAATTTTAATTGTTTCTGGCTCAATCAACTAATCGTTATAGTAATGGCCTTTTATTTAAAACAAGAGAAGAAAGCGCGTTTTTTGTTTTTAATATCAGCTTAATACATTTACGCCTGATATCCTATTATTAGCGAGAAGTGTAATAAACACAGTCTCCCACAATTTGTATCAAGTTATTAAGTCCCAGTTAGGGATTGCAATTGCTGGATCCAGCATACAGCAATCCAGCTGGATCCAGCGCCTTTTTAAACATGCTGGATCCAGCATACATCTTGATCCAGCGATGCGGATCCGCAAACGTATCAATTTCTATTGTTTAGTTTTGAGTTGCCGCCATTTTCGAATCGGTGCGGCAACGTTGCCGTTCTGTCCATAGCACGTGCCGCAGGAAAGGCAACGCCGACCAGTGTAGAGGCCGAAAGGGCATTCTCAGCAGCCGGCTACATATGCAGTTCTGTGCGAAGCAGGTTGGGAGATAAGACTATAGATAAAATTTGTTTTCTAAGGTCTTACTTTCAGAGAATTCAAAAAAAGAAGTAGGTAGTCTCTTATCGTCAGACTTTAAACTGCTTAATTATTAAGGATTAACGAGCGGAGAGAAGATTATTTCAAAGCTTTTTTAGTTTGATACAAAAATACTATTGAAAATTAAAATAGTGTTATTGTTACGGTCCTTTTTTAAAAGAATGTTAATTATGTTAATTTTAAAAGAATTTGTGAGACTGATTGCTACTGATTTGCCGTCCTATCATTAAACATAAGCGTAATTAATAACATAGTGCTTACTTAGAAACATTATCTTAAATGTTATATGAATATAAGGATATATGTTTGTTATTTAATTTTATGTTGATTATTTTGATCTCAAATTATTAAAAAACCAAAGCAAATTAATATAAGATATTACCAAATGAGTGGAAGATTTCAAAGATTATCGTAAGAAGTATAAATTAATTAAAAAGTCTTAAAAATGTCGTATTTTTATTTTCGTTCCACGTTTTGCTGGATCCGCGCTGGATCCAGCTGGATTCAGGTCAATCCAGCAAAAATTCCGCTGGATTGAAAACGCCGCTGGATTGCAATCCCTAGTCCCAGTGAAATAGGCGACCGACTTGTTTACCACTGTCCGGGCACTTCACGGATTCTGCGAAGTGCTCCGACAGTGGCCGATTAACGGAGCTTACCGCAATTATATATCAGATATATAACTCTCTTAGTCAGCTTTCCGATATTTGTGGATAAAATGGAGCACATGTGTTTTATCCGTCACCTATTACAGATTTATTTTTGTCAACAATTAGCGGACCCACTGAACTTTACTTCGTCCATTAGGCATTGACGTGAGCTGTCCTGAAAAACAGAACGGAATGAAATTCAAGTGTTATTTTTTAATTTATAATTCCAAATAGGTGATATATTTTAAGAAGTGTGTACCAGTAACTAAAGACCGACATTAATAAAGTTAAAGAAATGTATAAATTATAGAAACGTATATTTTTACAAAAAGTATGTTAAACATGAACATCGGGAGGTCTATTCCCTCGTTCTAGTTACTGAAGTGGATTTCATAATCTGTATAATTCTCCGGTGCTCCTGTGGCGACGGAAATTATGATGAGACGACATTCTATACACCTTCAAAGAAAACCAAACATGCGTTGGTCAAACCTTTCTCAACCTACGTTGTATAAATAGGTACACTTTTCAGTAGCTGAAGAAATTGTTGGTAATTTAATAGTATATTCTAGATTTATTTATTTATCCGCCATTAGTAAACATTAACATCGCCATAGGCTTGTCAATAGTTACAATATTATAATGAATATATTGTTAGAATTAAATTAGAAAAATTTGGTAAGAGCATACGTGCAGCCATTTTGAGTGTCATAAATTCATTCAATCACATAGGATTCTCCCCTAAAAACCGTTTCAATTTTTTATTGAAATGTTATCCAGTTCTTTAAGTACTTGTGGCAATTTATTATATGTTGCGATTTTATTATAAACTAGCTGCGCCCACGACTTCGACCGCGTAGAATCTTAATTTTAGGTAGCATTTTTAATGACTGAGAGTGTTAAAAACGTAAGAGTAGACAAATATAATCAGAAAGCTTTGAACTGCTAAGCTATCAGGAGTTACACGTGTTATTGTGAGTCAACCATAAAAGATAGACATATGCTGTCGTGGGATATGTTTTATATAATTTTAAGAAGAACATTTCCGTCATACATGATTACTTGAACGGAAGCTAAAAAAATGGAGTAACTTCTCCCGTTCTCCCAATTTTTCCCTTCAATGCTCTGCTCCTGTTGATTGTACCGTGATGTAAAGTACACTGTAACCAGCTAAGGAGTATGAAAAATAATTGCACCATATTTTGTTAAAATTCGTCTAGTACTTTTTGTTTCTATAACGGTTATACAGACAGACAGACAGATTGCATTTTTGGCATCAGTATTAATTCCTACTCACCCCCTAATAGTTTTTTTGGCACTCTATTGTAGCAGGTGTTATTTTGCGGAAGTCCATTGTATTACAAAGGATATTGTTTTTTGCTGATTCCGCGCAGTTGATGATGACTTGTCCAACAAGCAGACAAGGTCGACACGTGTTTCGTCTCTCAGCGAGACATCTTCAGGATCTGTTGCCCGCTCGTGAGTCACCGAGCAGGATTGCGCGGAATCAGCAAAAAACAATATCCTTTGTAAGTTATTTTGGCATCAGTATTAATTCCTAATCACCCCCTAATAGAAAGAAAATACATTAATTTTGGACCACACAACGGAATAGGTAACAACAATGACAAAAACAATCAATAGGTACTTAAGGAAATACCGATGCGTGATACCAAAATTGTGGCAAGCTCAGTGTAAGCAGCAAGCGTAGCCTGCTGCACTGGTATTCTGCTTGACAGCAGGCACGTGAAAACAATTCTTAATAAATAGGTAGGTACATACAAATAATTATAAATACGCGGTCTATGCCAGATATACTGTACCAATCGATATCGGCAGAGGATACGCAGGCCGCGGCATGTCCTTAGTGACCTCCCTAACCAACTCACGCAGGAACTTCTAGATCTGCAAGCGGTGGCGTCTGAGCCGTCGCCTCCCTTGTCACCCCCTAACCGGCAGCCTTCTGCTTAGCCACGTGTAGGTTCTCGTCAATACAGGCCGGTCCCACTTTGGTGAACCGTGCCTTCTTCTAGCGCTTATGCCCTCCCCATGGGGCAGTGCTAACCGTGCCTCTCCTGAGGTGCGGCTCTCATCAATAAAGCCAGTAGGGTCATTAAAACCAAAGGCTTAGGCTGAGTTTAGTCGGTAGATCTAGTAGGTCGAGCCGCCTCGATTCATCAGGAGTCCGACATAATCAACGCATCCCTGCTTGCCTGTTGCGTTGGTATGCATGACGGATTCTCAGCCTCCTCTCCTGAGGAAAAAAAAATAAAGATATATTGTATAATCTGTGTAATGGGATGACTCAAAGGACAAGTAGCCACAGCATGAAATAAAAAAAAAATAAAGAAAAAAAATCAAATGATTCTGTGATTGACATTTAGATCTGTGTCATAGAGAAAAAGTGTGTTTACATCGCATAAAATGAATAAATTGGTTTGTGTTTTACATTCATTAATTTGATCTGTGCATTAAATAATAGGACTGATACAATATTTATATTACTCTGAATGTTCAGAGTAATATAAATATTGTACCATATTTTTATGGTTTTGCATGTGCAAAACCATAAAAATATGGGACACAAGATTACATTACATTATACCTAAGATGGATGGATGACGTGATTATTAAACCTTGCTTAAGTATCACTATATCAAATTAAAAAACCGCAAAATATTTTACATAGATTTAAAGATCTAACCATACATAGGGACAGACTGACGGCGGAAGCGACTTTGTTTTATACTATATAGTGATAATACCGTCATTTTTATTTTATCGAAGTTTGCACATTAACTCACCGTTTGAGTCATCCTTGGATGTCCTGCTCGTTTTAAAGTCATATCTTTATGCCTTCTATGAACTCGGGGTATTTAAACTTGGCTACAAGCCAGTCCTTTAGGTGGACGGCCACGACCCTGTCTCTTCGTTTATAGTCGTGACCTTACATGGATTTCGTTAATAAGCATTGAATATTCAAGTTGTAATTCTACTAATATTTTGCCGAGAATGCCTGTTATTTCTTCACGAAATATTATTGAGTGGATTTTAATGAATACTTCGTTACTGAGAGATACATACACGTAATAGATAAAATCGCAATGAATACTTAAATTATTTCCAAGTATTAGAAACAATTTGGTAATTTAAATATACTTCGAGCAAGTTAAACGCTAATTAAAACTGTTGCTTAAATAAAACGCTTTCTATAGATCACTGATTCTCAAAGTGGTCTATTATATTGACCCCTAGGGGTCAATGACAATCTGCGAGGAGTCTACGTGAACGAAAAAAAAAATTGGGGGTCCATCAAATGTAAATGGGGTTCTACGATCTCAACTTCTACTATCTTCTAATATAAAACATATACATTATTTATAAATGTACTTATGGAGAAAAACGGTTTATTATTTAATTATGAGATTTATATTATATATGTTTATAAAATTTTCAAAGTAGCAGGATATAGGCATTCGATATATTAGTAGGGGGTCTACCCAAAAAAGAAAAACATAGCAAAAAAAAAAAGATTGGCAACCTCTGTTATATATCATACTCGTAATTATCTTATATATAAAAATCAATCGCAAAATGTGTTGGTAAGCTCATAACTCAACAACGCCTGGACCAATTTGGCCAATTCTTTTTTGTTAATGTTCGTTGAAGTTCAAGGAGGGTTTCTACAATGAGGAAAATTCGAATAATTATCGGGAATACCCTAAAAACAGCCCTTTTATTTTCCCATGCAAATGTTTTCTAACTAAAACGTACAGTCGAATTGAGCTTTATTGTTATTGTATAAAGTTCATATTGCAAGCACTCACTGTTCTCTAAGCAATGAAGGTGTGTTCCTAACATCAAAGAGTCAATTTGCACTTTATTAACGCTACATATAGTTGAAATTCAATCATATCTATCAAAACAGTGTGCGTGCGTGCGTTGGAGCACAGAATACATCGTTGGAGAATTTAATGTCACGTTCCAAAATTGAATAGCCACAAAATGTAATAGGTCATTTAGACTTTTTTTGCGATTTGGTTGGCTATGCGACATTATCTATAAAATAATTAGGAACAAAAAACTGCCACTGTACAAATCTTTTTGACAGGACGAAGTCTGTCGGGTCCGCTAGTTAGTAATAAAACTATGTTGTTTAAATCAAACGCCTTCTATAGATATTATTATTTACTAATTAAAATTACTTATATTGTTTAAATTAAACGGTTTCTATAGATCATACTAATGACACATCAATCGGCGTAATATGCAGATTGTTCGGAATAATAGATGGAAACTTAAATAAATTCGTGTAAGGCTGAAGGTTCTACGTAATTACTAGAAAATTGTTCTTGGGCAACGCGGTACAGTCAGCCGGCATCGCTAAGAGTGCCTTTCACTTTTTATATGTCATTTGCTTGCTATTATTATTATTGCTTTTTAAACCCAACTTTATTATTATCACTATAAACTTCCTGTTTCTGAGCAAGCATTGAAATTTTATTTATGGTCAAATTTTTCATCATTATAGGTTATCTTTGTACCTGTTGCTTCATTCTTAAATAATGTGTTCTTAATCCAGACAATATCGTATATAGGCGTAGAGTATAATAAATAATTTAATATTTGACGACGAGGTAGTCGGGTGATTAGTTATCTAGTTTCAAGTTTTTGCCATCTCAGGTCTCTGGTTCGAGTTCCGGTGGTGGCAGATGTTTGTGTGATGAATGCGAGCATTTGTGTCTCAGTCGTCGTTGTTAATATATATTTGTACGAGTAACAAAAATATTTATATATGTATAGTATATATTTATTTACTCTAGAACCCATGATACGAACCTTCTTCTTTTCAAGAAGAAGGATGAAAATAGATTGCATACAAATGAAATGAGAATGTTACGATGGATGTGTGGTGTGACAAGGATGGATAAGATAAGGAATGAGTACATAAGAGGAAGCCTGAAAGTAGCACCAGTGGTAGAAAAAGTGAGAGGAAGTAGATTAGCATGGTTTGGACATGTGATGTGGAGGGATGAAAGTCATGTCACAAAACGAATGTTGAATATGAAAGTGGAGGGATACACGGGCAGAGAAAGGCCGAATAAAAGATGGATCGATTGTGAGAAGAATGATATAAGAATGAAAGGAGTAAGCATGGAAATGACGGCTGATAGAGAGGAATGGAAGAAAAAGATCTACTGCGCCGACCCCAGATAATGGGAAATGGGCAAGACGATGATGAACCCATGATACAAACCTTATAGTGTTTACATTGGTCTAGGTTGATTGGTGTGAATGTAAGAAATATTTATTTATTTATAACTAGCGAACCGCCTTGGCTTCGTACGGGTGCAACACAGATACTATATAACATTCAGTAATCTAAGTAAAGTCTGCGTTTGCAATGTAAGCGGGAAAAACGTAATTATTTACGACATCACATTAGAAACCTCAAAAATTACAGTATTTCTCCACTATTTAATGGATGTTATTATACAAATAACCCTTCCTCTTCAATCACTCTATCTATTAAAAAAAATTATCGCATCAAAATCCGTTGCGTAGTCTTAAAGATTTAAGAATACATAGGGATATAGGAATAGAGAAAGCGACTTTGTTTTATACTATGTCGTAATAATTATTATAAATTCTTACACATATTCTTTCAAAATCAAAATTAACTTTATTCAAGTATGACTTTATAGAAAGCTCTTTTAAATCATCCAAATTATAAATATCAATACATAGTATAAAACAAAGTCGCTTTCGCTGTATGTCCGTATGTATGCTTAGATCTTTAAAACTACGCAACGGATTTTGACGCGGTTCTTTTTAATAGATAGAGTGATTCTTAAGGAAGGTTTGTATGTATAATAAATGCATAATATAGTAGAGAAACACTGATAAATTTAAAGGTTTCTAATGTGATGTCGTAAATAAGCACTTTTTTTGCGCTTATATTGCAAACGCTGGCTGAACCCTACGAGATAGACCAAAATAATGTACTACAGTATTGTAGTACAACTTACAAAAATCCACAAAAAAGTCCACGATGGTATATGTCTATCTCTTAGGGATAAACCACCATAACCATTTTTTCACTGCACCCGTGCGAAGCCGGGGCGGGTCGCTAGTAATAAATATAAATATAATAAAAAAATAATAACATTTACAATAAATTATGTCGTTACCATACAACGTACATATGTGTTTACAATTTACGGGAAAACAAATATTTACACTTTACAATGTAATGTCTTACACCAAGCATTGGCTGAACTTATGAAAAGGCAACTCCGCTACACTATGTGGAATCTTGTTATAAAAATTTATACATTTGCCCATAAACGAACATCTATTTTTGTAGTCTTGTCTTTTGATGACAGCATGTAGTCAAAAAGAATCAATTGACATAAATCAATCTACTGATATACAAAATACCTCAGTGTCTATCTGTCAGTTCAAATTGAGTTACAACAAACAAGTTGGCGACTGTCCCCCCACATTAAGAGACGTCGGTCGCTGGTTTATTTAAATTGAACATAATGATAGCCATCAGCAGTCGCCACATCTCGGCTGCGCAGTTTGATTGTATAAAAATTTTTGTTGAAATAAATCTAATGCGTTGTACAGATCGATTTACGAAAATATTAGGACTAGCGGCCCGTCCCGGCTTCGCACGGGTGCAATGCTATTATACATATTAACCTTCCTTTTCAATCACTCTATTAAAAAACCGCGTCAAAATCCGTTGCGTAGTTTTAAAGATCTAAGCATAGCCTATATATGCTTAGATCTTGCCGAACAGACAGACGGCGGATAGCGATTTTGTTTTATACTATATAGTGATTAGTTCCTCAGTTTATTACATTTATTTGTTTCTTATTTTGTTTTACACATTTATTTTATTTATCCTCTACTCTATCTATAGCTATCTGCCCGCGGCTTCGCCCGCGCGAATGTCGAGATTAGGTCTATGGAGGTTTGGCCATACGGATCGTACGAGGCTACCGTACAATCTCGTACGAGGCGGCGACAGTTCTGGGACGCTCCCCCCCATTCGACACTCTGGCCGGCATGTACGCGGCGACGTATGCGTCGCGGCGTGTCGGCCGGGGAGGCGATGGGGGAGCGCCCTGGAACCCGCGCACGAAGTGCCTAAGCGGGAGTGGCACCGACGGATTGTGGCGGCCTGGCGTGCGCAGCTCGAATTACGGATCTGCGCGCGCCAGCGGGCCGTCGGTGCCGTACTCCCGCACCTCGAAGCTTGGCTCAACGGGAAGGAGGAGGTCACCTACCGATTGACTCAGATACTCACCGGGCACGGCTGCTTCAGTGAGTATCTGTGTCGAATAGGACGGGAGGGATCGACACATTGTCACCACTGCGCATCCGACCTCGACTCGGCCCAGCACACGCTGGCGGAGTGCCCCGCGTGGGCCTCGAGCGCCGAGTCTTGGTCGCAGAGATCGGGCGAGATCTGTCTCCGCCGGCATTGATTGCGGCAATGCTGGCGGACGAGGGAGGTTGGAGGGCTGTGGCCTCCTTCTGTGAAGCAGTAATGCTCCAGAAGGAGGCCGCCGAGCGGGGTCGGAGATGGCCGATCCCGCTCGAAGGAGGCGCCGGCGGGCGCGAGGAAGTCGCGATCGCTACGGCGACCCGGGATGGACCACGCCCCTTCCGTGGCCGGGGGGCGTCGTCGGTGGAGGGGACCGGGGGAGGTGGTAGCTTCCCCGAGGAGGGCTCCCTCTAGAGAGGAGAGCGGAGGCTGGGGGTTCCCGGAAGTGGCTTTTGTGTTCCCGGGGGCTCCCTACATGCCTGAGGAAGGCCATCCCTGAGTTTTTAGTGGGTGGGCCTCCCCCTTCTGGGGAGGAGAGCCCCACATAACCCCGGCTCGCCACAGCCGGGGTATGCAATTTAATGCATTTTCCTCAGGGGAACAAAAAAAAAAAAAAAGGTCTATGGAGGGTTAAGGGTCATAGCTTTTTCCGACGACTACATATGCGCGGAAGTCGTTTTTATGGCGCGAAGGTTTTATCGTGCTTTCCGTGGGACTATCCGTCTTTCCGAGATAAAAAAATACCGCAAAACCTTGCTCAAGAATCACCATCTATTGATGAAAACCATATGAAAATCTGTGCAGTAGTTTTTGAAGCGATGCCTTTATTGCGCATCCCGTGGGATCTGTCGAAAAGTACTCTATCGGTCTATCCGGACTTTTATCTTTACGTCTGCAAAATTTCAAAGCAATCGGTTCAGTAGTTACGGCGTGAAAGCGGAACAAACAAACAAACTCACTTTGCGATTTATAATATTAGTAAGGTCTAAGTACTTAATAATAATTCTACTACAGATTCTACATACTTACTGTGTTTACGGTTCAGTTCACAGAAGTGAAATATATAATCCAATATCTTCTTGCAGTGGATACTTGCCGGACCGTCTCGTATAGGTTAGAATAAGTATTTGCTGAAGAAACAATATTATTTTCGTCCCGGTTCGTATCGAGTACGTACAATTTGTAGTCGATATACGAATAGGTCCGCGCGTCAAAGATTAATGTAGGTTTCACAGACGTGATATAGCTTTGTTAAACATACTTGATATAGCCTAAAGTATAATTCTGGGACAGTACTATAATAGTTTCTATTTTTGAAAATCTTTTTTAAACGCAACAAAAAATAAACGAGTAAAAAGTTTTAGATACTAACTAACATTACTAGTCAAATTTAATACTTACCGCGTGACAATAGTCCCAATCCGTTCTAATCTACTACTAGCCATTTCTATTAGAATTAATAAGGCATCCAATCAAAATTGTCCGTTTTTAAATTAATTGCTTCCGTCTTAACATTAAACTTATTAAAACATAACATTAAACATTAAAATATATTTTAAAGTATAGTATCAAATTGATAGATAGACTGTATGAATGATGAAATGTTGAAGTAGAGAGTGAGTGTCGAATCGAGTGATAGAGAAGAGTAGAAGAAGAAAATATGTTGCGCCGACCCCAATTAAAATTGGGAATACGGCAAGAAAAAGAAGATACTATTAAATCGTATAAAAGCTATTTAAATAATTAAATATCCAATTCGGTACATATATATGTACACTTGAAGAGCTCTATAGGCTAATATGAAGATGATGTTTTGAAGGGAATCACTAATAAGAAATTAGGCGTTTTAGGTTAGTGTACAGATCCTATGAATTAGAACCTAAACGTAACCTAACAGCTGAATAACTGTTAAATTGCATCCCTGAGATAGGTTGCTACTCTGGCTTTCATAAGAGTCGTAAATGGTAGTGATTAAATAGAATCAGCCAATTAGGGCAAAAAAAATAGATAGTAATAGCAATATATTAAAAAAAAATTATTGTTAATAAAATAAAAGTGATATCTTTGGTCAAAATTATTAAATAATTTATAACAATTTTGTGTGTCCATGTCTTAATCTTACGTTTAAATTGAAAGCTTCATCATCATCATCATCATCATCAGCCCCTCTTCGTCCACTGCTGGACATAGGCCTCTTCGAGTGTACGCCACTGAGATCTATTTTCGGCTTCTCGCATCCAGCTCCTGCCAGCTTATTATAATATTTTTCGGACACTGAGCGATAGTTTCTGAAGCGCAACGCAGTTCCCATTACTAGTAAAAGAAGTCTATTTAGATGTTTACTTCTGTGGGTACGAATACCATACAAGTATAGTATGATATATACATAGTACTATAGTATGATCATGAAAGAAAAGAAACGGCACTTTCGCGTATCATAATACGCCTAAAGTGTTTCTGCTGTTTTTTTACTGACAGTCTTCCCTAGTTTCCACAGACTATTTATTTATGATTATAACTTACCAACTAAATACATATAAATATTTCATATGTATATTATAGGTGAGCACAACATTCTAATTAAAAAAATAACGTTCGTAATTTACACAAAAATAATGACAGAGTTATCGGAGACAGAAATTCAGAACTGTCCTTCCGAAATAATGCATCTTATCTGAAAAAATGTCTATATCGAAATTAGGGCTCTGAAACACATTAGGCAGTAGCCTCTAAAACTATACGGTTGGCAATATATTTTATGATATACTTTAGTAATATGTTGTATTGTAAATGTTTATGTTTATACACTATAGTGTGCTTTGACAAGAAGTACAAAATCCAGCTCCGTGATGACGGAAAGGAAGGCCTCAACATAAAAGATCTAAGAATCTTCACAGACGGATCCAAAACAGATTCGGGATCAGGATGTGGTGTTTTCTCATATGACTTTAACATGAACATCTCCATACCTATGGGAATTCATAACACCGTATATCAGGCTGAATGCGTGGGAATCATTACCGCCGCCAAAGAAATACTGAGAAGGAACATAAAAGGACAACACATAAAAATCTTAACGGACAGTAAATCTGTATTACAATCACTGCCAAACAACCAATGCTACTCTACATTAATCCACGAATGTCACCACGTCTTGATGATGGCAGGGAGGGATAACCTCATCACCCTACAATGGATAAAAGGTCACAGCAACTCGTGCGGCAACGACAAAGCGGACGAGTTAGCTCGAAGAGGATCAGGAATGAAGGTCTACGGACCAGAACCAATAGTGCCTCTTCCCAAACAATGGTCTAAAAACCAAATAAGAAACAAAACTAAGCAGCTCCATAGCGAGACCTGGAGAAACACTGAAGACTGCAAGCAAACAAAGGCTGCATTACCAGAAATAAACACAAAACTGTCAAAGAACATCCTTAAACTAAACAGGAAACAACTCAATCAGATAACCGCGGCAATAACTGGCCACGGACCTTTTAACAAACACCTCTTCAACCTAGGTTTCACTGACAGCCCCATGTGCAGAGCATGCATGGAGGCAGAAGAAACGGCCGCACATGTGATCATGGAGTGTCCAGGTGTGGTGGACTACCGGGTAAGACATCTCGGACAGCTGAGCTCACTGCCGGAGGTTTTCGGTAAGTTAAAAAACTTATTGAAATTTCTGGACGAGCTAAGCTGGCGAGAATAGCAACATCATTCCCACACACGCAAAATAGGCGCTTAGACGTCGAGTTACGGAAACCAGCCCGTTTGACCTTATACCTTATACACTATAGTGATGGTTACTATTTCAAGTGACATGCCTATTTAGACAGTGTTTTACAAAAACAACGTGTCTCCTCTGTAAAGACTATAATTTTAATCTACGACTTCGTACGTTCAAAGAGTCCGGTCACGTCTAAAGTCCAACCGCGGTAAGCACGGTTAGAGCGAGCCGTAAAAACTAAGCCTTGCTTTTCGAAGTTTAAAATTCAAATTTAAAATATCGATACGGCAATACGAGCGCGGAGTTTTTCTCTCGCTCGATGATTGTGCGATGCATTTCAAATGACGCTGTAAATTTTTTAAATTAACTTGGCGTTCGTACTCCGTGGGTAGCCACGTTTTTGTGGCTTGTATTGCTTATAGACAATATTTATATATAAGTTGGGTCGATTTGTTTCTTGGAGTCACATCCCTACAATAATATTATAAGCGCAAAACTTAGTATGCTTAGATATTAATTATTCTTTTACGTAAAAACCACTAAATGGATTTTGATTAAACTTTCCAATAACATAGCTCATCACAATATTATTACGAGCTGGGGTCAGTAAATCAAACGGCGGTCTACCAAAATACTGAACTTTTATTAAATAGCACACTAACAGTCACTAATCACTTCACTGAAAGCACTGAAAGTCACTTCTTAGTTCTCCAATATCACTTCTTAGATGTTTTCGCACTGTATCGCAAAACAATACTCTCCTCCCGTTGTCGGGTTGTCTTCTCTGTGTGTCCACAGAAGGTGACTGTTCGGGGAAGTTGTCCCCTTTCAGTGGGAGCTACCGCCAGCCGTGGCAACGGTGGGTGTGCCCCCGCCTTGACTTCTTGAGGAGCTCGACCGATTTCCGGGTGCTACCTCTGGGTGTTATGTGTCATTGGTCGCTTCTTGCGACTGCATCATAGTGGTAGGTCCTGTTCCTTGTCTTCCTCTTCGCCCGTGGGGTGGAGAAACAGGCTTCTTGGGAGCGCGTGCCTATCAGGTGGCCGGGTATGATAGGGCGCTATGTCCTGGATGTGTGGAGCTGGTGGCTGTCCTGAATAATCCTCCCGGCGGCCGGACACAGCCTTATATAGGCCCCTAAGGCACTTGCCACTCTTGCCAGAATATTCGCGGACACACTCGAATGTGTAGTCCAATACATAAGCGCGTAGGAATGACGTCGCGCATTCGAGACATTTCGAGTATAACTGTCTCTTCCTTGTGCTATTTTGAGGCACACGTCCTTGAGGCTGTCAGAAATTGTTTTTACCGACTAAAGCTATTATATAAAATTCGTCCTTACCTTAGTGCTGATTCCAAGATCTTGTTGTGTGAGTCCCTCATTCTGTCAAAATTAAATTATGCTGATACAGTATACGGTCCATGCATATTAGGCAGAACACAGAAGCTAATACAGCGCGTACAGAACGCATGCGCACGGTTCTGTTTTGATATTCCCCCTCGTGCCCATGTCTCTCCGTTCCTTAACAATGGTAATTTATTGAAGATGTCTGCCCGCATGCATCTACATCTAGCTACATTACTTTTCGGTGTAGTTTTGTCTAAGAAGCCAAGTTACTTGTATGACAGATTATCGTGGTCTAGAACTATGAACAAGTATAACACGAGGGCGTCATCACATCTGCTGATCTATTCTAAGCACAGGACAACTGCTTTCCGTGGATCGTGGTCGTACTCTTCCACGAAATGTTGGAACAACATTCCACCACCACTCAGGGATCTTAAAACAGTACGAACTTTCCGTATAAGATTTAAACAATATTTATTGACTCAACAAAAATTAAACTAGACTTTAAGTCTTTGTTTTTGTTATTACGAGCCATGTAAAATGCAAAGCTATTTATTCTTCTTCTTTTGGGTTTGATGCTCGATTTAACATTACCACTGACATTGACATATGGACGTTTGACATTGACACTGTTAAATTTTTTTTTTTTTTCTTACTTGTTTTGATGGCTCTGGGGTTTTCATGTAATTCATTGGGATGAATTCGGGTGGTGACAGTGTGTGGTGTGTTAAATTATTGAATAGTATGTTTATAAGTTGATTTTTTTATCAGTAGATCTACCTCCTTGTTTTAGATACATTATTATACATATTAACTTATTTTATTATATGTCAACATAATTATAATTTATTGTCATGGCATAATCCTTTAGCAGTGTATTGTATACTTTTATTCAATTACTTGTTATATATTTTTTGGTTGTAAATTAGTTTAAATATGTAGTGGTAATCCGATTGCTTCGCGAGGTGCGAATACCTATTGCGGGCCAAGCAGAATACCAGCGCTGCAGCGTCTCGCGATGCTGCAGCTAAGCGCTGAGCTTGGTCCTGTTTTGTCTCTTTTTACTTTTTAGTTACCTAATTATAATAATATTGTTTTCCGAGACAAATAAATGTTTTTCTTTCTTTCTTCTTTCTTTCTTTCTTCTTTCTTTCTTCTTTCTTTTCTTTGCTATCCTTGTGACACAATACTCGAATATTCCCTTACTATCTTTCTCGAATATTCTGAGTTTGTCTATCTCTTTCTAATGATGTTTTCTCATTCTAATAGTTCTCGAATGTTCCAACTATATCTGTCTCTTTCTACTATTGCTATCTCTTTCACTCCTATTGAAATTTATGTCCTTTTACTGAAGTAGGCTTAATGGCTCATAAGGGGTCCTGAAAACGCCTGAAAACGGGTTTTCAGGTTATTGCGGCGTTGGATAGAGGGTAGCCTGAAACGCACTGAAAACATGTTTCAGGTGCCTGAAAACTACTGTGATTTGGGTGTAATTTAGATTTTTTTAGTATGTGAAAGAGCTACTTCTGAAACGGCTTGAAACGACGTTTCAGCCTGCTGAAAACGTTCTTCTAAGTCACAGAAAACTTATTTTTGAAGTTTTACTAAGCCACCGGCGTAACAATAACATATAGGTTACTATCTATAAATACAGTAGTTGGTACCCACGACTTTGTCTGCACAGATAATAGATTTTTTCCTTACTTTCTTGACACTTATTAACATATTTTGAACAATTCGCACAATATCTTCATGAATTGTGTATAAGCTTTATTATTGTAAAGTTTCATTAAAATTGTTTTAATTGTTTTTACGCAAAAGATTAACGAACATTTATCCGTACGTACAAACTTTCGTGTTTATAATATCATGCACCGCCCACCGCTCTGGAGGGCGGGCGCTTTAGTTGAAAGCTGATAAGGTCCCAGGCCTTCTGCCTGACCAAAGACTGCAGGTAGTGTTGTGAGACAGTTGGTAGATCGAGAGGGATGATAAATAAAATAAAAGTTCCACTCACGGTACCCGAAGTTATAATTTTCTTCAACACTTATCACTACTATTTATACATATATATATTATATATCAAAAGAATATAATTCAATCAGCAGAAGCGAAAAGCAATATATATTTATAAAAGCACAACCACAGAGAAATACAAAGATACAATTATTCAGACAGCACGTATATATTAAGCGTATTACTGCTTACGATTCCCGTTAGCTAACTACTCACTAAACCACTTTGTCTATGACTATCTAATTAGTGGGCAAGGCTTGTCGACATTGGCTTATCGATAAATGTATCGACAAGTCGATATTTATAGGTGTCTATAAATTAGGGTTGTAACGGAACTTCGCCTCCGCCTCCGTTACTGTGGAAGTTCCGCAAGAAATCGTACTTTCGCCTCCGCTTCCGCCTCCGCACAATTTTTGCGGAGTTGTAACGGAGTTTTATTTACGTTATCATAGAGCAACACCGCGTGAGCGCGCTAAATGGTCACGAATCGTGCTGCCAAAAAAGCTGGAGTAGAATCAAACCCAATGCATGATGAACCAGGCAGTACAAGCTTCCAGATATTTTCACCAACACAAAGCGTGCATTCGAATCTGGCTGACATATTGACAAATCGCAGTGACAGTGAAGAGGAAACTGAAAATGACGACAGCAATAGTAACCTCATGATATGAAAAATTTTAATTGACGGATATAATAAAGAAAACAGATTCAAATTAGACGATGATCTTTCACCTTCGCCTCCGCCTCCGTTAACCTCCGCATCCGCGGAAGTGAAGATCATCGCCTTCGCATCCGCCTCCGCCTATGTTAAGAAGGCCTCCGTTACAACACTACTATAAATAGTGAAAATATAAATAATCTAAATAATTAAAAATATATGTATATTATGATTTAAATTAAATACATAAAAATATGTAAATAAATAATATTTTATTTTGGTGTGTGCTGTGTAATATATAGGAAAGATTCCTACAAGTTGGTAGACTAGACTTCTGCTTGAGTCCAACATAACCATCCCGCCGTAGACCGGGCGCGGGTGGTATCCAGTTTAAGGTCCAAGCACCAAGGGATTATTATGACGACTACAATAGTAGCGCACTCCTTATGAGATCCGCCATAGGAAAAAAAAAGTTTATAATAATAGGGTTGTGTGAATTGTCCTAAACATGATATAAAGTGTCAAATAAATAGGACAATATCTAACATCTGTGCAGACAAAGTTGCGTGTGCCAGCTAGTATGTACATAAAACTAACATAATGTTAATTAAAATGTAAGATCAAAATCAGCTCCGAGACTTCGTTTGCTCTTTATTCAGAACGACTCACAATTTATGGGTGGTGCTCACAACTTATGTCGAACAATATGTTTTTTTTTTCAATAATACGCTGATTATGAATAGTAACTTAAATAAATGAGTTTTGTTTGAATGAAATCGTTACAGCAAAATACAAATACTAATAGGTTTCAATATTATTAAATAATTATTATTCGTAGTCGATTCTACGAAAAACAACGGTATTACGAGCGAAATAAGAGCTTTTGTGGCTTACATGTTGATGTACCTATGAGCAAATAGGCTATACCTATTATAGGAATTCATTTGATAGCTGTCTCATCAACAATATTATACGAATTTTTATATAATGTTTTCATATCAGTCAAATGTGGCCCCAATTTAATGTTTTCAAAGAGTAAAAATACTCAGATGGGTTGCGTCTTAAACTTGTCCCCGGTAATCCCGCAACGAAATAAAATAACCTGACAAAGCACGCATACAAGCTTATTTTGTCACTGTCGCAATTATAATAAGAAACTGGCATATCTTTTGCCGCGTTTACTGTAGTGCCTGTCAAAACTGTGTTTTGATTTATATTAATCCTTATTGAGGTTGAAAATAAATTTAGAGATACACAGTAGAGACAATTTTTTAATAACGCGGAAGCTAAATTTGCGTATATTGACATTTCGATTCAATTTAATAAGAATACTATTGAATTATTGATTGTAACGAATCCATTGAACACTTAACGAAAGAGTTTATATTGTCAAGTTTACTAATTTAAATTAGGAACGTGTGGAAACATTTGATGGCTTGGCATAACATATTGTCAATGGCGTACGACAGCTTCCATCCAAGCCGTTATGGGCAAGACTCGGGCTGAGTTTAACCGGTTACTTCCGTGGCCGGAGGGCGTCGTCGGTGGAGGAGACCGGAGGAGGTAGTGTAGCCTTCGCCGAGGAGGGCTCCCGTCTAGGCAGGGGAGCGGAGGCTGGGGGTTCCCGGAAGTAGTTTGATGTTCCCGGGGGCTCCCTACATGCTTGAGGAAGGCCATCCCTGAGGTTTTTAGTGGGTAGGCCTCCCCCTTCTGGGGAGGAGAGCCCCACATAACCGCCGGCTCGCCACAGCCGGGGTATGCAATTTAATGCATTTTCCTCAGGGGAACAAAAAAAAAAAAGGACATTCCGATCGAGCCACCTCGATCTTAGCCTTCTTAGCCTCTCTTCTCCATAAGAGAAAAAAATACGGGAGCTCTTTTCGGGCTGTTTGCTCTACCACATCGGATATTTTGGTTAATATTCCACACGTTACTGTCAAATTTTTAACAAGCTCTCTCTATTAGTAAGATTGTTTGAACAATGCAATGTTTCTACCAAATCTGTAATCTGTTTCAGTCCGTATCCAGAACCATCGGGTATTCTGTCAGCGAGCGCTCCGAATAAGCAACTTTGACAATACACCGAAAACGTGATCCGATGACAGCTCGTTGTGAAACGCATAAATCGCGAAAATCCAGTCCCAAAATGTTTGTTATTTGGCTCACCTATTTTAATTCGTAGCCTTGAGTTAATTTCAAATTTGCATTGGTTGTTATTTAAATAGGACGTTGAAGAGATGTACAACGCATAACATTTACAAGTCAACAGATTTATTAGTACCTTTAGTCCGTAGGTTTTTCATAGATTATTAATTTCTCATCAGCACTCAGCCCTTTTCCACTTTACAGGTCGGCGTAAAGAAGAAAATATGATATTTTCTTCCTTATTTCTTTATATCATATGTCACCTCTGCGCAGATAATCTTTGAATACATATGCATACTCACATAAGTCTATCCATTCTTAAGTTTTTCCTTACCCATATTTTCATCAACATTCAAATTCATAACTCTTCTGTTAGAATGATTATTATCCCTTCTCATCGTGTACCTCTATCACGGCTGTGTTACATCTTATCTTATCCGATGCTACACCAAATTTTTCTCATAAATAGTGATTCCGTACTTTCTCCATTCGACAGATCAACAGATCCATCTTAACATTCTTATTTTAGATCTCTTCTTATACCTTTCTATTTCATCGATCACAGTCAATCTCTGAGACTTGTTGTCAGACCTCCATCTATCAGATTTTTTCACATCCAATATCTGAAAACAGAGGAAACGCTTAAGCATACATTGCTGAAGCTCATATGGGTGAAACTGGTTGCTAAAGCAATGCTCAGTTGTAGATCTGCTGATCTCAGGCCAACGCTCTCTAGTCTTTGTCACCATTTTAACAGTCTTCTTTGGATCTTGGAAGCACTTTCATCGACCAATATAATGTCGTCCGCAACTAGTATACACCAAAGATACTTATTCCTGTATATCTGATATCAAAACATCCAGAGGCATGTCATTATAGTTTGAATATACTTTGTTTGAATATTATAAACAAGACAAGTTTATTTTAAAATCATTACACAAATATAAGTTGACTTACTTATGATAAAACAGCATCATTGCAGCTTCCAGTATGATGACTCTTAATTGATAAAATTTTTGGTTTTTCACAAATATATAACACATTTACTAATTAATTATTCAAACACACACTGCACACTTTTTTCATATCCCATCAGATCATCATTAAATATAATAAGTTGAAAAGATACATACATACATACACTCACGCCTTTTTCCCATGGGGGTAGGCAGAGATTACGTCTTTCCACTTGCTACGGTCTTTACATATCTCTTTCGCTTCATCTACTTTCATAACATTTCTCATACATGCTCGACGATTGCGGGTACTTCTGACCTGGCCTTTTTTGAGGACACTTTCGATTTGTTTGAAATATGTTCGCCTAGGTCTTCCTCGTCCCGTATCTGCACTCACTCTTTTTTTCACTCAAGTTGAAAAGATAATCAAAGTAAATTACTGAATACCACAACTTTACATCTTATATCACAACTAGACAAGTTCCTGTTTTTGAAATCTGGTATGCAAGAGCCAGAAGTATTATAGCTGACAGCAATTATATTCCCATTCTCTCATAAAATTAAACAAAATCCATTCTCCCCTAAAGAAGCATCTATTCACAATAGGTGTGCCGGACAACTCTCTATGCAGAGGATGCATGGAGGCAGAGGAAACACCAACACGTTCTCATGGAGTGTAGAAGCGTGGTCGAACAAAGGGCATAAAAATCTCCTCTCCCCAGTATCTTTACCGGAAGCATGCAGAAGCCGTAAGATGCTACTGGCATTCTTGGAAGATGGTTGGAGAAAGAGAGAACTCAACAAACAGAGGACGTACAATTGCAATCATGAGGCTAAGTGTGGATAAAAACCAAGCTAAACTAACTAATTGGCTGACTGTAACCAATCATCATGACTGCAACCAGTTTTCACTTTCATTACAAAAATAACACCTAAAATCAAATATTCTCTAATAATTTTATTGTAATCATCAAGTTTACTAAGAAAATTTAACACCTGATCAAAAACTACAAATACCATGACGGTAGCAAAAATACCTAGCCTTCCTGATGGTCACCGTAGGCTATGGATGCCTGCAACAACAGGAGCATCTTCAAAAATCTATTTCCTGCCGTCTTGAAAAGACCCATATTATAAAAAATATATAAAGATTAAATTAAGTAATAACACACTATCTTTGATAATAAAGCTACAGAATAACATGTAACAGTATTTAAACACATGTGTTAGAATTGATTTTAAACACAATTCCTCATATTCGATTCTTAAAGACATTAGTAATTCATTTTCAGTTTTGCATAGCAACTGAAACAGCCTTCCCAGGTAGTATTCATTGCTGTTTGCATACAAATAATCAATTGCTACAACTCTAGCCATATGTCTTAAGTCATAAAGAAGACTTTTGCTTACGTCTGAACTTTGTAGAGAATAAACCATAATTGTAGCTTACGCCATATGCACCCTTTCCCTAGACGGCAAGTATGCACGGTCAACCCCATTAATATATCAAAAGCTTACCGTGTTATAATGACATCGATTTAAAAGTCTTAGAAAATTATCCTGCATTGCTGTATAATTATAATTTTATAAAGAAATCTGCTGTTTCGATCATAATTTGACAAATAATGTAATCTGATCAATTTGACTCAGCGAAGCAATTAAAAGGTCGACCGTGCCCGCGGATCTTGACACCAAATATCCATATTCAGATCCGTATCCGTAAAATAAACTTGCCGTTCCAATGTTCAGACTCCATAAAACTAGCTGTTCGTTCTTGGGAAAGGTATATCTATGTTTAACAAATTTCCGCAAAGTGTCATTGATTTGCCTTTATATAAATTTAAAATCCATATCAAAAAGACACTCATGAGTAAAGGTTATTATAAAGTAAGTGACTATCTAAATGATCACACTATTTGGGAATAGGGACACTATTCATAGAGCCATGTTTGGTAACAACATTATTTATAATATTGTATTATTTTTATATGTGTATGTAAACATACATACGACTGTAATCGTATTAGGTATGATTGTATCTTATACTATATTGTATTTTTATATTATATTATTATAATTATTAACATTGAAAAGAGGAGATAAAAAATAGACCTTCAGAGTTTCTTGCCTGTTCTTCTCGAGAAGGCTCTCCCAATTCTGAACAGGTGTCGAGTCAATATTTTTTTTTCCTTATTCGTACGTACGGACAAGGTTTTTGTTTTTTTTTTAAGCTTTTTTTTGTATTGTTTGTTGACGTCAATAAGTGCCTGTAAAGGTCTATGTTGAATAAAGATTATTTTGATTTTGATTTTGATATCCGCGGATATACTTTTATAAGGATCCGGCACATCATTAATAAATATAACAGTGAAATTAATGTATGTCTAAACATATGAAGCTTACTGCTTATACTGAACTTGCCACAGTTTTGGTATCATGCAGTGGTGTATGTTTTTATTATGTGTAGTTGTTAGTAAGTCTTGTTGTGTAAAATAAAAGTATTCCATAATTTATATCTTTCAAATAGTAATTGAATATATATCAACTCTTTATTGCACACAATAAAACAAAGTTACAATAAAAAAAAATAACTAGCAGGTACCAAGTTCATTGGTCCAAGGTGGACTTATCTCTCAGCGAGATTTCTTCCAGTCAACCCTAGATGGTTTTGTCCGAGTTAAAAAATACGGGGACACTTTTTATCAATTTTTACTGACACTGGCTGGCAGCTCATTCCACAATTTAGCAGCACAAACAGTATAAAAGAGCGGAAGTAGAATTTGGAGTTCGAAAGAAGTACATTTAAAATAGGGTATGGACACACACGCCGGGCTCGGTAGCACAGCTGCGGCGCCGCCGCGGGCGCGAGGAAATCGCGACTGCTTCGGCGACCCGGGATGGACCACGCCCCTTCCGTGGCCGGGGGGCGTCGTCGGTGGAGGAGACCGGGGGAGTTAGTGTAGCCTCCCCCGAGGAGGGCTCCCCTCTAGGCAGGGGAGCGGAGGCTGGGGGTTCCTGGAAGTTGCGGGATGTTCCCGGGGGCTCCCTACATGCCTGAGAAAGGCCCTCCCTGAGGTTTTTAGTGGGTAGGCCTCCCCCTTCTGGGGAGGAGAGCCCCACATAACCGCCGGCTCGCCACAGCCGGGGTATGCAATTTAATGCATTTTCCTCAGGGAAACAAAAAAAAAAAAAGGTATGGACACACGGGCACACTGACAACAATAATTTTTGTATATTATACGGTATTTAAAATACAACAATAAATTAAATTATAATTTCGAAATGATTTGAATTGAACTAGCAAGTTTTAATGCCATTTAATTTTAAGTTAACATAGATTACTTTATATTACACTAAGAAGGTAATTATTTATGTCCGTAAAATTAATAGTAATATAGTTTTTAATAAATCCGCGACTTTAACAACAGAAGGTATATAGTCAAAATATAGAAGATGTATATTTTTTATTTTATTTGGTTGGTAACAGCTTGATATCTAAATTGTTTACAATTAACTTATATACTAATACAGAAAGCTAAAATAACCATCCACATATTCACAATATAGTAGTAACGTATAAATTTATACTTATATATACATATATACCGTTATAGAATTACCGCTATTTAACTATTTACTTATTTTTTAGTACTAGTGAAACCACATTAATCAAAACAGTGTGAAGGTACCAATATTTTTTATAATCTGGGCATATTTATGGACATTCATCTCCGTTTCGAGACTCATATACTTAACCTAGTTAAATCCTGTTTCTATCGCTTGAAAGTTTTATACAATACTAGCTAACCCGTGCCCACTTCGTTGGGCATAATACTAATATCCCCGAAGCGAGCACGAACGCGAACCGAATTAAACCCGAAGCCATCGCGCTCCGTACGCTACCCGTTTTTTCACCCATTTACTTTGCAAAACGGACTACCACGTAAAAGCCTTTTTATTTTTCGGATTTTAATATAACCTATGACACTCAGCAACATTGTGTCTTTCTATTGGTGAAAAAAATTTTAAAATCGGTTCAGTAGACCCCGAGATTACCCTTTACAATTTACAAACACACAAACTTTACTTCTTTATAATATTAGTATAGATTAGAAACCTACTTAGTGAAAAGATACGAATAATACTTTGCGAATCGTTAATATTGTCGAAACTTAATTATGGAGACTTGGTATATGGTCCACGCTTGCAGTCAAAGACTCGCCGCCTTGTACAGAGAGTACAAAACGCATGTTGTCGCTTCTGTTTCAAAATACCGCCTAGGAGTCACATTTCACCATATTTAAATGAGGCTTCTATACTCAATATGAGCTCTAGGAGACATTTGCACCTTGCTTGTCTGGTGTTTGATGTCTTAAAATTTGGGAAGCCGACATATCTCTTTTGCAAACTTAAAACATCTTCTTTTCATAACAGATATGGTACCAGAGCCTGTAGATGTCTTTTAGAAAACTCACCTCATAAAAGTATAGCTTTTACTGGCGGTTTCCGCTACCTAGCTACCAAATGCTGAAACAATTTACCTCCACCCTTGAGACAACTGACTTCGAGATCTTTGTTTAAGAAACATATAAAATTGTATCTTTTAAACAAACAGCATTTGGGTATTCCAAGGAGATACTTGGTGACGGATTTTGCCATTTGAACATAAGAGGCGAGAAGATTAAATGAATTAAATATATAGTTATAATCACCAAATCATTCCAAACAACATTATATATTTTTATTACTTTTTCTTTTAATCTTATTTACTTATGTACTATGACAATGTTAATTGTTTATTTATGTTAGTATATTTATATCCACACACTTATATAATATATACATCCTTATATAAATTCATGTATTTTCTTTTACATTCTTTAATTTTGTGCGCATGGAACTCTCAGGTTGTAGCAGAATACCAGTGCTATATATCTATAAAGTTCTTCTAACCGAGCTAAAAATTAACTGGCACAAACATGACTTTACTATGCCAAATAGATAAAGAATATTCTTAAAAATATATAATTATGACTTTATACTTGCTTTTACATGTAAATGTCAAACAATGTCAACCAAACAAACGACGTAAGTATTGTTTTATTCTCATTCAAAATTAAACATTATTGTGAAGGTATTTGTATTTGTATTTTTATATTATATTATTATAATTATTAACATTGAAAAGAGGAGATAAAAAATAGACCTTCAGAGTTTCTTGCCTGTTCTTCTCGAGAAGGCTCTCCCAATTTCCGAACAGGTGTCGAGTCAATATATTTTTTTCTTTTTTTTTTCCTTATTCGTACGTACGGACAAGGTTTTTTTTTTTTTTTTTATTATTTAAGCTTTTTTTTTGTATTGTTTGTTGACGTCAATAAGTGCCTGTAAAGGTCTATGTTGAATAAATATTATTTTGATTTTGATTTTGATTTTGAACATAATAACGTATATTTTTTTCAAGATCATTGTGTTTTTTACAAGCTTTTATATTACTCGTAGCTTCACTTGTAACTATGTAAGAAAATCTTGGAATCTTAATTTGACTCACTTTTCGGTCTCCAATTGAGCTGAAATTTTGCATGCACGTGTAAGTCGAATGACAGTGCATGGTTATGTGTGTGACGTTATTCTAAATCCAACATGGCGGCATTACCAATATGGCGGATCAATTATTTTTAATGCACCCCTGCAATATGGGTATCAAATGAAAGGGCTTGCAAAGAACACCTCGATAAATAATGTGACGTCACTCTTAATCCAATATGGCGGACTTTCCCAAGATGGCGGACCAATTATTTATAATGCACCCCTACAATATGAGTATCAAATGAAAGGGTTTGCTAAGCTTGGTTTTTTAGTCGGAAAATAAGCTAAAAGTAAAAAAAAATATACAAGCTTTTATTAAATGCGCTAAAAAGAACAAAATAAACTTTTACATATAAAAGCTTGTCGTTAAAAGTATTCTATAAGTAAGTAAATCTCACGACAAGCTTTTATGTGTAAAGTTTATTTTGTTCTTTTTAGCGCATTTAATAAAAGCTTGTATATATTTTTTTTTACTTTTCTTTTTTTCGCAGGCATTCGTCTATTCGCTATCTTACGATCAATACCTCACACTGTCTTGAATAAAGCCACAATCATTCATGGAAATCAATACAAACGCGGCACAGTACGTACGGTACGGTAATTCAAAGTCTTGTTTGGTTTCTGCATAAATAACGCCTCCGTGTAATTTGCGTAGATGATCATTTGTAAACTATTTAATAATTAAAAGCAATCGTACTTTTGTTTCCGAGCTCTTTGAAGAGCTTAACAACTTAATGCGCTTTCTGTTTCGGTCTAAGTTATAAGTGTTTGTTTCTGAATGTTTTCGAGAAGGTGAGGCGGTGATTCCTTTATTATTCCTATATTCTCGATAGAAATCAGCAGAAGCAAGGAGATTTTGCTTCTCTGTGTGTTTTTACTCTTCAATGGATAGGTACTTTTTGCAAAGATGCCTTTATTCATCACCTTTATACCATCACACCACTACCTCAGTAGAGGTCATTTAAGTAACCTAGAACAGATCTAGATAATTATTTTCGTAGGTACGCGCCGATTGATCGTAATTGAATATTTGTAACAATTAATCGAAGTGAATAACTTATAAAAGCATTATTACGCACTTTCATGTTCACTGGATGCTAATATTTCTCGACTTTTACCGTGGGAGAGCCATGCTTCGGCACGAATTGGGCCGGCTCGACCGGAGTGATACCACGGCCTCACAGAAAACCGGCGTGAAATAGCGCTTGCGCTGTGTTTCGCCGAGTAAGTGAGGGTACCGGAGGCCCAACCCCCTTATTCCCCTCTATTCCCCTTATTCCCCCTATTCCCTTTTAAAAGGCCGGCAACGCATCTGTGACTCCTCTGGTGTTGCGGGTGTCCATGGGCAACGGTTATCGCTTACCATCAGGTGATCCGTTTGCTCGTTTGCTGCCCTATGCTATAAAAAAAAAAAAAAAAAAAAAAAAAACTTAACTAAAGTTATGTCAAGATTTCTAGAACTGTGAAGTTAAACAATAAATATATGTTTGAAAATTGGTTTTACATTAAATAGAGTTACCAAATCGATTCAATTGAATTATAATTCAATTGCCTGGCCTAGTTGTTTACTTTCAGCGTTCATTTCTTCAATGTATAAGTAAAAAATGAAAAATCCTTAGGGAGGGGAGAGTTAAAAAGGGTATTTATCTCGAGAAAGATGGTGAATAAGATTTGTTCTTAACTTTGCCGGTTTACATGAGAGATGTTCACTACATGATTGGTTTGTGTATACGGCATTTGTCGTTAACTTTTTCTATTCGTGATCAGCTCGTCAAGGAGAACAACATATCTGAGTTTAAGCTGATTCTGCCCTAAACCAGAATTTTTTCCCTAAAACTTCAGAGCCCCCTAACGGCGATTTTTGTGGTTAACTTTTTCTAAAACTTGCATAATCGTGATCAACTCGTCAAGGAGAACAATACTATCGAAAATTTGGAGTCGATCACCGCTCGCCAAACTGCCATATTAACTGTGCCATGTACAATTAGTCGCGTTGTAACAGCGAAAGAATAATGTCGGCAATCCTCACTCTGATTCTATGAATATGGAGCATATGGCATATGGAGTACTGCTCACACCTCTGGGCTGGTGCCCCCAAATATCAACTCGACCTCCTTGTCTCCCTGCAAAGGCGTGCTTTCCGTATCATCGGTGATACCAATATTACGGCCTCAACAGAGACCTTGGAGCAGCGGGGAGATTTTGGCTCTCTGTGTGTTCTTTATAGGCTCTTTAACGGAGAGTGCTCTGAGGAACTATTTGCAATGGTGCCTTCGTCACCTTTTTACCAGCGCACCACCCGCCATCGCAGTAGAGTTCATTCATATCACCTGGAACCGATCTTGTCTAGTACAGTTCGGTTTCAGCGTTCATTCCTTCCGCGTACATGCAAACTCTGGAATGAGCTCCCAGTTGCGATGTTTTCTGAGCGCTATGATATGTCTAACTTCAAACGAGGCTTAAAAAGAGTATTTCTCTCTAGGTAGGCAGCGGCTCAGCTGTGCCCCTGGCACTGCAGATGTCCATGAGCGATGGTTACCAGTTACCATTAGGTGGGCCATTTGCTCGTCTGCCACCGTACGGAATAAAAAAAAATTTTTGGCTATTGCAAAGCTGTCTCATGCCGTCTCATATTTTTGGCAAGTTTTTTTAATTCATTAAAATCTTTATTAATAGAATTTATTCTGGTATGGAGTTCGACATAATCACCTTAATACTTGCAGCTACGGTGATATCCTCTCTCACTTGAGAGAAAAAAAATCACACAGAAGGTGTATGCATCACCTATAGTAAGACATCATCGGATCAGTTATGATTTCACTATTTTATTAAAAAAAATATACATTCATTCCTAGTTTCCCTGAAAAGAAAAGAAGAAGTATAAATTTCACCAATTTTATGTTCTGTATATTAGGGATCCCATTGTCAGATACTATTCCTAGTCTAGACCATTTATAACACACAGTAAATAAAAAATACCAGTCCTCTTTATTTCTTTCAACATGAAAGAAGGCAAATTACAAAGGATCGACGCGCCCATGGATTATTCAGGTGGCTGTTACCAACTTGTGACTCATTAAGGGATATTAAGGAAATTATAGTCTCTGTAAGCCTTACCACGAGCCTAGACTTACGACCCACTATTATTTCTGGAATCATCGACTCATAAAGAATTGTTAGCCATAATTTTTGTTATAAGGTTTGTCTGATTTTCTGCGGACTCTTCAGTCCGCACTTTTTTTTGTTTGTGTTAGTATTTTTTTTATTTCCTTATTTATTATCTATTTACAAGTGATGCCATTGAGGGGATTCAGTCCAAGTTCTTGAAACATTTGAACTATCGTTTAAACAATAATAATGACTTAGATTATAGTAGTTTATGCGCGATTCATGGTCTTTTATCATTAAAAGACAGACGAACACAATTCGACATGATGTTTTTAAATGATGTCTGCAACGGAGTTATTGATGCCCCTGAACTCACGTATATTTTTCTACGGTTAAATGCACCAAAAACACGCACTAGACACACGACTTTATTTCATGTACCCGTGACTCGGTCTAGGTACGCCCAGAATTCTATTGCGCATCGTATTAAATCTAAATTCAATAAGTTGTTTTGGTTTTGTAAGGGAGAGCGGAGTTCAGGCGCAGTGTATTGTGTTTGCTGAGCGATTTTGGAGAATGAGTATATATGTGTATGTATATATATATATATATATATATCTATGTATTTGTATATTTAGATTATTACATATTATTTATGTTGTATATGGCACATGCACTCATATGCACACACATACACTCTTTCACACACACACACACATAAACAGTCATAACCCCATCTGCTAATGGGTTTTTATTTTTAGTGTCAGGTGTAATTTTAATTCTTAGTTTTTGTTTCTATAGAATAGGTCATAAATTGTAATATAAGTATTTTTTTAATATTTCTTGAGGATAGTCAACTGCATTAAGAATGCTTACTTAAATAATGAAAATCCGTTTTTTGGCTGTATGTATTGTATTCTTAGGTTAATAGTTTTATTTAAGAGCTGTGGATTTTGTAAACTGAAATAAATAAATAAAAGTAACATATCAATTCTCGGTTGGGAGAAGGAGTCTTTTCTCCGTTTTGTGGCAACAGATGGTCCCGTCCCCAACAGTCACAGCCCCATCTATAATCTATATTCCACTATATTATACTATTACAACTATTATTCACTATTCTATATGACTATTACGAGTAATTATGACATAATACAGAATTGTGTCAGCAGTTTCTAACGCGGCAGCTACGCGATAGAACATTACTGATTCGAGGGGTATTGCGTTTTTACTGATTAAGGCTAGTAGGCCAACTTTTTTTTGAAGGACCTACGCTGAAGCAGTGGGTATGTTTAGTTTTACCGTGAGTGTTTTCGAAGCGCACCCCCCCCCCCCCCGGCGCCGTTCCGGGGTCATTAGGGTCGGGTCAAAAAGAGTGCGGTAGGTAAACTGTTAATAGCCGACTGAGTGAGCTGTACATTTGCTTCGAACTGAAATTCGTCTTCGCTGAACTCAGATCAGAGTCGCAAGCAAACTGTAACTTAGTTAGCTGGTTTTGCTGTAAGTCTGCCACTAACTGAGACAGTCGGCGCACGTAACACTGCTAACTGAGTACAATCCCACCAACCACCCATGGCCCTATCAACCATCTTGGTTTTACGGGCCGAAGCAGCGGGAGATGCGCGCGGAACCTGCATACAGCACTCTGCCGCGCGCACTTCTTCACTCCCTACAAATTGTTTATTTCTTCCTCCATTGTCCCTAGGTCCCTCTACCCATTCTGGGGCGGACAAACACACAAACGCCTTCGGCTCTCCCCGAGGTCGCCGCGTGTCCACCGTAGTGTTCCGCTGGCTTCGTCTTAATTCCTCACGTCCTCTTCGAGCGGTTGCCCTCTTCTTTCTTCATTTCTGCTGATCCCACTTCTTATATAGTGCCACCGATGCGCGAAATCCCGCAATCGCAGGAAATTCGCCTCCGTCCCCACGAGGTCGCAGTAGTAAATCGGGCCCACCCCAATCGTCTTCACCGTATCTAGTAAAACCCTACGCGCGTTGCTATACAGCCTACATTCCCATAATACGTGGTGTAGGTCCTCATCCTCGCACTCCCCACAAGGACAACTACTACAGTCCACCAACGAAAGCCTAAAGAGCCTACCGTTAAATTGACCATGCCCCGTTAGCAGTTGAGACGTTTCATAGTCTGGTTCGACCCAAGTCGCCTTGAGCCGAACCGCCACATCCGGGAAGAAACGATACGTCTCCCTCCCTTTATCCGATGCGTCCCATCGCTCCTGCCAAGAGGCAAGAGCGGACTCAGATGTTGCGAGTCGCGCACTCCGAAGCTCCTCCTTGGTAACGCGGGCTTCACGCACCCCACCTAGCCTACCAGCACGTATCACCTCGAGGTCAGCCGGTAAAACCCCGGCCAACACCGGTAAAGCGGCAGAGCTTGTCGTCCGGTACGCCTTGGTCAGAAGGACTAACTGCGTACAGTGAGTCTAAAGTAGCAAACTGTGGACACTTCATTTCAAATATTTGGAAGGGCGTACTAAACCTATACGTCGCAAACTCAGTCGGTCGCTAACAATTTACCTACTACAGCCTAAATGATACTAATCATTAACATGATCTGCGTCAAAAAACGCTTCCTGGTGGATATAAGCCTCTCCTTTTCCCTCTCCCTTTTTCTCTTCTGCGGATTTCATAACTTCTGAAACCATCGCGCAGAGAAACTCCGAGCACAGTCCTCTCTATTGAATTTTAGGTAACTTTGAGCTTTACCAGTTATGAGAGTCCAGGTTTCGGTTCCATACTTCTTAAATCATAAAGAAATACTTTCACTAAGCTAATACTTTTTAGCACAAATGCTTGCATTCATCACAAAAACATCAGAGATGGTGATATCTTGAAACCGGTGTGGTAATCAATCAACTACGGAGGTCGTCAAATAAATAAAAATTCCAAATAATTTATCAAATAATAATATATTGTTGTATAATATACCCGTAACGGATGGGTGACGAACATACATATATTATACATACATATATATTTTTTTTATACAAATATATATAAACAACCATGACCAAGTTATCAATGCTTATTCATCAGACAAACATCTGTTCATCACACATCTTGAAATCGGTGCAAACTACTCGACTTGGAGGCCGCCAGAGGTGTGAATTGTCCAAAATATGACAATAAGTGTCCTGCGCAGAAGAAGTCGTAGTCGCAGTCGTAGTTAGTGCCACATAAAACACTTCACTGACCCAATTTCGCACAATGAGAATTAAACCATGTTTTCAATCAGCGACCAGCTCCGTCCCTAATAAGTCGAGACCTAAATAATTTTGAAATCTTTATTGCGCAGCTTTGTAGTGCCGCTTAGTCGCTGAAACGAACTGAAAGGTTTACGGCTACATCAATGGATTTATGTTTGACACAGCTGAGAGATGAAATTCACAGTATTTATAGTAATTAGCTATAAATTAATTGGATAGATGACATTTTTTTTTATTATATATATTATCGCGTGGATTTCGGGATTGGGTCTATAGAGGGTTAAGGGTTATAGCTTTTGCCCACGGCTACATATCACGGAAGTCGGTTTATGGCGCGAAGGTTTTATCGCGCTTCCCGTGGGACTATCCGTTTTTCCGAGATAAAAAATACCGCAAAACCTTCTCAAGAATCACTCTATCTAATGATGAACAACACATGAAAAACCATGCAGTAGTTTTTGAGCGAAGCCTTTATTGCGCATCCCATGGGATCTGTCTGATCTGATAAAAAGTAGCCTATGTTACTCTCCTTCCCTTCCCATGTCCACGTAAAAAATCACATCAATTCGTCGCTCCGTTTTGTACCTTGTTTTAAACGACACACAGCGCCATCTACAATCCATCCTTAGCCTTATAATAATATGTATTTATACAAATAAAACACCGGCATCGACTGCATCATCATTTTTTCATAGACTAAACGAAATGTTGGAGTTAACGTTTCACAATAGCAGGAAAAAGTATATAATATGTGGAGATTTTATATTGATATCTTAAAAACTACTGCGATTTCTACGGAGCTTAAGAGATTATTTGAAAATTATAATTTGCATGCCGTTATTAAAAAAACCCACTAGAATTACTGTTAATTCTGCAAGTTGCATAGATAACATTTTTACAAATGTAATGGGGGGCATGAGTCAAATTCATGACCTAGGTTTGTCTGATCACACATCTCAGTCATAACATATCCCAATCAATAAGCGCCTTTGTCCATCAATTAAATGGTGGAATTATCATTAAGAGAAACTCATTTAATATGTGTATTGAAATATTCAATAAATTACCAGATTGTTTTAAGGATAGTACTCTTAAATTAAATAACTTCAAAAGAATTCTCAAGGCGTGGCTTTTAGATTATTGTTTTTATAGCTTAAGCGAATTTTTTCTGTTTTGATATATGTCTTATTGGTATAGAATTTAACCCTAATTAAAATGGGTAATGTTAATTAAGTTGAGTTTGCTCTAATGTAATATATTTATGTAGATACTTTATTAACTTCTGTGTTGTAAGTTTGTTTAGTTTTTATGTATTATTGTAACTGTTTGTGGCCCAAATTAGATAAATGAATAGAATTAGGATATATCATTTTCGTCACATAAACATTATGTATTTTTTTTTTATTATTGATATTGGGTTACATAACTTCAAAGTATTTTCTATTACGTATGCTTTTTGTAAAGTATATTGTACATAACTGTTTTTTTTTTACTAAATCAAGCTGTAATATATATATATATATTATTATGTTTTAATAAAATATAATTAATCAAAAGTCGTTTTATACTTATTATCTTTTATTTTTATCCTAGGTACTGTTCCCATGGGCCCCGAATTGCAGGACATTTTTTATTTATAGTTTCTAGTTTCATTTTAGATATATATAATTTAGAAGTATTTTAAGATATTTATTTTTAAGGTTTAAATTATAGTTTTAATTGTATTTTTTAATTTAATTAATCTAGTTTAGTTTATTATATTCTATTGTACATGAAATAAATTTTATTGTATAAATTAAATAAACTACATTTAAATGCAAATTGTATTATATAATCTTGTAATTAAGTAGCATATAGTACAATAAAGGATGGAGGTTTCAAGGATATTAATATGATTTTAACAAGGACAAATTTAGAAGTCTTTTTAAATATGAAATGGATGGCAAAATGTAACTTTTGTGATTATTATTTGTCTTTCATTAATTGTTATTATTTTATGAAATAATAATTAATAGATTTTGAATATATTTTGATGAGTTAACATCATAAATTTCTCATCAACCGTTAACAAAATACTTAGAACACAGTTCTTGATTAATTACAAAACTTTTAATTTGCCTACATATCTTTAAATTATAAATGTTTTCTTCATATGATAGGTTTAAATTAATATTTTGATTTATAAAAATGTTTTGTAGTATTACAATTAAATCAAATACACTGCAGTAGATAGGTACTCGTATTATGTCTAAATGTTTCACTTCCGAGACGTATGGCGCGACGGGTAATAAAATAAGACGCAGTGTTTATAAACATATTTTATTTTATAACGATTTTACATTACATTATTTAAACAAGAGGAATTTATTTGAATGTATTTAAATAACGGAAGTACGTAGAAACAATTATGTGGCGACATCCGCAATGAAGTTTAAAAATAAAAAGTTAACGTTACAAATGGTTTTACAAAATTCTTTATTTATCTATTTTTATTTTTTTCCTGGAAGCGTTAGAGATCGGACAGTGTAAATGAAAGTTGGTACTCACACCAACTTGTAAAATTTGTTTTATTGACTTACTCTCCTTCGAGATGACGCGCTTGCGCCCAGGCTTAGTAGAGGATCACTGAGGTTTTTAGTGGGTAGACCTTCCCTTCTAGTCCCACATAACCACCGGTTCTCGGGGTATGCAATTTTATGCATTTTCTTCAGCGTTATAAAAAATATGGATAAAAGTACGTATGAAATTTGAACGAATGAGACACTCGTTCATGTATCCCAGGTAGAGTTGTCAGGCCATATAAGGCCGGATATTTTGCCCTAAAAGCCGTATATGTTTTTTTTTATTGCCAATCATAATGTTTTCACAGCTGGGCTGCTGAAAAAAGTATTTATACGTGATGTAGAGTGAGGATGAGATTTTGCTGGAAGACAGTTTGCTCTTCGCTTGCACTTGTCCACTTGGGTCGGGCGCTCGTCCGCCCATCGTCGTACGAACCGCCACTCTGACAAAAAGCCTGAGAAAAGGCGGACAGGCCGAACATGTACATATTTGGCCGGACGCTATCGCAAAAAGCCAAACATGTCCGACTAAAGCCGGACCTGCCTGCCTGCCAAAACCTGCCAAGCCTAATCCCAGGTCTTTAGAGAGCTGTGCCGAGACCACAACGCCAACGATGCCGTAAATAAAATATGTAAAATGAATAACAACAATGAACCTTCGAACAATAAACTAGTCATATCCATCAAGGAAGCGCGGTGTGCCAACAACGCAACGATGTACATAGAAATGCTTTCTGCCGACACATTCAAGTCTATTTAATTTGCATACGACATGCGCCTACGCATCGCTACATGTCGCTTCCGGATTTTTCCGCGACTCATCGAGGCGTCCTGACATTGAGACTTCATGTTCAATGCCTTTAGTTTATCGGTGATTTTCCATGTCGTCAAATGAGGGGCTATTTAAGATTTTGACTACATTAAATATAAATAAATATTTTTTACACTTACGCCTTTTTTCTTGTTCCGCTGAGAAAAATGCATTGAATTGCCTACCCTGAGAATCGGTGGTTATGTGGAGCTCTCCTGCCCAGAAGGCGAAGGCCTACCTACTAAAAACCTCAGCGATCTCCCTCACTACTCCTGGGCGCGAGCGCGTCATCCCGAAGGAGAGCTGCATCGAGTCCTGACGAGGCCGACGAGGCCGCTTAGACTTGTGAACCAATGGCGTCTTTGACATTCAAAACTGATTGTAAAATCCTATTTGAAGAATAAATTTTTGATTTTGGCCATGGAAACCCTTGCGAACACTACCACGATCCCGTCGGCGTATGGCGATGAACGCCCACTCTAAGCCACCACCCCTCGTGGTGGCTTGGAGTGGCCGCCGGATACCTCCGGCCATCCACCGATCCAAGATAAGTCCCCTGGACGACAACCACCTCTTAAAGAAAAATCGGCCTGCCATCCCAGGCGCTCTGTCAGACTATTAGCCGTCAAAAGAAGTTGCGCAGGGTGGACCACGACGAGGTTAGCTGACTTCGCACCCAAATACTTACACCAATTAGCCTAGCCCAAGGTAAGCTCTGTAAGGCTTGTGTTATGGGATCTAGGTAACAGAAATATTATTGTTTATTTATTTATTTATATATTTATTTATATTTATAGACCGTACCGCGTAAATGTATCTCTGAACAGAAAATAATTATTAGTTCGCGACAAGTTACGATCTAAAAGCTGACTAATTTAGTAATATTTAAACGATTTACAAGTAACCCTTTACAATTTTAATTTGAAAAACACGACAAAAATCAAAAGAAACGCGGTAGTTGACATAATTATGCACATAATTACCTCGTCGCGATAAAAGGAACGCAGAAACCACGAGCATGAATTATAAAGAAAAGGGCAAACGTCTATTGGCATATAGCATTGTTTTGCCGGCGAGCTGTTAATGTCGTGAATAAGGAGGATAATATTTTTTAAATATCATACTGTATTGCAATAGTGTACTGGTACCTACGCTTTTAAATTTGCAATCCTGTTTTTTAATTGTAATTCTTATTAATATTATAAATGCAAAATAACTTTGTCTGTCTGTCGTCTGTCTGCCAAAATTACTGAACCGAATTTAATTGAAATTTGGCACACAGATAGTCTAAAGGTTCTAAACGATCTAAAGGTTAAAAACTAAGGTAGTGTAAAGGGTTGAAAGGGGGATGAAATTTTGTATGGAAATATCATGACTTTTAAAAAGGAAGGTTTATTTTTTGGGCTGTTTAGATTAGGATATAAATAAGTGTGTAAAAATTTTACATTTGAAAGAGTAAAATAATATTGAAGGATGAAAATAAAAAAAAAATCAATTACATTGGTAGAAATTATACCATACATACATACACTCACGCCTTTTTCCCATGAGGGTAGGCAGAGATTACGTCTTTCCACTTGCTACGGTCTTTACATATCTCTTTCGCTTCATCTACTTCTTATACCATCAAGGAGGAAAATATCTCGTATTTGTAGAGTTAATACGAATACGAGATAAAACTCTCTATGGAAATAAATAAGGATACAAATATAATTAATAAGCTTTGAAGCAGGGATCAATCCGAACAATTACTGGAAACACTTCCCATAAGACACGCGGTAGGTACAGGATGCATAACGATGCTACATTTCTACGTATCCACAAGGCGTCTAGTCGTCATGAAATCATGTTATGAACATCTGGGTAGCCGATGATTCGAGTCGTTCTCCCTTGAATGTGCTCCAGAGAGAGAGAAGTTGATACTGGGAAACCCCCGCCGAAAGATAAGACAAGTATTCCGTTGTAAGGTGGGCCGACGTGAATTATCAAATCAATCTATTGAGCATACCAACTTCTTTGAGGCTGATTTAGCCCTTTATTTTTTTTAACGAGGTGGAATGCTGTTATGCACCGTACCTGTTAATGGCTAATTAACAGGCGTGTATGGGACTCACCCAGCGGGATGCAGGGCATACCCACTAAACCACCTTGATGTCTATTCTGCCCTCAATTAGGGCGATCTGGATACCGAAATCCCAATTTCTCCAGATCACCCTGAGGCTAATTTAGCCCTTAATTAAGGTTATGTTCTCACCTCTTCTAACATGGATTATAGATGCAATGTTGCCAACATAACCTCAGAGGAAAAAATTAAGTATAGTTTTCATGTCGAATTTAATGAGCAATATGACGGGGAATCTTGTCGTTACCTCCGTACGCAATTGTTAGTAATGATTGATTACTGTACGGTGCGGTAAACTCAGTTACCACAGATTTTCTTTCAAATTCTTTCGAATCTTAATAAAAACAAGAAACGTTTCAAGACCGACAATTGATATCCAAAAATCTCATTTAGCGTATAAACAAGAATCACAACACACTTCGCAAACGGAAGAATTCGTCCAGAACCAGTTAACACGTGTTTTTTGAGCAATAAATAACACTTACGCTGAAACGATCCGAAATCGTTGCCAAAAGCAAAGGAAGCATCGCCGAGTTAAGCTTCGTCGTGATATGACACGCGTCAAAAGGACAAGCGAGAGGGAGTTATTTTCGATAATCGACTTTTGATAGAAAGTGTACGTCGTTCGCTGTACATTGCTTACACTGTGCACATGTACACATGTGCTGCTAGAGTGAGCAAACATCGACCAAGTCCAGAGAACTATTGGATCACCAGGAACAATAACTGAAGCCCTGTGTAATTTTGGAAACCTAATCTGCTTCTGGAGAGGGATGGCTGGAGTAACAGAACCCTGCGGTTTCACGTACAATGGTCTAAAGTGCGGAAGACTCACAGGCAGTGACTCATAATGTAATCGTAATCTGAGGTACATACGTCCACCACTGGGTATTTTTTTCCCTCAGAAGAGAAGAGGCTGGAACCCTCATAGCTACCACCGGAACCAAGTGTCACGGTGGTATGTTGAACTCCAACAGAACAGCAGAAGCAATCTAGGCAGCTCGACCTATTTGATCTACTGACCAAAACTCAGCCTAAAGCCAATGGTCCTAATGACCCTGCCGCTTGAAGTGAAAGCGACCGCTCAGGGCGCGGTGCCTACTGGCTATAAGCGATTAATACTAAGTAACTTACTGTTAGTCGAATTATTCGACTAACAGTAAGTTATTAGCTTAGTCGTATAATGCTTTTGATTAATAATTGGAAAAGATATAGGACACTACACACGCCTCACCTAAATACTTATTAACGTTTATATTCAAAGGTATTAAAGTAAGAAAATACTTGTAGACTTACTCTTATATTATGAATACTGTATATTAAAATAGTTACTTTGTCATGCTCATGTAATATAAATTCTGTAACTAGCGAGTGAATAAAAAAAAAACAAAAATAAGACATGTAAAAAGAGACACAATAAAAAGGTGAACAGAGCAAGTGAGCTCTTCGTAAAATAATAGTCTTTCAATTAATCTAAATTAGTCAATCGTTTGAATTGCTATTATATAGATAAAATAAAATAATCGCTAGTTCGAGGGATCAGTGCAGCAATGTAAATCAAACAATGCAACGGATCGTCTATTTGCATGTAAGATAGCTTTATCAGAATATGGTCGATTGGTGGAACCTTGGCAGCGGCGAGAGTTTACATAGTTCCAGAATTAAACCTAAATGCACGCTTTTGATGTTGCGTTCGTGCAGAATATTGCTGCATTGCGTTCTGTGTTTGTTTGTTGGGTATGAGTATTAAAATTGGTAATGATGATCATAATTTGTACGTTTTATATGAAGTTAACACCTTTATCTAAAATATAAATGACATTGCACGATTAATTTAAATAAAATAAACGGAAGCTTTGAAATTCATCTAATGTGGTTCATCCTCTAATAATTTAAGGAACGTCGGTGGCGCTATGGTTCCAGCACTGGTTTATGGCGAGACCCTGGATCGATCTTGCCACCAGTGTTTTTTAAGTTTCATATGTCTTTCTATCTGACACTCCTACGGTTAAGGAAAACATCGTCACCTGGAGAGAAATTCAATATGTAATCAATCTGCATTAGGTCAGCGTTGTAGACTAAGGCTCGATGGCTCTGACATAAGGTAGGCTGGTGCCCCTCGGTATGAGACCGCCGATCCCAGTGCTGCTGTCGTCGTCGTTGTCCCAGGAGCATATGGAAAGATAAGCTCCTGGGTTCCGTAGGTAGTTGACAGGTGAAGGCGAGCAAGCGACCCAGCTTGGCCGCCTTTTTTTTGGGGGGGGGGGGGAAAGCATTATGCGTGTGTGGGGCTCTCCGGTCTGAGAGGACCGGCCTACCCACTAAAACCCCCCAGTGTTCTCTAGGCCCATGCGGGGCACATGGCGGGGTGCGCTTTCACGATTCTACCGCCATGTGCTCCGGGGCCGGCTCGACCTAGAACTGATCGAGCCAATTCCAAGGGAGGGGCTGTCCGAGAACACTTGGACAGTCCCCCAGACAGAGAGGCATCACTACGGCGTGCGCGATTGCCAGTCGCGCACGCAGCCTCGCGGTAGGGTCATTAGGCGAGCACCGCGCTTGCGTGTGCTCGCCTTCTCCTACCTATCCGTCTACGGCGGAGGGGAGTGGCATCGACGTCCTCCTCCCGCTCCCTCTCCGCTGCCTCCTTCTGCGAGATGACGTTCGAAACTCTTTTGTTTCATAAACTATTTCCAGATCCGATGGACCCCCTGCAGTTATTACCAAAATCTAAATATGTCACAAAAAAGTGAAGTTTACATCTAAATCTAAAATACAAGGTCTCGAAGAGTTATACTAACTATGGAATATGCAAGTTACAACACGACACAACTTTTTACAAGTAACAGTCACAGAGCTCCCAATGCGGCTCCCCAACGCAAGGTCCTTCAAGTCCTGCTTCCGGCGGCGTCTGAGCCATCGCATCCCTTGCCATCCCCTTCTCCCTTCTGCTTAGCCACGAGTAGGTTCCTATCAACATAGATCGGAGCCACTTGGGTATAATGTGCCTCTTTTAGCGCACATGCTCTCTTTTACAGGGCTGACTGCGCCTGTCCTGAGGTACGGTGTTCCTTGTCACGTCAAGTCATAGGGTCATTAGGACAATCGGCTCAGGCTGAGTTTAGTCGGTAGGTCAATCGGGTCGAGCCGCCTTGATCCATTAGGAGTTCGATATAATCCCCGTGGCACTTGGTGGCGGTGGTACCCAAGAGGATACTCAGCCTGTGCGGAGGGGAAAAAACGGGGGGCGGAAAAAATATTATCTGCCTATATCAATAGAAGAAGTCAAGCCAACATTTGACTTCTTCGCTCCCCCCCCCCCCCCGCTACACTACGATCGTACACCCCCATTTTTTGTCACGGCCAACGTAGACTTCGTTGAGTCTCTAGTGGAGATGTAGCTGGACCACTTTGGGAATCTTTTTTTTTTTTTTTATATTTAAAATAGGTTTGCGTTTGTCCACAATCTCACCTGATGGTAAGTGACGATGAGGACTAGGATGGAACACGCTTACCTAGCAAATGCCTATTCACTCGTGACTTGAAGACCGTAAGATTATATTGTTCCGGGAACACAGACGTCGGCAAAGAGTTCCACATCTTAGCTGTTCGTATTAAAAACGAAGACTGGAACCGTTTTGTACGTGTAAGAGGATAGTCCACCACGTAAGGATGGTAGTTAAGCCTACGTCTGGTTGACTGGTGGTGGAAAGGAGCGGGTGGAATTAACTCATGTAATTCCAACGCACACTCTCCGAAATGCAACCTATAGAAAACCGAAAGGCAAGCAACTCTTCGACGGTGTTCAAGACTCTGAAGACGTGAGTGAGAGAATCTATCTAAAGGAACGCAAATCCGGTTATTGATTTAATTAGATTATATAGATTTCATTTTATATTATCATTTTTTCACCAACTCAGACTGTATTTGTGTTAAATTTGTGCTTAATCTACGGTGATCTAACATGTCATATAACACGAACAAGATTGACTATAAAATTGAAAATTAATTCGAACTTTACTACATATTCAACCTTCATTATTAGATATTTAAACTTCATTATTCGATATTCGAACTTCACTGTTAGATCCACGATAAACTTACAAACGAAAACATAGTTAATCATTACCAACGCGACGAGGTCATCTCACTTGTGGTAATTAAGGAACATCAGAAACGATAATACCCTGCCGTACTTTTTTTCGCTTTGTGTCTGCATCGCTTCCTGTGTGCTATCGATCAACTTACACCCGCCTACAGCTTTTAATCTCCTATTGAACAATCTGAGTATAAAATGGAGAACTGTATGCATAAAGCGCGCTCCACACTCTCGTAAAAACTATACGAGAACAGCCAAATACGAGAGTGCAGAGAAGTCGTTAAATCACGCCTATGTTCGTGCGGTCTTTATTTTATGTTGGTATTGCGGATCTGAATCAAAGGGCCCTCGTGTAGTTTTGCACTGGCACGAGACCCTATCTCCATACCAGTGTTGCCATTCTAACGATTTAGTTGCTAAGTTTAGGGGATTTTATGACTGAAGAGTGGAAAAAAATGCGTCAAATAAATATTTAACTTTTGGTGCCTTTTGAACCGCGTACTTTTTTATGAAGTATGAAGTTATATATTAATTGTGTGAAGATTGAGAATTGTTTTGTCTCAGAGTTTCTTAATAAACATGTCCTATTTATTTATTTTTTTAATGTAAGGGACAACAATTTTGTTGGATTATTATTTATTTCTTCGATTTAGTAAAGGAAAAAGGTGTTTAATGGGTGTTTATAGTATCAGACAACTATCAGCCTTATACGATAGCGATAACATGTTATTTTCCCTTATAACTGGCGTATGGCGTTCATAACTGTTATTTTCCCTCATAAATTTTGGACAATGGCAACATTTATCTACGCTCTCGTTACGTCAATTCGCCAGCACTAGCAATACCGTGAGCACGTTGATTTTATTAATAAAATTACCTAGAAACTGTACGAAGACAATTGTCATCATTGAAACTGTAAAATAGACCACATTACGTTATCGTATCGTGCGTCGTAGCACGCGAAGATGTAATGACACGAATATTTAGACTGCGCGTAGTAAATGTTCACGATAATATGTCGCACAGTGGGACGCGTTGTAGCACGACGCGATGTCGTGTAGTCGGCGCGCTGTGGTCTCAGCACTGATCTATAGCTTGGGCCTGTAGTCAAAATAGCACTTATGACATTCTTATTCGTGTCGTCTAAACGAATTCGATAACGAAATGCGAATGAATTGGGTGGCTTGGAGCGGATCCGTGGGATCTGTCCTGAACCTTATCCGAGGTTGGACAGAGTTATCAACTTTAAAAGGGACAGATCTGAAAGACAGAGGAAGTTGGTATATTCAATAGTTTCACAGCTGTGCATATTTTATGTTTGATTTAAATCTCTTTATTATAATTCTCAGGAACAATACTAGTTTTTTTGGTACGGAACCAAGCTAGGTCTTGCGTGTGCTATATGGTACAAGCAACCCAGGTGCGACAGAAAACCAGCGCTGAGTCGCAATGATGCAGCATCATAGCTTAGTCGGAGCCTTTTTGTATACTAGCTGATACTCGGGAATTCGTCTATGCAGAATTATTATTTCTAGTAGCTTATATTAGCGTATCGTATATTATAATCTTTTCATTATTGAATAATAGTTTCATTAAAATCTCAGTGAAAGAGTAACAAAGGTTTATTCCTTAACTTACAAACTTTCGCAATTATAATATGTAATGGTGAATCTATTGCCTCACTAAAATATGTAGCATCCTTATAATGTGATCTTGGACTGTTTATTATTATAAAAAACTAAAAAAAGAATATTACTTTTATTTATTTTTGGTTTTTTAGTATTTTTATATTTTGTACATCTCTTTTTAAGCTCTTTCATTTGACACTCGTATTGTTATTGTTGTGAAAACGATAAGTAAGTCGCCATTTTGAACCGTTCGCCATATTGGATTCAAAATGGCGGCATTTATATAATCTTGTATATAGCTTTGGTGGGAGTGGGTGAAATATTGATTGCAAGATTCCACGACATATGTACATACATACTTTTACATGCTACATACATGCTTTTAAAAAGTGTAACCTAGTCACGAGTTTTGGTAACGGAAATATTTTAAGAAGCAACTGATAATTGTATTATCAACAAAAATATCTTTACTAGTATTGTACGGAGATTGCAGTAAACTCAATGCCAACATTTTGACGCCACGACTACGTTCAGATGACACATCACAGTGATATAAACTATTAGTCACAAGCTGACGCTATTTAATGATCAATTCTAAATCAGCTGAATATGTCATAAATGTATATATAAAAAAATACCTATTCGTGTAAAATATTATGTCTAGTATTATAATTATACTTAGTATATGTGCCGAATAGGACGGGAGGGATCGACACATTGCCACCACTGCGCATCCGACCTCGACTCGGCCCAGCACACGCTGGCGGAGTGCCCCGCGTGGGCCTCCAAGCGCCGAGTCTTGGTCGCAGAGATCGGCAGAGTGATGCTCCAGAAGGAGGCGGCGCGGCGCCGGGCTCGGTAGCACAGCTGCGGCTCCGCCGTCGTCGGTGGTGGAGATCGAGGGAGGTATTGTAGCCTCTCCCGAGGAGGGCTCCCCTGTATCGACGGGAGAGCGGAGGGTGGGGGTTCCCGGAAGTAGCTTGGCGTTCCCGGGGGCTCCCTACATGCCTGAGGAAGGCCATCCCTGAGGTTTTTAGTGGGTAGGCCTCCCCTTTCTGGGGAGGAGAGCCCCACATAACCGCCGGCTCGCCACAGCCGGGGTATGCAACTTAATGCATTTTCCTCTGGGGCAGCAAAAAAAAAAACAATAAAAACGAAAAAAAAAGGATGTAAAATCATTGTACTGCGTAATTTCACTCCCTATCTTACTCCCCCGTCAAACATATATCTAGTACCGTCACATACCGGGTAGGTTCTCACCTTCCACTACACGTCGATCTGGAGTGTCCGAGCCACTACACGGCGTGTTAAACTTTCGTCGACTCTTTTTGACCCGACCCTAAGGCAACCTTCTGTTCATGCGCCTTCCACAGACACACTCATGGTATGCTGAACATAGCCATCTGCGGCTTCAGCATAGGTCCTCAAAAAATGCCTCTTACTGTTCAGACTGGAACACAGTAATGTTTGCTGCTGCTTTTTGGGTTAAATAAATAAGACCGAGGATGCAAGTGACCTTGTATAATATTTTTGTGAAATTGATTAGGGGGTTGGTTGATTGTCCGCAGCTTCTAGAGAAAATTTCATTTAATGTCCCAATGCGCATGAGACGTAATAATTTATATAATCTTTTTAATGTGCCCTTTGCGAACACTAACTATAGACGTAATAGCTATTTTATTAGAGTGATTAATCTTATAAATAGTATAAGTGGCGAAGTCGACATATTTAGTGATAGTTTAAAAAAGATAAAAAATGCACTGATACCGATTCTGTCTGCAATTTCTCAGATACCGAATTGATTCGATTGGTTTAATTTGTGATTATTTTGTATTGTCCTCGTTGTTGTTGATAGATAGTAAGTAGTTTTACATGTGGTAGCTTATTATTAGCTTGTAGCTTCTTATTTTTATTACTACATTGTTATTGCAAGCTGTTAGCTACCTAAATAAAATAAAATAAAATAAAATAAATAAACTTTCTCTTCTATAAATCGAACAAAGTTACTTGATCTAATCAGCATAGAGAGTGTTCAGTTATTAACATTGTATTTTTTGGATAATGTCACAACACACAATGCAGTTTCCTTGTTTTTATTTTTTTTTTCTTTATCTTTGACTCATGTATTATTCGTCAACAGCCATCTGTGGTCAAATGTTGCTAAGCACAGGAACACAAGTGTTTATATCATTTAAATATAAGTTACACGGAATATTTTTTAGAATTTCGAATTAAGTTCGGTACCAACAGCATGTTCGGTAGCAACATGCTGAGCTGGGGCCATTTGAGGCAATTTTAATGCATTTGGTACGTTCAGTTTGTTTGTTTTTGCTGTCTCAATAAAAATATTTTCTTTCTTTCTTTCTTTCTTTCTTTCTTAACAACATTATAGATAGTAGTAGTATTTATTAACAGTAGGTAGCAGCATCTAATCATTAGGTGAACAGACAGCAACTGTCCAAATATTTACGTTTCAACATGAAATATGAAAACGCACTATTTCCTATTGAGTGATCTCCAGAAATCTGGATTAGTTGAAACGCACGTTATTTTAGAAGTTTCTCCATTAAGCGAACCAGATAACGCTGGCCGTGGTCCGATGGAATCCACCCGCTGTGCTAATGTGGCGTCGGTTCGCTCGCTAACGTTTTGGCAAACTTTCAACTGTCACACGCATCATGCTTACCGAAGCGCGTTACGTCTACGTTCCACTGGAAGCTATAACAATTCGAGATATGTTTTGTTGTTTGTTTATTTAATGCTTCATACAAATAAAGTGTGCAAAGACCTTTCCTACTATTTCTCAATCTCAATCCTTTGACAAGACTCTGTGTGTGCATGCGTGGCCTGTGCGCCTGGATGGTTCCTCAAGACTTCATAGATGAGTCTGGGGATTACATATATCGCACTAATAATACAATAGTGTATCAACTCAAAATCGATCATTTTTCAGAATCAACAAAAAACTTATTACTCACTTCATGTAATAGTTGCAAATTGAATAACTGTCACATAAGTTTTTTAATTTATCCTTATTCTGTTTTTGCACTAATCGAACGACGGTCTTGGATCATGCGTGAGGAATCAAATTTTGCGTGTGTTTATAGTATTATGCCAAGTACGACGTTTTGAGTTGATACACTATTGTATTATTAGTGCGATATGTCAACCGGGTTGTTCTAGATCTGGAGAAATTAGGCTTCCAGTTCCTAAATCACTCTAATTAAGGACAGAATGGACATCGAAGTGGTATAGTGGTAAGTGCCCTGCTTCCTGCCGGGTGAGTCCCACACACGCCTGTTAATTAGAATTTGAAGGTTATGGCGCGTAACAGCATTTCACATCAAAAATAAAAAAAAAGGGTAGTTGAGAGAGTTATCGAGATAGATGTACAATAACAGTCCCACTGCACATCACTGCAGTAAACATGTACGGTCTTAATCCGTACATTGCAAATAAATGCAACTAGGTAAACGGCGCGGCGGCGACGTAGCAGCAACCAAATCCGCTTACGCGACGTTTACCTAGTTGCATTTATTTGCAATGTACGGATTAAGACCGTACATCCGGCTCGAAGGACCACTAAATGTACGGGGTTTCGTACATTTATAGAAAAAAATGGTAGTAAAAGTCAAGTGTAAAAAAGGGTAATTTATTGACACTAAACAATTACTCTACCTAAACGAACTATTTGGTAAAAAATGTCGTAAAATGGTAGGATTTCGGGAATATGGCATATGATGCACGATTGGTTTGACTATCGGCCAAATACTGACTTAATTAATAAGTATGTATTAACATGAATCATGCACGAGGCGGCGCGGCGGCGGCGTAGTAGCAACCAAATCCGCTTACGCGACGTTTACCTAGTTGCATTTATTTGCAATGTACGGATTAAGACCGTACAAAACATCTAAAATAAAAATGTACATATAATTATTCCAAAAAAATTAACCTGTTAATACACTTATAACTTTTATCGCTAATTTTACCTTTGTGGCGGCATATCAAAGCGCCGCACACCATTTAAAAACACGGTCGGCGTCTTTTGAACCGCCGCCAAAGAACGCCGCGTTCCCTGTTTGTGCCTTCGAGCCAGCGCGACTCCCTTTGTCGGCGCGGTATTACAAAGGGGAATTACCTTCACGGCAAATATCAAAAGGGATTTCGGCAGCGAGAAATCGATTGATGTCACCGCCAATCAACACCGCCGTCGATATACAAAGACCGCACACTGTTTTCACGAGGAAGCTGCTCACCACCCACCGCTCTGGAGGGCGGGAGCTTTAGTTCAAAGCCGATAAGGTCCCAGGCCTTCTGCCTGACCAAAGGCTTGTAGGTAGTGTTTAATTGGTAGGCTGGCCGTCCTCTAGAGTCCAACATAACCACCCGCCGTAGACCGGTTGCGGGTGGTATCCGGTGCAAGGTCGTCCAAGCACCAGGGGGTTGTTAAGACGACCACTGTGGTGACGCGCCCCCTATGAGGATTCACTAAAAAAATTCACGAGGATCTCCTCGCCAGAACACCGCACGGCTAACTCGCATTTTGTAACCGTACCGACCGTGTTTAACTGCAAAATCACCCTATGGTAAGTTTAAAAAAATATCTTATGCAAACTGAAATCCGATTACGAAGTTGAACATTTTTCCATCACAGTTGTTATACATGTGTTTATTTCGATTTACTGTACCGTAGCTTCACCACATCTTTTAGTATGCTCCAGGGAGAAACGCGTCGCAAAGGAATTCCTATTCGCAGCGGTTCATATTAATCTCTTTCACATTTCCGCCAAGAACGGCGTTATTGCTCGCCGTACCGTTTAATAGTTCAAATTGTTCCGTTTTAATTAATACGTCATGCTGTGATTTCTTTTGCTTGTGTAAAGCATTCCTTTTAATGGCATCGAAGGGATGCGTTCTTTTATTTGCTCGGACTGCTAAATTGCCAAAATGAAATGTAATGTAGGAATTCTGCTAGGAGTTAGTCTGCAGTCTGGTAATTACTTCTATTTTAATTATTGCTGATCAGGAATTGATTATGAGGAAAAGATAGTGGGAGGGAAAGTGTGAAGCATTAAATTTTGAGGATAAGGATGACAACAGGCATGTGAAAAAAGATGATAATAAAACTTGGAAGTTCAGACAAGCAAACTACCCATATGATATTATTAAGTATACAACACAACAACTGGGAGCCAATTCTCATTTCTTTGATATAATATCGAACTCAATATTTATCGAAAAAACATTAATTAATTAATTTTTCGACAAAATTTTTCTTCAATTACTAATTAATATACATTAAACTAACTAAAAATGAGCATCCAAACATTAGAAAAATTTTCGATGTCATTATTTCATTCAATAATTTTTCTTATAAATATTTAACAGCCATGGCTTCTAGGCCTTCAGCCAAGTTTGGTTGCGCTCCGTTCGTTCGTGATCGACATTATATCGAATAAACCCGAGAATACAATTTTCTCTATGAATGGAGATTTTTGTGATATTTACGTTCGATAAAAGATTCTTGATATAATATCAAATTCGAAACCAAATCACATGAACTGAGATTTGATTGGCTCCCTGGTCACAGTTACATGTAATTCGTGTGAGATTCGCAACAACTATCTAATCTTGCCCGAACTCAGTAAAGCAGTACTAAAATAGAGTATCTGAAAAGTGAAAAATCAGGAAATAAAAGAAGCTTCCTTAGTTTTTATTTATGGAAAGTATAGCTATAAGAAATGATGAAACGCTTTTTGAAGAAACGGAAGAAGAAATGTCATCACCTCTATTATACTGGTTTCTTGGCCATTCGTCACAACCCTTCACATCCGCACTTAGGGGTTCAACCCTATCCTAAACTGGCTCGTTAGTCAATCTAGTACTATCCTTCTTCCTATGTTCTGAGAATACTATATTTTACTATCTAAATATCAAGTAGGTAGTGATTATGTGAAACGTCAATGTCGTTATGTCAAATCAAATTGAATGTTTAATACAATCAAATAAAAATTTAAGTTAATTGAAATTAAATGTTTATTGTTAAATAAAATAAATTGCTGTTAAAACTCAACTAGATTATCAAACTAAGCTTAAGTTTTATAAATTGTTTTATTAATGTATTCTTGTTATTGTAATTAAATAACCGTTTTAACAACAACTTTAACAAATGGATTATGTAACTAAGCCAGACATTTTTTTATCCGATATTTTTATCAAAATCAATAATTTACCTTTATTCAAATATGACTTTATAGAAAGCTCTTTTGAATCGTCTAATTATTGTGTTGAAATGTAAATACATAGATGTAATTGTGTTTAAAATCAAAATCTAAAATGTATGCTTCAAATAGGAATTTTTGCAATTACTTTTCAGTTCAAGTACGCTATGTTGTAATGACGATGCTATTTTATGACTTTGAAAAGACTTTGAAAAGGATAAAAATTAAACCTTCGCCGTGTTATTCCATGACCTGGTTTAGGCCTGGTCTAAACGAAAACTCGGGTTCGACTCAGATTTTAATGAAATTGATATTACAAGACACGGTATTGATATTTCTACCCCTTAGTTTAAGTCTGGTTTCAAAACGAAATTATGATTTTATACAGCTGACAATTCTAAAAGTTTCGTTTCGTCATCTTCTAGATTGCATAACGCTGCAAAATATGATACTTTGCAAACTATTTGCATTTACCCATATATACCTTATTTTATGCAATTGCATAATCAAAAATCAAATTAATGTACATTAAATTTTAAATATTATCTCTAATAATTATTTAGTAAAATTAAAAGCTAAACTATAAATAAAATATTTGAAATAAATAGCTGCCGTCAGGCAACGTCCCCATAAGACTAGCAGCATTGCACGTTGTATGGCGATGCTGATGCTTTCCGGTCACATGTAGCCTTGGTCAATCTATAGCTGCACTCTTTAAAAACTCTGTGGGCACTTTCCTCCCAGGCTCAAATATGTAGTTTGTGCATACCTACATATCTCTAACTAGATGAATAAATGCCGTAAAATATCCTAAAGCAAAGTAATTAAAGTAGGTAGTAATAAGTTAAATAATCATTGTTTTATGAACTTAGAATTATGCACAGTTAACATTTTAATTTTCAAAAGTTCTTTATTAAAATATAAACTAGGTAAGTACATACCTTGTCTTCTTGGCACCAATTATAGAATCTCTTATTATTTTCCATTTTTATATAAGTTTATTAAATATATCATTGTAAAATTCAAAGAAAACGAAATAATTTTGATTAGTAAAAAGGGCGGCAAATGTTGAATAGGTACTTAATTTACGTTCCAACAAGCAATTTTTACAACGTGAAATGTTAATGTAGTGTAGTGTAGTGTGAAGTGTAATTATTATATTTTCTAGTACATATAAGAAGAAATGTAAGTACGAATATTTTCTTTCATACTTACATTTTTTCTTATAAGTATATTCTTTAAAATTAAATTTATCTTCTAAAATAAATGTTTTTCATCAACTTTATAGTTTTATTTTCACTATAGTTATGAAGTCGGTTACAAACGAAGCTGCGTGAAATGGAACGATTATTGGTTTACTAATAAAATTGGCTAAAACTAGGGTGCCAAAGCCGTTAAAAACGAACGAATGAATGCATGATTTTCTTTAGACTCGGGTTTTAGAGGATCGTACTTGAATTTGTTTTTGTAATAAAGTCCGGTCTAAACCAGAGCCCTTGGTTTAGACCCGAACTACATAGACCTGGTTTAAACCCGAGTTTTAGAAGTTTTTGTAATAAGAGAGTCGAAGTCGTGCCTATTCTTCTCTAAAAAGAGTAACATTTTCTTCCTTTTACATCTACGCGTACAAAGTTGTGTATCCCTTAAGGGATGGATTTTAGGACACAAGGAACTTTAGCTAACGCAAGCTAAAGCAAGCTAAAGCAAGCTAAAGCAAGCTAAAGCAAGCTAAAGCAAGCTAAAGCAAGTTAAAGCAAGCTAAACAAGCTTCCATCTGCCTATATATATCAATAAAATTGAAGTATTGTCTGTCTGTCTGTTTCTAATCTCTGAAAAGGCTGGACCGATTTTGACGGGACTTTTATTGGCAGGTAGCTGATGTAATAATTTTTTTCTTAAATTCCACACGAATGAAGTCGCGGTTACAGCTAGTTTTATATTTGTTTGATGTCAATAGGTGCCTGTAAAAGACCAAATTGAATTAAACATATTGTTATTTTAATAGTCATTACAAAAATTGCAAATTTCCAATGTCTGCACCATTTAAAATATTTGTTTTAGTTCCCAAATTGTTTAATAAACAATCGTGTTTCTAGAATTACTGTCTGCAATTTGGTGTATTCTAAAAATATTCGAAAATATACGTAAACGATGTTCGCGTCAACCGCAAGGGGTTTTCTGACACATTAACTGTTTCTACAAAATAACCTATACTAGTGATGGGACGGAATTCCACGATGATATGGCTTTCAATAATAAATTATATTTTTTTTGTGTTTAACAAACAACATAAATAAAACTAACAAACATAAAAGATTTGACTACTGTTTTACCAATCCATGAGAGATTGTACTATAGGACATTTCAATATATAGTAAGTGACAGTTCTCTAGATGCTGTCGGTACCACGCACACTGCCAATCAAAGACATGCTATTTCACAATTATAATTTAGTTGATATTGTAGCTATATGCGATAACAAAATAAATAAACAATAATATGGGCACAAAGATTATAAAATTATTAAATCAATCTACTTATAAACAGACTCCAATTTGTTGTAGGGGATCAAATTACTATACACATTTTAATCTTCAATATTATATAGTATCTATTTAAATATACAAAATAAAAACTTAAACATAAAACATTACAAAAACCTCGCACTACAATTTCAAATTCAACAATCAAAAACTCAATGCCAAACACATTTGCTTTTTTACAACCTACCAGATACAAAATTTCAATCTCTTCAACACAATTCACCAAAAGAGTAATGAAGAGAGCTATGCTCCAAGTTTCCCTGCATAGGAGAATCAGAATTGAGGAATTCTGCAGAAGAGCTAGGATTACTGATCACATTGCTCTTAAGACTGATATCTGCTGGCGCGGAAAAATTCTCTAGTGGTAGGTATACAATATTGAAACGCAGTGTTGACAAGTCTCTTACAAGATGGGTTGACAATTTGGTTATGATCACAAAAAGGAGGTGATGGACGCTAGCGGTGCAAGACCTTATCAGTATGGTGATACTTCAAAGAATCCTATGTCTTTCTCAAAATGATAATAAGTGATACAAAATGTCAATAAAAATGCTACAAATCGTTGTGCAAAATCGTTCAAATAAATATCAATTAATTTCAAGGGAATTTTGGAAAATATTGTATTCTTTTTTAATTTGTTTATATGAAGTAAATAAAAAAGTATCTTAGATAACATCTCATTATTTCCAGTAGGTTTTTAAATCACTCCATATTTTCAATGTTTGTAAATTACTAAATATTTAGATTTTATGTAAAATGTATATAAAATATTACATTAAATTGTAAATGTAATATTACAATAACATTGTAAGCAACTGAGGCAAAAATATTTAACCTGTATCATGCATCACTATTTTTGATAGACAGTCCCATAGCGTGTCGCAGTTTTGAAGCCCCCAGTTGCGAAGCCATATTTAATGTCACATTTCTACTGCGGTTTCTAGAAACGCTCTGAAAAGGGTTATCCGCATATATCCGTGCCGGCACGCGCCGATCAGTGCCATGTCACTCAATACCACGTTTTTCCATACGCACTTATTAATGGCAATCGGTGTTGACACGTCTGACATTTTCAGTCACTTTAAAAACATCTACGCTTCAGTGAAAATATACTCTCTAATTAAATCAACTCGTAACCGCATATTGATTTATTTATTTATTTATTGTAAGTAGGACTACCAGCAATTGTTATAATATTACATCCAAAATATTTCAAATCCTTAACATATTGAATATAACAATTTTTTTAAGGCAATCACAACATACACCAAAATATACACAGTCACACATATTACAGTATTACAAAAAAATCACAAAAGGAAAAAGAAAATAACATAAACCAATCGGATGATTATGATGTATGATGGCAAGACGAATCGGAACCGAAGAAACCGAAAAAAAAATTAAAATAAATTAAATTAAAATTAAAATAAATTAGAAATATTTAAAATAACATTCATAGCGCCCCCAACAACTCCGTTATTCTTTTCTTAAACTGTTGGAGAGAAAGAGAAAATATGTCGAGGTCTGCGTGTCCTGAGAATCTATTATAAGTATCTGGTAAACGATACAATGTAGAGTGCCTGCGAGCATTAGTACGGGCAAATGGCTTAAGAAACAAGGGAATCGCATAACGTGGTGGCTTTCGTGGGACTCTGATATTCAACTTGCAAAGCAATTGCGGACTGTCCAAGATGTTCCTGAAGATTTTGAAGAGAAATATCATATCCAGTTGGTCTCTCCTAGCCGTAAGACTTTCCATATTGAAATAACGCAGCCGATCTTCGTAATCCTTCAGTACGCCATTCATCCCAGTGGAAAATGCAAGATGGCGTGTGAATCGTCTCTGAATGCGCTCAATCCGAAGCTGATGAACTTTGTAACCAGGGGACCAAACAACTGAGCAGTACTCTAAAATATTACGTATTAAGCTATAGAATATAATTATTTTCGTCGAGGGGTTTTTAAAATCTTTACAGTTTCTGATAAGAAATCCGAGAGATCTAGAAGCTCTGTGAATAATATCATCCATATGATGTCCAAATGTAAGCTTAGCGTCGACAATAACTCCTAAATCCCGTATACTATCGACCTCATGCAAAACTAAGTCACCAATTTTATAATTTGTGTTAATGTTACATGTTTTACGAGACATTTTAATATGATAACATTTATCAATGTTGAGTGGCAATCTGTTCTTGTTACACCATTCGTTTAAACTGTTTAAATCTTTTTGCAGTAACTCAGCATCACCGTCACACTTTACAACCTTTGCAAGTTTAATATCATCCGCATATAAAAATACCTGGCTATGTTCGATCACATCAACAATATTATTAATAAAAATATTAAATAACAAGGGACCAAAGTGGGAGCCCTGGGGTACACCCGAGGTGACCACATATGTATTAGATTTGTAACCATTTACAACTACATATTGCAAACGATTAGTGAGATATGATTGAAACCATTGAAGAAGAGGACCGGCGATACCATATACAGACATCTTATCGATTAAGATATTATGATCGACCCTGTCAAATGCCTTTGAAAAGTCTGTGTATATTACATCGGTTTGTAACTGAGAATCAATAGCGTCAACTATGGTATCAACAAAACTAACCAGATTAGTGGCAGTAGACCTAGATTTTATAAACCCATGCTGTTGATCGGAAAATATGTGTTTCATGTGAGACTGCAGGTAAGTACACATTGACGCCTCAAATATTTTAGGAAATATTGACAAAATTGATATAGGCCTATAGTTTTCAATATTGTTTCGATCTCCCTTTTTGTAAACTGGGATAACCTTAGCTTTCTTCCACATGTCAGGAAAGCACCCATCATGGATAGATTGATTATAAATCAAGTAAAGTGGAAGAGCAAGGGCTTTGGCGCATCTAGAAATAAAGTACGGTGGGATTCCATCCGGTCCAGCCCCCTTGGTTATGTCAAGTCTCTTTAACCGAAACAAAATAGATTCCATACTTAGATGAATGTGAGAAAGACTAGAATATACTGAAACGTTAGACAACGAACAACCAATGTTGCCAGGAGAAACCGATGAGCACTTATAAACGGATGAAAAATACCTCAAAAAGCCATCACATATATCAGGTCCGCAAGCCACTGTACCACCATCGAAAAACATAATTGAAGGATACTGGTTGCTAGATTTCTTTTTTCCTTTTATATAAGACCAAAAATATTTAGGATTATTTGATATACTCTGCTCAATTTTTGAGATATAGCTCTTATAGGAACATGTAGTTAGAGCGGCACAGCGCTTAGAAACTATTAATAAGGATATTTTATCGAGCGGATTATTATGGATGCGGTACTTTTTTAATAATTTTTTCTTACAATTTAAAAGTTTTATAAGAACTTTTGGAAACCACTTTGGATAAGCACTCCCGTTTCTTTTTACTCTCGGAACATGTGCATTAATAATGGAATTTAAATAATTGTAAAATTTGTCTACCATGTCATTAACCGTGTCGCAACACTCCAATTCCCGCAACCAATTGATTTTATCTAATTCTTCTATAATTAAGTCATAATCAGCTTTAAAAAAATTCAAACGTATACTACTATCAATATTTACTTTGAGGTATTTTGTCTGGTTCAGTGTAGACAGATTTACTGTTAAAGCAGGGTGATAGGCATCAACTTTAACTAAGTTATCAATGGCCCTGCTAACTGTGACTACCTCAAAGTTAGAAAATACCAAATCAAGTACTTTATGAGTTGAATTCGGTATATTATTATACTGGACTAAGTTGTTAAGAGATGCAAAATCTATCAACTGTTGCGCAGCACTAGACCTATTGTGCTTAGGGACTGACGAAAAATCCCATGGAAGAGAAGGCCACTCGATACAACCGAGGTTGAAGTCGCCAACCAACATAACATTTTCCATACATTCCGTCGCGCCGCTAAAACAATCCACAAAAGAACCAAAATTATCTTTATTAAAAGGAGGTGGGAAATAGACAGCACATATTGTAAAACTTTTGCTGCTTTGATGGACGCTCACCCATAGGACCTCGTTGTTACAGTCTTGTACATTCAGTCGATAACTATTTATCTTTTTTGACACTGCAATAAGAACTCCACCACCATCCTTTATTTTTCCCTTAAAATTCTTCGAGTTTCTGTCACGCCTATAAACAATGTAACGATTGTCGAACAGTTCAGAGTCGCCTATGCCATCATTAAGCCATGTCTCTGTCAATACAATTATATCATAATCCTGACACAATAAGTTTCTATAGAAATCATGAGTCTTTGTACGCAATCCCCTAACATTTTGATAATAAATTTGTATGTTATCGAATTTTATCTACTTTAGATCATTACAAATACTAAGCCCCAAACAAATAAAAAACCGTTTGACGCATTATACAATTTTTAGGAGAGAATCACAATTTTTTATGTAAATGTGTTCAGAAGTTTCACTTTTACGTACGAACACTTTTCCTTGTTTCACCCAAACGAATTTATAACCTTCTTTTTTAGCTTTCAACCTAGCAGCAGCATGTAGGGACCTGTTCGTGGGAGATAGGTGTTCAACAACGAAAATAGGCTTCCTCTCACCTCCAATACCTAAATGGCTGGAATTTAACTTATCGTTGGTGTGACTCTTATTGTAGCCTATCACACATGCTAAAAACGTATCACGCAATTTTGGAGTAGCCATTCTTACTATTATAGATCTCGGTCTATCATTACCTTTATGTGTTTTAGCGATCCGGGTGTAATGGTGTATGTCTCCATCCTTTAATTTGCAGGAAACGGCTGTAGCAATCTTACCAATGACCGAAGGCAAATTTTCATTTTTGAATTCGGGAACACATTGTATTTCCAGATTACAGGACCGCGCTTGCTGCTCCATGTTTTCTAGTCTGTTGGTAATATCCCGAATAGTTCCATTCAATACTAAATTTTCACTCTCTAAGCGCTTAATGACTTCAGACTTCTTAGAAAGATCTTTCTTGATTTGATCGTATTCCTCCATTACGAATGAGATAGATTTTTCCAAACCAGCAATATTCTCAGTAATTGACCTCAACTCAGTTTGTACTACATCACGCACTCTACACTCCAACTCGTTGATTATTTCGGCCTTCAAGTTCAACAACTCCTCATGAATCACCTCCTTAATGTCATTCCTCATGCAAGATGACTCCATGGAGGGTGATGTCGGTCGGTTTGACTTATTTTTACGCACTGTTACGTTGACATCTGGTGGTTTAACAGGTGTTTGGGAGTTGTCTCCGCCTTTTCTTGTAGTAGCTCGGCAATCTGGACAAGTCCAAATCTTCCTTTGGTGTGACGAAAGCTGAGGCGAATTAATGCACGGCAGGTGAAAAGCCTTCCTACAAGTTTTCGCTGTACATGTTATAGCCTGGTCAGTTATTATGGATGTTAGACATCCCGCGCATGACACCATTCTTCTTATTTGCAATATATTTACAACAAGCAACAACAATGCTTAAATTTCCTTAAAGTTTCAAATAAGAAGCAATAATAAGGTAAAGCAAAAAAAAAAAAAAAAAAGCAAGTCAAAAAGCGCACAAAAGCAAAAACAAAATTAGTTAAAAATCCAAAAAAAAAATCCAAAATCAAAAACAATAAAAAAAGAATAAAAGTTTGTCCAAAGGATAGAACCGTCGATCGTTCGACTTTTGCAACTCCGTTTCCACCGTTCAACAACTCTGCCACGACTCGCTTGATCTGCGTGATGAATAGTTGAGGTATATGGTATCAATAACAATTTCTTGCGAGGTAGATCTATAATGTTTCATTAGCATTTATTTTTGTGAGGAAACAAATTCATAACCACCTAATAGTACTAGCACTCACACACTGTTAATACAATATTCACTGTATGATTATAATGAATAACTACGCCACACAATGGATTAATGTCCGCACTATCCAATGGCATAACAAAACCTTCACTTCATATACAAATTATAATGATTTTAATTAAAAATGTAAGACTTTCAACAACTGTGTGTTGACCGTGTTCCGACCATAGACAAGATCTGATCGTGAAAAATATATGCAATATATGCAGCATTAAGAAGCATCATAGTTATAGGAAAACACTTGTATCTTTTAAGATGTATACTTTCTAGGATCATCGTATTGTCGCTGTATGAAATTACTACATATATAATATTGTGAATACTACACAGGACTGTCCGGCTTTCACTGTAATATAAAGAGCTCAAGGTAAAAGAGCTCACTGTCCGTTGGAGTTGCTCGTTCGAATGACGCCAAGCACTCCGTACTGTATCGTCTCATACAAACTTACGAGGATAGATTTAGTGATACCGCTATTTACTTTATAACTCAAAACCAATTCATAAACAGTATTTTAAAGCATTTGCCCCAATTCTCAAATAGTATGTCTGAGTAGTAACACATAAACCTGCACACACATACACCAACATACACTTTCAGACACACAATCGCGTCCACGTACTTATATAGTTCCTAGTACCATGATCTGTTCTGAATGATTAGTTTAGTTTCGTTTAAATTGTTGTAATTCCTTATTAATATATTTTTCACTTCAGTAGCTCAAACATGAAGGTTTTGCTGCTTAAAATCAGTGAGTAAAATCGATTTTTACTCACTAGTGAGACAAAGCTAACCACAGATTATAGTAACCTATGTATAGTAACTAATGGGATAACCATACAGACTATGTTGTTTCGCTCTAAGATAATATGCCCATAGACATTGGATCTGCCTGACACTTCTCGTTGTTCCGTGTCACGCATAGGTACCACTTTAAACTAATGTAAAATAAATTGGCAAGAAATCAGAAAAATAATTGTTAAAAAAATGTCTCTTCGGAACGGAACATAATAAGTACTTATTAAAATCTCAAGAATGATGCGCGGAACGGAACTATTGACAGAAGTTCCATTCCACGCATCATACATCCTTGAGATTTTAATATTTTTTTTTATTTAATTCGCTTAATTTACTAACAGGGAATAATAATAACAATAATTTACTTACTTATTATTTTTGAAGACATATTTTAACAATTATTTTTCTGTTCTTTTGACAATTTATTTTACATTTGTTTAAAGTGGTATGCGTAACACGGAAAAACGAGAAGTGTCAGGCATAATTATCACCTTAGAGCAAAACAAAAAAAAATAAAAATTTGGAATTCGAACTCGAAGGAAAACAAAAGACGATCGGCGAGAAAAAAATTTGCAGATACGCGTATTGTATTAAGTAAATTTTTTAAATAAATTACTTATTAGACTGCCGAATAAAACTGTAACATTTAATCTACAGAATTGTAGTAACTTTACGTTTAACTTTTAATTTGTTGTATAATTTTGAATTTAAATAAATGAGTTATTTTACAATATACTCGTTCCTGTGTCTTATTTTATTTCCAAAGTAGGTATGATATTTGTTCTCGCTGCTGAAGTGAAAAGTTATGTGTGTCACACGAGAGCAAAGTTGTTTGCATCTCGTGCCTTTGAATCCCTCGACACGCTCAGGATTCTACTCTAGAATCACTCGCTTCGCTCGTGATTCAAACAGAATCCTTCGCTTGCTCGGGACTCAAATCAGCACGCGCAGCAAACATCAACTTTGCTCACTTGTTGCACAAATAACTATTGTTATAACAATTAACTGCGTTACCTGCGTTTTTAGTTGAATATTATAATCATATTTATTTATGCTGTAAAGTTTGCTAGATGAATAACTAAATAAATAAATAACTTTAAGCGTCACGCGTCAGCATTGATTTGTACGCACTGATTATTCAATTGATTCGTTTGCACGGCCTAAAGGACTTGATCAACTGTGTTTACAGTAGTCAAATAAAGTATATATGACTCGCTCGCATAGGATGCAAGTTGAGAGTGTACAAATTGTAAGTTGTTTAATTGTAAAATACAAGAAAATTGATTTAAAATATTTTGATAGATTTATAAATTCTTCCATGACTTAAAAATAACTTAAATAGAAACAACATTTTTTTTTGTTAAAGAACAAATTTGGATTAATTTCTTCTTCTTTTCCTTAAAATAAATTAAACGATATTTTACTTAACAATTAATTCTTAGTTAGTGAGTTCATTATTGTAACATAACCGCCGGATTGTAACATAACCGGAACCGCCAACGAAACTACGTAAACCAAAAAATCGTAATTGATTCAGACAGTCAGGCAGCTTTACTAGCAATAAACAATAACACACTTAAATCAAAGCTAGTAAAAGACTGTCTGAAAAAACTCAATGACCTGGGAGAAAAGAACAAAATCACTCTCAAATGGGTGCCAGGTCATTCTGGAATAACCGGCAATGAGAAGGCCGATGAACTAGCCAGGGCTGGGCCTCAAGGAATACAGTTTAGCCCAGAGCCTATCTGTCATCTCAAAGAATCAGGCCATGCAATACCTGAAAACTCGCCTTCTTAACGAGGCGAAAGCAGACTGGCATAGTACGTCCGGGATGACACACTCAAAAGCACTAATCGAACCATACTCTCGCAAACGCACTGACGAGCAATTAAAGCTTAACAGGAGTAACTTGAGCGTGATGGTTAGGGCTTTGACCGGTCACTGCAGGTTGAATAGACACCTTTACAACATGAAACTTAAGGACACTGACACATGCAGATTCTGCGAACAAGAGCGTGAAACACCAATACACCTCTTGTGCTACTGTGAACCGCTGATTCAGAAAAGAAACAGACACCTGGGGAAACACATCCTTGACCCAGATGAAATGAAAACAATCCGAACTGGGAACATCCTATATTTTTGGTCAGTGCCCAGTTCAGGGAGCTACTGTAGGGCCTACATAGAACCTACAGGAGGCTGGTCACAATAGATCGCAGTGATGCATATCAGCCCCGACTTACACGAATATATATTATTGTAACATTCTAGTTTAAAAAAAAATAATATTTGCATACTGAAAAATACAGTGAAATATGTACCTGTAAATAAATAAATTGTGTAACTGTAAATAAATTGTGTTTGAATAATCATATTTCGGGCACAAAAATTTGATTTGATTTGATTCGCATTTTCGTCTTTTTAATCTAAGTACCATATAGTTTATTAAATCTTGCTGTTTTACGATTTTATTTGGTCTACATACACAAAAGTGGCCTTATTTCAAAGTTAATGAGCTGTGCTAGCATTTAACAATAAATTTGTTAAGAAATTCTTTACAATAATAAACAAAATCCTTTGATTTAGACGGAAAACTGGGTAAAATTATCTATTTTTTTTTTAGTTATTGGGCTCTACCTAAAATTCCGGACCCTTGACATATCATTTTTTTTTTGTTTTAATTTATTGGCAATGAGTTGAGCTTATAAATAAACCTAAAATAAGTACCGCTAAATAGGCAAATAGTTAAGAAACGGGTCTAACAAAACAAGTCAAAATTGACAAAAATAAAACCCTATTCATAAGAAGGTAATATTTCGATTGTATGTGAGAGAGAGAGGTAGTACTTTTGTACGGTGAGTACTTTTTTTTAATAATCTTTTAATTTAATAATTATAATGTTTACAAATTCGTATAACGTTAACAACTACTTTAGTCGAAGATTGTGTCGCAGTTATTGGCGTCCACCTCGAACAACCTCCTAACAAGAAAACTTTATATAAATTTACTAATAAATTTTAAGGTTATTACGTGTTGTGTGTGTGTGTGTGTGTGTGTTATATAATTAATTTACTTATTTAATAAGAGACTCAACATTATCATAATCCAGATCGGGTAGCCATTTCTCCAGTACACGTTTACAATAATTAAGGGACAATTTATATATATGTAATTTGTGATTAAGCTTATATAACTCCATATTACTATATATATATATGTACAAAAACTAGGCCTAAATAAGGATAACCAAAAAGTCTATGTCTACGAGTCTGGAGACTCCATCCAAGCCGTAGGGCTCTTAAGACAATGGCGGTAGAATCGCGAAAGCACACCCCGCCATGTGCCCTGCATGGGCCTAGAGAACTCAGGGGGGTTTAGTGGGTAGGCCGGTCCTGTCAGACCGGAGAGCCCCACACACGGCCGCGCCTAGCCAGCGCGGTGTCACGGTGCATAAGGTGCATTTCCCCTCTAGAAAAAAAAGAGGGCTCTTAAGTCAAGTCCCTGTGGCACATGAGGATTCTCAGTCTATCCTCTCCAGAAGGAAAAGAACATAACCAATGAAGACACCAATTCAAATCCATTGAAAGTTCTTAATTTCTCCTCCACTTTGTTAAGCTAAATTAGATTTTATAAATTGTAGTAACATATATATGTTACAACTATATAGTTGTTTTATAGTTTACTAGCGACCCGCCCCGGCTTTGCACGAGTGCAATGCTTATGTAAATATACCTACTACAAAATTTCCTTACATACAACGTTCACAGCTTTTTATCATTAGACAATACAAACATGTTTTCCTTAGAGGTTACTCTTGACAGTAAGAGATAGACATATATCATCGCGGACTTTTTTGTTGAACTTTTAAGGTGGACAATACTGTAGTAAATTATTACTACAGTATTGTCCACCGTCTATAGTCAATTATCGCGTAGGGTTCAGCCAGCGTTTTGCAATATAAACGCAAAAAAGTGCTTATTTACGACATCACATTAGAAACCTCAAATTTATCAGTGTTTCTTTACTATATTATACATGTATTATACATACAAACCTTTCTTAAGAATCACTCTATCTATTTAAAAAAAACTGCATCAAAATCCGTTGCATAGTTTTAAAGATCTAAGCATACATAGGGACAAACAGACGGCGGATAGCGACTTTGTTTTATACTATGTAGTGATGAGACCTACTTTTATTTTTTGTATGGAGATTTCAAATAATTTGGCTTATTCCATGTTAAAATTTTCCTTATTTATTTAATAACCAAGACCGCAAATATTATCCAATTTTTTGATACACGTCAAAAGACATTAAACTAAGTAATAACATAGTTTTGAAGGCATTATTATTATCTATACTAATATTATAAAGAAGTAAAGTTTGTGTGTTTGTAAATTGTAAGGGGTAATCTCGGGATCTACTGAACCGATTTTAAAAATTCTTTCACCAATAGAAAGCCACATTATTGCGGAGTGTCATCATCATCATCATCATCATCATCATCATCGATTTTAAAAATTCTTTCACCAATAGAAAGCCACATTATTGTTGAGTGTCATCATCATCATCATCAGCGGACGGCGCGCGATGGCTTCGGGTTTAATTCAGTTCGCTTTCGTGCTCGCTTCGGGGATTATTAATATTATGCCCAACGAAGTGGGCGCGGGTCAGCTAGTTTGTCATAAAATTATAGTCAATAATGTACAAAATTATGAGGTAAAACAACAGCAGGCACTAATTCAGAGATTTAATTGTAACCAAAAAAGTGCAAAAATATATATTTATAATGGCGCTTAACTTTAAAAGTTATAAAGTTTTAAATGCAAGCGAAAAAGCTTTCAAAGCGCAATTTCATAGCTAAGGACCTTATTATATAGCGAAAGTGTCAAAGACATTTTGACCTCATTTGCATAAAAAGTGTCACATTACAAAATATGCGCCGGCACACAATAAAGTGCAACGCTCTTGTGAAGAGTACAGACCGCGCCATACATAGGGTTACCACACGTTAGGATTTATCTTCACATATCAGGACATTGATCTTTGATAGATTCCTCCTGGATTCCGGAAATATCTTCATATCACATAATAAATCATGTAAATTTCACGTCATGTGTATCATCACCTCTTCGCCTGAGGTCCCTGGTTCGAATTCTAGTGGGGGCAGATGTTTATGTAATAAATTGCATTTGTACCTTAGTCATAGTTGTTAATGTATATTTCTCTCAAACATATTTATATGTGTATGTCTATTCGTCCCCCTAGGTCCCATAACACAAGCCTTCAAAGTTTACTTTAGGTTAGGCTTGTTTGTGTAAGTGTAACAAAATATTTATTTATTATTATTTATCACAATATAACGATTCGTGGAAATTAAGTTTAATGTATTTCTATTTTAGTGTAACGATAAAAACCGTTTAAGGTTAGAATTCCTTGTCAGAGGTCGTATGACGTAAAGCCTGGCTTAACTCATTCAAACGAGCGGGCAAAAACATTTTCCACAACTAGACGAACTGTTTTCTTTTACTGTTATTTAGCAGGCGTGTTATATGTAAGTTGATTAGTTGTTAAGCATTTTACAGTCTCAATTAATTATTCATATGCAGAAAGCAAAGAGTTAAATACAGTACTAAAAAAAAATTGTAATGTAAGAAGTAAATGTCGTTACACGCCACTGTCAATAATTTTGACACTCAATTAGACAGAATAGGCAACTAAAAAAGTTTTAGAATTAAATTCATAAATATATTTGTTTCTATCAAATCCAAAGAAATCGGGAACTTCTTATTATTTTATAGATATACTGGTAACCCTAGCTATACTCGATACCGTTCGTTATTCGAATGTAAATGTATAATTATTTAGCATCCTGCTTCATAACAGCTAACGGTGCCATTGTGCTTGATGGACAAATGGTTGCGATTTTTCCCCTGTCGTTACGTGTTCATTTCGGACAAAGTCTCGCCTGTACTGTGAGCGTTCCGAGAATCGAGCTCCGATGACAGTTAGTATCGATTATTTTGACGTTTGTGCAGATGTAGGTCAGTGGTGACGATCACAGTATGCATTGTGTTTTGAACTGCCGATAATCGATAATGTGATTTTTTTGTAATACCAATAATATTAATTTTGCAGTTAGATCAGAATGAGTTATTTCGTGACACACTGCAATAATAAAACTCAATTGAAATTGCACCCGAGAACTTAGTTTCGATTCTACGTACTTACGATTATACTTATAAAATTCCATATTTGAACGTTAGTAAAGTAACTACTAGTTAGCAAATTAAAACAATGAAAATTTTTTCAACACAAGTTATATGCCAAAGAATCAATATTTACAGCATTCCTTGTAATATTATAAATGTGAAAGTTTGTAAGGACGGTTGTTTCTTACTCTTTCATGTAACTACTGAATGTATTTTAATGAAACTTAAAATAATATAGCTTATAGGTACATACAAATCCTGCGCAGACGCAAGTCGCGAGCACCAGATGGTTTAACAATATATTTAACTCATTGGAAAGATTTCTATCCATTTAATTTATTTAGTAATATTACATACAATTAACATCCAAATAAATAACATCCAAGTTTCATTTTCGTACATTTATTTGTATACATATATACGACACAAACTACACATTTATATACCATAAAAATATCCACAGATCTAAGCTGAGGTTGACAGTTCTAGGTCATTCGAAACTTCCAACAATTTAGGGCACAATCCGAGTAGGAATAGCCGCAGTATGCTGCACTGCGCGGGCGCAGCTATTAGGCAATTCCGCGCGATAGGTGTGGGTTCGTCGTCCCGGCAATGAGTTGATTGGTCTGACATGTCCCACGGTACCAGTTAACTCGATTCGTTTACTTTTTTACAACATACAATGTTATAAAGAGTTTTTACCAAATAAAGTTTTGTGATATCAAGGGCAGCATTTTTATATTACGCCGCTTTAACTCGTACTACTTCTGATCAGAACATGCTGTCTGGGTCGTGCTCTCGACAATTTATATGGCAGTTTTCATCTCGCATTTTTCTGTGTGCTGTACAAGTCTTTTCGTCCCTAGAAGGCCAGTGTGGCTATAAAGAGAATGAACAATAAAATTACAATAAAGTATCAAGTTTTATATAGTATTAGCGGCCGCCCGCAACTTCGTCTGCGCAGGAGTAGTATTTCGAGTTTCAAGTTATATTGGCGTGGCGTATAACTTTATAAATTACTAGATGATCCGTGCCCACTTCGTTGGGCATAATATTAATAATCCCCGAAGCGAGCACGAACGCGAACCGAATTAAACAAGAAGCCATCGCGCGCCGTCCGCTGCTTTAGCCTTCACACTTAACACGATGAGTTTACTTATTTTCATAGAGATTCATAATTTTTGGTAATATATGACTAATAAATATGTCCTAATGATTTAAATTATTTTATTAATATTACAAATTAAATTATCTATACTAATATTTAAAAAAACTACTTTTTGTAACTTAAATATAAAAGTTAGACATATGCTGTCGTTGACTTTTTTGTAGGCATTTTCAAGCTCCACATCTTTTCTCTAGAACTCAAAAATTATCTTTCATAGTTAAGGCAGCGTTCGTAAGAAACGCTTTCATTCGACCGTTTTTTCTTCGATTCACTTTGCAAAACGGACTACCACGTAAAAGCCTTTTTATTTTTCTGTTTTTTATATAACTTAAGACACTCAGCAATAATGTGGATTTCTATTGGTGAAAGAATTTTTAAAATCGGTTCAGTAGATCCCGAGATTACCCCTTACAATTTAACAAATATACAAAACACAATATTTACTTCTTTATAATATTAGTATAGATAGCTTTGTGTTATTCTTATACATAAAACATGGGGGTTCATGTTCAACAGGCATGTAGGGGGCTCCCTACATGCCTGAGAAAGGCCATCCCTGAGGTTTTTAGTGGTAGGCCTCCCCCTTCTGGGGAGGAGAGCCCCACATAACCCCGCCGGCTCGCCACAGCCGGGGTATGCAATTTAATGCATTTTCCTCAGGGGAACAAAAAAAAAAAAAATACATAAAACATATTATTGTAAAGTTGCATTAAAATCCATTTATTGGTTTTTGGGATTTTTTTGGGATTAACATAAAATTTCGGCTTCGTTAATTCTGTACTGGAACTCGTAACTCGACACTTGGGGAATCTTATTGGATTTGGTTGGGTAGTAAGAGGAACCGGGGTTGTCAAGGTAAGTTCTGATGCATCGCAATTAACACTTAGGTCATAACTCCCAGGAAACGGTATTCATAGAATTCTAAGGGTTTTTCTCTTGTACATCCAACAGCATTGAGGTGCAAATAAGCTACTTAAAACTAAATATTTTGCTGTCATAACATCAAGATTTAAATGCAGTTTCATAATACGACTTCTTTTTTTTTTCCTCAGGAAAGGAGGCTGCGAATCCTCATAGATACCACCGCAACGGCAAGTGCTACGGTGATTAGGTCGGAGTCCTGGCGAATCGAGGCGGCTCGACCCGACAGACCTACTGACTAAACTCAGCCTACCTCAGGTCTACTTTGGTCCTACTCAGCCTCTAGCTAACCATGCCTCAGGAGAGGCATGGTTAGCGCTGGCCTATGGAGAGGGCATATGCGCTAGAAGAGGCACGGTATACCAAAGTGGATCCGGCCTATATTGACGGGGAACCTACACGTGGCTAAGCAGAAGGCTGCCGATTAGGGGATGCAGGTCTTGAAGGTTTTAATTAATTGATTACGGGGATCGCTAAGGACATGACGCGGTCTGCGTATACTCTGCCAATATTGACTGTACGACAACTTCTTTGAACTTGGCGTAGCTTTTCGACTTTCACAAGTGCTTGTTACAGCCTAGACTGAATAAATGATTTTGATTTTTGATTTTGAACTAACAACTTTTTGAATTATTTTCATACGAGTACTTAGAGTTTCACCGTCGTGATATCAGTTTCCCCCATAGGAAAATTGTTTTTTAGATCTCAAACTATGGCTATAAACATATAAATCTTTTCTCTATTTAATATTAGTGTATAACATATATATAATATATAAGCGAATACCACTAAGTATACAAGTTTTTATTAGATTTGACCTGCGACCTTGTCATTTTATCTTAAAGACCCAGTGTTGGATCTGCACAGCAATCCGACTTGAGCTACTACCATTTAGCGCCTTCCTACGATCAACAAAATATTGTCGACCCACTTGAAGGAAGGTCTACCAAACCCCTGCCCTAGCTTGCAACATTTCGGCTCCATTTGTTAAATAGAACAAGGTTCTATTAGTTAAATAGAGCGTTCACGGAACTTACTTTAATTAAATGAATTCTATATATGTGTGTGTATGTATTAACATCTGTTTTTAATGTACTTTGGTGCATCTACTTCTTCGTATCTCTGCATTATTTCTCATGCAACATCCCTGTATCCGCCTTTGTACACTAATATATGTACATAACGCATAAATAAATAAATAAACAGATAACGCCAGTCAATAGAAGCGTAGGCAAAGTGATAGATGCTAATAACAAAAGCTGTAGGGTTTATTAGAATGAAAAGGAGAGGATGGAACCCTTACATCATTATAAGATGGGTATAGGATTCCACATCCCGAATACTATCAGGCCATATCACCACAGATAGTGTTGTGGTGTAATAAACATACAGAAGCGTGGAAGTTAATGAGATATATCCTCATTCCCATCGACAGAATTTTCAGCGCAAACAATTCAAACTGCTCGATTTCAGAACGCGTTTACGTTTAGTGCTTGCACTTTTGAGTCCGGTTTCCGGAAACATTTAAACACGGTGCTCAGTCAACTCTGACTTAACTATGCTAGCTCCGATATTGGAATACCGGAGCCTGTGAACTAGAATTATTTACCCTGCAGACTTACATGTGAATCATTCGTTTAATATCGCATACGATTAGCCATCGTTTACTTATTTTAGAATTATTCATAGAAATAGGTAGAGGTCGTCACTAGTCTAAAGAGACTAAAGAAACTCATTTGCCTAAAAAACAACCCCGAATAATTATTTAAATAATTAATTTTTCTTACATTTATACCAATTAGCCTGGCTTTGGGCTAAGGGTAACCTCTGTAAGACTTGTGTTATGAGGTCTAGGGTAATGGATAGACATACATATATTATACATAAATAAATATTTTTCAAAGAAATATATATACATAAACAACCATGACTAACGTACAAATTCAACACACAAACATCCGCTCCCACTGGAACACCACCGCCATTTCTCTGCATAGCCTCCTCTACCACGGAGGTCGTCAAAGTATTATAGTGCAGAAAAGTGAGACCCAACCTCACAAAATGGGAAATGATCAGGACAAAGAGAAGATCAACTCTGTACTTAAATCATTGTAAAATTATTGAAAATACATACAGAGATGGTGAATGTTTGTAACATTATGCAAACTATTTACTATCATTGAAATGACTACTTGGTCACTTTCTATAGTAATCTACAAAGGAAACGAGTGGTGGGGTAATTTATTCCGATTTTGGGTCACATTTTTAGTTTTAGGGAAAACGTAAACTTTGATATTTTGTTCTTTTTTGACATGGGATGTCGTCTTATACTATCTTCATACCAAATGCCATCATAAACAGTTCAATTGTCTTAACGTAAAAATGAAACTGTTTCGTGCAGCTTGTGGCGGATTCTAAGCCTTTCTTCGCCAAAGACAAAAAATAAACAAAAAAGACAGAGCAAATTTCACATTTGTAATGTTAACATGTATTTATGATGCCAAACGAAAATAAAAGAGAAATCCAACGCTCGACTTCTAGCGAATGATTCGAAATACGCCCAATATTCAGTGGTGTTGCCATAAAACTACCTAACACTAAACTAAACTGTTTAAATTTTGTGTATGAAACTGCAGTTCGTTACACGAATAGTTTCACATTGTTTTGTTTTAGTTTTATTAGAGTATGAAAAGCTACAAGAGGTCTGAAATAGCAAAAAAGTACAAGATAAAGTTTCTGACAAATTCTGTGATAAAAGACTCCAGAAAGACAAGATGCTACAGAGATCTTCTTTTAACAATGTATTTAGAAATCAGTTAATCCAATAATAATACACGAGTCAATAAGACAATGAGGATAATAGAGTCGCAGGAAAAACGATATCCCACGCAAACTTGTATTTGCTTTAGTTTTATAATACAACAACTAAAATAATGTTAGTTAATTTTTAACACTTAATTTTATATTAATATTAAGCGTACAATATAAGCCTATCAAATATATAAATATAATACAAGAGAAGATTGTAATAATAATAATAATGCATGCGTAATGAAGTGACGACCCCATCGCCTGCTGGTGGTGCATTTAATGCCTCTTGACTGCCATAAATGCCCCATCAGTGCAGTCAGTCTCCCTCAGGGCAGCTTGTGGCGAGCTGTCGGTGAGTTGCGTCACCGAGGGTACCGATGTGCTTCACGGGGGCGTATGCCAGCCGCCTCTGTCTTGCCTTAGCCGGCCGGACAGAGTGTCACAAGAGCAGATGCTCGAAGGGTGGAAGTATAATAATGTCATAACGCCGACGGCGTCTCGATCGCTGTCGCAGACACCTCTCTACACCCTTAGCCGTTCACACCAAAGTTGCTCTCTTCGCACCAATATTGGTCTGCTTTTTTGGGGGGCCCATTTAGTGAGCGGCGAGTCACCACCTGCCATATTTAAAATCAATTAGGAAGCTTTGAGAAGGCAGGTGACCGGAGTCTCTTCCATAGTCCGGTTCTCATTACCACCGAAATTGAAATGCAATAGTCCACAGGCTTTTTGACCACTAATGAGAATAGTTTCTGTGCATCTAACTCGGTGTAGTCTTTGGCTGCAATTTTCATAATGCAGATAGAGATTAGACCCAGTTGGTACACTCCACGCACACTTTCATTGAATTTCGCTTAAATGGCCTCTACGCGTTGGATCTGTATCCCCGCGCACGCCTTATAAAGGACCGTGTCTTATAAAGACACGTGATGTAAGCTACAATAATAATGACATTATCTCTACACGGGAAGATGAAGAATCTTTAAGAAATATCTTACTATACAATAAAAGTAAAACATACGCGATTATTTATTTATTTAGGTACAGTAACATCATAAGTATCATTATTACATTATTAGTGATAGTGTAATAATGAACCATATGATGTATTTTAAAGTAAAGTATTCTAAAGTATTTTATCTACATTCCACCTCTTCTCTCGTTTCGCCTCGTCCTTCAATATGCGAATAACCAAGGAATGGAATTTCCTACCTACGTCTTTGTTCCCCGATACTTATAATATAAGGATTTTCAACGCGACAGTAAATAGGCACTATTTGAGTTTGCGTGTTTCATCTAAGGCAACATCTTCACAACATCAGATGAGATCGTTGTCAAACGCACTCAAATTTGGAATAAAAAAAAAATTGGTTGTCTGTAGAACTCCGTCTACTGCCGATATTTGAACGTGACAACGTCTATTACATGGTAATTTTTTCTGTGTGCAATGAAATTATTTAAAATAAAGTAATGTATAACATTTATATTTTTATTACGTTGCCGTGTGGCGTCAGATCGGCCGTTACGCCGTTCGTGGACTCCGTGTGGCGTCAGATTCGGCCGTTACGGTGTTTTCGAGAATGACTCCACGCCGTACCAATTTAATAGACGTTGTCACGTCAAAAGGATCTAATATATATAACCATTAGAAATGTACACGACATTGTCCATTAAGGTTGTTGTAATGTAACATTTATATTGATAGAGAAACAAACTGAGAAAAACTACCCTGAAATGATTACTATATGAATTATTACTAATTTACTAATAATTATGCTTAAATTGTTAAAATAAATTTTATTCAAATTGTCTTCAGTAGGATGTGAGAATTTTTATTGATCCAGGATTATAAACTCTTGCTTTCCCGTCAACAGCGACTTAGTCATTGCCTTAACCAGGGACAAGATCTGTTAACGAGCCATGTACTCGTCGTCAACACGAAACGGTAAAACTTTCAACACTGGCCATTAATAAAACAGAGAAGTTTCATTAATTTGTACAAAGGATTCTGTAAACATAAGTCGCACTTTGTTAATCGTTACTCACAAACCCAACTTTACAGACGCCATTTTTCGACTTTGTCACCTAATGGTTTGAAAACCTGGAGCGGAACCCTCTTTAATTTTGACTCAGGTTAGTACTTAAACTGGAATTGCTTTGTAGTACCATGCCGTCTTTGCGATTTCCGACCTAGTAGTCTAACTAAGGTCAGCTGGAGACTGGAACCTGTTGGCTTCTCACCGTCCATAAGATGCTCGCTCTCCATCAGATTATTCTCATACATGTTTCCAAATTTTTTGGAAAATAAAATTCTGCCATCCAGTACAGAAGATTGCTTAAAAACGCCATTTGTAATAAAATAATAATTTACAATCTTATGAGCGATGGCATGTCACATAACACTGTTTTGACATTACAAACGTTTGAATTTCGCCCGAACACTTAATAAATGTCGAGCTTTCGTCAGATATGGCATTCCGTTTGCCAATACCTAAACAGTGTAATTTGAACAGTATAAGCCATTTCCCAATATATTTGTTTACTGTACGGTGATGATATAAGATAAACAAGCAAAAAATGTAGTGATGAGTAAGGTGTATCACAAGGTTTTAATGGTGTAGCATAAAACGTGCAAGTGATTATGAAAGTCCTATTTGAAGAATGAATTTTTGGTGAAACATTTATTAATGATGTCCTAATTCTGTACGATGACGAATCAAGAACACACTTGAGACTAGTTCCTTCATTCCATTGTTTCAGTGAAACTCAAAATAAAACCGCTTCCGGTTTGCTGTAACCATATAACTGCTGGTATACTGGGGCTTCATGGAATATCATTTTGGGAGGAACAGGTATGATTATAAGTATGAATTTTTACGTAGTACCAAATTGACACAAAACTTGATTGTTACATGAGAGTGAGAGAGTACAATTAATTTATTTTACATGTAATGTGTGACATAAGATATTTGGACTTCTGTCGAAAAAATCACTTACTATCTTTTGAAGTCTGTCGTGAGATATCTGATCTAGTGTTGTTATTAAGGATTGCATTGAGATCTGTGGACGAAACAGATTCAACCCACTTCCATAAGTTCTCCGCGTTACTACAAATTATTGGCGGAATACACATTTCCTATGGTGTTGGATGTATGTTTAATGATTTCAATGCCTTGATCTAAGAGTTTAGATATAGATTTGTTTAACGCCACAATTGCGTGAGCAAGACGTCTCTTGAGTCATTTTTTTTTATTTTCATGACTATTGTTCTCTCTCTGTTTGATATTCTAGAATAATTGTACGATCTACTTGCGTTGTCACCGTAAACTGTGCTGCGTATAATACAATTAATTTAACTTGTAGTCCATTTGTGAGAACCTTCAATTAGCTCTGTTACTACTTTAATTCTAAATTAATTTGTAAGCTGTTGATTCTCCAATAAATATATAGGAAAAATTAATCTTTTAAATAAAAATGAGGACTTGTAGCAGTAGCAACAACCAGATATCTATAACACTACAAAACCATCTCAGTATACCCAGCAACCAAACTGGAACAATAAGTTAATTTATTTAATGAATATTGTACATTTATTTACAACTTACTGACCCCATTTGCACTGTGACGTGAACATATGAATTTCATGTCCGGATTCTTGAAGAGCGTTTCATGCGAGCGTCTGTTTTGAACTTTATTGTCTTGCCTGCTGGACGGGTTTTACGATGCTTATTATTAAGACTAGAGATTTTCTTGAAGTGTTCATTTTGAGCAGCGTCTAGAGTGGATTGAGAAAAGTCGCGAACGTTTTTGATTAAAATATTACTCTCAACTAGCTTTTGAATATTTTTGTGCAATCGTCGGAATCAGTTGATCATCCTTTTTGTTCCCCTAGGGAGAGGTGAGGTTGAGACCCTCATGGCGACCACCGTAACTAAGTATCACGCTGGTTATGTCGGATCGAGGCGGTTCGACCGATGTGACTATCGACCAAACTCAGCCTAGGCCTTGATTCTAACGGGCTTGTAGTGAGAGTGTCCGCTCCTCACAAGAGGGCGCTGTGCAAAGTTGGTCTGTACCAGTGATTCCCAAAGTAGTCTATTTTTTTTAGAGGGGAAATGCACTGTGCACCGTGACACCGCGCTGGCTAGGCGCGGCCGTGTGTGGGCCTCTCCGGTCTGACAGGACCGGCCTACCCACTAAAACCCCCCAGTGTTCTCTAGGCCCATGCGGGGCACATGGCGGGGTGCGCTTTCACGATTCTAACGCCATGAGCTCCGGGGTCGGCTCGACCTAGGTCTGGTCGAGTTAACGCCAAGGGAGGGACTGTCCGAGAGCCCTTGGACTATCCCCCCGACGGAGAGCTATCACCACGGCGTGCGCGGTAGCCAGACGCGCACGCAGCCTCGCGGTAGGGTCATTAGGCGAGCACCGCTCTTGCTTGTGCCAGCCTTCTCGTACCTATCTGTCTGCGGCGGAGTGGAGCGGCCTCGACGTCCTCCTCCCGCTCCCTCTCCGCTGCCACCTTTTGCGAGATGACGTTCTCGCAAAAGGAGGCGACTGCCTCCCATTCCGCCTCGCCGCGGAGCATGGCCACGACCACGCTCGGCAGCGAGAGGTTGCTGCTTCCCAACGCAGCGATAAGGTCGCTGCGCTGTTGCTGCCACGAGTTGAGAGATATCGACCCCTAGGGGTCTATGACAACCTGCAAGGGGTTTGCGTGAACGAAAAATAAAATTTGTGGTCCATGAATTGAAAATGTGGGTCGAAGATAATGGATCTCAACATACACTGATAGTACCTATTTACTTACATTATACCATCTTCTAATATAGAAACATATACTGTAACACTTTTTTTCACTGATTTTAAGTACTATTAAAGACATTTTTTTATTCATATTGATTAAATTCACTTTTACAATTGTATCTCGCATTGGTTATGTTTTCGTCGAATTGTTACTTTGACATTGACAGTTCTGTAGGGTTCTATAGTGTGGACCGCTTATCATGGTCCTAACACCATTATCTATGGGCAAATTAGGCAATCAAATCTAGCCAAGCGTCGTCTACAAAGATAGGTTCTTTATCAATAATACTGAAACGTCACTCCGGAATTCATAGATTAAAAACAGTGTCGTAGATTAATAACTGCCCACAGATTATATACCAACAACAAATTATTTGCACTGCCGGTTACAAAAATATCATTTAGGATTAAACTTAAATTTAGGAAGATCAATTCTTCCTTTCCTTTATTTGTGGCGGATCGACATAGTTTCCACATCATCCTAGTTCCATTTAATAACAAACATCACATACTATACATTCTAGTCTGGGATGCACGTGGGTGAATGTCTTTGCCTCATCGGTGGTAAGCAATCTGTAATGGTATACTAATCTGTGACTTGGAGATCTGAAATCTGGGAATTGGGAATCGATCTATTGTAAAAATCTCACGCATATTTCGGGATATAAAAACGTATAAAAGTTACGGAAAGTGGTGTCAGGATCACAAATTCCAGGAGTATTTTATTTCCCATAAAATTATCCATATCTTTTGGAACATAATTTAACCTAGTTGCCACCGCACTTAGGAAAAAATAATAAACTAAAATATATACATATTGAAAGCCCGATAAAAAGGGCAAAAAGGTACCGGGAGGTAGTTATACCCGAAAGGCCCGCCCTACAAATTTATGTGAGAAAAATATATAAAATTACTTCCTTGACGAAAATTATATAAACCTTAAGAAGAATAACTGCCATATATTAAAAGAAGAGTTAAAATCGAATGTCTGGACCCAGTCTAAAGGAAGGTATTCAGTACTAACCACCGGGGATGGGAATCTAGCTTAAGGATACATGTTTTTTTTTATAGATTTTAGAATTACCATTTAATTAATAGTTATATTTCAATACCCTGATCAACCATTGTTGCTAAATATCCTTGCCGAGATTGATCAAACAGCACCAGAACCAACCTGCCCTTGTGATTAATAATTAAAATTTGTTATTTTAAGTACATAATAAAGAGTACACTTATTTCTAATTGCGTATTATTTTATTTTTATTTAATTGTTAAAAAAACTTAAATATAAATTGTTAATAGACTTAAAACTTAAATTAATAAATCGGTAACTTTGTTATTTTGTATTATTTGTGTTTTCTTTGTGTTTTCTTTATAACTCTAGTTGGTGAGTAAGAGAATTATTACATTACAATACATTATATCTAAAGTACAATGAAGAAAAAAGATTTATTATTTAATTTTAAGATTTATATTATACTAGCTTCCGCCCGCGGCTTTACCCGCGTGAAATTAGTTTTTGTCAATCCTGGTCCCTTATGTCTAAGGTACCAAGATTCATGGTCTTATCTTAAATTCAACCCCTATTTCACCCCCACACAGGTAAAAATATCAAAATACTAGAAGAAACGATTTTTTGTTGCTTTTGACGTGATAATTGACGAACTTGCATACTAACTTTCAACCCTTATTTCACCCCCTAGCTGGTCGAAATGTCAAAAATGATAGAACTAATATTTAATGATTTCTTATCAAGTGCTTAAATATAAAGTTTCATGGTTTTATCTTTTAAAATAAGGAAATCCCATACAAATTTTCTACCTCTATTTCAACCCCTTCATCCCTTTTTTTCGAGCCTATGTTCTGTCTCAGGGTCTAAAGATTGTCTGTACCAAATTTCATCAAAATCGGTTGCGAGGTTTAAGCGGGAAAGCGTAACAGACAGACAGACAGAGTTACTTTCGCATTTATAATATTAGTTAGTATATGCTTATACAATTTTGTAACTTTTAGAATATAGGCATTCAATTCAAAAACGAAAAACATAGCAAAGGGTCGACACTAAACCTTTGGGAGACTCTCTACACGATCGTGCTATTTGTTTTACGACGAATGCATTGTGCATTTGCATTTAATATGGAAGTTATTTTCTAGCAACGTACATGAGCTCGTCTAGAACAATATGATTTCCTGGTTGCGTACGTTCCAGCTGGTATTTATAATTAATTATGATTCTAAAAATAAATTATTATTTTTACTGCACTGGCTGAGAGTCCACAGATCTAAATGCAATCCTTAATAACAACACTAGATCAGATATCTCACGACAGACTTCAAAAGGTAGTCACTATTTTTTCGACAGAAAAAATACCAACCATTCGACTTCGGAGGTCAAATTTTCTTAGCTGTCCTATAGGATTATAATCAACTTATCATTTGATATCAACAGGGCATGTACACACACATAAAAAAATATGGAGTCAGCCACATGCAATTTTCATACATTCGTTATTTTGACACGTAGAAACGAATAATTGATTCACCCAATGAGACAAAATAAGGCCAACATTTTTACTTAGGCAAATCAAAATAAACTTGGAACTTCAACATGACCTTTGCAGACCCATATTGACTTCAGTCTAATATATAATTTAAAAACTATATATGATGTAAATTAGTGATGCCACGGAAGTGTCTTAGCGGAACCAGAAACGGAAACAGACGTCAAAAGTAAATTTTAGCAGAAACGGAAACGGATACAGAAACGGAAGTGTAAATAGTATGAAAAAAAAAACAAATTTACAAATATAATTATTTATTAAGTATCAAATACACCAAATCTATATTTAAAATTGATATATTAGAAATGTACCTACTATAAAAAACAATATTGCAACTGAATATTTTATTAATATTCAAAATTTTGTAGTGGCAAGTTATATTTTTATTTATTTATTTATTTATTTTATTTGGGTTGGTAACAGCTTGATATCTAAATTGCTTACAATTAACTTATATACTAATACAGAAAGCTAAAATAACCATCCACATATTCACAATATAGTAGTAACATTTATAAACTTATACTTATATATACATATATACCGTTATAGAATTACCGCTATTTAACTATTTACTTATTTTTAGTACTAGTGAAACCACATTAATCAAAACAGTGTGAAGGTACCAATATTACTTAAAATCAATCTAATATCGAATATGATCACCAAGAGCTTCAGGCGAAAATTAAATGGTAATTCACCTGTTCCCCGGTAAAGTATCATTCAATCCCTGCCTGAAGGTGGTCTTGGAGCCTACAAAGATATCCACATCGATAAACTGGGTATTATAGGTTTGGGAAATGCGGGTAAGGACGCAGTTTTTTCCATAATTAGTAGCGTGAAATGGTACGCTAAAGGTGGCTAATTTTAATTTTCAATATTTTATAAAAAGTAATCCATCAGAAATAAAAGCCGTGGGTTGTAAGCTTCCGCTTATCTCCGTTATAAAAGTTGCGGAAACAGAATCAGAAACGAATGTTGAAAAGCGCGCGGAACTTCCGCAATTGCGGAAACAGAAACGGACATCCGTTGCATTACTAATGTAAATCACGATGCAAACTGCCACCGAAAATTGGTTTGAATGAGATCTGGTAGGAAATAGTTTCTTTAATACCTAATATTATTTACTGCTACAGAATCCTTCATGGGCGAATCCAACTCGCGCTTTGTTTGGTTTTTTGGAACATTAAACTCTCTACATCCCTTTAAATAAAATAATAACAAACTTACAACACTGCCTACACAATTACCATAAAGAGGTCCCGTGATGTCGCAAATGTGCCTATTTTAGTAACTTTATTACAACTCGCGACTCGGTAATGTCGCTTTTCACATTTCGCCATCCATCCGGGATAAACTTTACCGCTCAAAGGTCAACCCGCCGACGGTTTATTCCACTTGGATCTGTTTAGTGTGATGCTTAGAGATCGGATAATCGGATGCATATTTACCTAAAGTTAATTTTTGGCTCACAAATTATGGAAGCGGCTTTTTAAAATTCATTTTGTTAAATAATAATCCCGGGAAAATACGGGACTGCAAATTTAACGTAGTGATATTGTTTGAAAATTACTAAATTAGCACGTGGTATTTATTTTCAAAAGACCGAGACTCCGGCTTCATTTATACAACTTTATTTATGCAACATGTTCTACTGTACCGGAATTCCGGGATTTTTATTTATGGAAATAAAATAAAAAAAGACAGTTCCATACTTTGTCAAAAACTAAATTAGGTAAATAAATAAACATCCGGCTATCCAATTCCGCAATCCCGGGATTTTTATTTAACAAAACAATAAAAAGCCGTTTCCATACTTTGTCTTAAACTAACTTTAGGTAAATATGCATCCGATTATCCGATCTCTAGTGATGTTAGATAGGTCCACAGTAAATATTTCTTACAATTACCCCAATTAGCCTAGCCCAAAGTAAGCTCTGTAAGGCTTGTGTTATGGGATCTAGTCAAACGGATAGACATACATATATTATACATATATAAATATAAATTTGGTAGAAGTATATTATAATAACCATGACTAAGGTACAAATGCATTCATCACGCAAACATCTGCCCCCACCGGGACTCAAACTTGAAACCTCGGAGATCGCGACACCTTGAAACCGGTATACGAACCGCTCGACTGCGGAGGTCGTCTTAATAAAAGATACATTTCTTTAAGTATTAGATATCCATTTGACATTTAAACTTATTTGAAAATAGAAAACAATAATTGAAATAATAATCAGCAGGGGGAGTAGCGGAAGCATGAGTGACTCAGTGACATTTGCTTTCAAATCTGGTTCGAATTTCAAAATTTGGCCCGCCATGTATATCTTATTCGATTTTTGAATTTATGTCAAAGTCCAATGCCCGTACGGTTAAAAGAATTGTAATGCAACCTGCATACACTCGCGAAGTAATTCAAAGGCGTGAAGTTGTGAACATGCTGATAAAAAATAATATTTAGAATATGAAATAAAATTAATACTATGCGGATTTTTATTATTCATGTAGCATATTAGTAGAGTGTTTTATGAGTCAAAGTATGAATTTTTAGCGCTCTGATACGGGTGATGTCGGACTCAGGTGCCATAACGGAACAAACCCCGCCGACTTTTCTTCATAAACAATTAACATTTTAACGTTCTCTCATTGTCCGTGTAATCCCGCTTGTCAGCCAAATATCACGATCGCTATTCATTGCGGTGTTGGCAGTAAAAAATTTAATTGCCTTTTTATTTGACTGCGCGATGCGCCTAAAACGTTCTTTAGGCTTGTTAGTAAGTACAAAGCGTTTCAACTCACAATATTATGCTTGCCTGGTAGATACTTTCGTAGATTCAGTCGTATGTTAATAAAAACTTTTTTATAATTTTAGTTACAATTGCTTATTAATTAATTAATGTTACATACGTTACTCCGATTTTAGTTCTTTTATATAGGGAATGTCACTCTTGTTTATAAATTATTTGTGCGAAATATATGGATTGAACGTATTTATAGTACCATCCAAAATAGAACGCATCCCAACATTGTGTTCGATATTTAAAGTTTAAAAGCTTTTGAAAAGACATTACTTATAATAAATCTGAAGAGAGGTCAATTCTGTACTTGAAATATATTTCCAAAATAACTGTCAGGGGGTGATTAAGGATCGATACTGATGCCAAAAGTGCAACTAGTAAAATGTTTGTCTTTCCGTCTATCTTTCCGTCTATATAACCGTTATAGAAACAAGAACTACTCTACGGATTTTAACGAAACTTGGTACATTTATTTTACATACTCCTGAGCTGGTTATAGTTTACTTTTTATCACGCTACAATCAATAGGAGCAGGAGACGTATTTTTGAATCATTACACGTGAATTTGGAATTCCAATACGAATACAAATCGTGCGCGAAATTTTGAATCACTCGAATTCAGTGTGGTCATTAAAAACAAATTCTTAATTAAATTCCGTTTCACGCAGAAAAATTCAAAATCACAAAAACAAAAAAAACCGGCGACGACCCACACGTGAAACGGATCACTGTCAAGGTCACTTTAGCGTATGGATATTCTACTAGTAGAAATCAAAAACGAGTGGGTTGAACCACTCGTTGCACAACGCACGAAATGAAAGTTCAGAAATAGTGAATTCGGTAATTCGTATACGAATCTCACGATTGAGAATGCGAATTGTTTTCTATTGTTTCAAACATTCATCTCCATAGCAGTGAAGGGAAATGTTGGGAAAACGGGAGAAGTTACTCTATTTCTTAAGCTTCCGTCGCGTGTGCAACGTTAATGGTTAAAGCTAAATCATCCCTCTCTCTCTCACATAAATCATGTATAACGGAAACGTTTTCCTTAAAATTATATAAAAAAATCCCATAACAGCATATGTGTATCTTTTGTGGTTGATTCACAATAATACGTTTAAGTCACGATAGCAGTTCGATATATTTGTCTACTCTTGTTACTACTTTGTTTATAACACTCTCAGTCATTAAAAATGCTACCTAAAATTATGATTCCATGCGAACGAAGCTAATTTTAAATATAGAATGTTTATAAGTTATAATATAGATAAGGTTCCACGTATCTGAATACATTGCAATAAAAAGGTGAGAAGGACAGCGCCATGAGTACAATGACTTCATAAGGTTGCTGTCGCTGCAATGTTTATGGTTGATTCCACGATCATTGTTCTACTGCTACTAACCAGGACCTTAAAATCAAAACAGAATCAAACAGGACAGTGTTGCATTATAAAATAAGCAAATTTCGTTTAAATAATAAAAAATAGGAATTTCTAAATGTCTAACTTAGTAAATAGGCTTGTATCCACTATGAACAAATCTGATGCATTAGGTTGCATAACTATTAAGATGATCATTTAATTATGAAAAAACAAAGTTTTATAAAATAATAACTTTTGATTATTTATATTTTTATAAAATAAAATTGCACAAAATAAGCCATAAGTCACGTGACAGAAAACACCAATTAAAAAGTGTTACGTCACGCCGTGCGAAACGTCAAAGTCAAAATGTCATTCCCAAGTGTCTTGTGGAAGTGCGAAAAAGAATGGGCATCATTCCTTCTCGCGAGTGTCAGCCACTTTTTACGTATCTGCTGATTGTTTGGCACGTATATAAATAATTTTTTTGGCGTTTTTATACTTGTGCTTGTACACTGGGGCACTATGCAGTACTTGTAATACGATGAATCCATTTTTTATTAAAATAACTTCACAATACCGAATATTCCGATACTAAAACAGCTGTGTTTTGCACGGCGTGACGTCATTCAAGACGCCATGACAGTCATGAGCGTTTTTGATGACTAATGTCAAATATTTAATTAAATGCAAAATTATTCTTATAAATAAGCATTTTTTTTCAAAAATAATAATTATTTTGTATAGAATAGGCATCAAGGTATATTAGTATCTAACTACTGAAATTTAGGCAACAAGCCTATTGTATCTTATATTTTATTTTATTTCCCTCACTAATTACTGACTGATTTACGATTTTTTATCGTTTTTATTTAATCATAATTGTTATGCGTATGTTTAAACCTAATTAATTATATATCTTACAAAGCGTGTCACACTGTCGTGACATGTGTCAATACGTGTACACATAAGAACTACGGATATTCTCTTTTTGTCTATGGTATTTACCTATATACAACAGAATCACGTTATCCTTCTAACGGGCATTTATTCGATAAACATGTTTTCCGCGTTTCCTACGAATCGAGGAAGTGACAGCGACAATCGACAAACCAAATTACTGTCAGTTCAGTTACCTTTAATGGCTCACTCTCGGCTTACTATTATAATGTTGTGCAATTGTAAACACTTGCAATAATTATTATTGTATATGAAAGGGCTTTGCTATTTCAGTGCAAAGTCGCGTCATAGAATTTTTGTTCTTGGGAAACATTTTATACTACTGTCGACGTCTTGTTAAACTGATTATTTGATCAAGTCTCAAAATACTGGTTTAAAGAAGTATCTAGGAGAATTATTTTAAATAAAAGTTATTTAAACATTGTATAATAGGTGATAATGACCATAAATGATGAAATGTATTGTCACAAATTATAATAAATTTATTAAAAGGCTACCTTAAATCACATCAGGTGTGGTTCAGAACTGTAATGCTAGTAACAAAAAGAAAATTTGTGACAATTTCTAATCAAACAAAAACAATCAAGGAGTTAATCAGGCTACCTTGAGTAACATAGATGTAGTTCAAAAATAAAATGACAGTATATAAAGGAAAATTAGTGAAAGTCGTCAAAAAAAAATTCAAACCAACCAAGAAGTAACCTTGTGATATTTTGACAAGAAATAACAAATTCTTAATTAAATTTCGTTTCACGCAGAAAAATTCAAAATCACAAAAACAAAAAAAACCGGCGACGACCCACACGTGAAACGGATCACTGTCAAGGTCACTTTAGCGTATGGATATTCTACTAGTAGAAATCAAAAACGAGTGGGTTGAACCACTCGTTGCACAACGCACGAAATGAAAGTTCAGAAATAGTGAATTCGGTAATTCGTATACGAATCTCACGATTGAGAATGCGAATTGGTTTTCTATTGTTTCAAACATTCATCTCCATAGCAGTGAAGGGAAATGTTGGGAAAACGGGAGAAGTTACTCTATTTCTTAAGCTTCCGTCGCGTGTGCAACGTTAATGGTTAAAGCTAAATCATCCCTCTCTCTCTCACATAAATCATGTATAACGGAAACGTTTTCCTTAAAATTATATAAAAAAATCCCATAACAGCATATGTGTATCTTTTGTGGTTGATTCACAATAATACGTTTAAGTCACGATAGCAGTTCGATATATTTGTCTACTCTTGTTACTACTTTGTTTATAACACTCTCAGTCATTAAAAATGCTACCTAAAATTATGATTCCATGCGAACGAAGCTAATTTTAAATATAGAATGTTTATAAGTTATAATATAGATAAGGTTCCACGTATCTGAATACATTGCAATAAAAAGGTGAGAAGGACAGCGCCATGAGTACAATGACTTCATAAGGTTGCTGTCGCTGCAATGTTTATGGTTGATTCCACGATCATTGTTCTACTGCTACTAACCAGGACCTTAAAATCAAAACAGAATCAAACAGGACAGTGTTGCATTATAAAATAAGCAAATTTCGTTTAAATAATAAAAAATAGGAATTTCTAAATGTCTAACTTAGTAAATAGGCTTGTATCCACTATGAACAAATCTGATGCATTAGGTTGCATAACTATTAAGATGATCATTTAATTATGAAAAAACAAAGTTTTATAAAATAATAACTTTTGATTATTTATATTTTTATAAAATAAAATTGCACAAAATAAGCCATAAGTCACGTGACAGAAAACACCAATTAAAAAGTGTTACGTCACGCCGTGCGAAACGTCAAAGTCAAAATGTCATTCCCAAGTGTCTTGTGGAAGTGCGAAAAAGAATGGGCATCATTCCTTCTCGCGAGTGTCAGCCACTTTTTACGTATCTGCTGATTGTTTGGCACGTATATAAATAATTTTTTTGGCGTTTTTATACTTGTGCTTGTACACTGGGGCACTATGCAGTACTTGTAATACGATGAATCCATTTTTTATTAAAATAACTTCACAATACCGAATATTCCGATACTAAAACAGCTGTGTTTTGCACGGCGTGACGTCATTCAAGACGCCATGACAGTCATGAGCGTTTTTGATGACTAATGTCAAATATTTAATTAAATGCAAAATTATTCTTATAAATAAGCATTTTTTTTCAAAAATAATAATTATTTTGTATAGAATAGGCATCAAGGTATATTAGTATCTAACTACTGAAATTTAGGCAACAAGCCTATTGTATCTTATATTTTATTTTATTTCCCTCACTAATTACTGACTGATTTACGATTTTTTATCGTTTTTATTTAATCATAATTGTTATGCGTATGTTTAAACCTAATTAATTATATATCTTACAAAGCGTGTCACACTGTCGTGACATGTGTCAATACGTGTACACATAAGAACTACGGATATTCTCTTTTTGTCTATGGTATTTACCTATATACAACAGAATCACGTTATCCTTCTAACGGGCATTTATTCGATAAACATGTTTTCCGCGTTTCCTACGAATCGAGGAAGTGACAGCGACAATCGACAAACCAAATTACTGTCAGTTCAGTTACCTTTAATGGCTCACTGTCGGCTTACTATTATAATGTTGTGCAATTGTAAACACTTGCAATAATTATTATTGTATATGAGAGGGGTTTGCTATTTCAGTGCAAAGTCGCGTCATAGAATTTTCGTTCTTCGGAAACATATTAAAAAGATTTTTATACTTCGAGGTCTTGTTGAACTGATTATTTAATCAAGTCTCAAAATACTGGTTTAAAGAAGTATCTAGGGGAATTATTTTAAGTAAAAGTTATATAAACATTGTATAATAGGTGATAATGACCATAAATTATGAAATGTATTGTCACAAATTATAATAAATTTATTAAAAGGCTACCTTAAATCACATCAGGTGTGGTTCAGACCTGCAATGCTAGTAACAAAAAGAAAATTTGTGACAATTTCTAATCAAACAAAAACAATCAAGGAGTTAATCAGGCTACCTTGAGTAACATAGATGTAGTTCAAAAATAAAATGACAGTATATAAAGGAAAATTAGTGAAAGTCGTCAAAAAAAAATTCAAACCAACCAAGAAGTAACCTTGTGATATTTTGACAAGAAATAAATTGCCAGTTGCAAAAATAAGAAGAAGAACTTTGTCATATAATATATTAGACAAGTTACCAACGATTCCAATTATTTTGATATTCTTATGAGTTAGTGTTATAATTAAAGACATGAATCATGAATTATGTTTAAACACTCCGCTGGTTTTGTTGAGTTTATACAGTTGGTTTTACACCTAATCTGGGTTTTGGGGAATTCACAAGAGGCGAAAAAAACCGTAGCGAATGATATAACTAAAGTATACTATGAAACTGAGTAGTCAGATGGTTTTATATACGAAGAAATGGTGACGTAATTGGATTTATTGGTTTTACAGAGGCAAGTGTATCAGTAAATGAAGAATCGTAAATTAACATCAGGTCTAAGGTAGCAAGCTTCATCTAGAGTATTCTAGAGGCTTTAGTTTTCCTTAATTACCTAAATTACGTAGAACTGTTGATTATTTCTATTATACCACCTATGCGATTCGTTTGAGAGTTAAATGATGAATTTGATATTATTTTTACAAATGTTGTTTACGAAAGAGTGATAATGATGATGTTATTGGATAACTCTTGAATTTTAAGCAATGCGAAGAATGTTGTTATCTATACCAGTCTGGCTGCAGTCAGTAATTTGTACCATGTGATGTAATTCGGATACTGGTATTCCTCAAGGTAGCATCTTATCTCCAATACTATTATCGAATCTATATTAAATTAATATAATTGGAAGCATCTTCTCTGTTCGTTTCGTTCGTTCGTTTCAAACAATATGAGTTATTATATCGTATTGTAGGAATTGTATTGAAAGAGTACCCGTAACCGACGAATGTGGATGAAAGTATTATGAAAGTTAGGGAAGTATGCTTGGATATCTGCCTACCCTCATAGGCAAGAGAGTGAAAGAATGGATGTGGGAAGAATTGTATATCTACTCATGGAAAAGAAATCCAGTGTAAATATTCGGAGGTTAGTTTTCAAAGCTAGTGTCACTTTTCATAAGCAACTAAATAAGCAAAATTTTGTCCTGATTATTATTCTTTGTTCATTTTTTCTAATTGCAGCGCTGTTTCAGTTTCAAAAGAGAGTGCATGAGAAATGAGTATGATGAAACTGTTAAGGGCAAAAGGCTAAGATGCCACAGCCGTTGAAATTGTTTCGAAAGGAAAAATGTTATAATGCTTAATATAGTTTCAGGTTGTTTAATATAGGAACTAATATAAATTCTTCAAAAACTTTTTGATTTACAGGTTGTTATAAGATAAAAAATAAATGACGTAGAAAAAAGTCTTCTCAAGACTTCGTTGTTGTTTGCGTTTGCGATCACCTGCAAATAATATCCAAAGAAAACATGACATGGAAGTAAAACTCAGCAACAACCTTTGTTGTTCCGTTAGCTAATTGATCCGTATTTTATTGATTTCGAGTAAAATAACTTCTTTTATGAGGCCCAGATATTGATTTGATGATTTGAATTTACTGGTTAGTCATTTAACTGTATTATTCGTTATTCGTACTTTATTTACAAGCACTACCATTGTATTCTTTTGGAAACAGGATCCTTTCATAGTACTTCCTTTGTTCCAGTTGTACTAATTGGTGACTAGGGAGTCGAAACAACACGGGAAGGAGGAAGTCACCTACCGATTGACACAGATACTCACCGGGCACGGCTGCTTCGGTGAGTAGGTATCTGTGTCGAATAGGACGGGAGGGATCGACACATTGCCACCACTGTGCATCCGACCTCGACTCGGCCCAGCACACGCTGGCGGAGTGCCCCGCGTGGGCCTCCGAGCGCCGAGTCTTGGTCGCAGGGATCGGGCGAGATCTGTCTCCGCCGGCATTGATTGCGGCAATGCTGGCGGACGAGGGAGGTTGGAGGGCTGAGGCCTCCTTCTGTGAAGCAGTAATGCTCCAGAAGGAGGCCGCCGAGCGGGGTCGGGAGATGGCCGATCCCGCTCGAAGGAGGCGGCCCCGGGCTTGGTAGCACAGCTGCGGCGCCGCCGCGGGTCGCCGGCGGGCGCGAGGAAGTCGCGACCGCTACGGCGACCCGGGATGGACCACGCCCCTTCCGTGGCCGGGGGGCGTCATCGGTGGAGGAGACCGGGGGAGGTAGTGTAACCACCCCGAGGAGGGCTCCCCTCTAGAGAGGGGAGCGAAGGCTGGGGGTTCCCGGAAGTAGCTTGGTAAGTTCCCGGGGGCTCCCTTCATGCCTGAGGAAGGCCATCCCTGAGGTTTTTAGTGGGTAGGCCTCCCCCTTCCGGGGAGGAGAGCCCCACATAACCGCCGGCTCGCCACAGCCGGGGTATGCAATTTAATGCATTTTCCTCAGGGAAACAAAAAAAAAAAAAAAGGGAGTCGAAACAAGCAGTTTTGTCCGACGTTTCACTAGAAATGAATTAGTTTACGGATAAAAAAAATGTAAGTCTTGTAAACCGTTTGACCTCACTTAACAACTCCTGTTTTTCATTGGCATTGTTATAAACTACTAACAGTAAACATCGTCAGACAGGTTTGACCAGTAAAGTAAAAATTACCACACAATTATTACGTTGCATCGGATTTCCCATTTTTCAGCGGTTCAACAGGAAAATGATGGACTTTCTTGGTAAAAGATGGCGTGACTTCAGCATTGTCGTGATGAGTCAAGGCCTTTCCGTTTATCTGCCGACGACTTGAGACGTGTGTAAGAAAAAATGTCTAAGTAACAACTGATAATGAGAAAATAGCGCTAGCGTGCAAAGTAAAAGGCTGGCTAGTAAATTTGCTTTAAGGTTGATTTTGGTTCCGATGACATTGTATCGTTTGTCCCGCATAATTACTTTGAGTGTGAGGTTAATTGTAATTAAATGAAACTAGTAGCGTGTCAGCTGAAATCTTCACTAATACTATATATCCGAAAGTATGTCTGTCTGTCGCAGTTTCACATCATACGTCCATCATACGTTTTTTATTTGTGTCATGGGTACATCTACCAGTTTGCTTTCTGCACCACCTAAAGGTTGACTGTTAGAAAATGCAATAGGCATTAAGTCCGTCTTTGTACACATTGTACATGGAGTGTTAATTAATAAAATAAATAGAAAATAAATGAATCATAAGAACCGAACCAATTTAAATAAAAATCGGTACAGAGATAATCTGAAGCCAGAGAAAGACAAATTATTTTAATGAGAAAAAAGGGACTGAAAGTTTGTATGGAAATCATTTTCAAAGCTTAAGACTTGAAACTTACTTCTTCGAAGTCTTTGGATATTTGATTAGACGTAACTATGATATTCAAAGTTTTTGAAAAATTTACCCAAAAGGGGCTAAAATTGGAGATACTTAGAAAAGATAATAGTTACTTATGTCTTTTCTCAGGCTTTAGATAATCTCTGTATTAAATTTCTTTATTTAAATCGGTAGAAATCAGTAGAGATAGATCGGTTGTCGTGTAAACACGTCAGACAGACAATTCTACTTTTGCATTTATAATATTAGTAAAGAATTATTTAACGAAATAAATCACATATTGAGTCCAGATAGCAATTATATTTATATAGTATATATTGTCCATAACCTTCCTAGTAAGTGAATCATAGTGTCTTTAGTTTAACGGGTATTATAGTTTATAGAACACGTGCGGCGTAATACGCACTCAAGTACGTCTTACCAATGCAAAATAGTGTTATTGTTTTAATGTTTGTTTGTATGTCCTTATGTAATTATCTATTGTTTATAAATCTATCATACCTACGAGATGCTAATGAACAACTTAGTTTAGCCGGGTTTTTAAATTGGAAGCTATATACAGTTAGCTATATTATAAATCCAATTAGTTTAGAGATTGCCGCGAATTTAAATATAATAGACGAACTCATTGGAAGATCGCCTCTTTTCTTGTACGTCAGGATTAGAAAAAAGAACGCGCCGCTGCTGACGCGCTCTTCAAAACAATTGACGGGATCATTTCCAGTACAGACGTCCTACTAACAAGTTCTTTTAATTTGCTCTCATCTCATAGAGAGGAATCTTCAAGTTTATTTGAATTGTTCTAAGCAATCAACGACAAAAGCTGACGAGCACTGGTTACCAAAACCGGCAGACTACAGACAACACCGTCTTACACTAACCCGGGGCCCTTGGGCACACAAGAATTAGAGGCTCTTTTAAAAAGTAAAAAACGCAAATAATACAAATATTTTTAAAATAAGTTTCATATGCTCGCTAAATAAGTTATGCTCGCGCCATCCCGCAGTTGGAATACTGCACTAAAATAATGTAACTGATTAAGCGATTTCAACACTAGCATTCCATTTGTTGGAATCCAGAACTACAAATCGATAGGCGTCTCTCGGTCTCAGCTTCCAGATAAAAATGAGCCTTCTTGGAACGTCTGTCTCCGTTGATATAATGGCGTAGTATATGCCACGTAAATACCTTTTTATTAAATGTTTTGAGAATAAATGTGTGTGAGAAATTGTAGGTCCTTCGGGCTTCCCTGAGAATGGAGGCCCTGGATACGGGCCCCGCGTGCTCTTATGGTAAAGACAGTACTGACTACAGAGTCATACCATCAAAGGATATCATCAGGCCTTTGAGCACGATTGACTGGAGTGATGGTGAGGGCTGGCTGAGGGATCATGGGTTAGAACTTTAGATTCATTATGGATTGAAGTGCAATGGTTCTCACAAAATGACACCTAACTCCAAAAATAAGATAGTCTTTAGAAGAGCAGTGACGTGATGAAACGTTATATAAAACAATAATTAATGTGTCACATAATGAGGTATCCTCTACAGCTACAGAGATGAATCACGAACCTCAGTAAAAATAAAAACAGTTTTTTTTTGAGCTACATCCTTATTAATATATATAAATCTTACTAATATTATAAATGGTAAAGTGTGTTTGTTTGTTCCGCTTTCACGCCGTAACTACTGAACCGATTACTTTCAAATTTTGCAGACGTAAAGATAAAGTCTGGATGAAATAATAGGCTACTTTTTATCCCGGAAAAATCGACAGATCATATGGGATGCGCAATAAAGGCTTCGCTCAAAAACTACTGCACAGATTTTCATGCGGTTTTCATCAATAGATAGAGCTATTCTTGAGCAAGGTTTTGCGGTATTTTTTATCTCGGAAAAACGGATAGTCCTACGGAATGCGCAATAAAACCTTCGCGGCATAAACCGACTTCCGCGCATATGGCCGTGGGCAAAAGCTATGACCCTTAACCCTCTATAGACCCAATCCCAATATCCACGCGGGCGAAGCCGCCTGCAGAAAGCTAGTCCAAATATATATAAAATACCAGAAAGGTCGTTGCACTACCTTGAGAAAATTTAAACTTCTTGTGCAAATGTTCAAACATGCTTCCTTAGCGAGAAAAACACAGAAGCCTAAATTAAATCCAAAACACGAAATGCAATAATTAAGCGTTCTCAAACTAGAGCGAGACTGGAAGCAATCTCACAATGAAGCTTACAATCAGCGGGAACAGTGTCGCGAAGTGTCTTCGCTGCTCTGGAGGAGCTGTCAGCTCTACGGCTAACTCGACACTTGCTATCGTGCTCGTTATACAAAAATTTTGGGTTAATGTACTTTTTCACCAGAGGAAGCCTGAAAGTAGCGCCAGTGGTAGAAAAAGTGAGAGGAAGTAGATTAGCATGGTTTGGACATGTGATGCGGAGAGATGAAAGTCATGTCACAAAGCGAATGTTGAATATGAAAGTGGAGGGATACACGGGCAGAGGCAGGCCGAATAAAAGATGGATCGATTGTGTGAAGAATGATATAAGAATGAAAGGAGTAAGCATGGAAATGACGGCTGATAGAGAGGAATGGAAGGAAAAGATCTACTGCGCCGACCCCAGATAATGGGAAATGGGCAAGAGGATGATGATGTACTTTTTTACCAGAGCAATTGCTTGTAATTTGTAACACTTGACAAAACAAACACAGAATAGCAGAGTAAAAGATATGTCTTTACATATATTAACTTTATTAATAAAATAATAATCAAATCAACATTAAGAATTTTAATAACTTCCATAGTCGAGTGGTTAGTATACTGGTTCCAAGGTGTTCCCATCTCTGAAGTCTCGGGTTCGAGTCCCGGTGGGGGCAGATATTTGCGTGATGAATGTGAGCATCTTAGTCATGGTTGTTATAATATATTTTTACCAAATTTATTTATATGTATATGTATAACATATGTCCGTCTATCCGTTACCCTAGATCCCATAACAAGCCTTATAGAGCTTACTTTGGGCTAGGCCAATTATGGTAAGGTGTAAGAAATATTAAAAAATAATTAAATAAATAAAAAAAATGTATGAAATAATTACTTAAGGACCAATAACATAAATTCCAGAAATCACCGAAAGGGCAATAAAGAGGGACGGTTAAAGTTTATAGCAGCAATATTATAATTTAATAATACTTTACTTCTAAAATAATGAATACATAATAACAGTACTATATATGTTTTTAATAAATAAATATATACATACATACTAACACAATATGATTATGGGAGAGTTGAAAGCAACTGATCCTTAAGTACTCTCTTACTCAATACTCAATAGTTTATTGCATTCCACAATGTTTTGTATAGGTGGTAAAAACTTAAAATTATGTCGGTAACAATTGAGGACCCTGTCGGGCACAGCATAGTAAAACAGTTCATACCTATTTAGAAGAGAGGACGATGGTGGTTTTAAGGGATTGAAATATTTGACATTTTACACGTTGAAATTTAAAACACATATATAATATATATTCTTTGTATGTAGGTACTCGAATTATAGTATTTCATCCATATATTCTTTTAAACTATAGTAGCTTTTTTGTATTAGAAAGGTTTTAATATATACTTTGATGGATGTCACCAAAGTGCATTTTTAGCTGTGAAGTTGGTAATGGGTAAGTTGGTAATGGTGGTTTAATCAGTTTTTATGTCTTAAAGTATACCTAGTTTGTATGTTTTCTCTTTTATAGAAATATTCTGGGTGATTCCTGACGAATTTACAAATTTCTAGAATGTACTCGTATATGCTTGACAATGTTAGAATACCGTGGTTTTGAAAGTATGGTTTACAGGTGTCTGTTTCTTCCAGATTGTATATGATTCTAATGAGTTTCTTTTGAAGGGTAAAGATTGTAGATGCTTCGGTGCTATTTCCCCAAAGGATAATGCCATAACTTAAGCACGAGTGTGCATACGCGTAATAAGTAGTAAGGGCTGTTGATATGTCTGTAGTTTTCTTAATTTCGCGTAAGGCATATGAAAATTCAGATATCTTTGACTTGGTGTTTTTTACATCTCTTGAAAACATCTACAGATGAATTGTCGCGAATACTTGCGGGCAATAGGTGTGTGAATTAAATGTGTGAGAGAAGACAATTTCAAATAAAAACTTGCACTTTACTTATAGATTTAGAAATGACGAATTCAGTAAATAGAATATTATATTTTTGAAAACATACGGATAGAATATACATTACGAGTACTGTCTGGATGAAATGCTCCCGCGTGTCAGAGCTCTGCGCAGAGCACTTGGCTTCCAGACGGCTTAAACACATAATCCGACGCTGAGTTCAGCACAAAGCCTGCATCTTCAGGAAATTCTTGAAATTCTGGCATATGACACTTCTATTTCACTGCACGAGGGGAAGAAATAGTTCGCCTTGCGATATTTAATACAAACCGTTCTGTTTGTTAGTTTGATTGTTTACTCACAACTTCTCTTGAATTGTATTAACATTTTTTTTTACATCTAGCCTATTAAGATGCCCTGAATCCGCTTGAAGTAAAGCTAGGTTAAGATCCAAAACGTGCAAAACATGTTGAAAATGTCAGAATGATATATATGATGTAAAATTATTTGCAATTGACAGACGGTTTAATTACATTTTTAATTAATTATTATTTATTTAACAGACAACATGATCCATGGGTTAGTTACAAATTTTCTTATTTCTATTGTTATTGGTATGGCATAATTTATTTGCAAACAACATTAAATATTCTTATATCTAATTATAATTTTAGTCCTCCTGCTGCCAAGAAAAACAGATGGTTAAGCCTGTCCTATCAACAGGCGGACAAAATGCCAAATCATAGGAGATTCACAGCTCCCACTCACGGCTTTCAAGATGCTGTTGGTGCTGCCCCGCAATCTTTCCAGTAGTGAAGCTGTTTTTTTGCGAATAACGGCAAGGAAACCGTCCGTATGCGTGTGTGCAAACATCTCCGACGCACTACAAAAACGAGGCAGACCCAGCAGCGCCCTGAAACCGTTATTATACTGAATACGAAGAGCATCAAGCGATCTCTTAGTGTAGCTAGTCCACAAGCTGCTCGTGTAGAGATTTTGACAATAAGCTTTAAACAGTGTTATTTTGACTTGATTAGTGCACCGAGCAAACCTGCGGGCCAGCATATTACACCTGACCGCTAACGCTCTTCGTTCTCTCTCTATATCCAAGTTGTCCTTAAGGTCAACCGTCAGATAATGTCCAAGATATTTATATTGATATACTCTATTGAGTGGCACACCGTTAAGTTTGAGTTCCGGGACTTCGCTCGGACATTTACCAGCGACCCCAAAGACCATTTTTTTTTTTTTTTTTTTTTTTGTTCCCCTGAGGAAAATGCATTAAATTGCATACCCCGGCTGTGGCGAGCCGGGGTTATGTGGGGCTCTCCTCCCCAGAAGGGGGAGGCCTACCCACTAAAAACCTCAGGGATGGCCTTCCTCAGGCATGTAGGGAGCCCCCGGGAACACAAAGGCCACTTCCAGGAACCCCCAGCCTCCGCTCCCCTCTCTAGAGGGGAGCCCTCCTCGGGGGAAGCTACCACCTCCCCCGGTCCCCTCCACCGACGACGCCCCCCGGCCACGGAAGGGGCGTGGTCCATCCCGGGTCGCCGTAGCGGTCGCGACTTCCTCGCGCCCGCCGGCGACCCGCGGCGGCGCCGCAGCTGTGCTACCGAGCCCGGCGCCGCCTCCTTCGAGCGGGATCGGCCATCTCCCGACCCCGCTCGGCGGCCTCCTTCTGGAGCATTACTGCTTCACAGAAGGAGGCCACAGCCCTCCAACCTCCCTCGTCCGCCAGCATTGCCGCAATCAATGCCGGCGGAGACAGATCTCGCCCGATCTCTGCGACCAAGACTCGGCGCTCGGAGGCCCACGCGGGGCACTCCGCCAGCGTGTGCTGGGCCGAGTCGAGGTCGGATGCGCAGTGGTGACAATGTGTCGATCCCTCCCGTCCTATTCGACACAGATACTCACCGAAGCAGCCGTGCCCGGTGAGTATCTGAGTCAATCGGTAGGTGACCTCCTCCTTCCCGTTGAGCCAAGCTTCGAGGTGCGGGAGTACGGCACCGACGGCCCGCTGGCGCGCGCAGATCCGTAATTCGAGCTGCGCACGCCAGGCCGCCACAATCCGTCGGTGCCACTCCCGCTTAGGCACTTCGTGCGCGGGTTCCAGGGCGCTCCCCCCATCGCCCCCCCGGTCGACACGCCGCGACGCATACGTCGCCGCGTACATGTCGGCCAGGATGTCGAATGGGGGGGAGCGTCCCAGAACTGTCGCCGCCTCGTACGAGATTGTACGGTAGCCTCGTACGATCCGTATGGCCATTATCCGCTGCAGGCTCCGTAGCAGAGCTCTGCAGCGGGGGGACCTCGCGCAGTCTTGCGACCACACGGGAGCCCCATACATGGCCACGGATCGCACGACGCCCTCGTACAGGCGGCGGACTCCATCCCTCGGTCCCCCGAGATTGGGCAGCAGGCGATGCAATGCGCCCGCCACCCTTTTGGCTCGGGGGACCAACCGCACGAAATGCTCCTCGAAGCTCCAGCGGCAGTCCAGGGTGAGGCCCAGGTACTTTATGTACGGCCCCACCGGGACCACCGCGTCACCCACCCGGATCCGGCAACTGGGTGGTTCCCGGCGCCTCGGAAGGCCGTGGAACCATAGCGCCTCGGTTTTGTGAGGCGCTATTTGTAAACCCAGTTGGCGGATCGCCCGCACGACACATGCCACCCCAAGCTCGGCAAGCCTGAGCACCGGCCCGAAGTCGGCCCCAGTCGTCACGACGAGAGTGTCGGCTGGTGCGAAGGACCGCGTCGTATGCGAGGTTCCATAGCAGGGGTCCCAACACCGACCCCTGCGGAACGCCGCATTCGACCCTCCTCGACGTTTCCATCCCGTCCCGTCCCATCACGCCGATCGTCCTGTCGCGCAGATAGTCCCCGACCACGGCCCGCAGGTAGGGAGGCAGCTCGTGGTATACGAGCGCCTCCCTAATGGCCTGCCAGGGGAGGGTACCGAAGGCGTTGACGATGTCTAACGACACCGCCAATGCCACCCCCCCCGGACCCCAAAGACCATGTACTCGCTTTTCCTAACATTATACACCAGACCGTGTTTGAGAGCATATCTTTCACAGATCTGTAACATTCTTCTGATCGCGCCAACTGTTGGTGCCAGCAGGGCCATGTCGTCTGCATAACTTATATTGTTCACACAGACATTGTCCATCCAACAACCGACATGCACGCTGCTCAAACCAACAATAAGCTCATTTATGTATAGGTTAAAGAGCCTAGGGGACGTCAAACCACCCTGCCTCACCCCGCACTGCAACCTATACTCTTCAGAAAATGTGTTACCCCATTTAACCGAGTTAACTTGGTTGACATACCAATATTTAATAATATTGCTATTTTATATCGATTCAATGTAACAATTATCGTATAATGAAACAGCAATGAACTTGTAATCAAAACTTGTAAGCAACGGAATACACAATTATCCTACTGGTGAAGCATATTTCCACCTTCTCATCGGCACTTGCCATCAGAAACTTTCCTATCATATGTAAGGAAATTTATCTATACTATAAAGAAGTAAAGTTTGTGTGTTTGTAAATTGTAAGGGGTAATCTCGGGATCTACTGAACCGATTTTAAAAATTCTTTCACCAATAGAAAGCCACATTATTGCGGAGTGTCATCATCATCATAATCATCATCATCGTCATCAGCGGACGGCGCGCGATGGCTTCGGGTTTAATTCAGTTCGCTTTCGTGCTCGCTTCGGGGATTATTAATATTATGCCCAACGAAGTGGGCGCGGGTCAGCTAGTTGATAATAAAATAAAGTTTTTGAAAGCCTGGTATTTGTTTTTTCCCTACCATTTTCAGAATATTATTCTTTAACACGAGACTGGAAGCAATCACTAGCATTAACGGGAGCATTATCGAAACCTTCAAAAATGAGCATATTCCCATTTAAAAGGCCGGAAACGCATCTGTGACTCCTCTGGTGTTGCGGGTGTCCATGGGCAACGGTTATCGCTTACCATCAGGTGATCCGTTTGCTGCGCTTGTCACATCACTTCCTGGCCCGGCTAAGACAAGGCAGTGTTGCGATCAGAAAATAAAACTAGTACAAGATATTAAAAAATATTTACAAGAAAATTATAAAAACACAACAACAGACAACAAAGAGTTAAGAGTATAAAATATGGGTTCCTATAGATTAGAAAAATATTTGCTCTCTCTATTAAAATTGAAAATAAAAATTAAAAATACACATCACTTTTTTTTAAAAAATAACAAAATAGTTTTTATTTAATCTACTAACTTGTTCTTAAAGGTGTAACGTAGAATTTCCAGGAAAACCAGCAGTTCTTACGTACTTCAAAAGACCATAATACCTATCAATATCAAAATAATCCCTCCTCAGCCTCGCCTAAAAAAATAACAAAACAAATGACGAGATATAACAAAACACAACTATATGCATACTACCTATATAAAGAAAACAAATGCGCTTACCCATAAAAAATTAATATAATACAACCATCCAGCTTAAATCTTCGTATACAAATTGGTGGTACGTACTGCAATTATAATAAATTATGTGTTAATAAATACTTATAAAATATACAAAATAACATAAATATATATGGTTTTGTATTTCTATGAAAAATATATAAACTTACCCGATCGACAAGTTATAACTATTTTGAGTATTAATTTTTATATAATTAATATTGCATTTATCTTATTAACTATAAAATGCTATATTTTTATTGTATTAATATCGTTTTATTTAAAATATTTATCGTTTATAACATATCTCAGCAAGCCGCTGTAAAAACGCCAAATCCAAGCCAAAAAAAACAAAAGAAGATCCAAATATTTTCACCAGCGCCGGGAAACGCTGTCACCGCGTATGTCTCTAAAAATATTGATTAAAACCTACAAGGAGGTTTTAATCAGTAGAAGTATTTATGTGTTTATTTACTATGCGCCTATTTGATAAATGTATATAGGTATGGTTTATTGACTATATTTATTTATAAATACAATAAGAATATGTCTAATATAATAAGTAAGATTAAATACATAAAAGTAGGTAGATACTTTATATATATTTTTATTATACACGTATGTAATAAAAATACACCGTTACAGTACACCCCTTCCAATGAAAGTTTCGAACGCAAGGAGAAACTATATACGCTGCCCTCAGCGTTCTAATTAAGGAAAACTTCACAAATTGACAAAAAAAAAATATCAACAGAACTTGCGAACCCTACACTACATAGAATTTGAACACCAAAATTCAATACCAAACCTATACCTAAACAACAGTCAGGAATAGTAATTGAAAACATTTCACAAAAGAGAAAAGAGGTTTTCATGGGAAAATCCTTTATCCTTAAAAATAAATTTACATAAAATTATTATATACATTTTTTTTTATTACAAAGTATTGAAATAGTTCTGTGTCAAAACTTCAAGGTCGAACCCTAGAGTCACCATCCGCTCCGTCTTTTGTATTATTAGTGTAGGCTTATTTAAAGAGTCACCAACCGCTCTGGTGTAGGCTTAAAAACCGGTTGCCCTGTCATATTGGCACAAAATAAGTCAAAACTTATGATTGACTAACCTAGTGATGAGTATCTAAATGTTACTCACACGCAGCGTCTCACACTAAACAACAAAAAAATTTACAAAATTTACATATCTATACAATTTATGTGCATAACTTATATGCTACTTAACCTAACAAACTAAACCTAAACTCTATATACAAAGAAAATACTTACAAAATATACACGAGGATATGAGTGGAGCATCGGCCCTTCGAACTCATACCTCATGGTCAGATCCCCCATGACCAGTCCTTACTGCACAGATGAAAATATGCATCCCCAAAGACATTACTCGCCTTTTACGAGACCCGTGTAGGGGTGGTGCTATTCTACTCCGGAACCACACAGAGACTGTAGTTTACAACTTTACATCCTTTACATGCCAGACGCCTATATTTCTGCCATTTAAATCTTCCAACTCCAAAACCAGGGGAGAAATTACACGTTTTACTTTACATTTCTCATACCTTGGAGCTAATTTTGCGGTTTTATACCGAGCAGCATCACTTTGTGTATACGTTTTCTTAAAAACTATTTGTCCAACATTATATGTCGGCGCGGCACGTCTGCGTAGGTTGTAGTGTTTTGAATTTTGCTGATGAGCCTTCAACAAATTCCTATGGACCTTGACAAAAATATCCGACAGGGTTCCTAGCTCACCTGCATATTCATCACGAGGAACTAAAATATCGTAATTACTAGTTCCTGGATTTCTATAAAATGAACCATTAATAACTGGCTCCCGACCATGAACCAAGAAAAATGGTGAGAAACCTGTTGATTCATTTACTGCACTATTAATGGCAAACTGAACTCTACATAAATTGACATCCCAGGATCGATGATCTTCCTTTACATATGAAGCGATGGTGGTTATAATAGTTTGATTATAACGCTCCACTAAATTTACCTGAGGTGCATAGCGTGGACCTAAATGAATGTTTGGTACTGCATATGTTTTTAAAAGAGCTTGGAATTCCTTCCCGTGAATTGCACACCATTATCAGCAATTACGGTCTCCGGAATCCCATGCGTGAGAAAAAGATATTTTTCTGTAAATTCTGATACAGCTGCACTCGTTGCTCGTCTGAGCGGTATTAATATGCTATATTTCGAAAAACAACATGTTATGACCAACAAATGCATATACCCTTTACGAGACTTTGGTAATGGCCCAACCAAATCTGTTGATATGACTTGAAAAGGACGATAACAACGCTTAGGCTCACCCATTTGTCCAAGCGTGAGTGTTGTTGGTCGTTTATAAGCTGCACAGACATCACAGTTTTTAATAAAAATCTTAACGTCCCTAAATATGCCAGGCCAATAATAGCGTAAACTTAATCTACGATGAGTTTTAAATATACCAAGGTGTCCCGATGTGGGGGGACAATGATTATCTGTAATAATTTGCAAACGTCGATTCTCTGGCACCACCTCTTTCCACTCAAATTCCTGCGCCAATGTATAACTAGCCTGGGAATAGCGCAATAGAATTCCATTTCGGATGCGATAATTCGGAAAATTTTGTGGATTTGCTTGACAACCGTTATATATCCGGTCGTACCAATCATCGCCAGTAGTAGCAATCGCATCGACCTTAATTAGACGAGACAATGTATCTGGCACAATGTTGTCTTTCCCCTTTCTATGCTCTATTTCAAAATTGTATTGCGATAACCGACAACCCCAACGTGCTAAACGGCCAGTGGGGTTTTCCAAGCGCATAAACCATTTCAGAGACGCGTGATCGGTAACAACCTTAAAAGGTCTTGTTCCTAAATAAGGCTCGAATTTTTCTATTGCATAAACAACGGCTAAGGCTTCGCGCTCTGTCGCACTATAATTTCTTTCACATTTATTTAATGATCTACTTGCATACGCCACTGGATGATCAACACCATCAAAATTTTGAGTAAGCATTCCTCCGATACCAAAACCTGAAGCATCACAGTGCACAATAAAAGGCTTTGAAAAATCTGGACAAGCTAAAACTGGTGCCGAAACCAACGCAGCTTTTAAAGTGTTGAAAGCCAGCTCAGCGTCAGATGACCACTTAAATTTAATTTTGCTACTAGTTAGTGCATTTAAAGGAGCAGCAATAGTCGAAAAGTTCCGGATGAACCGTCGGTACCAAGAACATGTGCCCAGAAACATTTTTACCTCCTTAGACGTTTTTGGACATGGAAAATCTAGTATAGCCTTAACTTTCCCTGGATCTGTTCTAAGACCATGTTCATCCACTACATACCCTAGGTACTTAAGCGATTTCCGGAAGAAATTGCATTTTTCCATATTTACAGACAATTTTGCTGCTTTTAGCTTATCAAAAACTTTATTTAAAATCTTTATATGAGTGTCAAAACTGGCACTCACTATTATAATATCATCAATATATACAAAACACATACCATCAGTAAAATTGCTATTAAAAGAGTTCCCAAATAAAGAATCCATTAGCCTTTGTTGTCGGGCAGGAGCCCCACAAAGTCCAAACGGCATTACTGTAAATTTGTACAGTCCTCTGCCCGGAACAGTAAAACTAGTTTTATCTTGAGAAGCAGAATCTAATGGTATTTGCCAGAAACTAGATTTTAAATCAATGGAACTTAAATACTTTGCCTGTTTCAAACTATCTAAAATTTGTGGTATATAGGGTATTGCGTAAGCATCTCCTTTTGTTACAGCGTTCAATTTCCGACAATCCAAACAAAATCGCAAACTACCGTCTGATTTGGGCACCATTAGTGTAGGATTATTCCAAGGACTCTCACTAGACGCAACCACACCTAGCTGTAACATATAATCCAATTCCTTATGTAATACCGTTAACTTTTCTGGTGACAATGGATAAGGTTTAGATCTGATTGGAGCTACATCGCCTGTATCTATTTTATGTTCTATGAGATTTGTTTTACCTAAACCAACTTTTTCAAATGAAATACTTAGGTAGTTACTTATCACCGTATCAGCTAACTTTTGTTGTTCAGTTGATAGTAAATCATAGGGCTGAATAGTATGAATAGGTCCCATTAACTTGGCAGAATGACATAAAAATTCGTCTGGAGCATAGGTATGTTTGATCTTTTGAAATAAATGAGGAGCAATTTGAAAAGCTTTCCAGAAATCTACCCCAAAGATCACATCACACATAATTGTAGGTATGACATAAAAATTTATTACCCTAGTTACTCCATTATACATAATAGGTAATGATATAATTCCAATAGTTGCACTTTCCGCCCCATTTGCTACTACTACACTACTCTTACAACTACTATTTACAGTAAAACCACTATCTACAAATTTTAGATGCGCCCCATTTCCTAAAATTGACACAGCAGCACCAGAATCTAACATTCCAAAAAGATCTAAATCGAAAACCGAAACTTTTATATAAGGTCTAATATCACTTTTCAAAGGTGTAAACAGAACCGAGGCAATAGGTTGATTATGAAAATCAGCGACGAATGCAAGCCATTCATCCCACTCTTCTTGTTTGAAAAATGTTTTGCCTCGATCCTGCCTTCCTAGTTTTTTGTCACAGATTTATCGAGCTTTGAGCAACTTGGACAAGACTTCACAGTATAACCTAATTTACCGCATTCGAAACATTTTATGACTTTATCGGCCTTACAATCTTTAAATGCATGACTGTTCGACTTACAACGGCGACAGTTTTTTTCGGACACTACATTAACCAATAGCTTAGTTCGCGTATCGTTGTAAGAAAATTCCGGATTTAAGGAAAGTTTCGTGGGCTCGTGAAACAAATCAGACTTATCCTTGGCAGCCTCTAATCTACGAAGTACACTTTTCAGTTCCTCGACAGTTTTAACTTCAAACAACCCCAATTGTTGTGTAAAATGTGGTCGAATGTTATGTAATAAAATTTCTATTTTCTCTTCCTCACTCAATTTCTTATTTAACCTGGAGAATAAGCATGACATTACAGAAAAAAATATATGTACGGGTTCATCTTTACCTTGCGTCCGTGACCGAATTTCACCTAACAGCCTATACTGAAAATCGACAGGTTCAAACTCATTAATTAATATTGTACGTAAATCCGTCCAACTAGAAACCGAATTCTTTATTCCCCGAAACCAAATGAGTCCTGCATCAACAAATAAACACACCGCCGAACAAAACAATTTATCATGTGTTACATTATATGCACTAGCCAATTCCTCCACCCGCTCAAGGAAAGAATGTGGGTTGCCAAGACCGTTAAACTTAACACCCCACTTATTAATATCGTGATGTTTCCTGAATGAATCGTTTTGTAAATCATCGGAACCCAAAGATTCAAATGGCGGTAAATCGTTTCCTTCCCTACTTACATTAGTCAACTTTTTTTTGAAAGATAAAAGACGATTTTTAACCTCTGACTTGCCCTTGATATGTTCTTCTAATTCTGCTTCAACACGGTCTATGCGAAAATACAGATGGCAGAACAAAGCACGAGCCCGACTCAAACTACTTCTGCTACCTGACGCCAGAAAATCATTTAACTTATCTTCCAACACCGAGAGCTTATCTTTAATTAAAGGCAATTCCTCACTTATCGTAAGATCTGCTGTTATTATTTCCTCCGGTAAGAAATCTGTACTTAATTTTTTTAATTGTTTTATTAATTTTACGACAGTTTCCTCTGGAGTTTCCGCACGAATGGAAACTTCATAAATAAGTTCATCCTTTAAGAGAGCATGAAAGTAAATTCGAGACAAATCCATTTTTCCCCTAAATTAAAAAATCGACTAATAATGTACACAAAAGCAATAACAGCAAACAAAGATTAAAATTAAAAATACTTACGCAATATTTATGTAAAAATAAACTTCACATTAATATCACATTTAAGCAGAAATATTTACAACATTATTAACAACACCAATAATAAATACTTTAAAACATAAAACTAATAGAATTAAAAAAAAACACAGTTGTATGAACAGAGAGAGCAAAAATAATATCTATAGGCCACTCAGTTGGGCGCCACTGTCACATCACTTCCTGGCCCGGCTAAGACAAGGCAGTGTTGCGATCAGAAAATAAAACTAGTACAAGATATTAACAAAATATATTTACAAGAAAATTATAAAAACACAACAACAGACAACAAAGAGTTAAGAGTATAAAATATGGGTTCCTATAGATTAGTAAAATATTTGCTCTCTCTATTAAAATTGAAAATAAAAATTAAAAATACACATCACTTTTTTTTAAAAAATAACAAAATAGTTTTTATTTAATCTACTAACTTGTTCTTAAAGGTGTAACGTAGAATTTCCAGGAAAACCAGCAGTTCTTACGTACTTCAAAAGACCATAATACCTATCAATATCAAAATAATCCCTCCTCAGCCTCGCCTAAAAAAATAACAAAACAAATGACGAGATATAACAAAACACAACTATATGCATACTACCTATATAAAGAAAACAAATGCGCTTACCCATAAAAAATTAATATAATACAACCATCCAGCTTAAATCTTCGTATACAAATTGGTGGTACGTACTGCAATTATAATAAATTATGTGTTAATAAATACTTATAAAATATACAAAATAACATAAATATATATGGTTTTGTATTTCTATGAAAAATATATAAACTTACCCGATCGACAAGTTATAACTATTTTGAGTATTAATTTTTATATAATTAATATTGCATTTATCTTATTAACTATAAAATGCTATTTTTATTGTATTAATATCGTTTTATTTAAAATATTTATCATTTATAACATATCTCAGCAAGCCGCTGTAAAAACGCCAAATCCAAGAAAAAAAAACAAAAGAAGATCCAAATATTTTCACCAGCGCCGGGAAACGCTGTCACCGCGTATGTGTCTAAAAATATTGATTAAAACCTACAAGGAGGTTTTAATCAGTAGAAGTATTTATGTGTTTATTTACTATGCGCCTATTTGATAAATGTATATAGGTATGGTTTATTGACTATATTTATTTATAAATACAATAAGAATATGTCTAATATAATAAGTAAGATTAAATACATAAAAGTAGGTAGATACTTTATATATATATTTTTATTATACACGTATGTAATAAAAATACACCGTTACACGCTATCCTATAAAAAAAAGCAAGATTGACGGTGTTTTAAGTATTTTAATAAAAAACTCAATGTCACAACAGCGAGCTGACTATATAAGTGAAATATTCACACCACATTTTTGTTTCTAAGACTAATAGTTTTTTTAATTATTAAGGTACGATGAAATAGACCTTTTCGTTACGGTCCACTTTAAATCTGGTACCCGCATGTTTCGGTGCGATTTTAAGGATGTTTCACGTCAAAAAAAAGAGCAGTGTCGCGAAATGTATTAGTTACTCTAGATGAGGTGTCGGCACTATGGCGACACTTGCTATTGGCTACGGACTACAAAATTTTTGAGTTAATGCACTTTTTTAATAGTACAATTTCTTGTAACTTTGTAACACTTGACAAAACAAACATACAATATCAATACATAGTATAAAACAAAGTCGCTTTCGCTGTATGTCCGTATGTATGCTTAGATCTTTAAAACTACGCAACGGATTTTGACGCGGTTTTTTTTTAATAGATAGAGTGATTCTTAAGGAAGGTTTGTATGTATAATAAATGCATAATATAGTAGAGAAACACTGATAAATTTAAAGGTTTCTAATGTGATGTCGTAAATAAGCACGTTTTTTTGCGCTTATATTGCAAACGCTGGCTGAACCCTACGAGATAGACCAAAATAATGTACTACAGTATTGTACAACTTACAAAAATCCACAAAAAAGTCCGCGATGGTATATGTCTATCTCTTAGGGATAACCCACCATAACCATTTTTTCACTGCACCCGTGCGAAGCCGGGGCGGGTCGCTAGTATAAAATAAATAAAAAAAGAATCAAATTAACATTGATTGAATAAATGCGTTTAATTTGTTCAAGAAATTCTTGCAATTCTGTCATATTACACTTCCATTTCAATTGCCGACCTCTGAGGTCCCGGGTTCGAGTCCCTGTGGGGTCCCTGTTGATGAATGTGAGCATTTGTACCTTACTCATGGTTGTCAATATATATTTCTGTCAAAAATATTAATATATGTAAACGAGTATATATGTCTATCCGTTACCCCAGTTTCCATAATACGAGCCTTGTAAAGCTGACTTTGTGCTAGGCTAATTGCTGTAAGTGCAAAAAAATATTTATTTTTTTGACAATGATTATTCCTACCATATGCAGTATATTCCCAGTAATACCGAATACACAAAACAATGAGGAAATTTGCAAATTAACGATATTGAATGCAAACCGCATAGCCTACGATTGATCAGGCCACGCGACCGCAGAATTACTGGCACTAAACGGAAAAAGTTCCATCAGCGCACTATTGAAACCGCAAGCGGTATAAGCTGGAAACGCAATCTTATTGCCATAGCAGTAAAGACTATTTAATCAATAATTTCAATAAACAACTGAATGAATTTGGATGTAACTCAAATAATCGGTTTTTTTTATAGAGGTTGGTGATTCAGCTCGGTAGCTGTAGCGGATACCTAATTTTACGACATATTAATTATTGTTTATATAACGTTTCATCACGTCACTGCTCTTCTAAAGACTTTATCTTATCATATTTTTGGAGGGGGGTGATATTTTGTAGAAACTTCAATCGATAATGGATCTAAAGTCCTAACTAGTCCTAGTCGGCCCCCACCATCACTCCAGTCAATCGCGCTCAAAGGGACCATACTAGGAATGTCCCTTTTAAGGTCTAGAGACCCTAGTTATGAGGGTAAAGGTATAATGCTGCAAGAAGGGCAAAATAGTTTATTAGGCATCACACTTTGACTAATTTGGTAAACTATTTTAAAACAATAACAACATAATTACAAAATAATAATAGATTAATACACAATCAACAATTTAACATAAATTTGAGCAACGTGAAGACTGGATCAGCTGTAGCAGGAACTATAGACAGCGAAGAGTGAAAAAGAAGATGCGAGACGTAAGTGCTTGAGTCATTTTCGTACTTAATATTTCTTTTTTGGAGTGGCACTGTCGGTAAATCACTGGATACTGATTCCGAGCTTTTTCTAGGATATTGTTACATTATTTTGAGTTTGATTCGGTCAATAAAAGCTGTTTAAGCATCTATTAAACACGTTATATAGTTAGATATAAGTACTCAGCAATCATTACGGACTATAAAATATCGGATTTTATCTCCTTGCTCGTCCCAACTGAACTTGTCTCCAGAGCTTTCATTTCATATTTAAAAACTACATTATTTATCTCATGGGTAGCCATTAGCCTGTCTTGTCTGCTCATTTTCTTAAGCTTGTGTACCAGGATCTGTGCAAAGAGGTCGATTTCATCCTGCTCTGGGGGTATGAACTGATAGTTTTGGTCTAAAGTGGCTTCTTCGGGTTTTGTTACGGTGAGGGGGTCTCTATCTCTGGAGGCACGCTTCCGTTTGACGCTTGGCCTAACGAATTCTTTACGAGCACCTTTGGATGAGTCATACTCGCTGTCTTCGTCTGTTTCATGGGACTGAGTCTCGAAGGACAGAGAATTAACGGCCTGGAAAAGAAATATGCAGTGGTATGAAAGTTGAAATGCTTACTTATATATAGAGAATCTAAATGAAAGAAATATATTTATACATTCAAAGATTAAAATTAGTCAACGGTAGGTAAAGGTTATTGTAAAGTACAGTCAGCAAGCAAAGTTTAATATTTCGCGTTGGAAATGAAAATTATTAATAAATAGAGATATTTATTGTATAATTATGAAAGTACGTAATAATACAATTATTATATGCATAACACTAAATTAAATTATGAATTTTATTGCTATTTTATTACTGTGAATTTTAAGTTAGATGAGATTTAATTGCACTCAATATTGGATGTTTTTATTTTAAAAACTAGCTGTGCCAGCGACTTCATCCGCGTGGAATAGTTATTTTGAGCATCATATTTATTTTTGCAAACCACCTCAGTTGTTACCTGATCTTCACAATGCGACATATCCAAATTTGATTACCATAAAAACGATTCTAGTGAGTTAACATATAGACATACTGCCGCGGATATTTTTTTAGATCATTTTAAGAGGAATAATTCTTTCATACATATTTTTTTGGTATCGAGAACCGTTTTCGCAGCGCACGCAACGGAAGCCCTCAAAGATGAATAATTTTCCCCGTTTTTTCCACATTTTCTATTATTTCTTCACTCCTATTAGTCGCAGCGTGATGTTATGTAGCCTAAGCCTTCCTCAATAAAGGGGCTATTCAATAAAGAAAAGAATTTTTCAATTCGAACCAGGAGTTCCAGAGATCAGCGCGTTCAAACAAACAATCAAACAAACAAACTCTTCAGCTTTATAATATTAGTAAGTAAGTATAGATTATATAGGAGTCGGGGAGGCGGGACGTCGTGCAGCCCGCTGTGTCGCAAACGGTTCAAGCCAAATCCGACTTTCGGCGCTACAGGCTACGGCGCTGAATCCACTGTGTGTTCGCGGTTCTACAGAATAACGTCAATGAATAAAACTGAAAAATTAAGATTTTTTTTTTCTACGTATTTTTCCAGGATAAAAAGTATCCTATTTTATGCCCAGGATAATAAGGATAATTATACCAAGTTTCATCGAAATCGAACCGTTAGTTTTTACGTGATCCTGAACATACAGACAGACAGACAGACAGACAAAAATTTTACTGATTGCATTTTTGGATCACTAACGATCCCTTATCACCCTTTGCTAGTAATTTTTTAAATATATTTAATGTACAGAATTGACTTCTCTACAGATTTATTATAAGTATAGATTGAATCAAAACTTTAGACTAGTTGCCTTGTTTAGATAATTTTGTTTACGTAAATGAAAAAAATGAAATCTTTGACTTTTTAAAGTAGTTAATATTTAATGTAATTTATAATAATAATAAATTTTATACACATATACATACATAACCCATTTTATGCTTTCCATTACAAATATTTTTTACATTCTCACCAATTAGCCTAACCCAAAGTAAGCCATTTTTAAAAGAAATATACATTATCAACCATGACTAAAGCAAAAATCTTAATGACACCTTATTTAGTAAAGAAATTATATTAAACATTAATAAAATCCACAATTAAATTAAAACAAACTAAACCTTTATGTATATAAATATAAAATAACTTTAAAAAATGCATTTTTCTTATGAAATCGTAGCACCGTAGCATGCTCGAACTGTATTCACAAAACACAGTGCGATAGATTATTTTAAATTCGCCGCCTCTAAAATTTGAAGCATTGACAATGGGATATTTTTAACAAAAATGCTAATTGAGGTCCACTACGCTCTGACAGAATACTAGCGGCTACCAGCGACGATGCTACCATCGAGTGTTAAGTCCAGGTCTAAGGTTAAGTGTGCTAAGTCTTGGACCTTTTCATCATTAGTTTATGTGCGTATGATAAACAAATTAATGTATTATTATAACAATATATTTCATTTAATATTTTTGTTATAACAATATAATTTAAAAATAAAACCGAATTGACAATGATTATATGTATAAAAAAGAGGTAGATATCGCTCTAGCGCGTCGAAACTGTATCGTTAGAATTCGGGCAATAGGTGTTATTTCGTTTAGTCGCTTAGTAGTAGCGAGAGAGTAAAGACGTCGATTAGGTTAGCGCAACGCTATCTCTTTCCGTCCCGAATTTTCAGTATAATCTGTTTCATGCACTCATAGTGACACATTAAAAGATAAGTATATATATATAGTATATATAAAGGGGGGTCAGTTTTTAAACATCGCACGGTGTGGATATGCATCACCTATTTGACTATTAATTTATATACAGAATGTGATTTATTTAGACGTTTACGTAAAAAGGAGCCCAAAAATAACAAGTCTAAATTTATTTCAAATAATTATTATATTCCAATATAAAACTATCATTTTTAAGTAATAAAAATAAACAGACAACTCAATTCCACTTTAAATTCATCAATAATTTCCCTCAATAGTTATAAAATGTCTACGATTTATTGAAATTCAATGTCAAATTATTAGATTCTATAAATAAAATATTCTACACCTGGTACATATAACGTTAAATAAGTATAAAAAAAAACTACCGAATTAAAAGAATTTTCTAGTAACTAGAAACTCAACGCAGTTTTAAACCTCGTGGATGAAGTATATTACTACTAAATAAAACAAATAACCTGGAATATAAAACAAAATAGGATCGCTTCTCGGATCGAATTGAAGTTTAAATAACAGCAACCAAGATGGCGGCGCAGTGCCAATTTTGCAGGCTTGCATGCAATGCTTTCTGTTGTAATATTGCTTCAAATCATACAACTTACTATGATAAAATGTAAACATTCTGATCTTACCTCAATCCTAATGGTACCGTCATCCTCGAACCCATAAAGTGGAGCCATGAAGCTATGCATTAAATCGAAGGCGTACCACGTTGGTTGGTAAAGATCTTCTCCATCACCATTCCTGGTCGACTCGTGTATCTTTTTCACTAGAGATCTATACAGAGTGGTCACACTATTTCTCTTTCGTTTTAACTCATCAATTGACAGATCTAAAGAAAAAGAGCTAGCAACTCTTTGCCAGGCTTCGTTTACGGCGTTCTTGTTGTTATGGTTCTTTGACTTGTGATTCCAAATAACGGGTTCGTTTTTCAACAGCTCTATAAATTCCAATATGGTGTCTTGATCCCAGTACATACTAAAATTTTCAGTTCACCTGACGTGCAATCTGTTTGGAATCTAGCGCGCGACTGACGCTTCAAAGTTTGCGAGGGAGGGGCAAATATTTGAGATGCCGTGCCATGTTGAGTGAGTTGGCGTAAGCGAAGCGTGTATTAATTTGCCAGACAGTTTCAAACTTGTGTTCACTCTCAAACTGTTTAGTGCGGGCCTGTTATGTGTTCAAAGTTTGAGCACACACTTAGCAATTTACTGCATTGAAAAGTTTTTGTTCAAATAGTCTCTCTATATGTAATTATAGGCAATTATGACGGGGTGTTTGAAAAGATGTGCCGTGATTAATGCTATAGGAAATATTGGTTCAAGTGTGCTCCATTTAACCACCTAACATTTAACATACTCATACATAACTATCTTTTTATATTGGCAATACCTACTTCATAACTCATTAGAAAATCTAAGAAAAAAATCATAAGTTATTTATACTAAAGATCGGATAATCGGATGCATATTTATCTAAAGTTAATATTTGGCTCACAAATTATGGAAGCGGCTTTTTAAAATACATTTTGTTAAATAAAAATCCCGGGAAAATACGGGACTGCAAATTTGACGTAGTGATATTGTTTGAAAATTACTAAATTAGCACGTGGTATTTATTTTCAAAAGACCGAGACTCCGGGTTCATTTATACAACTATGCATACGTATTTACCAAAATGTTCTACAGTACCGGAATTCCGGGATTTTTATTTATGGAAATAAAATAAAAAGACAGTTCCATACTTTGTCAAAAACTAAATTAGGTAAATAAAAAACATCCGGCTATCCAATTCCGCAATCCCGGGATTTTTGTTTAACAAAACAATAAAAAGCCGTTTCCATACTTTGTCTTAAACTAACTTTAGGTAAATATGCATCCGATTATCCGATGTCTATTTATTACCTATTAAAAACTGCACACTATCTATTTGCGAAACAGATTTTTGGGTTTGCGACTTAGCGACTTTTACAGATATAAAGAATAAAAGTCATTTCTAGGGTCCTGTAGCAAAAATAAAAATGGAATCTTATGAAATGAGTTCACTATCTGTCTGTCTAAATCCTTTTTTATATATGCGTGGAGGTAACATGTTGAAATGTATATTAATTACTTTGGTTTACATTTGCAGCAGCGACTTAAACAAATTTAGGAAAGAAATGGACTTTTATGTTCCATTTCTACAGGCCAATTTCTTTTGTGGGCGTGGGGTGATAGCATCGCGAAAGCGCACCCCGCCACGCGTCCCGATATGGGCTGGAAGGACACCGGGGGGTTTTTATTGGGTAGGCCGGTCCTCTACCAGAGAGCCTCATACTCGGCTGCTCCTAGCCAGCGCGGTGACAAGGTGCATTAAGAGCATTTTCCCCCCGCAAAAAAAATCCTTTGGCAGGATCAAAACCACATAGGAATCAAAATCAAAACCACATAGGATACTTCGTGTTAATCTAAAACCATAAGCTAGATATAAAATAATTCCATGAGTACAAATGAAGAAGAAATCCGAATTCTTTAGTAAAATCGTTTACGGAACCCTCGGTGCGTGAATCGGCCTCGCAATTAATGTAATTATATTTATGAGAACTTTACAATAATAATTAACTGGTTCCCGCAACTTCGTCTGTGCAGGACATATATCGTTATATTTTCAACAATTCACACTATATCTTCAAAAATTGTAGCCTGTGTGTTATTCTGATGTATGAGCTGTATTACTATAAAGTTTCATTATAATTCATTAAGCACTTAATTCATTATTTCTACGTAAAACAGTAACAAACATCGATCCATACATACAAACTTTCGCATTAATAATATTAGTAGGGATAAAATCTATGAGGGATTTAAATCTGATTCTATAACAAATCTTTTGGACTCCTCAATTATAATGCTGCAGTGTATTTTGACCAATTAGATTCAAAATTCAACTACGTATTGAATATTTACTTTGTCAAGCCAAAGTAGGCTTTATTCTATAAGGATTTAGGTATCAACGTCACACGCCCCTTCCGTGGCCGGGGGGCGTCGTCGGTGGAGCCTACCCCGAGGAGGGCTCCCCTGTATCGGTGGGGGAGCGAAGGCTGGGGGTTCCCGGAAGTGGCTTGATGTTCCCGGGGGCTCCCTACATGCCTGAGGAAGGCCATCCCTGAGGTTTTTAGTGGGTAGGCCTCCCCCTTCTGGGGAGGAGAGCCCCACATAACCGCCGGCCCGCCACAGCCGGGGTATGCAATTTAATGCATTTTCCTCAGGGGAAAAAAAAAGGTATCAACGTCAAATTTAGATCTCTGAATAGACTTTTTGTTTTTTTTTTCGAATTGATACGATTAACCGAAAGGCTTCGGTGGTTTTAAAAACACCGAAG